>CM048849.1:5541391-6163540 GCA_026545225.1 Cornus controversa
CCAAGAAGATGGTATTTTACCGGTTGCCAAATAATTAACCACATCCGCATACCAAGGGATACTCTCTTGAGAGATGACAAAGAGTTGTTCATCCGGGAAGGATTCACAAACTGGAATGGAGTTATGAAGGGATTCAACAAGAATTCTAGAAAGGTGGTCAGCAACCACATTTTCAGTTCCCTTTTTGGCGAAAAAGGACACCAAGCCTAGGTTGATCCGATGGATACTCTTGTTGCAAGAGTTCAGTTTGGAGGGATTAGAACTGGAGCGGTTGTAAGCATGGCGCGGAGTTTTTCAAAAGCGTCAAGGCACGCTTCATCAAAGGTAAAGCAAGACTCTTTTTCAAGAAGGCGACACAAAGGCCGAGAAATCTTGCTAAAGTCTTTGATGAAACGGCGATAAAATCCCGCATGCCCAAGGAATAAACGAATCTCTCTCACCGTGGATGGTGGAGGAAGTTTGGAAATGAGCTCAACCTTGGCTTTATCAACCTCTATTCCTCGCTTAGACACAATATGCCCTAGGACAATACCCTCTTGAACCATAAAGTGACTCTTTTCCCAACTAAGAATTAGGTTGGTTTCTTGACATCTTTTGAGAACACAAGCTAGATTTTGGAGGCATGATTCATATGAAGGTCCAAAAACGGAAAAATCATCCATGAACACTTTTAAGAATTTTTCCACCATGTCCGAGAAGATAGACATCATACACCATTGAAAAGTTGCCGGTGCATTGCACAACCCAAAGGGCATGCGTCTATAAGCAAATGTGCCGAAGGGACATGTAAAGGTGGTTTTCTCTTGGTCCCTCGGGTCTATAGCAACCTGATTATAGCCGGAATATCCATCCAAAAAGCAATAAAAGCTTTGCCCGGCCAATCTCTCCAATATTTGATCAATGAATGGGAGGGGGAAGTGATCTTTCCGAGTGGCTGAATTTAATTTCCTATAATCAATGCACACTCTCCATCCTGTGGTGGTGCGTTGGGGAACTAATTCACCCTTATCATTAGGTTGCACCGTAATACCAGACTTCTTTGGAACCACTTGAGTGGGACTAACCCACTTGCTATCAGAGATGGGGTATATGATCCCCGCATCTAGTAACTTCACCACCTCCTTCAGGACAACGTCCTTCATATTTGGATTTAATCGACGTTGTGCCTCCCTTGAGGTCTTAGCATCCTCTTCCAAGTGTATGCGATGCATACAAACAGAAGGGTCTATTCCCTTAAGATCTATCACACTCCATCCTATTGCTTCTTTGTGCTCTTTGAGCACCTTTATGAGTTCCAATTCTTGAGCATTTGTGAGATTGGAAGCAATAATGACTGGAAGGGTCTCATTTGCGCCCAAGAAAACATACTTGAGTGTAGCTGGAAGAGGCTTGAGCTCAAGTTGTGGTGGGGAAATTAAAGAAGGAGTTTGGGGAGTTTTGGACAAAGGGGGCAAGGGTTCTCTCGGAACTCTCCACTTAGGCAAATCCATGACAGTATTAACATCGAGCATGGAATTGACTTCACATATGGATTGCTCAATGTCAAAATCGTCATGGTTAAAATGATTTAGGCATGCCTCTAAGGGGTCCGTGGAAAGAATAGAAGGAAGTGCTTCTTGAACAAGGTCGTCCACTACATCGACACAAAAGCACTCACTTTCATCGTCGGGTGTGTGGTGGGAAGCATTGAAGATGTTCAAGCGGACTTTCATATTCCCAAAAGAGATGTCCATCACTCCAGTACGGCAATTAACGCAAGCGTTTGCCGTGGCCAAGAATGGACGACCTAGAATGATAGGAATATGATGATTCGGATTTTGAACCGGTTCCGTGTCAAGGACTATGAAGTCCACCGGAAAATAGAATTTGTCCACTTGAATGATGACATCCTCAATGATGCCACGTGGTTGCTTCACCGAACGGTCGGCAAGTTGCAACACAACCGTGGTATGCTTGAGTTCCCCCAAACCTAGTTGTTGGTAAACTGAGAATGGAAGCAAATTGACACTAGCCCCTAGGTCAAGAAGTGCTTTTTCAAAAGATTGATTTCTGATAGTGCACGAAATGGTCGGAGCACCCGGATCTTTGAATTTAGGAGGGGCTTGATGTTGGAAAATGGAGCTTATGTGCTCAGTTAAGAGGACTTTCTTAGGAACATTATTCCTAGATTTGCGCTTTTGAGTGCATAAGTCCTTCAAGAATTTCGCATAAGAGGGAATTTGTCGAATAGCATCAAGGAGAGGGAGATTGATCTTTACTTGTTTGAAGATCTCCATCATGTCTTGGATTTTCTCTCCTTGCTTCCCGAAATGAGAAGGTTCCTTCAATCGTTGAGGAAAAGGAACCGGAGGTTCATAAGAGGTGTCAAGATTTGGAATCGATGGTGACATAACTTCACTTGCCTTTCCTTTTGGATTTGAAGGGGTATTTTGCAAATTTGGATTTAACGGCAACAATTTTGGATTTAATTGGGATTCTTTTGGATTTTTAGGTTGCTCTTGAAATTCTTTTCTCTCTTCCTCCCCTACCTTGGAGTTAATGATTTTTCCACTCCTCAAGGTTGTGATTGATTGAACTTGCTCTGGAGGAGCATTACAAGTTGAAGATGATGGATCTTCAATCATATGCACACCCTTGGGATTCGCCACCGGTTGACTTGGCAACTTACCTTCCTCCCTTCTATTTAAGGCATTAGCTAGTTGCCCGATTTGAGCTTCTAACCTAGCCATAGATTGCGCATTGGCTTCTAGCTTAGAGATTGATTGAGAATGAGTTTGCAATAAGCGGGTATTGGCCTCAAGATTGCTTATCACTCGATCTTCAAAGCTTTGGCTTCTCGGAGGAGGTGGTGGTTGTTGGTAATTAGATCTTTGATTGTAAGGTTGAGGGTTTGGCCTATAATGCGGCTGTTGAGATTGGGGATTAAAAGAATTTTGCCCTTGGAAAGGGGGACTTGATTCTTGATTCTTCCATGAAAAAGCCGGATGATTCTTGTAACCAGGATTGTACGTGTTCGAATATGGATCATTCATTTGTTTAGCGTACAAGGCATTCGCTTGCTCTTGAGCATAATCGGGAGATTGCCCGGCAATAGGGCAATCTCGCACAAAATGCGATGTGCTATAGCAAAACGAACATCCCTCCTGATTTTGGACAGATTGGTTAGGAGTAGGCAGCCCATTTTTCATGATTAAATCCATTTTTCGGGACAAGGCTTCTACTTGCATGGCTACCTCATCTACCCGTGAAATCTCATGCACTCCTCTACAACGATGGGTGGCCTTCCCTTTCCTAGTGGAGGAGCGTTGAGCTGAATTGTTGCTTAGGGTTTGAAAAAGTTTCCATGCCTCATCGGGGCTTTTCAAAAGGTACCCACCCCCACACGCGGAGTCTATCATTTGTCTATGTTGCTCACTCACCCCATCATAAAAACTTTGCACTAGCTGCCATTTTGGGACAGCATGATGCGGACAAGATTTTAAGAGATCTTTTAACCTCTCCCACGTCTCATGGAATTGTTCTTGGTCAATTTGGGTGAATCCGGTGATTGCTCGCCGAATATCACTTGTCTTACCCATTGGGAAGTATTTTTTTAAGAACTCTATTTGCATTTCCGCCCAAGAATGGATTGAGTTGGGTTCTAGGGAATTGAACCAACTTCTAGCCTTATCTTTTAGGAAAAATGGAAACATACGTAGCTTTAGATCATCCTCCGTAAAGTGTGGTACACGAATGGTGGAACACACGGAAAAGAAGTAATCTAAGTGCCGGTATGGATCCTCATTAGGAAGACCGTGAAAGCTGTTAAGAAGGTTGAGGGTGGAGGACTTTATTTCAAATTGATTTGCCGCTACATCCGGAAATTGAATACACGAAGGTACTTCAAATGTAGTCGGAAGGTAAAAGTCCATAAGCAACTCTCCTTGAGGAGGTGGTGGTGGAGGCGGTTGTTCATGATTAAAAGGAGGTAGACCGGGAGGTTGTCTCTCATTTGGATCCATGTTTTCAGTCCTAGGCAAAATAGGGTCCCTAGAGGTTCCTCTACGTCGTCTAAGTGTTCGTTCAAGTTCACTATTACAAGGAAGCAAAGGAAGTGACAATGACCGTCTACCTAGCATGCATTATCAATTGAACAACACCTCTATACACAAAAGTAACAAAAATATATACAAAAGAATGTGAATGAACTCAAACCACCAGTTTTTGAAGTTATACTCACAAAGGGTTCCAATTTGAATTCTTTTAGATGCCCGCAATGTGGTATACCTAAAATCAAGAAGTTTAAGATATAAGAACAAGATATATATACAAAAAGAATGAAAGAATTTCTAGCCTAAGAATTAAACCAGATTTAATCTTCCAATGGCGACAATTAAACCGTAGATCCCCGGCAACGGCGCCAAAATTTTGATGTGGTCGGAACTAAATTATATTGCAAGCTTAATTTTTGCCCTTTTTATCAAAATATAATTTAACCACTCGCAAGAGCACGAATCTTTGCAGATAAGGTTCTATATAGAGGGTATCGATCCCACGAGGACTAGTCGTTAATTGTCATAGAGAAAGATTAATTCTACTTTAATTCAAACAAAACAGATTTTTGGTTTTGTGTTTAGAAACTATTGCATAAAGGAAATGACAATAAAATTAAAGAGTAAAGTTGGGAGAGAGAACTAGGGTTGGTTTCCACCCCTAGCCATTCACATGTTCATAAGTGTAGCAAGCAAGGGATTCATTAATTAAATGCCTAACAATGACATTAGGCTTGTGACCTCAATGACATATCAAAAGATCAATGTGTGTGCTAACCTATCATAATCCATCTTCAACAAGCATAGCTCTTCAACCTAACTAACTACCTACTTACTCTACTCTCTAAGTGAACACTACATGCATCCAAACTACCTTGTCTTGGCATGGTCTATACAAACTAGCATCACACATTCATTTAAACACCATTATCTAGCCATCATTTGCACTTCTTGTGGAATATGCAAATGTTGTGCATTCAAGTGCCAAAACCTACTCTAAGACAAGAATAAATTCCATATCAAATGAATATATAAAAGAAATGTATTTGTGTACATAATCACTAGGCTAAATAATCAACATTTAATTACAAGTCCCAAGAGCTACAAAGATGAACAAGTTTACATGGCTAGGGGTTGAAACCAACACCCTAGTAGAAGAGTTAGTTGCTCATGGTTGCCTTGCACCCTTCCATTGATGAAGAGAATGAAGCTTCTTGGTCTGGTTCAGCCCTTCCTCTTCCTCTCCCGAAGGTCTCTCTCTTCTTCCTCTGATTTGTATGTATTGAGAGATATATGAGATATGTGGCTTTTGGTGCTTTTTGTATGCTTTTTGGCTCCTTTGGGCCCACCATATATATATATATATCATTATATATATCTCTTGTATCAAGAAGGCCCCCAAAAGTCTTGTTCAAGTCAGACAATCCCCCTAAGTCGTGCAAAAAGGGGGATTTTGTTGCAAGTGGGAGAGCAGGTGAGCAAGTGGCCAAGTGGGCTCTGCAGCATTTCGATTGATCGAAATTGCATTTCGATTGATCGAGATTTCGATCAATCGAAATGAGATTTCGATCAATCGAAATTTCGATTGATCGAAATCCACATCTCGATTGATCGAAATGCCTTGGCAACAGTTTCTGATTTCATCTCTTGACTGCAGAAAACTTCCAACTTTGCTCCATTTACTCCAATACCTGCAATACATCAAAAACACAAAAATACCGTAAACATATCTCGGTAAACGCAAAAACGGAACTAACGTATGCAATAAAGAGGGTTCAAATGCATAGAATTGAACACTTATCACCTGGCTGCTGTGTAAAGACAGTAGGAGTCACTCCCCTCCTCGGTTGTGAATTCTGAATAAACTGAGCAGGCTGTAGCAACTGAGGAACTCTGAAACTTGACTGTACCCTAGAGGCCTATGAATAATGTTGCTGTGACCCCAGAACACCATAAGAACTACTCTTCTTCTGAGGACAATCTCTCACTACATGCCCTACTTGTCCACACCTATAGCATTACCTCGCATCTCCCTCAGGTGTAAGTTGCAACTGTGGGCATTCTAACTTGTAATGACCCACCTATTGACATTAGTAACACTTCATTTTGTCCCGAGATGATCCAGTAGGAATAGACACTGTAGAGAATGAATGTGTCTGTTGTGGCCCTTTAGAGAAATGACTACTCCCTTTTTGCTTCTTCTTCGAATTGCTCTCTGAATGAGAACCCACATTTTGCGACTGACTCCTCAAGTCCAGTATCCTTTGTATGTCATTGTCATCCACTTTCACCAATAGTGTCCTTCTCACCACCTCTGCATAGCTTGGCAAGTCTAAGATAGTGACTTTGGCCCTTAGCTAGAACCAAAGCCCTTTCACGAACCTCCTTGCCTTGGCTTGCTTGTTTGCTACCATTCGATACAAAGCGAGATAAAGCAATAAATTTATTTTTATACTCCATTACACTCATCCCTCCTTGGATCAAGTGTATGTATTCATCTTGTAAAGCTTCTTTGACTGTGTTTGAAAAAAAATTCTCTAAAAATAACCTTCTAAAAGTCTCCCACTCCATGTTACTCACTTTATGAGTGTGAGTCATAGATTTCCACCATAGGTCCATTGCCCCTGTCAATTGAATAGGGATCATTGACATCCTCAAGTCATCTTCATCTATCCTAAGCACATCAAATGCTTTGGATATCTGTTCGAGCAAATCTTTCGTAGCCATAGGATCCACGTTCCCATCAAACATAGGTGGGTTCATTTTCTTAAACATCTCAAGAGCTTTTAGTGCCCTATTTCCACCTCCCTAAGCTTGATTCTATGTACCTTCATTGGCAGTCCGAGCCAATAATTGGATTGTAGCAGTCAATTCTCATACTAACTGTGCTTCATCAATCAATGATGGTTGTGGTGGTGGAGCTGGATCTACACCTCTACCACGTTCTCTTCTTGGTGGCATGATTATAATAAATAATTCCAATCAAAGATTAATCGCATATATATGTTAATTAATCAATTCTACTCACTTATAGAATCATGTCAAAGCACTTAACACAATTTAAATCACATAACACGTAAGAGTCGCCTAGACCTAACCCTTACCCCACGTCCTTAGGCATTTCGACTTAACACCGACATTCATCCTTAGGTATCCCAAACCTAATGTCCCAACGGCAATCGGAAACCATCCAATCCTCAACCTTTACCCATCGCCGCTAGGTATTCAAACCTAGTGCTTTGATACTATGTTGTCATGCCCCAAAATCCGAGACACCGGAGACTCCATCACCGGGTCTGAATCCTGAAGGTGAGTCCAAGTCAACTACTTATAACTGTCATACACCATTCCCATTAATACCATATTTTCAAGCCCCTACTTTCTAATACCAAGATCGATATAGAAAGTGGAGGTGAACAGTAAAAGTCCCAACTTGTTCGTACTCATGAATCGCTCAATTCCAGAAGTTGCTTTCCTGTGTGTTTGGAATCTCAAAGTGATAGTTACTCCATTGGAATGAGGATCCAAAAATACTTAATTTAAAAAAAAACTATGCTCAAATCCAAGCTAAAACAAAGAAGTTACGCCCTATTGAAGTTTAGACCAATCCTAGAGCTTGCTCATAATTACAAGGGTGATTTCATCTATTAAATTCTAATACACTACCTCAATCACTAAATCAATGCAGAAACATAATTACGTAGATACATCTACTTACGTGTGACTCAACCTCAATAATCTGTTATGGCCCCACACCTGGCCATACATTGCATCCCCAAATAATTTTCCACTTCTATCTCAACAATCCACCCAGCCATACATTACGATGCATCATAATGTTAGTTACGATGCATTGCACAAGATGTGTAACATCCTACGAAATCTTTTGGAAAATGACCCAAATTCTCATATATTTTATGATGCATTGCCATTGGGATTACGATCCATCGCCAAATCACGTTGTATCGTAATAGGTATTACGATGCATCATAATCACTCACCCTGTTACCTTAACAAACCCACCAAGTGATTACAACAATCATTTTCCTTCTAATTCATTATCCTAAACATACAATCATAGAACATAATTATCAATTTTACACATCCCAAACATCTACAAAGTGATAATTTATCACAATTAGATTCCACCTCACACACTTGAAACACAAAAATGATAATCCATGCATTATCACACACCTACTTCAAAAACCAACAATTTTATATAATCTTCAAGAGTTGTCAAACTTATCTTACATAGATAGAACATTGAAAGTCTTATACATACCGTTTATCCAAAATAGATATAATATTTCTAAACTAATCCACATGCCACAAGTCAGTATAGATGTCTCTGCACATGTCTCAAAACACACAGAAGCCCAAAAATGGAGTTCTTCTACTCTAGGACCAACTCATGGTTTTGCATCCTCAACCACTTCCTTGCCATGTCCTGAAAGGTCATACAATGGGTGCAATGCATCGAACTTGTGAAAGTTTATGCAAAATGTGAAATATTTTGTGTGAGTGTGGGGTGTGTCTCGGAAGTGGCTCGCGAAAAAGTAGTAGGGGAACATATGCTCTGGGGTTGAAAAATCTCAAATTTGCGCAAGATGGGTGGTAACCGCATGGGTTAGTAGCCTGTAATAACCATGAACTTGAGATATGAGACTTCGGTACGTATCTTGTGTGTGTGTGAGTGTGAACCAATTCCGAGAGCGTGTTAAGTCTTATGTGTAATTTAAGTGATTTATATGACTTGTGTGAATTTAATCCAATTTTAGGTATGTCATATGTTATAAATATGATGGAATATAACTTAATGCATGATTTTGTAGTTATGTGGTTGTCAAGTTATAATTGATGTATATACCAAGACGTGAACACATTGAGTGTTTAAGCTTGTGGCTAGAATGCTAAAGAGTATGACACATATTTGTCGGGCATGAGTTGTGTTTATGAATTGAATATGAAATGTGGCCTTGAATGGATTGCACAATACATTACCTTGAGCTCGTTGAAATTGCTTCTCCTCCTACGCTACGACTAAAAATAAAATTTTTTGAATTTTTCGGACCCACTTAACATTATCCCTGGGCTCCCGTTGACCAAAAAGTCAATTTTTTTCAAAAGTTTCCAAAACTTTTCAAAACCCTAATACAACTCTCCAAACATGTTTTCCACATTCAAAACATGCTAAATATCATTTAAAATAAATTTAAAGCAATAAATGATAAAAAAAAATTAAAAAATCGGCTAAAATTGGGCACGATCTCTACATTGCTGGTTTCACAACCTCATTATCTGCCAAGCATAAGTGGCTTATTTTCTCAAGTTGAACTTGTATTGCATATCTACCAAGGAGAAGTGGCAAGATATCTCAAGTAGAGCTTTGTATTGAAGATTGTATTAATTTGAGAGATTTTTATTGTATTTCTTATTTTCATTCACTCTTGTAGTCTAAGTATAGGGATACTTTGGACAGGAAAAGTTAGAGTGATTTGTGATGAGATTGGTGAGAGATAGCTTGGGTTTGGGAAGCCTAAGCTGGGATATTTTAAGAGCCATTATTAGTGAGTCCATTGGTGAGAGTGGTTCAGGCTTAGGGAGGCTGTGAACTAGGGTGAGAGCTGGAGTGACTTGTGTGTGAGCTTGGTGAGTGTAGAGAGTGTGCGTGAGGTGTCATCACAATCGCATCTATAGGTGCACAACAAAGTGTACTCATCTTTATCATACTGGATTGGGCTAGGCCAAGAAGTTTTTCACCCCACATTGGGGTTTTCCTCTATAAATCATTGTGTTAAGTTTTTGTGGTTTGTGTGTGTGCCATACTTAGAACATTAAAGATTAAAATTATATAGAACCTATTCACCCCCTCCCCCTTTAGGTTCTTCCTAAAACCTACGTGCAAAGTGGTTGTTTCCTTAAATCATTAGTGCCTTGGCTCCAATTACTTAGTGAGTATTCTTGTTTTTATTTTCTATTCTCAAAAAATAGGTCAGCAAAAGCGAGCGCGGGAGGGGGGGGGGGAATATGTTTGCACCCAAAACGGGATTTTTGTGTTATGCCCAATGGTCAACATGAAAAGAGAACCTATGGGCACACCAAGCAAACCAAGGGCGCAAATACAAGAGTTATGTTCTTTTTAAAAGAGCCATAACCACGGAGTGATGTGGCACCCAAGAACACTTTTGCCATGTACCATAGACTATTGCTGATTAAAAGGTTCTAGAAAGTTATCACATGTACACATGTTAGAAAGGAATATCTCTAAACTTAAAAGATCAAGATAACAACATTTTGGAGCATTTAATGTTTTAGGATCAAAGCATTTAATGTTCATATATTACTATACAGTAAAACCTCAATAAATAAGTGTTTGATAAATTAATAACCTCGTTTAAATAATAAAATCTTCTAGTCCCAACTCTCGCCAGTGTACTAAATAAATAACCTCACTAAATGCATAAGATAATAATTATTTTTAGAAATCCTTAAGGGCCCAACGAAATATAAATTAATAATTGATGAAGTGCATAAAAAAATAGCAAAGAAAAATTCATAATACAATATTGAGTAACTTTTTACTTGATAACTTCTATTTTCTCAATTCAATTGTTTCTCAGAATATGCATTCAGAGTAGGAGTCTTTCTATCTTCTACAATTAATAACCATCTCATCTTTTTTATAGTCTCTTGGGCTTCTATGTATTAACTTTTGACTACATCCATTGTTTTTGGATTTATAAGTCATACATGTACAAGTAGTAAAAACATAATACTCTTTCTAAATTAACAAATTATTTATTTATCGATAAATCAATAATTCCGTTAAGATAATAATTTCTCTTGGTTCTAGGATTATTATTTTATAGGAGTTTTATTGTAGTTTGGTAATGATTACTTCACATGGATACATTCCCCATCAAACCAAAATGTGTATCTTCCTATTATTGAAAAACAAACAGGTCCTTATCATATTTAGTTATAAAAGTGGAATGATAGGCGGCTAGCCTATACCTATAATATATCAAGTGATCAAGAAATATGAAGCTCATTCAGACAAGGGGGACTTAATCTTAGCGGCTCACGAAGCATCTACATTAATGCACTTAACGTGCTTAAATGATACTTTGGTGATTTCACGATACTCTCTTAAACCAACTTAACAAGTCTGATTCTCAAAACAGCCCCTACCTCTTATAGCTCTACATACAATATGCAAGCAAAATCAAGTGATCAAGAGATATAATCACGTATAAAATAAGTGCATTTAATGCACTCACATCAAGGATATTCCGATGACTTCACAACAACTACCTACTTGGCAAAACTCAACTAGTATGGTTCTTAAGATAATTAGATTTGACCACTTAAGTGATTAAAGAGCCTGTCACGCCCCGAATTTCTAACTCCCGGAAGCCGATGGTGACTGGGTTACACATCACCACTTCTAACCTCAAAATCATCTTAAACCATACAATCGCGGAAACTAATCATACGTATGCAATTATGTGAGCGTATGCTCATCATCATTTACCTTAATGGGCCCCATACTAGCCTATATATTCATACATGTTCACTCTCATTTCAGAAATTAAGAAATTCCATTCCAGTCCTATTTGTCGGTAACACTATCTTTCAGTCCGTTGAAACATGGACTCAACTGACTTTTGGTTCCTAATTCTGTTGATCGGCTGGAGAGAGATTTTGGTCAGCCGAAAGAATGCTTTCAGCCGGCTGAAACCCTTCTTTAGCCATCCAAAATAGGTACCCCCATTTGCAAATGTTCAGTATCTCACACTTTCGACTAGCTGCTACAGAGCCTAGGCGACTGAAAGTGTCCTGAAGCCTCAAAACCTATATAATCTAAGTTCTTATGCATTCCACTATATAACCAACTCATATACAAGCTAAAATATGATTAAAATTTGATGGAACTCATGCATTCATCATTCACCAATACCACAACCCATGCACTTCACAATTGTAATCCAAAAATGCACATTCACACCGATTCTCCCCAAGCAATCTCAATAATGTCCAATCCACATTTAACACACTTAGAACCATCCACACAATGTTGCAACATAAAAAGAGGTCATAACTTCATTATCCCATACATCCATACAACTGATTCCAAAATGAACATTTCATTCATGTGGCCTCTGAAGTTCATAGTCACTATATGAATTACATGTATTGTTCAAAAGAATAAATAATTCAATCATGACTACAACTATGATGAATCAACCTGTCACAAGCCGGCATGGATAGCCACATACAAAGATATCCAAAAATGTATCTAGAGTGTCAAAAGAGAACTCCACTTGGACGTTCACATTCCATCCGCCATTGGCGCCTTATCTATAAAAAGTTTGGGGGAAAGGGGTGAACAACTCAACGGCTTAGTAGAAATGTCCCAACCCACCTAGGTTTTGATCCAACACCGACCTATATGAAGTGCAACCATGATGTCGCTATACTACATGACATTCATCAATGTTCTCATGTTCAACAACTCACAAATGAGCATAATGTATTTAAACATACCACATGCTTAATGGTTAAATCACATAAGCATTCAAGATATTTACATCTTCTTCAGTTATAATTCGATACATAGCCATGATTGGTCCACTCCGATGACACCAAAGTGGTTAGTCAATTCCGACGACACTCGTGTGATGGGGCAACTCCGACGGTCATACTATCAAGGTCTTATGTATGCCTTGTACTAGTAATTGGGCAACTCCGATGATCATTATCCTTGGGGAATGATTGGGCCTCTCTGACGATCATCTCATTGGGAGTATTCTCACTAATTCAACTATATGGTTGGCCACCTCCGAATCCCATGTTCCTCATACTTGGGCAACACTCCGATATACATGTGTACATGATCATAGAACGCATACGTTTCACATAGCATAATATCATATTTTTCAATGCACATTCTTGCCATTTATAACACTAGCATGCATTTCATTTACACAACCACCACATAGTCACATATGTGCCACAACTTATGCATATAAACCTCCTATGCATACATTTCACTACACAATAATTATGCTCACATTTCATATACATTACATGCATAAACACATAATTCATCACATATCATAAGTTAAGCTACTCTAGCATGCATAAATATACAGTGTGAAGAGAGGAAGGAAAAATAAATTCAACTCCCACCACTCACCCACATATGCTAGTACAAGTTATACAACATTAACTCTTCCCACACCCTAGAATCAACAACTAAGAGGGAAGAAATACCCCTACCTCAAGTTTAGAGCCCTTCCTAGCAAGCCTTAGAATCCACCAAATTTCAAGTCCCTCCAAAGTGAAACTTCTTTTCGTAGAACCGTTGAGCGAGACAAGGAGAATACTCTTTCTTTCTTGGACGAAGCCCAAATCCAAACTTCACTCAACTCTAACTTTCAGAATTCTCTAAATGGGGATTTTAAAAGCCATCAAAGTGAAGAGGAAGGAGAGAGGATAAGCTTTCCCTCTTGGAGTAAACCCTAACTCTCACTCTAAGGTGTCCAAAAGTAAGGAAGAAGGTTGGAGAAGAAGGAGAGCTTTGAGAGCTTCAATGGTTGATTTCCTATATCTATAGAATCTGCCCCAACCATATACATATAGTGCATTGACACCTCGCAAGGGTAAAATGATTATTTTGCCATTAAGTCACTTAATGCACCTTCTTGAGCTCTATTAACACACATATACACGTGTTCAAATCATCCTCAATGGATAACTTATCTTATGAAGCTTTCTCCTACAATGTAGCTCCCCAAGGTTTCACCTTTTTTATCCCTAATATGCGTTACTTGCCTGTGTAGATGTAGTTTAACTTCTGTCATGCCCCGGAACCTGGACCGTCGGGACTCCCTCGGACCGACCCGAATCCCGAGTGTGAACTTGTTCACTCAACGTGTCCCAATGGTCAACAACACAAATCATAATTCAAAAATCAGCGGAAGCATTTCTTACACATCAAAACCATTAATTTTAATGGTTATGCTCAATATGGAATCCCACGTGTACAACACACCCACCTATTCACTCATTTCAAGTCAACTCAACTCACTTTCAAGACTTAACATATCATGTGTTTAGAATCTGGAGCTGAAACCTATAACATTGGATAGAGAATCCAAAAATACTAAATTTTAAAAAAAAATTACGCTCAATTTTGATTTAAAACGAAGAAGTTATGCCCGATTGAAGTTTGGGGCAATTTTCAGAGTATGCTGTAAAAAGTGACTTCGATCCATCGAACTAATTATTTCGATGCATCGAAATTTCGATGTATAGAACTGATGACTTCGATGCATCGAAACTCCGATGCATCGAACAAGTATCATCAAAAAATAGCTCTTGGGGCTTTTACATTCCAAAAATCCTGCAGATTCTTCGATGCATCGAACTAGTCACTTTGATGCATCGAACTGGATGTTTCGATGCATCGAACTGCCCAGAAAATGTAATTTTACAAATGACCATTTTTGACATTTTAGGCCATTTCTATCAACATAATTCATTCCAACAACCCCCAAATCATACAAGAAAGGACTCTACATCATTCACAAGTCCTAAATCAAGCTCATAATCAAATCATACACTAAAATGAGCCATTCTCCCTTAAAACATATATCATTCATATTAAAAAAACATCCATCAACTTCATTATCTCATCAAATGAAACTAAATGCTCTTAACAAGCATTACATGAACAAATCCATTATTTTATCATATTTAACAAGCTCATAATCCAAACATACACACAAGTTACATTTGTCCAAAATATAACTACAACTAAAAAGGAAAGATCTCATGCCACAAGCCGGCATAGATAGCCACAAAATATACAATATCCAAAATGTATCAAAATGTTACAAGAGTTTCACTTAGACACTTAAGTCCCATCTGTCATCGATGCCTTATCTGTAAAAGAGTTTAGAATAAAGGGGTGAGCACCATTGCGGCTCAGTAGGAATGTCTAAAACACAATTTCTCAAGTTCCGTAAATACCACATAAACATACATTCGTATTTAACATGTTGAGCAATTATGCACATAACACAACTACATCATAAGCAAGGTAGAATGCAACATGATATGCACAACTCTCTCATCCTTTCCATACATCCATTGGTTTCCAATCCCACCTATAGAGGGTTACCTTTACCGGAATACCTCTTGAGGGTTACCTTTACAGGAATACCTCACTATACATCAATCCATTAGGGTACCTTGACCAGAATACCTCACGAGAGTTACCTTTACCGGAATACCTCGTCGTTTTACCGAATGGATTCAACCATCCACATTGAGCTAATCTCCCTCACCATGCCAATGAGAATGAACCCCACAGTTTTATCCAATGTGCATTCATAATTTACAACCAATGAGGCATTTAACAATCACATTTCCACAAGTTCTCATTTAAGCATCATATGTGTTTACAATGAACATGTTTCACATCTCCACATCTCACATAACCACATATCGTTCATATTTCACCAAATTCACAAATTTGACAATTAAATCATGCTTTTCATTAAAACAAGTTTCCTAAACAATTTATCAAACACATAAGAGTCACCTTCACAATTACACATGAATCTACCCAATAAATCCACAAATCAATTCCAACATGTTTATAACTTTCTCTAAGGCATTTATAAACATACAATTATATCAACCAACCGTAAAATCACATTTAATGGTATAATTAGTATACTTGAATATTGAAAAACATGTAATTACTCCACACAACCGATTGTTTGTCATAGACAACTAATATACTCGCAAAAATCCCAGATTTTTATGGGTTAGGCATCTCTACCTCGAAAATGAAGGTCTTCCAAGCACTTCTAAAAATTCTAGCAATGTCAACCTTGTTGAACCGCAACTTTGATTGGTTCAAAGGGAAGCCTTAGCCGTCCCCTATGTATCTCCCTTCTTCGACGGAGCTTGAATCACGCTCGAAGGCTTCTGAAATCTAGAGAGAAGGAAGAAAGGAGAAGAGTAAAAGATTTAGAGAGAGAGAGAGATCCATGAGAAATGGCTGGGACTCTCTCAGCCATATGTTTTAAAAGCATCTAGGGCGCAAAAAGACCAAAAAGCCCCCGGACCACTTAACGTACCTTCCCGGACTCCGTTTTCAATTTGGAAAATTTCTACAGCCTCGAAATAACTTTCTCTACTCTCTAAACATTTCATCTAAGCCATTCCCAAAAATAAATATTTTAAAATTTTTAAAAAATTTTTGGGCCCACTTAAGTCACATCCCGAACCCCCGTTTGACCAAAAAGTCAAACTTCTCCAAATCTTCCGAAAACTTGCCAAAACCTTAAATACGTTATCTAAACATGCATTCTATGTGTAAAACACATACAAAATTATTTAAAGTCCTAATATAACAATTAAATAAAAACTCAAGAAAATCAGTCAAAATGGTCACGGTCCTTACAACTTTCATTGCACTTAGTGCTTTCTTGTAGTCCTTTTTGTCTTTAATATTGTCCTTCAATATCACAACAAATAGTTAATGGGCATCTTTTTGAGTTGGTTCTTTTGAACGTTTGTGTCAAAACATTCGTAGGACCATAATATTAATAATACTTGTAGGAACTTCGACCAATCCTCATTCGACAATCTGATGTTATTGAAGAGAAATTTGCATTTGTTTCCATCAAGCTTTGTTTGTGTATATTTATCTATATATTCCTCTTAATTACAAAACATACAAAAATAACACTTCGAAAAAATTAATAGAACCTCTGAGGTCAAAGTGACTAAATCCGTGAGAGAATTATTTCTACTCTCCACAGTTGCGTAGAGTCAGATAAGAAAGAAAGACCACAAGACTCCAACAGCCATGGCAGTAAAAATATTTGCCTGGCTCTTTAGCAGCTTGGCCGTATCTAATACATACACATTTGGGCTCAACAATCCTGATATGCAAATAATAAAAAATTAACAAACTGCCCCTTAACAATATTGTTGCAACCAGCACGATTTTTAGCCAAACAATAACTATTAATATTTATTTTAATATATTAAATATAAAAAATCTTTATTTATTTATTTTTCTCATTTTATATCCAATTTGTGTCGAGTATTCACATAAAATTTGAAAGGAAACAATTGTAATTTGAAGCATAATTCAATGCCCTTATATGGTATATTACACTTTTTTTTTAATCCCGAAATCCGAATAGTGTTCGCCATAATTGATTTATTACAATTTAGAGGGAAAAAAAATATAATTTACTCCATTTAAGTGATTTAAGAAAAAAATCCTCAGAATAAATTTCCAAAAAATATAAAACCCTCAGAGAATTTATGTATGCACCCTATATAAAACAAAGCAATAGACTGGCTGTGCACAGTGCGGTAGTAGTAGATGTTTAGATTAGGGTTTAAGCATTTGTAGGGTTTTGGTGAGGCTTTGTCTCACATGACGATTGATTAGCCAAAAACCCTAGCATATCGTTTTCTCTCTCAAGGGTTTTTACTCAGATGGAAGGCGTCGATGATGATTTCGGTGATATATACGCAGACGTTGAAGTTCAAGCAACTACAGCCATCAATGGCTTCCCAAACTACACTCAATTATACAAGGAACAAGTTGATACAAACACCAAATGTTCTGAATCGGATGCGAATAAAGTCGATTTGATTGGCGACGAGTTAATTCAGTCTGGCAATGACGACGAGACGAAGGAAATTTCGAGTGTGGAGGCCAATGGTGAGGAGGAGGAGATTGTGGATAATGGAAGCGATAGTGAGGACGATTTGAATATAGTTTTGAACGATGATGATAATGGTGTGGCGTATCCGATTGGGCGGTGTGTGAATTTGAGGAGTGGAGGGTTTGATGATGAAGAAGAGGAGGAAGGTTGTGATTTTGTAGCTGTGGAGGGGAATGGTTTGGGTAAGAATCGGAAAGGGGTCGATCAATCCCAGTTGGGTGATGGATTGGAGCAGAGTTCTAATGCTACTGGTAGCGGTGATAGGGGAAATCTGGTGAAGAGCGGTTATCATTCACAATACAAGGTAGCGTCATTTGTATTTTTCTCTACACACACACACATTCGGATGTAAGAATTTGTGTTATAGAATAGTACTTGGTTTGAGTAAAATTTTGAGAATTGATCAATAATGTGTGTGTTTTAGAAACGAGATTCAATTAGGCAACTCCCAGGAGCATCAAGCCTTTGGAGGTTTTGTGTTCAACTCCCAGGAGCATCAAGCCTCCGCCTTGCAGATACTTGATACCTGTGGTTTGGGGGTTCATAATGGGTATCCAAAGGGGATAGTCCCACCCCATTCAGGTGTGAGACAATCTATGTAGCGACAAAATTTGAACTGCTCCTTGATTGATTTCTTTGATGTATTTGGTCGTGAATAGAATGCAGCTATAGTCAGTCAACTATTCCTTAATTAGGAGCAGTGATTTTCTTCCTTATTTTTGTTTTTTTAGATCATTATAAATTCATATCGTAGTCACTCTTTGAATCATAATAAAACAGTCTATTTCTTTCCTCTCTCTAAGATTTCTCTCTCAACTTAGCCTATATTCTTGACATGGTATCAGAGCATCAAGATCCACGTCGAAGACATAACGTAGAAAGCTTCTTCTTCTTTTTTTTTTCTTCTTCCTTTTTCTTTTTCAATTTCTTCTTTCTCAGTTTCTCTATTCTTTCTATGTATATTATGTTTCTCTATTCTTTCTTTGGCAAAATAACCTAGAACCCTAGGTCTCCAAAAAAAAAAAAAAGTAATAATAGAAAATTGTTCTTTGTAATTCTTGTAGAGATGACTTGAAAAAACAAATTATCTTTGTTCTTGATCTCATGTTCAAATTCTTTAGTTCTCTTGCTTGAAACTTGTATTCGGAGTCTCGGATTATCTCGTCTTAGCTATCATAGGTGACAATACTCCATTACTCTCGGTTATATGATCTAGAGTCATTTCGAATCTCTTCGTCTTGGATATCATGGACCGTAGTGGTCGCAGTACCAAGAAATGTACATATTGTGGCCGCACCAACCATTCTGTTGATTACTATTGGGAACTCCACGGCAAGCCCGCATGGACAAATCAGGATACGGTTAAGGGGGGAGAACTCTAACTCCATAGCTGAGGAACATGTTTTTATTCGCAAGACAGAGTATGATTCAATTGTCAAGTATATCAATTTTTCATCCACCTCCACAACCACTTTGTTCGGTTCATGTAATACTTGTCTTCTTTCCTCATCTAGTACATCTTGGATTATTGATTCAGGGGCCTTCGATTATATGACAGGTAACTTTTTCCTTCTTTCTGATTTTTCCCATACTTCCTCTCCCCCGTTTGTTACGATAGCTAACGGTATCCTAAGAAGCACAGATACGGATACGGGACACAGATACGACACGATACGGACACAGCGACACGGCAAATCCTAAAAATCTAGGATACGGACACGGCGGGGACACACGACTAATAATTATATCTTTATATATATGAGATCAACCTAACAATGAAAATTCACAAATCATAATAATTAATGAGCTATAAAAACAATTAGTTTATCGTTTAAAGAACTACACAATTGAATCTACTCCACAATAATGATAATAGTTGTTTTCTAAAAAAAAAATGAAATATTATATGGTATGACTGCTATATTTTATTAAAAAAATTCAAAGAAGTCATCATATTTACATTTTAAACTATCTTTCTTTTTAAAACTTTCTAAAAGCTCTCTAACGATATGACACGCGTGTCGGACACGTGTCCATGGTGTGTCTATGCCGTGTCCGTGGTGTGTCCAAAAATAAAAAAATTAGGACACGTATTTTGGTGTGTCCGACACGTGTCGAGGCGTGTCCGACGCGTGTCGGTGTCTGATACGTGTCCGACACGGATTCTTCGACCTTTTAGGTGTGTCCGTGCTTCTTAGACGGTATCAAATCTCCGGTCCAAGGAATTGGTACTGTTAGCACACCTAGTCTAACCTTCTCCTTAGTTTTGTACCTACCTCTGTTTCCGTTTAATTTATTATCTGTTCCTGAACTTACCTCTACCTTAAACTGTTCGGTAACATTTTATCCTAACCACTGTCTTTCAGGATCTAAAGACAAAGAAGATTATTGGTGGGGGCTTTGTAAGGGATGGTCTCTACTACTTTCAACCGTCTCGCTCACCTATTCCATCTGCACTCTATACCACGACTTCTTCGTACCAGTGGTATTGCCGTCTTGGGCATCCTTCGTTAGACAATCTTTGGCATTTAGTTCCCTCTTTATCTTCTTTTTCTAGTTTTAATTGTGAAACTTGTGAGCTTAGTAAGCATCATAGGATTTCTTTTAAGCTTAGGTCTAATGGACCTTATTTGCACCTTTTTGAACTAGTTCACTCTGACGCTTGGGGTCCAACACGAACTACTGGTTTGTCTAGTGTGCGTTATTTTGTTTCGTTTATTGATGACTATTCTCGTTTAACTTGGTTATATGTGCTTAATATAGATCTCAAGTGTTTCATGCTTTTAGATCTTTTTATACTAAAATCACTAATCAATTTGATGCTAAGTTACATATTCTTAGGACTGACAATGCTCTTGAATATAAAGAAGGTACCTTTCAGCAATTTCTTGAGTCGAGGGGTATCACCCATCAGACTTCCTGTGTTGATACTCCTCAACAAAACGGAATTACTGAAAGAAAGAATGGACTAATACTTACTATTGCCCGTGCTCTGGTGATCCAAATGAATGTACTTAAATATTTTTGGGGAGATGTAGTTCTTACTGCAGCATATCTATTGAACAGAATGCCATCTCGAGTCCTTAAAGGTAAATCACCTTTTCAAATGATGTTTCCTGATAAAGACCCCTTCTCTCTTCCTCCAAAAGTGTTTGGGTGCGTTTATTTTGTACATAATTTAAATTCCAGACGGGACAAACTTGATCCTCAAGCTCACAAATGCATATTTGTAGGCTATTCTCACACTAAAAAAGGATATAGGTGTTACAACCCTTCTTTGAGAAAACATTTTGTTTATGCTGATGTAACATTCTTTGAGCATATTCTATATTATTCTAAGGAGGGTAGTTAAGCGAAGGAACCTATTTTTCAAGAAACTGTTCTACCATCTGCTATTCTTGATACTCCCGCTCCTAGGGTTTATACTCGATGACCTCGAAGGGATACTACTTCTACTTCTCCCATCGCCCTGAACGAATCTCTTTTGCCACCTGCCTCAGCGGTTGAACAGGTAGAGCCTTTCTTGCATCCTCCATCATTTTCCTCGGCGCCTACAGATCCATTTGTTTATCCTTTCGAGTCTGATCTTGATCTTTTCATTGCACTTCGCAAAGGTAAAAGGGTTTGTACTAATCATCCCATATCTCATTTTGTTTCTTATGACTATTTGTCATTTTCTTTTCGAGCTTTCTCTTTATTATTGTTATCTGTTACTATTCCTAAGTCATACAAGGAAGCTCTTTCCCATCCTAGCTGGCGGAAAGCTATGAAAGAGGAAATGCATTCCTTACAATTGAATCATACTTGAGATCTTCTTCCAAAGCCTGCAGGTGCTCATGTTGTTGGTTGTCGTTGGGTTTTCACAGTGAAACAAAATTCTGATGGAACTGTTGATCGTTTAAAGGATTGTCTTGTTGCTAAATGTTTCACTCAGACCTATGGTATTGACTATACTGAGACTTTCTCACCTGTGGCTAAGCTCAATTCTGTTTGCATAATTATCTCTCTTGCTGCCAATCTTGACTGGCCTCTTCATCAACTTAATGTGAAAAATGCTTTTCTTCACGGTGATTTTACTGAAACAGTGTACATGGCTCAACTTTCTGGATTTGAGTCCAAGGGGGAGTGTGTTTGTCATCTCAAGAAATCTATTGATGGACTCAAACAATCACCTCGTGCATGGTTTGATAAGTTTAGCAAGGCGGTGGTTGCTCATGGCATGACTAGGAGTTAAGTTGATCATTCAGTTTTCTTTAAAAAGACAAAGTGTGGCATTGTAATTTTAGTGGTGTATGTGGATGACATCGTCATTACTGGGAGTGACAAGGAGGGGATTCAAACCTTGATTCATCATTTGGGTTTGAATTTTCTCACTAAAGATTTGGGCAAGCTCTGTTATTTTCTTGGTATTGAGGTTGTTAGATCACAGAAAGGAATTTGTTTATCTCAGAGAAAATATACTCTTGCTCTCTTAAGGGATACGGGTTATCTTGGCTCTAAACCTACAACAACCTCCATGGAGACTAATCCGAAGTTAGTGCTTGAGGTTGGTGACTTGGTTGATCATTCAGAGATGTACAAACGTCTTGTAGGCAAGCTGATTTACCTAACCATTACTCGTCCAGATATTGCCTATGCAGTCAATGTTGTGAGTCAATTTATGACTAGCCCACGAAGTTCTCACATGGACGTGGTTATACGGATTTTGAAGTATCTTAGGGTGGCTCCGGGACGTGGTCTTTTCTATTAGTCGTCTGGACATTTGCGCGTCGAAGGTTATATTGATGCTGATTGGGCAAGTTTTCTGTCAGACAAACGGTCAACGACTGATTACTCTACTTTTATAAGAGGTAATCTAGTAACTTGGAAAAGTAAAAAGCAGTCGGTTGTGGCACGGTCTAGTGCTGAAGCTGAGTACCGTGCCATGGCTCATACTTCCTGTGAGCTAACTTGGTTGAGAACTCTATTACAAGAATTTTAGTTTTCAGTTCAAGACCCATCTCTTCTCTATTGTGATAATCAGGCAACTATTCACATTGCCAGTAATCCAGTTTTTCATGAGCAAACCAAGCATATTGAAGTTGATTGTCATTTCATTTGTTTTAAGGGGACTTCCAAAGAAATTGTGACTTCGTTTGTATCATCTGGTAATCAGTTAGCAGATATCTTTACTAAGGCACTTCTAAAGCATGCCATTGATTCTATCTACAGCAAGTTGAGAGTTGTTGACATCTATTCTCCGGCTTGAGGGGGAGTGTCATTAATAGAATATAGCTATAGTCAGTCGACTATTTCTTAATTAGGGGCAGAATCACTACATTCCATATATTGTTGTTTTCCTTGTTTTTGTTCTTTAGATTATTATAAATTTAGATTGTAATCACTCTTTGAATACATAATAAAACAGTCTATTTCTCTCCTCTCTCTCTAAGATTTTTCTCTCAACTGAGCCTATATTCTTGACAGTTTTATTATTCCTGACATAGCTTGTAATTGGACTCATTTCAAATAATAGAACTTGTAGTTTAGATGACAAAGATGGGATTTTTTCTTTCCTTTTTTCTTTGAGCTTCTTTTATTTTATTATGATTATGATTATGACATTTACATATGAATATATGTAATTATATATAATGTATGATTCTCTCTATTTCTCTGTAGCAGTAATAGAGTCATCCTACTTGAAGCAGCTGTTTAATTTTATTTGTAATTAATGATTTTTTTTACTGGATTTCTTTTGTGTAGTACTTAAGATGTCAGACAGCAGCAGTCCCATGTAATTCAAAAGCCAATGGATCCATGGGGTCGGCTTCCTACTCTTCCACCTTGGCTAGAGGCGATTGGGACAATAATGGGTCCAATCAACATATGGGCTCAAGCTCAGTAGTAACTCAAAGTGGATATAATTTCTCTCTTCCCAGGTATAGGTAAGTGAATACGGTTGTGGTCTTGATTGTACTCAAGCTAGGTTCTTTGGCAGTCTACTGGTTGTTTATGACATGTGATTTGTCGATTGTGGAAGAGAATAAATATTAATTAGGATAATATATACATGATAGGCTCCGAACAAATTCTATATGAGATTTCTGGTTCCCATAAGGGCCACTTTTGGCATTAGCCATCTGTTCCTTTTAATTATGTAACAGTTATTCTCCTCTTTATTAGTGTCATTAAAGGTTTTCTGTATGTTGTTGATAAAGAGGCATCCCATTTTTTCTTGCAGGACCATACTAGATGTAAATATTGATATGTTCGAGCGGAGGCCATGGAGGCATCCTGGAGCTGATATAACAGATTTTTTTAATTTTGGGTTCGATGAGGAAAGTTGGAAAAGTTATTGCAGCTGTCTGGTATATAATTTTTCTGCTAATTTTTCCTTTCTAGTAGATTTACGTTTTTCCTGTTTGTAAATACGAAGGTTGGTCTTCTACTCTAGGACATTCACATTTATGTGTATATTAGCTTGGTGGGTTTAGATGTTTCTACTCCATTTCCAGTTGGTTTGTTGTTATGCTGTTGATGAACTCAGCTTACAAACAACCTTTTTTACATTAGTTTACTTTCCTCCCCAGTTCCCACCACCACCACCACACACACTCTCACACAAACATGCAAATTGATGGAGGCTTTATTCTGAGTTGTATAACAGGAGCAATTTCGAAAGCAAACATCCATTCAAACCAGGAACCTTTTTCATGAGCCTTCAGAACCTAATGAGGTGGGTTAGTAAAATCTTTGTGGAAGATGTTAATTTATGAAGTCCGTTACCTGTAATTATTTTTAAGACATAGCTTAAATTGTTCTGTTATTATCTTTATTTTTCAGAAGAAGGCATGTGAAGTTGGATCTAAGCACGAAACAGTTATAGAAGCTGTGACTGAAAATATTGGTCAAACCAGACAGGGGAGAACAGTTTCTTCTTCACCAAGAATTGCATATAGGAAAATGAAGCAATTAGAAATGGTACTCGTAAATAAGGAGTTGCTTCAAATTGCTTCTATTTTGTCTTCTTTATGACATGTAAAAGTTATTGTCTGATTAAGTTTCATACTCAAATAATTGGGAATAATTATGTTATGAACTCACTGTTATTATTTCAGCCAAAAGGTAGAGCAATTCAGGTCAAAGACAGCATTGCAGAACGTCAACCATCCTTTGATGTAAGGTGCCCACTTGATCTGGATTCTGATGTGGTGATACAGGTTTGCTCTTACTCTTAATCGGTCGAAAGCCTTTACAGTAATGGCTTCTCTTTATTCATTTCTTATGTCTTGGTTGGGTTCAGATTGCTGTGCAGGACTCCATGAAGGATTCCATTGATTCTGAGGAGGAACTGGAACATATAGATAACTCTGTACATAAAGCATCTGAAAATGGAGACCTTTGTGTGGATGACAACAGAGAAATTCACTCTTTTGGTAGTCCCAGTAGTGATGAACTACCCGGATCACATGTAGCTATTCCTGAAATGTATGAACTTTAGTAGGCAGTGGTTCCATAATAGTCTTATTTTATGTCAACTCGTAATTATACATTTAGATTCTAGGTGTAGTTAAATTTGCATGTTGCACATTTGTTCAGTCAATATCAATATTTTGTTAAGGTGCATTGCTAGGAGTGCATCTTTTACTTCTAATAAGGAATACAATGTGTTGGATTTGGCAATTTTATTAAGATTAGCAGATGCAATAGTGCATTCCAAAAATGATGTGAAATGCTGTTCATATGGTAGAATACTTCAGATTCAACATTATTATATCTTAGGGTACAGACACACACATGTCAGTCTATCCAAAGGCTTACAAACACTATATTTTTGTTGTATATTTGATAAAATTGTTGTTTAATCTTTATAGATCATGAATACACAGGTTTTGCATATTTAATGCATGTGGAGAAATTCAATTATTGACATCACAGAATATGTGCGTCATTTGTGTCTGATACTTGTGCATCATTGCCCTTGTGGAAAATGCTGCCAAAATCAATCCTTAGTTTTTCTTTGCTGCATCATTTTTGACAATCAGAGATATTATGTTTTGTTTTTGTTCCCCTTTTCTTCAGAAAAAAAAAAGAAAAAAAAGAAACGATTTTTACCAGTCTTTGTGATTGCTGCTAAACAGCTTTTGGGAAACACCTTATTTTGTTATTGAAACATGTGACTTTCAATTTTCTACTCATTTTTCATTGTGGTTCACTAGGGAATGGAAAATGTTTCAGCTGTTTGGATGGGAAAAAGATAACAATAAAAAAATTTAATCCTTGGTGTTTGTGCGTGCGTGGTATGTGGTGATAGAACATGGAATATGGTACTAGGAATTGAATTGCTTCATGAATTGTTAGACTGTAGCATATCAAGAAGATGAGTATCGTTAATTCTATCCCTTAAATAACCATATATGCGGCTGTGTTCTTATTGTAAATATGGGTGCTCAATTGTTTGTGTTTTGTCTCTAATTTGGATCATTCGTTTTCCTACAGGATTCTTTGTTTGTTTTCTTGTATTTGGATATGTATTTCTGCGCCAAGCCTTGTATTTCTGCGCCAATCCCTTGTAATTTATTTATTTATTTATTTCTTATTATTGTGGGGGTGGGTAGCTCTAACTTGCTATTAGGATCTTTCTCTAGTTTTTGGTCGGTTTCTATTCTAGGCCTGACTAGTTGGAACAAAGATTTTGAATACATTGGTTATTTGGTGGTCTTCTTTAAAAGTTTATTGTTCTGTAATTTGACTATGTGTTCATTATTCTGTAATTTGACCATGTGAATAGAATATCTTAAACTAAAGTATGTTCTTCCTTATGGTGCTCATAAGTAAGGCTCAATGGAGTGGCATTAATAGCTTTCCTTTCTTTTTGTGCTGGTTTGCATTTGCACTGAATATCTGAGAATTATGATTAAATAAACTAATTCGGTTTTTATTTGTTGATTTTATATGAAGCCACTTATGGAGATGTTTTCTTCTTTAATGATTAGGTGTTCGCAACCAACAACTGCATCTGACCCGGTGTCTATGGATTCAGATGACCATGGAAGTGGTCACATCTCCGATGCGAACAGGCATCACCATCAAAAGTTGACCATTTGTTCTTCAGAAGAAAATGCTGAAGCGAAAGAAACTTCAAATAACACAACAAGGGAAAGGCTTGGCAGGGATATCTGCAATGAATCATCCCTTGCTAGACAGTCTCAACGATGCCCAAGTTCTTCATCTGGAAATCATTGTGAAACACCCCTAGTTCGTGGTTATATTGATCCAGGAAAAAATCACGATAACCTAAGAAAGTCGTCATCAAATTCAGTCGCTGAGTTACGGAAGTCAATCACATCTGACCGCTATCATACCAAGGACTCTAATACACGTGGTGTCAAAACGAAATCCAATGATTGTATACGTCGTTCAAGAAATAAAAGTCCCATCCGAGAGGATCTGAAGAATTACAATAGGAAACTCAATAGTATGTATGAATTGTCTGAACTGAGGAGCTATACTGATGATGACAATGCCTCTCCTATGTCTAATACTGAGGGATTGTATGATGTAGATCATTCAACAGTTGGCTGTAACAGAAAGAAGGAAAGGCTGCTAGGTCTTGATTCTTATAACAGAAATCATTTTTCAAATTCTCGGGAATCAGAACTTACCTTCAATTACTCTGGGGAAAGGTTTTCTAACAATCTGGTCCGAACTTCTTACAAAAAGAATCCTCCTAGGAAAGGACGTCAGATCTGTGGAGATGAGATAGACCGGCATCTCAGTAGAAAGTTGGATGAGGAGGAATATTTTCTGGAACAAAGAATACCTAGGGTGGATGAAGTAATGGATGGAGATTGGTATCGTTATGGTAGGGGACACAGTATTGATGACATGGGCCCTCTTACTGGCAGGGAGTCTAAAAGGCTGGCTTCAAAGCATCCGTCTTATTTAGAGAACGAAATCGGTACTAGATGCAGGAGAGGAGATGAACTGCAATTCAGAAATAGTATGGGAATTAATGGATTTTCTGTTGAAAGGAGATATACAGATGAATTCATGCAAGAAAAATTTCGAAGATCTATTTCATATAATGACACAGAAAGAGATTATCTGGATGATAAGTATGAAAGACATTTACCTTATACAAGAAGAGAAATTAAAAGCTCTTGCAGAAGAGAGAGAAAATATGGCATTCCCTCTGTTGATTTGAATAGTTTGTCTATGCTTGATGAGGATGACTACTGGAGATGCACAGATCATCAATATTTGTCCCCTCATTCTTTCAAGGAACCAGATACTATTAATGGAGGAAGATGGCATGCTACCTCGTCAGTGAGAAATGATTCATATGAGTATGATTTGAGAAAAACTAAAAAACATGGTAGAGTTAGGAGACATATGCAGACAGAGATATGCAGAGACAGAGACTGGCCTGGTAGTTATAGTGATGTTTTTGACACACATGATAATATCAACTTTCCTGATGACCAGGTTCATTTTGAAAGAAGGCATTATTGGCACTCTGAAGTATCGAATTGGACTCAAAATAGATATATCTCTGGCCATAGGGATGAAAAATCCCATGCTGATGAGGCATCATTTTCCTATAGAAGAACTTCAAGGCATAAAAGGCTTGATGACGCTAGGCATGAATCTGACCATGCTGGGAAGCTAATTGAAGATGGGCATTTAGAGTGGCACAAATACAAAATACTAAGAGAAGGATATAGTGGTATCCATATTGATAGAACATCTAATATTACTCATAGAGGTAATTATGAGAAGACACACTCGACATGCAGGGATTCAGTTGACATGCACTTGTTTGTTGGGGAAGGAAAGGTAAAGTTGGGGAAACTGAGGTCAAAATCTTGTATCTTTGTTCTTGTATACACGAGTGTTCCACGCATGTTAAAGCAAGTCTTCTTTCAGTTCATTAATATTATCCTGTTAATTATGTTTCTCATCTTCTTTATTACTATTACTTCTGCTACTATACTACTACTATTTATTTTTATCTTTTTGACGTAATCTGTTTTCTGGAGCTTTTTTGTTTTCTGCTGTGTTGGCTTGTCCTTTATAGTTGCCACTTGGGCCAAGGAAAACTGCATTTTAGGCTCAATATGTGAAGCATATAGAGAGTATATGTATACAAAAAGAAAAGGATCCATAATCATCAATTAGACACCCTTTGGCATGTATTCCACTACTTATTACTGATTTGTGGGCATGAAGCCAGTTGCTTCACCTTCTGGCATGGTAGGACTTTCCCAGTATTTCAATGTGGAGTATAAGATTGAATATCTTCCTTCTCTATGTTGTTCCGAGTTTGTAAGTTGGATATATTTAACTTGGTATACATTTGATTTCTCATGTTCCTGATGTTGCGTCGCAAAAGAATGTTTTAATAAAAGTTTTCAATGGTAATGGACCTAATAGTGCTTTATTATTACACTGATAGTTTACAGTCTGTCCGCAGCCTGAATCTGTTTAAATGTTTTGTTTCGAGCTTTTATTTTTTATTAATAGTTTAAAGGTTCTAAAAACTCAGTGTAGTTCCCCTACTATTTGTTCTTGGCTTCACTTGTTCAAGTGGTATATTTCTGTCATCAAGTTGCCTCTATACATCTCTGTACATTAAACACTCGCTGCTTGGTACAAAATGTTGCCGCCCATGATGGTTTGTGGCATAAAATGTTGATTTTTAGTTAGTAACAAACTTAATAATTGGTAATAAAAAAATTCAAAATTCTGTCACTGTCTCTAAGCTTTTTGAACAATGGCATTTTTAGAATTGTTTGGTGCAATGGTTAAAGATCGGGCTAGCAAGCATGGTGATGTGGATTCAAGTTTGAGGGTAGTCACCTTGCGCAAATATATGCCAAAGGTTAATGGTCTGTTTGGTTCAGTTTCTCGAAAAGTATAAAACAGAATACCATTCTCAGAGAACTTCGAAAGACTATTCTCTGTAATTAGGCCTTTTTACTCGGTTTTCAGAAAACAGATTTTGAAAATTGTCAATGAAATAAATTTTCTAACTATTTTTTTTTTTCAGTTCTATGAAAACAAAAACCATTCTCTGAAAACTGAACCAAGCACACCCTAGGTCCCCGTCTCTTGTCTTCTCCTCCCAATATCCTGCATTGGCAGGATCAGCACTGGGTAATGGCCCTTATCTTTTTGTTACATGTTTCCAATTAATTCTTTATATATATATACATGTGTGTATTCTTTTCCTCTGTGTGTGTGTTATTTTCTAGGATGTTTTGATTAAATATACTGTAGAAAACTTTGTTATCCTTGTATTTGGTTTTTCAAACTTTATCACGTTAAGGGATTTGGTAAATTAGTACAAACGGTGTTTTCTTTTTTCTTATGATACCAAAGCTTGTTCATGCTTTCCTCTTAATGCTTAATATACTTCATCTACTTTTTGTTTATTGGTCAGTTTTTCGAATGAGATACTTGTGCAAATTGCCATGCATTTTTCCTTTCATCAAAGTCTCTTGCCAGTTTGGTTTGTGTTGATTGAAGGATTACAAGATCTGGGAAATGATTCCAGAAAACAAACATTGTTATTGTGTTTGGGGTGCCGAAATTTTCTGGAGCTGTTGATCAGTTCTCTAATCTTCCACAATGGAGGAAAGGTGTTTGAATTCAATACGTTTTATTTCTCAAGTATTTATAAGTATCTGCTTCATGGGACAATGGAAATGAATCGACTTGTTTCATTTTTTTTTCTGGTCCTTTATATTGGCATGTAAGTTCCTTTGATTTTGGCTGAAATTTATTGCCTTCATTTTCCAGCATGAAATATTGACACATAATTTGACCAGTTTGATCTTTAAAATGAAGGAATGTGGTTTATGGAAAGGTGAATGTCAGGCTCTTTATCAGTGGTAATATATTGATGGAGCTGTTTGAGGCTGTATGACTTCAATTTTTGCTTGTATTATTCAGATGTGTGAATCATTAGATATTTGGCTGGGGTATGTGTTCCAAAATTCCAATATAAGTATGGTGTTGTAACAGTAAGGTACGTGTTCCAAAATTCCAATAAAAGTATGGTGTTGTAAGAGTAAAGTCTTGTTTCCTTTCATATAAAAAAACCCTGAATTAAATCATGAAAGATGTATGGATCAAAACAATGAATACTTGGACCATTGCACAATTATGTGGTTTAGAAAAATGTTGTTCTGAACATGGATTACTGTTGTACTTTGATTAGGAAAATGTATAAGTATGCAGTAAATGGCTTATCCCCAAAATAACTGTCCAGTTCCTCCACCACTGTGAAACCCAGTTTGATTCAGGCATGATACACTTTTAGGGGAGAGCCCAAGTACTCTCTTTCGGATCTAGGAAACAACTCTCAGAGATCTTTTTTCCTTTTGGAAGATACAAGAGCTAGACAATCAACCTATTGATATTGGAAGACCCAAAGGATTTTTTTTCCTAGTTGGGGGACTCCCGCACACTTTTTTTCCCATGCCAGGGCTTGAACCCCTCCCCTCCTCTTTGAGGAAAGGAAGGTTATACCATTGGGTTACAAGCCCTTTGATAAGACCCAAAGGATTCTTCCAATGTATCATTTCCGTGTCCAATGGAATTCATAGGTATAGGAAGAAGCCCTATCAACTAGAGATTTTTTCTTTCAATCATATTTCGATTGGGACCGACTTACTTTTTAGAATGTTGTAAGGTAGTTGTTTTTTGCAAGCTTATTATCTTTTCATATCAATAAAGATGATGCATTAAACTTACCAAAAAAGGAAACAAGATGATGCATTAAATATTGACTCAAAGAGTTTACCATTAGAACGAACAAGTTTAGTTTTCACTTTAAGATGCAATGTTTGATTTTTGATATGAATTAGCCATGTAATGATAGAAAGCTACCTATTAGTATCTATGCTGGTTTCTTAATGTGTTATGGCCTTGTCCATATATGCCCCAAAATTTGCCATATTTTTCTATCTGGCCTTCAAGTGATCCTGTAAATTAATTGGTACCACATGTTGTGAGCATCATATTAATATTACTTGAGCTTAATCATGTTAGTTATAAACGTTTTTACCTGGTATGACCCCCATTAATCAAGGATGCTCAGAGGCAGACTGGACGATGGTGACTCGCTTTTACCTTGTCACATCTGATACCCTTTCCTGAAACTGCATATTGAATTTGACTTGCATCCTGTTGGATAATTGACGGAGACCATTACAAAGATTTTTTATTCATGTTACTTATATATTTACTCTCTGTCTAGTTAGTGCCTTTGAATTATTGTATTTAGTTCTATGAGTTGCCATTTATGGTGCATCTGGAAAAGCTCAGTTTGTCAAGCTTGAAAATGAGAGTTTGAGTCTTAGTGACACTTTTTGTAGGGTTAGGGGTTCAATTCTTATCGTTGTCAATTCAAAAGGGGCATCAAATGAAGGAACAAGATCAAAATTGGGGTTGGCAAATTTAGGCATTTTGGAATTGAAGTGCACAGTGTTTTGGTTCTTGCTGTCCGGATGTACAATTGGTCACAGTAATGCCTTTCAGTTGCTGTAGATTGGAATTTTAATTGTTAGAATTTTTTGAACCATTAAATAGATTTTTTATAGATGTAACTTAGAATTTCAAGTTAGAATCTGTTATTTATTTATTTATTTTATTTTTCTGTGTAAAGCATACTTCTGTAAATTTTATTCTTTCCGTGTTACAATATACTATCCCATTCTCATCTTCTCTTATGTTTAATCTGGAAGCTGTCTGATTAACTTCTTTAATGAGTTTTGTCCATATGATATTTTTTCTGAGAAATTTGAGGTAAAGAATGAACTTCCCCTTCATATGCAAATGTAGCAGGTATCCAGGATGTAGGCAATGCTTTTTTGTTTTTTAGAAATTCCTTAGTGGGGAACAAATGCCAAGTGTATCATGAGTTTCACGGATGCCAAATCTCTGTAGCTTAGAGCTGGCTTTGCTATCGGGCATCATCCTTTTCTTTCTCGCCTTGTTTTCTTTTATTTTTGTTTTCCCAAGTGGGGTCAAGAGTCTTGGATGAGTTCTTTTAGTGTTCCTTCTGATATCTACTGTACATAGCTTTAGAGTCCTTAAAATGTATAAAGAAAATTCAAATTTAGCGTTGTATAATAAATGATGATTTGTCCAAACATGGAAATCTGGAAATCTCACGATTTTGTATGTAACTTGTTACTTGACTTGAGTTCATCTATCACTTCCAACTATATTTTAGATTGCCTGAATCATTGGCTAATTGTCTACATCACGAGGTTTCCTTATTTGTATCTTAATCTGTAACTTTGCATTCTATCTCTGGTGGTTATAAATGGGTAAATCTTTCCCCTTGACAGGAATAAGGTTACACTTTATGAAAGATGGTAATTTACGAAGATTTGAAGATTTTTGTTTCTTTTGCTGTCTAGTTTTCGAGTTTCTAGGAGAGGATGCACTATGGATGGAGATGTTCCAGTAGAATTATTATAGAAATAGGTTTTAAAATGTCAAGAGTTTAAAAAATTCCCAATTTCTTTATGAAGAGGTAGTGATGCGATAATGAGAGACATGGCAGGAGGCACTGCCTGTTAAAACATCTTGCCTTCCAACTTATCATTGATCATCGCATGAAACGGATATGATGAAGATGTGTAATGAAAATATTTTGGAGAATAGTTTGTTTCCTTGTGTTTGAGGTTGAAAGCAGTAGTGATCTTCTGTTGGAGTAAGTCCATCTTACATGCCAACAGGAAATGTAGAGAAATTACAAAAAAACTTTTCGTTATAAATTCGTAAATTTTGTGATACTTGAGACAGAATAAGAGGAAGGGATGAGGCAGCAAATGCTGGCACTGTACATTTGCAGTTTTAATGGGATATAGTTCTATCTTATCGTCTCATAGTATATTACTGTTCTTTACATGCAAATTCTTGCTTGAATCTCATGTGATATCTTACAGAGTTCTATTGCATTTTACTGGCTTCTGAACAGCTCTTTTGGTTGTATGTGTTCATCATATTTCCAAACGTGTGCAATCACAATTATTTCATGTTACTTGAGCTCATTGTCTTATTATTTCCCTCTTTGACAATAAGATTAGATCTCTTCTTTTGTGGGTGGAAATTTGTGATGTATACTGATGGCAATACACTTTGCAGTCCTCTGGAAGACGCTCCACAGCCAGAAGTCCAATGTGGAATGATGAGCATGAAAACATGGATCGGAATATTTATAACAAGCAGAAAACTTTCAAGGATTCCATTGAATCTCACACAAATGCAGGTGAAAATGACAACCAAGAAGTTGCAATCAGCCAGAATGATGAGGAATGGCATGATAAATACCCGGTTATACAGCACAAGGAAGCTTTGGATATTGAGGAAGGTCAGATAATAACAGAAGAATTAAATGAGAAGCTTGTGGAAAAGGAATGTGCATCTGAAGCTGTGGCACCGATAATGGATGTGAAGAGAACCAACCATCATGAAAATGCACCAGATGGGAATAAGTTTGTTGGGGACTATGACAACCATCGGATTCTTCAGATGAGAGCAAAGATGGAGAAACGGAGAGAGCGCTTTATGGAGCCAATGAATCTGAACAAGGAAATGGACAAGATCCCCAAGCCTCCTGCCGATATGGTAGTTGAAATAGCTGAAACCAAACAACAAAGGCCAGTGCGAAAGCGGCGTTGGGGTGGAAGTTAAGGTCCCTTAAAATTACATGTGCATCTCATGTCTTATTTGTTGGGAATGACTCGAGGTTGTAGGTTCTCCTCCGGATGGCTATAGTGGAGAAATGCCTCTGCCGGAATATTCCTTTCAGATATTCAAGGTATAGTTGAATTTGAGAATTATTTAGTTTTCTGTATGTAATAAATAAAGTTTAATGTGCAGTACAAACTCTCAGCCAAAATTCACAATGATATGGGGGGTTTACTAGCTCTATATACTAAAAAGGGCTGTAAAATGTTGTCGGATGTTTGCAAATACAAGCTGATGCTATTATTATGAATTGTTCTTGGCTTGATTTTCTTCTCATTTTTTTGGGCATCAGTGGTGCTACTAAGCTGCAGTTTTTGATGGTCAAGTCTCAAGTGTCATGGCCGAGAACCAGTTTTTAAATAAACTTTGCAAGATTGATCAAAAGGGGTTGCATAGTGGAAGTTGTGTGGGTGAGCTCCTTTAATGTAACTAACAACTGGAGTTGAGGTTCAAATTTGTTTGAGTTCAAACTTGATATTAAGTTACCTACATATTGCAATATTTGTTACAGTATGTCCTAATCCGTTTATTGCTCTTGTTTACTACTAGTCTCTGCTGCTACTTCTAGTCTTGGTGTACATATTAAGTGCACCCGCCGGTGCGTCTTAATCGTCTGTGTGTTACATGTGCTGATGCAACCGAGGTACGGTGGATCGGATGTAACGAATACGTTAGTCTTGCTCATAATTTTTATCTATTTAGAAAGCATGGACACGTACACGGGTACGACACGGCGATACGGTAAATTTTTAAAAAGCAAGACACGGACACGGTAACGATACGGTTATAAAATAATAATATAATAATATAATATATATTAATTATTTAATAAAAAATACTACATTACAGAAATAATTCAATTCATCATCATGCAATTAAGAACCAAACAAACTTATAAACAAAAATAGACAAATAGATTAAAATAAATTAAAGAACCAGACTTATTTAGTCTTATATGTTTATTTAGCTTAGATTTTAATCATAAATTAGTACCATATAATTTCTATTCGAAATATTTGAATAGACATCACTATTATGAAGTGTCCGATACGTCTTCGAGAAGTGTCCGAAAAGTGTCCAAGAAATGTCATAAAAGAAAAATATCAGGATACTTTTATGAAGTGTCCGACACGTGTCCGAGGAGTGTTCGACACGGTGTCCGAGGAGTGTCGAATAAGGGTATGACACCCTCGATGAAGTGTCCGTGCTTTCTAAATTTTTATTGAGCTCGCTCGCTCAATTAGGCTTCTTATTGTTTTCCCATGAATTCTCGTATGAAAGTAATTTTACGTGATACATGCATAGGGAGTAGTATAAATTATTACTCCTATTAATTATATATATACATATATCTATATATATATATAGAGAGAGACAGAGAGAGAGATTATACATATACACACACAGATTGCCATGGGAAAATATGATCCATTCTCTATCTGATATATTCCGCCAATAGAAAGCTTCCACGTGCATAGAAAATCTTCTGTCTAAGCCACCCAAAAGAGTGAGCGACGTGGCATATGTGATGCCACTGACTTTTTTACTGTAAAATTACTTGAACATCCTCCAGTTCTAAAAGAGATGTGCTAAACTAAAACATCATAATAATATATCATTTATCTTTTTTCTTTTTCTTTTTCTTTTCTAGCAAAATGCTTCTATCATTATTAATTCTAAATTGATATATTTATTGGTGGATTAATTTTTGAAGACTAAAACATGATTCTGTTTTTCAATCTTAATATGAAGTTGCTCTGGACAACACAATGATAATGCTTATTAGCTTCAATGAAAGTATAATTTTATTTTTTTTAATCCTAAATGTTCATGTAAGAGTTTTAATTGCATTTTAGCTAGCGTCACTATTAAATAATTGGTCTGTAACATTCCATAATATGACAACTATTTAATCCTAGTATGAAAATTATTTTAAAATGATAATAATTCAAACAAATGATTGAGAATTTATATCAAAAATAACAAAATAAATGAGATGCATGTACTATTCTCCTTTACATGTTTTCGATTTTCGTATCTTATTTATTACTAGGCTAATAAAATAATATTATACAACTAAGGTTCCAAAAATCTATATTTTCAAGTTGATAAATATTAACCTTTTAAAAAAAATATTAACTTTAATATTTGAATTAAACCAATAGTACTTGCTAATTGCTACACTACTACTTAGTAAATAAGGGTGTTTTGGTCATTTCAGTATCTCACTGCCTTGCAAAGGCCCGCCGAACACCTCTTCCATGTAAAACGTACGGTTTAATCCGTTGGGGGAGAGAGAGGAGAGAGAAAATGAACGTCTTTTCTTCTTCTTCTTCTCCTTCCCCAAACCCAAAGTTCACACTTTTCTCTCCTTCTCAAAACCCTAACACCTCAAAGTTCCACTTCAAAGTCCCATTGAAAACCTTTCACGCTTCTCCCTCTCTTCTCTTACCTCCACTGTCTTCTCACGAATCATCATCATCACCACTACCACTTCTCCAAGAGGACCAATCTTTGGAACCATCATCGATTGATGAAGACGATATCAATGGAGTCACAGAAGACATCGGATCAACTAGCAGACAGTCTCTGGAGGAATTACTGGTGGTTCGTCGGCCGATAATGGAGATTTCCGGCGAGGAAGAAGCAGATGACAGCGAGACCGATGAGAAAGATTATACAGAGGAAAGGTCCTCCTTGACATCGCCGATTGACGCCGGTCTTTCAAAGTTTGCAAAGAAGATGCCAATTTTTGAGCCGGAGAGAGTTGCATCGAGTTCGGAACAGAAGCCGCTTACTGTGAATTTGGATTTGGCTTTGTACAGAGCGAAGGTTTTGGCGCGAAACTATCGATACAGAGAAGCAGAGGAAATTCTTCTGAAGGTGCATTGTGATTTTTAGTTTTTGTGATTCATTATGGACCATTTGTGGCGTTTATCTCATATGGTTGGGGGTGGACCACAGAAATTCTCTTTTCTCCGTTATTTTAGTGGTGTTGCTGACAAAATGTGTGTTTTTTTTTTTGTGATGTGTGAAGTGTGTATATTATTGGCCGGAAGATGGGCGACCATACGTTGCCTTAGGAAAGATATTTAGCAAGCAAATGAAGGCAACTGAAGCTAGAGCTGTATACGAGAAAGGCAGCCAGGCAACACAGGGTGAAAACCCCTACATTTGGCAGGTTAGTCCCACTCTATTCTTCATAGTTGCATTTTGTGCTGAAGTGACAGCCCAAGCATTTTACCATTGCACTAAGAAATGTCCGGTCTTTATAATTTTGTTCATGGGTTTAGTGCAATTTCTCCCTTTCTAATTATATGATCCATTAATCCAACTCTCTTCAACATTTCTTTCAAAAATCATGTTGAAATGTTTTTTTTTTTTTCCCAGTCTTTTTCCATCGCTAGAATATTTAAGTTCAATTTGGGCCAGTGTTGATATTATGTGATTTCAGAATCAATTCTAGGTTTGACTTGCTAACTTCATTTAAGCTATAATTTGCTAACTTCATTTAAGGTATAATTAAGCTTATTCTGTTCACAATTGCTGCTAAGGTTAGATATTACACTGAATTTTCTACTCTCATTTCCCTTGAAACTAATGGGAGCATAGGTAATGACAACCTTTTCTACCCTCATTTCCCTTCAAAACCATTACAACCTTTGGTGTAAAGCTACTTGGACCTTCTAGGTAATAATTTGGACAATGTTGATCATAAATTTCGCCAAGCAAGTAATGGTGGGCCATTTCTCTTTGAATCTCAAGTGACAAGTCCAAGCACTAGGTTGGATTTCTTTATAAAACAAAGCCATGATGCTGATGTGTTTGTTAAACACTGTTCAGGTCATGTGTTCCATCCAAAATCCTTGTCCACCTCAAGCTCATATTAAGTAGCTTGCCAGTGTCCCCACATTTGGATTTAGATAATTGTAATTGCCAGTGTCCCCACATTTGGATTTAGATAATTGTAATTAGGATTAAAAATATCATGTCAAACATCCTCTGTAAATAAGTTTTTCAGATGTAGTCAATTGCATGTAAACAGGTTAGATACATTGTTTTATAGCAGACTGCACGTCTTCTCATCCTTTGGTTTCTTTTGCGTTAGAAATTTACTTGGACTTGTTCATTTGGAACAGTGCTGGGCTGTTCTGGAAAAAAAGATGGGAAATATAAGGAGAGCTAGAGAATTATTTGATGCTGCCACAGTTGCTGATAAGAGACATATTGCAGCCTGGCATGGATGGGCAGTCTTGGAGCTAAAACAGGGGAATGTAAAGAAGGCAAGGAATCTTCTTGGTAAAGGTCTCAAATATTGTGGTGGAAACGAGTATGTATATCAGACACTTGCATTACTTGAAGCTAAAGCAAATCGGTATGATCAGGCTCGATATTTATTCAGGCAGGCTACTAAATGTAATCCCAAAAGCTGTGCCAGTTGGCTTGTAAGTGGACTTCTTCAGGCAATCTTGTGGAGAGGTTGATTTCAGTTTCATGTGCCTGATCTAACAAAGTCTGTTTTATCTTATCCTTCTACTTCCCTTTGTACAGGCATGGGCTCAATTAGAGATACAACAGGAAAACAACCGTGTTGCTCGGGAACTTTTTGAGGTTATTTGTTCATTACCTTGATTTTGGTGCTAGCTTCGTTATTATTTCCTTTTGATTTTATGGGAGTCCCATTTCAAGTTCTTCTTTCAGATTCCTCAAATGCATATTGATTTGATTTGTTGCACTTTTGCAGAATATTACACCTCTTCCCATCAGATATGTAATACATTGCTCTCTCTTGTAAATTTCAGAAAGCAGTCCAGGCCAGTCCCAAGAATAGGTTTGCATGGCATGTATGGGGAGTCTTTGAAGCTAATCTGGGCAATATTGATCAAGGAAGAAAACTTCTGAAGATAGGTCATGCACTGAATCCTAGGGATCCAGTTCTCCTTCAGTCTCTTGCTTTATTGGAATATAAATACTCAACTGCAAATGTTGCTCGAGTATTGTTCAGGAGAGCATCTGAATTAGATCCAAGACACCAACCAGTGTGGATTGTAAGAGACTTTTTGCACTTATTACACAGTTCTAATCCTGATTTTATTGAACCGAACTTTCTTCTTTAGTTCTACATTCTATTTCTATTGTTGGAGACTTTCTATGTGGAATTTTTTTTTCTATGCATGATGTGAATAATCTCTGCTGGACCTGTGGAAAATCTGAAAAAGGAGAAAACCAAACAAAATTCACTGTATCTGAATTCTTGGTTTATAGGTGCTTGGACTAGGTGGGTTTTGTGGACTGGCACTATCCATTAACTGGTATTTGGTCATCTTATTATTTCAAGGTCAAATTTGATTGTCAAGGTAAATAGGACTTAAGTTGTATATTCTTTGGACGAAAAAGAAATACAACTGGAGGGTGATATAAAACCAACTTAACATGTAAGCCTTTTCTAGGTAAGCAAGCAGAGACAAGATGTTAGCAAGACCACTTACTGCTCTTCTATGAAGAGTTCTGCAGAATCAACTCCAGGACCTCTGTTATTCCTAATAAAGGGTTATTTCCAGCCGGACAGAACCAAATAATTTCCCACTATTGGGTGAATATCATGTTGAGGATTATATGCTTTAGACTGGATGATCTATAGTTCCTACTCATACTGGATCATATATACGAATGTATAGAACTCTTGCATTACACTCTCCATGGGTATACTTTTGTATATAATTAATTCACATTTAGTCATATCATTTTAGTTAGTTTTTCCATTGAATTTAAATAACATTGTGCAGTGGGTCATACTTTCTACTTTCTAATTGATAATCCATATTGTGTTTCTTTGTGGTTTTTCCTGCCTTCATATTTTGATTTTTACCTTTTCACTTTCTTATCATGAACTCTGAGATCACATTTCCAGTAAAAGTAAAATGTTGCTTTGCTTGTTTTGTCTTCTGCTGCTGTGTGTGTGCGCTGCATTCCTGTGATGGGGGGTGATGGTGTGACACATGTGGATCCACAAAAAGCTAATTATCTTTCTTGGTCTGATTTAGGCTTGGGGGTGGATGGAATGGAAGGAAGGAAACATTGCCACAGCCAGGGAACTATACCAAAGAGCATTATCAATTGATTCAACTACAGAAAGTGCTGCTCGCTGCCTCCAGGTAGCAGCCATATTTTAAAGTGATAGGCATTGCTTCTTGTTTCTTTAGGCATGTGATGTGGATTATATAGTTGTAGATTATGATAATGATAATGTTGTATACATGTAAAGAAGTTAGATCCTTGACTTGTGTTGTTATTGCAGGCTTGGGGCGTTTTGGAACAGAGAGTTGGAAACCTATCTGCTGCTCGGAGGCTATTTAGATCTTCGCTGAACATAAATTCTCAAAGCTATATAACATGGATGACGTGGGCATCAATGGAGGAGGATCAAGGAAATTCTGTACGCGCTGAGGAAATTCGTGACCTCTATTTCCAACAGGTATTTGGCCTGACCTAGTGCACTCATTCAGTCATAACAAGTAGATCTCCAATGCCAAGAATGACTTCATAGAATGATCCAACCATCCAAATGTATACTTATTTGAAATCATTCTGTTTGAGTTCCATATATTGCATGGGTAATAATGTTATATTATGTTTTGGCTAGAGAGATGCATTAAATTGTGACTGTATAGGCATCTAGTTTAATGAAATTAAACTGAGGCTAAGACCTGATTATTGTATGCAACAGCGTACAGAAGTTGTTGATGATGCTTCATGGGTTATGGGGTTCTTAGATATAATTGACCCAGCAATTGACAGCATAAAGAGACTCTTGAACTTTGATCAGAACGCATATTACAAGGCAGAGGATTCTTCAGTAAACATACCAAGCCTCGACAACAATAACATGGGAGAAAAATCAATTGAACCTTCCTCTGATTACATTGATGCTAGTGCTGCTGAGAGTGGAAGTGGTTTCAATTTAGATTCTTTTATGCGTGCCAAGTTATCCCTTGATCCATCCAAACTGGATATTCAGATGGAATCATCTCGGAGACTAACCCAAAAGAAAGTTATATCTCCAAGAAGGATATGGAGATCAGAGAACAGCATTGGCAGAACCAGTAATAGGGTTTAACTATTTTAGCCCGTGGTAAGTAACTGAAGCAATCTATCAAGTTCATGATTCATCTAGCATTGTCCACAGATCCATCAAACATATATCTTAAAACAAGTGAGCATGTAACTGCTGCCGGAGATTTGTAATTTACCACATTTCCTCAAGTGGAATCTGTACAATGTCATGGTAGTAACCATATCAGCTGAATACAACCCTGTAAACATGTTGCTAATTTAAAGAAGATTTGAAGAATGTGATTTGTATTACTTTAGGGGATGTTAATCATATACATGGTTCAGTGATTAAACACATGTCTTGAATATGAATATCACAAGTGTGTCAAAACATACGATATACTGTACTTACACAATATATATATATATATGTGTGTGTGTGTGTGTGTGTGTGTGTTTTAACAATTTGTAGACCTTTTTGTTCTTAGCTGATACTGATGGAGTGCGCAACTAAATTGCTTAATTTAACTCCATTTTCTCCAAATTTTTTGGGCATAGTGAGGCCAGTTTCAATTTCATGATTTGGATTGTAACAAATTCCATCTCAGTTGAAGTTGAATAATATACAAAGTTTGGTTTTTATTTACAAAACTGAAAGAAGCTGACAATTCAAGAAACAAGAGAGAGAGAGAGAGAGAGAGAGAGAGAGAGAGGTTTCATAATAGTATATGATTCTGATACTATGATCAAACCAGTTTAAGTATAAGAAATCTTAATTAACCTGCCAATTGGAAACAAAAATTGATCACTGATACTACTAATCAAACCAGAATATATATGTTTCTGATACTATTAAGTCATGACATTCAATTGGATGGGCCAAAAAGTAAAAAGAAATATTGCAGGAAGAGTAGTTACTAATAAAGAAAGCAAATTGGAGACATATATATATATATATATATATATATATTCACTGATGTTCTTTCTTAACATTTTTAGCGAGAGAGAGAGAGAGAGAGAGAGAGAGAGCACCTAGAGTGGAGGAGGCCTGTTTGAGGTAAACGCCTATGGACGTTATACAAGCATCACCACAAGTCCCATGAAATCCACCAAATTGCGGCTTTTGGCCTGTGCTGTATTGAAATTGTGTGTCAGCAACTTGAGGGCGTCCAAACGGTCCATATGTGCCTCTACTGGTAGCAAAAGTGAGTGAAGTTTGTGGGTGTCTAATATTGGACATAAGAAAAAGGTTGACAAGTCAACCTATGCCACCATGGCAGTCACATCACGAGTAAAAAAGGCTCACACCAAAAGAACACCACGGCCCAAAACGTCGAAACCCATCCCTCGAGCATCATGGCCCAAGCCCACTGCTTGAACACGATCATCCAAGCCTCGAAGACCCACCTCTCGAGCATTACAATCCAAGCCTCGAGACCTATCTCTCGAGCACTACCACCTAAAGCCTCGAGACCTATCCTCGAGCACAATCACTAAGTCTCGAGACCTATCTCTTGAGCATTATGACCTACGCCTCGAGACCTATCTCTCGAGCATTACAATCCAAGCCTCGAGACCTGTCTCTCGAGCACAATCACTAAGCCTCGAGACCTATCTCTCGAGCATTACAATCCAAGCCTCAAGACCTGTCTCTCGAGCACAATCACTAAAGCCTCGAGACTTCTCCCTCGAGCACGAACCACCTAAGCCTCGAGACCTACCCCTCGAGCACTCTCACCTAAGCTTCGAAGACTCACCTCTCGAACACTACCATTCGAATCGCGAAGGCTCGCTCCTCGAACATCACCGAAGAACATTAAGTACACAGCCACATTTCTCAAATGAACAACCAAACCCCCACAGCGCAACAAGGGTAGGGTTGGTAGGCCCCACCCCTTGTAGCCACGTAATAGGGTCCCAATGGGATACTCAGAAGGGTTCGGAATGGAGGATGAACAGTAGAGAAAGCCTAACTAAATCAAGGGGCCTAGTTAGTGGAACAATGAATAATGCTTTGCCATAACAGAAACTCTTACCATCACCATTAATGCTCTGGCAAAGAGTAATTAATGGAGCCAACTACCGTTGCTAAAAAAAGCGTCTGAAGGCATTCAATATGAAAGGAAGGAGGTGACATTTTAGATACTTAGGGTACTCATGACCTAAGTACACCCGACCCTAGGATCGGGTCAACCCACCTCTGACCCATCAAGGGTGACCTGAGACCAGTGGCTTCCTATAAATAAAGAACTCTGTGACAATGGTAAAGCAGGTCCTACCCTCACTATTTTCCTCCATTAACTAGCTCTGATTGTTCCTTCTCTGGTCTGGATACTCTCTGGGTCCCTCATAGTTGTGTTGACTACCCTATTTATTATTTACGTTACTATTTTTAATAAAGAACCCATACATTTTGGCAACTCCACTGGGTGTAGCAACACACAACGATGGAACCAGAACTCCCACTGGAGGTCCCTTTGCCTGACATCCCCCCCCCCCCCAAATATAGCAACACCTGCCGACGAAGATGTTCACTCTTCTCAGGGAGAAAGTGTGTTCAAACATCACTCCTCCACGGCTGTCAGCCGTCCTAGACGAACCAACTCTAGACGATAACCCACCATTTCCAATGAAACCATTCACATCGCTCAAAATCAACTGCTTGCCCGCATTAACTCACTTGAAACAACCCAAAAGGCCATCCTAGACGCCCTCAGAGCTTTACCCACAAAACTCCGTACAATACACAACCTACCTCTTCTTCTCCATCTCCACCACCCGTCCCAAACACGCCTAATCCAGGTATACCATTACAGTTCATTTCACCCCCCACACAAGCCCAACAAACACCAAAACTGCCAAATCAGCCCCCTAGTCTTGCACCAGGCTTCGAAGTACATCACCTGAGCAGAAATCCACGACCATTCGTTACGCTTGCGTGAGTTTTCCAAATCTCTTACTGACCAGGCATACCGCTGGTACATCAGCCTTGAGCCGGACTCCATTGCCACTTGGGAACACCTTTCTACCAAATTTCACACTAAATTCTCCCAGGCAGAGGAACGTGTTACGATGTTGTCCCTTACCAAAGAGGCCCAGAGCGAGACCGAAGAGCCGCTCCGTTTCGTGTAGTGCTTCCACGACAGAGCCATGGAATGCTTCAAAAACAACGAAGAAAGAGACCTTGTGGACATTTGTATACACGGTATGACACAACCATACTGCATCCATCTTATCAACCTCCGTTTGACCAGCTTCGGCGAGCTCATTCGCGCAGTTCGCAATCTGGTAAAAACTTGAAGCCCGCTCCCAAAGCTGAGACTTCCAAAACCCCAGCCCGGCGGGCTACCCTAAGTGCGCACACTGCTGAACAACCCAAAAAGCGATGAGAAGATGAACAGACACCCACACACCATAGAGCTAACGAGCCTCCCCCATTCCCTGTCTGCCTGGACGAGGTTCTCAATGCATTAAAAAGATGGGTCGAGGATGGACGTGTTGTCCTCCCCATACCCCGCGAAGAGCGAACAGTTGCTGACCAAGCTCACCCCAACTTCTGTAAATTCCATCAATTGATCTCACATCCCACAAGTGATTGTCGCGCCCTCCGCTGCATATTCCACAAAAATGTGGCCAAAGGAGACCTTGAACTAACCCCCCCTAAAGATGTTCGACACCACCCTTACCCATGCCATAGCCGAGCTGTGGCCACTATCTCTTGCTATGATGAGCTCGAGGAGTCCAACCACCCTCAAGACCCAGATGACCGTATAACCCCCGAACCCCACCAATGTGCAGTTGCAAAGCCCACAACACCCCAGCCCAAGCATCACCAACCCCCTCGAGTCATCTCTTTCTCTGACTTAGACAAACAAGTACCCTCCCCACAGAATATGCCACTTTACGTCACCGCGAAGCTAAATGACATTGAGTTCAAAAGCACATTTCTAGACAATGGCTCCTCGATCAATATTATGCCTATGACTGTGTTCAAACAGGCGAACATTCTCGCTGAGCGGTGGGTCCTCAACCCTATCGAGGTCGCTGGCTTTGGCAATGACCTACGTCGCAAGATAGGATATGTCAATGTTGATCTCGTGATCCAAAAATTTCGAGTAACCACGAAATTCCATGTAATCGAAGCTGAGACCTCTTACCATTTGCTTATCGGTCACGCATGGATGCATTGCTTTGGCATAGTCCCATCCACCTACCATCAGTGTTTTAAAGGCATTCTTGGCAACAAGGTCATCACTGTGCCATGCTCTGACAAACCATTTGCTAAGTTCGAGGCTCACTTTATCGATGCCCTTTTCTTTGACGAACTCGAAGACAGTAAAGCACCTGAACATTCTACTATCATTAGTACCCCACTCCCATCATGGGCTGAAGCAGCATGAGGCATTTTTCCATCACCACAAACACACAAGCCCACCACCACAACACTTCCACAGCCACCTCGCGAATGCAAGAGGATTCGCCTACCAAACGGACGAGTCATATATCGCTTATGACGGTGTCCGGGCTCAGCAACCACCAACGTTGTTTCTGAGCCCCCAACTGATACAGAATCACCCAAGCCAAACTTTCCCAACCTCGAAGAGATCAACCTTGCCCCTCCTGGCAACCCTCCCCGCAATGCATACATAGACTCTACCCTTTCCCCTTCTCTTCGCACAACCCTACTCGCCTTGCTAAAAGAATACTCAGACATCTTCGCTTGGACTTATGCAGAAATGCCTAGCCTTACCCCCCATTTGGTCGCCACCACCTCAATATCATTCCGCACGCTCGCCCAGTTAAACAAGCCCCTCGACACTTTCATCCCGAGCTGGAACTGCAAATCAAATCTGAAATCGAAAAACTGTTACAGGCCAATTTCATTTAGCCCATCCTTCACCCCACTTGGCTCGCCAACAACATACCTGTTAAAAAGAAAAACAGGCAAATTCGTATCTGCGTCGACTTTAGAGACCTCAACAAAGCTTGCCCAAAAGATGATTTCCCCTTGCCAAACGTTGACATGTTGGTAGATGCAACGACATGCCACGAAATCTTTTCCTTCATGAACGGATATAGTGGCTACAACCAGATTAAAATGGCCGCCGAAGATGCTCATAAAACTGCATTTTGAACACCTTTTGGCAACTTTCACTATACTGTTATGTTATTTGGCCTCAAAAATGCTGGAGCCACGTATCAGCGCATAATGACAGCAATTTTTCATGACATGCTCCATCGCACGATGGAAGATTATGTAGATGACCTGGTAGTAAAATCCCGTCTGGAGACCACTCATATCGAGGATCTTCACCGGGTCTTTAAACGCTATCGGAAGTATAATCTATGCATGAACCCTTTTAAATGCGCCTTCGGTGTGAACCGCGGCAATTTTTTGGGTTTCACAGTTCACTGACAGGGCATTGATCTCGACCCAACCAAGGCTCGTGTCGTCCTTGATATGCCTGCCCCGACTTCCACTAAATAACTCAAGAGTTTTTTGGGAAAGGTCTCCTACCTACGACGGTTCCTCCCAGCCTTGTCGGAAGCCACCTATGCCTTTAGCACACTCCTCAGAGGCAGCCCTAAATTCGCATGGACATCAACACACTAGAAAGCATTCGAGACAATTAAACACACATTGACCTCTCCCCAAATGATGTATCCCCCTAGAGCCAATACCCCACTGTTGCTTTACCTCACCTCCGCTGAGCGCTCCATCGGGGCATTGCTTGCTCAGGACCTTGATGGCTACGAGCGCCCCATTTATTATTTCAGCCACCTCATCCGAGACATTGAGACAGGTTACTCCCATATTGCAAGGCATTGCTTGGCCCTTATCTTCGCAGCTCAGATATTCTGTCACTATTTCCTCGTCCACCAGATCCGCCTCATCACCAAATGTGACCCCTACAGACATTTGTTGTCAAAACCATTGATAGTCAAAAAAGTAGCTCGCTAGCTTTTAACTTTAACCAAATTTGACATTACTTGCTGCACCCAACGAGCCATCAAAAGCCAAGTCTTAGCTGACCTCCTGGCCCAATTTCCAACAGGGCACCATTAGCCAATCGAGGATGCTTTACCATTGGACGAACTCCAGGTCGTGGCAGCCAAAGACCTCCAAGACGAGTGGCACCTAGCCTTTGATGGCTCATCTACTGCCATAAGAGGCGGCGTATGGATCGTACTCACTTCCGCCAACAAACATAGCACAACCACTTTCAAGTTAAATTTCAAATGCTCCAACAACGAAGCTGAGTACGAAGCCCTCATCCTAGGACTCCTAACTGCACAAGAAAGGGGTATCTTGCGCATTTGCATTAATGGGGATTCCAAGCTGGTCATCAAACAAACCACAGGGGACTTCGCCATTTGCGAGCTCGCATTGGCATCGTGTTGAACAATAATCCAAAAGCTCCTTGCAAAATTTGACACGGTTCGCATCGCACATGTTCCATGATCTGACAATCGCTATCCTGATGCTCTCGCTACGTTGGTTTCCAAAATACACATCGATAGACAGAAGGCTCACATCGAGGTCGCTCAATGACATCACCCCACTGTCATTTCCAAGATACTACCTTCTGATCTTGGCGAGCCTGATTGGAGAACCCCAATCGTCGCAGAACTCACACACTTTACAGGTTCAATCCCCCTCACCCAGCTCGCTCACTAACAAATTCTCCAAGATATCCTTTATCACAGGCTACTATGTGGTGCATTGGCCCATTGTTTATGACCACGCGAAGCCCAAAAGGTACTCCATATAGGCCACGAACAGCATTGCTCTGCAGATGTTACGCTGTATCAGAAACTGCAACAACATGGCTACTATTGGCTAGAGATGGCTAAAGAGGCTAATGCATTGCAACAAACCTGTCGCGACTACCATGCACCACTAGATCCATCCGAAGCATGTATGATCAAAGAAGGTGACTGACGCTATCCATACATTACATTCCTTATAAATGGTACTCTCCCCAGCGATCGCGCCGTGGCAGTCAAGCTAAAAAAGCGTGCACATTGTTTTCTTCTTCGCGAGGGAATCTTGTTCAGACAATCTCTCAATGGGACATCGCTGCGATGCCTAGCAAAGGAGGAAGCCCAAGAAGCACTGTTCACCGCGCACTCCCTCGAGCATCAAGGAGGCAAAAAACTCTTCTCCCTCCTTATCCAACAAGGGTATTACTGGCCATCTATGGTAGCGGAAGTGAAACCACACGTTTAAAAATGCTTGGCGTGCCAACTACATGATCACCTAATCCACACGCCTGCAATAACGCTTCACCCAATCTCAACTCCCTAGCCATTCTATACCTGGGGCCTCGACCTTATCGGCCCTGTCTGACCTACAGTTTGTGGCTACACTTGATCAATTTCATTCGCGAATACATTATCTGTCGCTATGGCATACCCCAGCACATTGTCACAAACAATGGCACCCCGTTCATCAACCGTCACATCAAACATCTCCTCGATCGATACAATATAACACATCGCCGCTCAACACCTTATTACCCCAGGGGTAATGGATAGGCTGAGGCATCAAACAAAACTTTGCTCAAAATCTTAAGTCGCACTCTTGAAGAAAATGCAAGCAACTGGGTTGATCTTCTCCCAATGGCACTGTAGGCTCATTGAACATCAAAGAAAAGACCCACTGGCCAATCAACTTTCTCTCTGGTTTACGGCCTCAAGGCCATCCTGCCTATCGATATTGGTGTCCCATCTGCTTAACTTGCTGCCCAAAGTCAAGTTACTCATGACCGATACAACGAGCTTGAGGAATTAGATGAGTGTAAAGAACAGGCACAACAGCACCTTCAACAATATCAAGGCATGCTCGCAAAGGCATATAACCAACATGTCCAACTACACAGATTTTAGCCTGGAGACCTTGTTCTCAAAGCCACAACCCACATCATGCGAAATCTCACAGCACCAAAATTTATCCCAAAATGGGAGCGCCCTTTCGTTATCAAGACAACTAGCTCCAGCGGCTATTGTACGCTTGAGGGCAATCAAGGAACTCCCATTAACTCTAACTGGCTTAAACCATACTTTTGTTAAAGACTAAGACATGTTGGTCTTTTCACTCTCTTTCCCTTTGTTATGACTAAAATATGTTGGTCTTTTCACTTGCTTTCCTTTTGTTAAAGACTAAGACATGTTGGTCTTTTCACTCTCTTTCCCTTTGTTATGACTAAAACATGTTGGTCTTTTCACTTGCTTTCCTTTTGTTAAAGACTAAGATATGTTGGTCTTTTCACTCTCTTTCCCTTTGTTATGACTAAAACATGTTGGTCTTTTCACTTACTTTCCGTTTGTTATGACTATAACATGGTAGTCTTTTTATTCTCTTTCCTTGTTAAAGACTAAGACATATTGGTATTAGCACGTTTTTTCTTTTGTGCCAAGACTCATACATAATTGATTCGTGTGTGAGTGCGTCTCAAATTATAATTACCACACTTCACAATAGAACGAATTCCTTGCAGAATAGGGCTATCGAAAGGGGTGTCGAACCTCAGGGATTATGGTCTGATGAGTTGGAATACGAAATTAATTCTAATTAAATTTAAGAGAAAATAATTCTGATTTTTAAACTAATTAAAAAGTAAAATAAAATAAATCAAAGGAAATAAAAAGTGAAGATAATATGAGAGAAATCTAGGGTATTTGACTTCACCACTAACTCCACAATCAATGGTCAATTGAATTAACTATGGGGAATTACATCATGCATAAGTGGTGTCAGTGGCTACAAGCTCACCTTTATCCGTCAAGAAGATAACATATGATTAAGGCCAAGTCATGGACTATCTTCGATTAGCATGGGTCATCTGCCTAACTACTCTAATTTAGGGTGAGGTATGGTTCATCTTCTCTAGGCATAATCCATCAAAGCTTTTAATGATATATTCAGTGATTACCATTGTGTAATAATCGCTCTCATGATCATAGAAAATAAGAGAGATTGAGTTCAATAACAATAATCAAGTATCTAAGACAAGATAAGAAATCATTGAAACTGAATTTACAAGACTTTTATTGCTTAATTCTATAATAAGAATCCTCTAAATTACACAATCTATGCATGTATATAAAGGTCCCCAATAATTAAAACAATCAAACAATTGATGCTTTGTTAAGGCTACATCAAAACCCTAGTGGATGAACTAGCCGCTCATGGTAGAAGAAGAAGCTTCAACTGTTGAGGAAGAAGGCATCATCTTCATGAATTATGCGTATGACTTCGTTCTCCAATGGCTCTGCAAAGTATGTCTTCTTTTTTGTCCAAAACTCTCTCAGACCCTCCAATATCTTCTTAACTCAGCCTCCAATTCTTCACTTTATGCCCCAAGAGAGTACACCAAAGTCCTAATCCAATTAGGAATTAATTAGGTTTTCCCGCAGCACTAATCAGGTGGGTTTTTCCTGCTGACGTTCGGCCTAACTTTTGACCCACTAGAAGTCCGATTCACGAAATTTTTGTGAAATACAAAAGTGTGCAGAATCGAATTTCGTTCAACTTTAATTAAAATTAAGTCGATTTGAGACTCAAAAATGACACTTCTGGTCCGTTTTCCAAAATGAGATTAAGACTGTATTATGCGCAGATTTGGGCTTCAGGCCTGAAACCTTCTTAAGCTGCTGTAATTCTCTTGAACCTCTTCCATGGGCTGATTTGAGTTGAAATAAATATTTGAATGGATCTCTTTGATGTAGGCTTCATCTGACCATCTTGGATGTCTTCTTTAAAAGTCCAAAATCATGGTTTTAACTGAAATAATCATTAAGGCCCTGAAAATACAGAAAATACTAAAACAAAGTAAAATAACAAAATAATCTATCACTAAGAGAATAAAATACATAAGTTAAGAGGCTAGAATGCGTAACATTCAACGCCGATCAATAATGATATTTTTCTTTTTTAAAAGACAGAACACATATAACATCCAATAACCCATACACACATATGTATCACTGCAGCAACATAAATAGTCCATTACATAAACAATAAGAAGAAAGACCCTCTTTTTTGTTCCATACATACACATGGTTTACATCTTATTCTTTGAATGAAGTAAGTTGGGTATCGTTGTAATCTAGTTCAGTTAAGTGCACCTCAAGCACTGCTAGCTCGCTCTCCCACAACTCTAGCTCTGCCTTGGCTTTGGCCACCTTGGTACGCATCTCTATTACACACGGCCGCACAATCGCCTGACGCATAACTTTCTCCGTGACAAGATATCACCGCTCCAACCACCACATGTCCATCTTCAGCACCAATAAATCATCCAAAAGAACTTGCGCTTCATCTAGATGAATGTTCACAGCAGTACCCTTAGCCACATGGCCAATATTTGTAATAATCGACTGAGCAGCTCATAGACCGCGCGACGAAACCACTCATGGCATGTTGACAGCATGCGAGCGATGTCTGGATGATCCGCCAAGGCCTGCTCAAGAAGCGGCACATAAACGCGCGTCACATGCACACCCATCCATGCCACCTCTCGAGATACCTCCTCCTCACACGACCCCTCTATCACTAATGAAGGCTCTCGAGGAGGTACCACTGCGGTAGCATCCGTGCTCCCTTTCACCTCTGTAGTAGCACCTACCAATGTGTAAAATACAGAATAGTTAGGTTTTCAAAAAACAAAAAGGGGGGGGGGTCTTTCTTCCAACAGAACTTGGTCGCCTACCTGCCCCTTGTGCTGGTAGTACCCCACTAACACTTAGAATTTCTCGCATTTGTGACTCCGCTAGGCCATCGAGGAGTGGTGTGCCAGAACCCTCCTCCAGGGATGTGGCATGAGGTATCTTGTTGATGTTGCTACCTCCACCCCTCTGGACACCAGTATCCCTCCCAAGCTCCTCTATTACCCTCGCTTACCCAAGCAAGCTCTCTACATCAGAAATAGAGGCTTGTTGCCCCTCCACGTCTACACCTGGCGACAACGTCCTTGGCCACTCCTCAACATCGAAGCATGTCGCGACTCATCGGCCAGCCCATCCTTAGGCGTACTGGCCCTTGGCATCTTTTCCACCTCACTATAGTCAAAGCCTTCATCATGAATCGCCCTAAGCGGCACAATCATCAAAGGCTCTGTCTCATCCTCCGCGGCCATAGGCCTATCCCGCGCGTAATCATAACAGGCTAGTACCCACGAATAATCATACCTGGGTACTTCTTTTAGCATATTTGCCTCTACTGCAGATTTCTCAGAGTCATCAATATCTATAATGGGCACATGCTACTCCCTATGAAGGCGCGGCAACACCACTCTACGTGGTGCATTAAACAGCTCCCGCATGGAGCCATATTCGCCAAAATCTGCCAGTGAAGTACTCCCTGCTGCACTGCTAGACCGCGCATCTAACCCCGCCCCAGGTACAGGAGCCTCCACTGGCACTTGCTCCCCTTCCACCATGGGAGCTCGCTCTCCTTCTACCATAGAAGCAAACTCTTGAACTTGCTCCACCCCAACCACAGGAGCATCCATTTGACCTCCCCCAGTGCTAGCTACCCCCTCCACCAAATCAACACGTGCATTGGCCTCCCTTAACACTGCCATCGCATGCATAGCTTTCACGCGCGTGTGAGCTGGTGTCGCCGGACCTTTGTGCTTCTACGAGGAGGAGCCGCGCTAAATCTGGGCTAGTCGTTCTGCCATACTAACTCTCTCCATTGCTTGTTCAGCATCCTCTGATTGTTCAGCTCCTTCTACTTGCTCACCATCCTCTGCTCCCCCCTCACCACCACCAGCCTCACGAGCTTGTCTGTCCAGCTCGCGTTGCTGACGCCGCAAGAATAGGCACTCTCGCCCCCTATCCTTTGTAGTAGACACTAATCTCAAAGATACATCGCTCGCCCAAACCACTTGCGCTGGCATAGGCACAGTAGGTGCCTCACAAAAGGCCTTAAATGCCTTCAGCCTTAACCGCCAATAGGTGCGCTGACTCGCCGTTAGGCCCCCCTCTTATGCCGCGAGGGAATAAACCAAAGGCCAATACCCTTTGTCAGCAACCCTCTGTGTGCAATCAAAAATCTCTGCACACTTCCTTCCTCCAAGTCAGCCCCATCCACAAAAATGATAGTTATGTGCAACACCCAAGTCATAGCCGAACTGTCTTGCGAGCCTCAGAGGATTGCAAGTTTTCACCATGCAACCACCCTCATAGAAGACTGGCAAATGACCTGGCATTAGAATCAAGAGTAGCACCAACATCATGTCTGTGAATTCAGCCGCTAAAGCACTCGCGAGGACCCACATGTCCTCTTCAAAATATATGGGCAATGTGAGGGCCCCAACCAAAGGCATGGCATAAGGACACAAATTGATCTCATGACTTAGGTTAATCACTTGGATGAATGCTCGCCTTGGACTCCCCCTATGCCATCGTTCGCTCCGAATAACTTCCTCTCCTGCCTCCGATGCTAGCACTCGCGGTAAAAGAGCATACGATCTGAATCATTCATACATAAACAACTGTAAGAACACCGTGGAAGCATATGACTGTGCCAGATAGCGCCCCATAGAGCGTGCTGCGTCCTCCACCAGCATATCCAATCTATGATACAAATTCTCCAAAAAGATCGCAGCTAAGGGCACCATCACCCCGCGAGATAACTTCACAGCCATCTCCATATAACAAGTGTGAGGCGAATCCTCTAATGCCCCTCTAACACAAAGGGAGATAGCCAGTAAAGCAAGTACCCCGCCAAATGCGAGCGATGCTCCAAACAAGGTCCCACCTTTCTTGAACGATCCTCCTCCCTTACCCCCTTTTTAGGAGGTTAGATGTCTTCAAAAAAATAACGGGCCCAAGACCCAAAAGTGTATTTATTACCACCCTTTCCCAGTGATGCACGCTTCGAGCCATCCCGTTCATACCATGAACAGAAATTCTTGGATGTAATCTCAGCTGACTGCAAGTCAGCCAAAAGCTCCTCCTCCTCACCAGTCAAAGACCAAGTAAAGGGATTCTAGGCCCCTTGTAAACTAAGTCCTAGTAAGTGGCCAACATCCACCAAGGTTAGCGCGACTTCTCCCCATACAGTCACAAAAGTGTGCGTCGAGACACTCCACCATAAGACCAGAACCCCCAGGCCATCCAAATCTCGCGGTACCACCAATGACCTGAATAACCGTACGAAGGGCAAAACCCTCGCCCTCACCATAACCTCCACATACGCTGGAGTACTCAGCACATGATCCGTCCACTCCCCCCACACCAATGGAGGAGTACGATGGTCCCCAAACTCCATAAAGGAGTACGGGTATCACCCCTGCTCCACATTAAAATGGAGTAGCGAATCCGCAGAAATAGATAGCAAATCTGCCAACTCCACCTCCTCCTCCACCAAGCTCACCTCCGGTAATGGTGAGCATTCCTCCCTAAACTACTCTACGAAATGCCAGAACATTGTCCCCCTGGGCAAAGAAAGGCGCTCACTACCACTCTTCTGCCAGCGGCACACGTGGTGGCCTTTCATCCTTCTTGCTCAACTCCTTTTTGGGCATTGTCACCCATTCCAAGTATGGATGCCAAAAATTGGAGTGTTGTTCTTCCTAGTAGAGTCTAATCTTAGTCTCAAAATATTTCCTTCCCTTGTCGTCCAATACTCTTTCCCTTCTACCAACCCTCTACACTATCACCCACACTGTTGATATTCCACACACTATGCCCACCATTAAGATAGCAAGTCATTTCACTACCCCAGGAGCCCTGTATGCCATCCTTTCTAACGCCTCGAAGAAAGCAATCGACTGTAATTATAACATGCGCCATCCAAATGTCACTTCAACTCCCTTAACCCTACCTCTTCACCTATGCACATGCAACACCAACTGTCGTTCCTGTCACGCACGCAAGGGGACTAAATATGGGTGTCTAATATTCGACATAAGAAAAAGGTTGCCAAGTCAACCTATGCCACCATGGCAGCCACATCATGAGTAAAAAAGGCTAACACCAAAAGGGCTCGAACACCACGTCCCAAAACCTCGAAACCCATCCCTCGAACATCATGGCCCAAGCCCACTGCTCGAACACGATCATCCAAGCCTCGAAGACCCACCTCTCGAGAATTACAATCCAAGCCTCGAGACCTATCTCTTGAGCACTACCACCTAAAGCCTCGAGACCTATCCCTCGAGCACAATCACTAAGTCTCGAGACCTATCTCTCGAGCATTATGACCTACGCCTCGAGACCCACCTCTCGAGCATTACAATCCAATCCTCGAGACCTATCTCTCGAGCATTACAATCCAAGCCTCGAGACCTGTCTCTCGAGCACAATCACTAAGCCTCGAGACCTATCTCTCGAGCATTACAATCCAAGCCTCAAGACCTGTCTCTTGAGCACAATCACTAAATCCTCGAGACCTCTCCCTCGAGCACGAACCACCTAAGCCTCGAGACCTACCCCTCGAGCACTCTCACCTAAGCTTCGAAGAATCACCTCTCGAACACTACCATTCGAATCACGAAGGCTCGCTCCTCGAACATCACCGAAGAACATTAAGTACACAGACACATTTCTCAAATGAACAACCAAACCCCCACAGCGCAACAAGGGTAGGGTTGGTAGGCCCCACCCCTTGTAGCCACGTAATAGGGTCCCAATGGGATACTCAGAAGGGTTCGGAATGGAGGATGAACAGTAGAGAAAGCCTAACTAAATCAAGGGGCCTAGTTAGTGGAATAATGAACAATGCTTTGCCATAACAGAAACTCTTACCATCACCATTAATGCTCTGGCAAAGAGTAATTAATGGAGCCAACTACCGCCACTAAAAAAAGTGTCTGAAGGCATTCAATATGAAAGGAAGGAGGTGACATTTTAGGTGCTTAGGGTACTCATGACCTAAGTACACCTGACCCTAGGATCGGGTCAACCCACCTCTGACCCATCAAGGGTGACCTGAGACCAGTGGCTTCCTATAAATAAAGAACTCTGTGATAATGGTAAAGCAGGTCCTACCCTCACTATTTTCCTCCATTAACTAGCTTTGATTGTTTCCCCTCTAGTCTGGATACTCTCTGGGTCCGTTATAGTTGTGTTGACTACCGTATTTATTATCTACGTTACTATTATTAATAAAGAACCCCTACAAAGTTATACAAGCTAGTTGCCTTATCCTCAATAGAGCTAGTATGACCACTTATCCCAGTAACATACTCCAATGGGTAATCAAATGTCACGGGCTTAAAACGTACTCTTAAGAGAATGTAAGTAGTGTGTGTGTGTGTGTGTGTGTGTGTGTGTATATATATGAGATGCCACAGACTTATTATTTAAAATTTTTAAAGAGAGAGAGTAGACTCAGCACGTCGAAATTGGTCCCATCACTTTTGCCATATTTTTTGATAAAAAGGTTTTGTTATTTTTATGTGTATACTGGTATTGAATTGAATTGATACGTTGTTCATGCGATATAAAGATCTGGGAGATTTCTGTATATCCCATTCTCGTTCGACGCTTTTCCTGAGCTGGACCGTGCTGCTCCAAGTTATGCTACTGCTCGGTTGGGCTTCCAAAAGGTCTATATTTGCCTTTGTTGGTACCAGTTGTTACTGATTTGAGATAGCTTCCAGTACTATAACCAGTGATCCATTGTAAGATCTTGAATTTTTATTAACATCTTTACCTGTTATTATAAATTTATTAATGTCTATTTGAGCTTAAATCTATATATGTAGTTCAATTGATAAAATAGAAATTCAAAATTTGATTGAACATAATTAGGTGGGTTGATTAAGTTTTTTTTTTGTTGATGCTATTATAGATTATGAATATTAGTAGGGTCATCTTATTGATATTGTCACGCCCCGATTCCCAAGGCCCGAAAACCGAGGTGTGAACCCCGTGAGATCACCCTCACGACATAGCCTCCACCTGATCATACAATTCAATTTCCTATTATTTTTACGAAAATCGGGCATGACCCATTCTAAATAATCAGCTCTTGGCATGTTACACCTGCTTTAGAATTCAAATGGACACTTCTGGGCTCGTGTCCCCCCAGCATTTATATCTAAACAATAAAAATGGACACTTTTGGGCACGTGTCCCCCCAACATTTCTACAACATGCATAAAATATTCAAAAATATACATGTCTCAGTCCTTGAATGTCCGTATTATAAACATACATCACATGAATAAAATACAACTGAAGGAACTGGATCTACACAATCGCTTTATACATTTAATCCAAATGTAAAGCATCTATCTATCCACTATCCTGGACATACATTAGATTCTAAGGAATCTACTTACTACCTCTGCAACCGGTGCTGTCAGTCCCCTAACTAACTCCGCACTCAGCAATACCTGCAAAACCTGGGAGGGGGTGAGCTCAAAGGCCCAACAAGGTATGTAGAACCATACTATCACTGCTGCCGTAGGTCAATCCTCACATATTCTCAAAAATATACATGCACTTAAATATATCACAATATTTAAGACCATGCCCCACCTAGCATGCATAAACCAATGATGTATGTGGCTACTCTAGCATATATGAACATACAAAATCCACAACACATGATTTTTGAAATCATTTTCAACATGCTTGAAAGCAGTAAACATCAGACATCAATATGTACATAGAACATATATATATATATATATCAACACATTTACATAAACGATGTAAAACAACTACCACCTCTCCTACTCGTCAAGTAGCACATCTCAAATGCAATGAAGATGCATTTAAACCATACAACATGCGCAAAAGCAAAAGATATCCAACATATATCATGTTCTATCACAAACAACGCATATATAAGAATGCGTTAAACACAAAGCATGCTTCACAATCGATAATGTAAGCAAGTTCACACACTTGTCTCTCTCTCGGGCTCAACCCGATATCCTAACATGATTCTCAACCAATCATGTGACCTGGAACGCCTCCCACAACCATCTCACGACCTTGATCTACTCCGCCAACGTCATACTTCCGGGGCAATATTTTGGTTTGCCCATTGGTGATTAGACCACATCAGCACCGTCACCAATTATTTGTTTACTCAAGGTGATTAGACCATATCAGCACCGTCACCGAGTATTAGGTGGCTCAAAGTGGTTAGACCATATCAGCACCACCACTGAGCTTATTTTGACTCAAGATGATTAGACCATATCAGCACCGTCACCGAGTCTTAGATGGTTCAAGGTGGTTAGACCATTTCAGCACCGCCACCGAGTATCTACCTACTCCAAGGTGGATAGACCACTGTCACCGAGTATTTACCTACTCCAAGGTGACGTAACCGCTCCAACTCCCTCACCGTGACCGAGTATTGACCTACTCTGGGTGATTTGCTCACTTTATGACCACAACCATAACCGAGTATTGACCTACTCTAGGTAATTCAACCACACTTCCCCGTTTCCTCACAACGGCACCATATATGCATTTCGAACATATAAATACTAAACATTTCAATGTTCACGCCTCACAATGCCTAAGCTAGTTAAAAGTACATAGCATGCATTACATCTCCACATAAACCCACATATAACCATATACGTGTCATTTCCCTCCCATATATGCAATATGGATGCATATATACATAGCATAATATTTTCATGCATCAACCCATGCTTATGAATACTAAAAAGAAGTATTTAGCATGCTTTTCATCACATTCCAACACGTATAGCACATACATGTTCAAAACCTGCATAATACCTCATATATGCAAACACTTCAACTTAGCACATTTTTTATCATGCTATAACCAATGCATACATTCGATATATGTAAATAAAGCTAGCATGCATCTCATATCCACATTCCCACATATAGCCACGTATAAGTCAAATCTTGCATATAAATCACATATGCACCTACACTAGCATAAATACAGTCATGCTCTCATTCAATGCATGTATTCATTACAAGTAGCTAACATGCATTCCAATCACAATATATATACACATATATATTACATCACCCACATATGTATCAAAAACATATTAAACACTTAGCACATTTCATGCTTTTCAAATGCTCGCCATAAGTTACATTCAACTTAGCATGCATTTCTACCACTGCAACCATATATATATAATCACATATATATATATATATATATATATATATATATATATATATACTGAACATCATGCATAAGAACCACATATGCATACAAGACAACACATAGTCAAACGTGCATTATTTAGCATACTTTTCATAGACTTTAATCTATACATACATGCGTATCACAATGCAAATAGGCGATAAATCTAACATGTTATCGCTTCCCAAACCCATACATACATATATATATACACACGCATATATATATCCTCTCACATCCCATGTATGTACAACATCCACCTATACCCACATATATATAAACACCTATATATACATGAATATACACATACCACATATGATCAAATTAAGACATATGTAAATTACTCAACGTAAATAAAATGTACGTAAGAGATAGAGGCAAGAATCAACTTGCCTTAGGTCCAGCTTTCGCTAAGTCCATGCTTGCAAAGCGTCCTGTTTCCATGTCTGGTCCGGTCCAGTCCTGTGTCAAGGCCGACACGAACACTCCCTGAACCATTTACTTACCCTTTCTGATTTCCGATCCAACCCAAAACACGAGCCATAACATCCTGTTATGCAAGACCCTCAAGCCAACACTAAGGCCGGCATCATCAAACCATCCAATCGAAGCTCCAAGCTTCGGCACTATTGTCGACCCCAAAGCCGAACTCATTGACCACCGTTGTCAACCTCAAGTTATACCCATTTTTTCGGTCACCGTGAACAGACCCAGCATGAACTGAGACCACCAACAATTTAAACTCCAAAATCAAGCCACCAAGGCCGAGCCTCCACTAGCCACTGCTGCAATCTCACGACTGCAACACCCAAACTAGCCGAAGCCAAACACCAACCGCAACCCCCATGGAAAACCCACCGGAAGCCGCCTATTTCCACCATTTTTAGACCAATCAAATACAACCCAGCAACCTATCTCAGCCGAGCCAAACAGCCTCTACGGTACCACCATGTGCACCCTCAAACAGTCCACAAATCAGTCCCAAAACGGCCGCCAAAAGGATTTAAAACTTGAACCCGTGAACACCCAAACCTCACCGTGAACCCACAAATGTGAGTCGTTAGTTCCGGCCACCTTGCCATGACCATTCAACAACCCGCCGAGAATTGCCGTCGGCACCATCTCCATCATCAAACAACCACCCAAAATCCAACTGGTGCAACCCCAAAAGAATCGGACCAAACACAGCCCAAACACGCCGTGCGCACCCTCGTCGAGCCATCCGAAGCCACCATCGGCACCAGCCACGGCCAAACCCACCACCGTGACCTCCGTGACCACCACCATCCGGCCGCCACAACCAGAACCAAGGGAACCCACTGCCAAAATCCAACTCCACCGGAAACAGATCCACCAGCTGAATGGTCCCAGCCTCACCCACACCGAAAAACCATCACACAGCCGCCATCAGCCGCCGTCGCCGGCCCACCGCCAGCGAACCCAGCCCACAAACCCCAGCCGCGAACAACCCCTTTCACGAATGGCCCTCCATCAAATCGCGAATCCAAGGACCGAGGAACCGGGCTTCGCAACAGCCCACTACCACCGGGCCGTGGCCACCGTGGATGGCGGCAGCCACTGTCGGCGTCGGGACCGTCGCCTCCCTCTCCCCGATCTCAGCTTCTCTCTCTCTTCTCTCTCCCCGGCTTCTCCTTCTTTCTCTCTCCTTTTTCTTTTTCCTTTTCTTTCTTCTTTTCTTTTCTTTCTTCTTTTTCTCTTTTTCTTTCCTTTCTTTCTTTTCCTTATTTTCGGCTGATTCTTCTTTCCCAGCCACATGTATTATATACAAATAACACATTTATATATATATATATGTGTATACCTAAATCAGCCCATGTGCAATTAAATAAGCACATGTGTATGTACACATATACTCCATACACATACCTTCACATGTATTTACAATTTAATATAAATACACTCACCACAACTATATATATATATATATATATATATATATATATCCCTATATATATATATAACTACGTCCTCCATCAATATACATATAATTCCATATATATATATATGTATATCCACATTCTTTTCGAATTTAATTTATTCGAAAAAAAATAATTCCAGCCCAAAAATCATCCGGGACCGGTCAAAATTATTCCGGTCCTTACAAATATTTAATTAAAGAAATTGAGTTTGTAGGGTTGGCATGATTTTCTACCTTCTTGAGTTAAAAGAAAAAGGAAATTAAAAAAAAAAGAGATTGAAATAGAAAGAGTTGGCTGCTGTGATTACAGAGGGAGACTGAGTGAGAATGAGAGTAGAGTAGAGGAGCGTAGAGAGAGAGAGAGAGAGAGAGAAAGCAAGAAGAAATGACAAATGGTTCCTACTTAAATTCTTCATAGAACCACCAATAGAGGTAGGGAATGGTCTTATTTTATTTTGTATATAGAAAGTCATTATTTAATTTTAAGTTTTCCTTTTAGTTTACACTTAATGCTTCAATATTGTTGTTATGTTAAATTTAATTGTTAAATTGTATGACTTGAGTTTATTACTGATAGTCGTTTGTCAGCCTAACTGATTTTTGTGGTAAATTTAATGTATGTGTATTTGGGTTATGCTCATGCGATAGTTGGATAAATAATTGTACAATTACTACATGTTGAATTTATTTTCTATTTTATTATATATATTTGAATTGACAGTGAATTCAATTTATTACTGACATGAAAGAAATGTTCATATATTAAATTAATAGAAGTGATATTGAGAAGTACAGGTTGAGACATTGTGTGGTATTGGAAGTTATTTTGAGAAATTATATAGATTATGGAATTAATTAGTTAGTGCACGAGAGGCTCTGTCCTAGGGTTAAAGGGTCCCTCAAAGATTCAAACGAGGGGCACAATCCCAGGGTTAAAGGATTCCTAAAAGGAAATGAAATTTTACTTACGCGAGAGGCATGGTCCCAGGGTTAAAGGGTTCCTAAAAGGAAATGAAATTTTACTTACGCGAGGGGCACGGTCCTAGGGTTAAAGGGCCCCTAATAGGTTTTCATTAAATAAAATTTTTGGAGATTGGTGGAAATAAAAGGATTCTAATAAGAGTCCTACAGGTTTGTATAATAGACAGGGAATATCTTTTAAACTAATAACTTCTTATTTGTAATTATGTTATATATTTTTATTTAAGTTGCTAAATGTTATTATTATAAATGTTCATATATTGTTCTTTATTTGTACTATCTTGCATATTAAATTGTTATAGGTTTTAAGATAGTGTTGATTCTCTACTGGGCTATTTTGGCTCACCCTTATTCTTTTCCGCGCTCAAATTTGGCTCATGGTAACGGCTATAGTGCTAATCTATATGCTTGAGATATGATGCTTCCCACACACATGATGACTTGACTTACATGTTTAGATGTAGAAAGACTTTTGTGTATATTTTGTTACAACTACTATGTGTTTTGATTTGTAATCGTTTAGTGACGTAAATATAAAAGATCGTGTGCTTTATGAGTGTAGTGTGTGAAGTATGCAACTCTTATAATATAACGCTTAAATCTCATAGGTTGACAGGTTTTGGATATATAAATTTTATAAATGGTGTTGACTTTTATTCTGGAATTTGAATGTATTATTTTAAATGTGTTGATTTTGTAATCTCAGAATTTTATACAAGTTCTTATTGTTTTCAAAAGTTCAAAATTATGTTGATATATTGCCGAAATTTTCACTTAATGAACCTTTTCAATAAAAAATGTGTTTTTAGGAATTTTAAACATGAACTAACTTAATTTTTTTTTTCTTAAACCTCTAAACCTTCCACATCACACCTCGGGTTTCAGGTCTAAAAGCCCGGGGCATGACATCCATGTTAAAAATTCTGATGGATAATCATGTTATAAATTCTGATTTTAATGTTAAAGTTTAACAATGCTAGAGTTCCACTACTCTCAACATACAAGAATTGGATAGAATAGACATAGTAAAGATCGTGAGAAAGAAATAAAAATCTTTACAATTTCTAATTTGCATTGTAATTCCAAATTTCTCCTCTGGTTCCCCATTGAACCAACTTTTATGATCATGTTTTGGCTTTGTAAACCTTCTATATATATATATATATACACACTAGCGTATTGATAGTGCTTACGGCACTATAAAACAAAAAAATATTAGACTGAAATAGAAGTTGATTTCATATAATCAACGTATCAATAAACAAATATTTACAAAACACCATTTGCATTAACTATTGTTTACAAAAAAACAATGACCACATGTCTCATTCTTCTTTACTTTTTCAAAAGATGAAGCATAAATTTTCTTCACTACCGAGAAGAATATCTTTGCGTCAACATGAATGTACTTTACCTTTAGAAAAAGACTATGCACAACAATCTACAAAATATATAACATTATATGTAATATAATAATTCAGAAATGACTCATCTAATATTTTATTATTAACATTAGGTAAAATATAATAATTTAGAGTAAACACAAAATTGAATGACCTCATTACTTCCCTAATTGCGTAGTGAAGATGAGTTGATAAATCAGAACTTTCTTGCAGCAGCATCCCAATCCTACAAAGTTATATTGGATTACACACTTTGATTAGAACACTATAATAGAACTTTTGGGTAGACAATATTTTTTGTAGAATGTAGCCCATCGTCTGGAAGAATGATACTTATACGTTCAGAACTGGTGCATATATATAGTGCAACATATAGTTGCCGATGACTAAATACCGGTGTGTGCAAATCAACTCCAACAAATTGAATAGACTGTCCCTGAGATTTATTCATGGTCATTTCATAGGCCAATCGAATAGGAAGTTGACATCTTGTCATTTTAATGGCTATTTCTGAAGAGGACGAAGTTAAAGATATTCTTGGAAAAAAGGCAAAATTACCACATTTATTTCCCGTCAGAATTTGTGCTTCAATTATGTGATGTGCACACTTGACAACCATCAGTCGCGTGCCGTTACATAGGCCATCCTTGGGCACAATGTTCCTTAAAAACATAATCGGGTATCCTACTTTCTAATTCAGCTTAATGGGTGGTAACCTTGAATTATCTAATGAGTTTTAAAATTTATTAGGATATCGATTAGTAATGGTTTGATCTACTAACTCATCTCCCAATATCAATTAGTAATGTTTGTAGAAATATTACCTCCGTTAAGAAATTTGAAAAGTTCGCATTTGCAATGTCTGTGTTATTTAGGCGCATGTTTAAATTCAAAATTAGAACGTGTACCTTATTCCAGAGTATGGAACGTCTCAAAATTGCGCCACAATTTTCTCACGGGTGCCCTCTTGTATAACTGGTAATATCTGCCTGAAATCTCCACCAAGAACAATAGTAATACTCCCAAATGGCTTCTCATTATCGCAAATATCCTAAAGAGTGTGATCAATAGGTTCCACACATTACCTATGTTGTATAGGAACTTCATCCCAAATTATCAGTTTCGCTTCCCTAAATAACTTTGCATACAACGATTATTTTGTAATTCCACAAATTGAATTTTTCAACACATCTAGTGGAATACAAAATGTAGAATGTGCAGTACAACCCTTTACCAATAACAAAGAAGCAATACCAGATGAAGTCACAATGATAACAATGAGTCCAAGACTGTGACATTTTGTTGCAATTTTATTATACAATTTTTTTTTCCTACTCCAGGACCACCACTTAAGAAAAATGTCATCCCATTATTTTTGAGAACTGAAGAAGTAATTGCACTATAAGCAGCACGTTGTCCATCATTAAGGCGATCAACATCAAATTGAACATTTGATTGTTGTGCGTCGGCTTGAAGTTAATGATGTTCCCAGATAAGTCTGTTTCCAACTATTGTACTCCAATTGTTAGTCGGTAGTGGCATTGATGGAAAGTCAGTTAAACTCTTACCAGATTCCTTTAGTAGCTGATTCAGAAGATACAAACCATAATTCGTGATCTGATTGAGAATGACAAAGTATTTATAAATTATGAGAGCAAGATCATCACATAAGTACATTGAAAATTTATTCCATAACGCATGTGGTTTTAGTGGGGAGTAGTGCATCAAAATAATACTAAATGAACTCTTCAACTAACGTCTATTTTTTATAGTTGTTGTTTCTTTAAGGCATTGCACCCATTCTTTATCGTCTTCTATAAGTCCCCTTTCAACACATGTAGATTTGAATGTTTCATGCAAGATATTGTTGACAGTCTTTAAACATTCAAAGGATCGCAGTCCTTTAACAACAGTAAGTAGCAAAATCTCTCACCTTTATTAGGGCTAGTAAAGTAAATCTACCAATTGCAAATCTCCTCTGACTTTTTTTCTTGAATGTGCCATACATAATGTTGGGAGAATTCTTGATAAGTAAATGCGTGGCCATCTTCATTGGCAACACAGCACATAAAAAAATAGTAAGAGTTGACACTTTAGCCTTATCCCTATCCATGATCTTATGCATTAAATCAACTTGATTGTAAACAACATGATACTTGCCAGGTAAATGAAGTTATAATCTCACAACATTTGGAAATTCTTCGTGCATTGAATTGCCAAATATTCACCAAGCAGCTTCTGCTGGCCCGATGTACCTTGCATCAAAGTATTACTAAATCTCATTTATGCCGCCCAAAATCATTGTCGTGTGATCATGGCCCTTGTAAATATACTTGTGAATATATTTTACACATCTCAATCTTGCACAGACTTCCACATTGATATGACAGTTGAATATTCTGGACAAATACAGGTTATATGGCACAACATCTCTATTATCATCATCATGTTCTCTCACAGAATTAACGCGACCATCATTGCATTGTCGATATAGCAAGTATCCATCTTAGTCCATACTTGTTTCTTCTGAAAACTGTTTAGGATACCTCTAAGTACATTTATCATTTTCCATACACGATGCGCATGGATTTCGAGTACCACACGATCCATAAACCATACAACTCTTGATAATGTCAAAAAATGTGGGATCTTCATTTGGATATAGAAATTTAGATGACACAATTTTATCCACCTGAGCACATGTTCGAATTTTGCTTCGACCTTTAAGGAATATGAGTAAATACATGTGCGGCAACCCCTGTTTTTGGAATTCAATTGTGAAGACATGCCCAACTTTTTTGCCAAACACCTTCTTATTATCTAACTCCATTATTAGAGCATGTCACTTCAATTTAAAAACACGGGCAACTATATCAGAACAATCAGTGGCCTGTTGATGTGGTAATAAAGCTGAAATAATTTTATGCCAGTTCTGATTTGCACTTATTGTAAGGAAGATATCTAGATGTTGATTGTACCGAGTAATTGCCATTGAATCTTGAAAGATCTCAAATATATATCTTGGACTACCCCTGAATAAAGAAGGAAAAACTATTTATTGCCTAACTTGATGGGGTTCAAATCCATCTGTAACAATATCTATTAGACCCTGGTAAAGTTCGTGACGGAGTTTAGACTGATTTAGCTTGTAGTACATCAGTCAATTTTGCCCAGTAGGAGCCCAAGCATCTACAATGAACTCCTAAAATAATTTCCCGCCTCTTAAAATGGTTGAGTACTCAGAAGAACGTTCAAACAAATGATAAGCATAGAATTGTAACTGGGTAAGTCTATTAGTTGTATGTCTCCCATCTAGGATGTTCCACTGTTTTAACTTAGGTTCCCATCCAAACTCATCATAAGAAAACAACAAAACATAATGCAAAGGCAAATAAGCTGTGTGACATTCATTAATTCGTATCAATTCATTATTTTTTCTCAAGCGCACAACAATCTATCATTCCAAACTACTTGGGTTCCATCTCCTGGCAATATAACTGCAACCTTATTTGTTGTCGGCAAATTATATCTACGTCGATCTGTTGTTAAAGACGAAGAGTAATGAAGATAGGCATGTATATTTTGGTCTGTTGAATTTAATTGCTCTAGTATTACAAAGGCTTGACGAATTTTTTTTGAAAATGCGTTATACTGTAACAAATTTTTTTCAATATTTTCAAGAACATCCCTCCTCAAATGCGAATTTTTACTACTATGAATGTCTAAAGTTGCTTCAGGGTCATAAATGTACAACTGAGCGTAACTTGCTTCCTATCTTGATTGGGGTAAAAGCGCCCTTGTATGATGTCGTAGTTCTCCATGAATGGTGAATGATGTTGGACCCCTGCTACTAAGAACTCTGTCATCCATTTAAATCTTTCCTTGCAAACAACATGCCCCAAAAAGAGGATGCCCGCAAGATGAGTTTTTCAAATTTTCATCCATCTAGTGTAAGGCTTTACAATAAGGACATGCTACATTCATGTTAGCCAAAAAATGTTGACCAAGATTATGTTTAAACCAAAAATTGACCGTTGCATTACCACATGTGTTTTGTAATTCATCACTCAGATGTTCATTTTGAATAACATTTGATTCATTTAATTACTGATCCAAGAACATACACTGAGGCCAACGTCGACGCCGAGGCAAACCAGGAAAAAATCTTGGTTGTAATGGAGGGCGTTCATTTATCTCCCTATCTCATCGTAAACGTTGGGCTACTACAGCTTTTGATGGAGGAACATGTTTCAAAATTTGCTGATTTAGATTAGTAGTAAGAAACTTTTGACTAAGATTTCTAAGAGAAAGATCAAAAGACACTTCTAATTGAGGTGGTGCTTGCATATTAGATGTCACATTCTCCAATGTTATCGGAGTTCTTTGTAGAAGAATTATAGAATACAACTGATGAGGTGTTGATATAGTAGTTACAGGCACCACAGAATGTGCTAACGCAACTTTTGAGACATTAGAATTAGGCTCCTATAAGAGTAAGGTAAACTATAGATGTTAAAAAAAATAAAACATAAATAATAAGCTTACTGTGCACTCGACAACATTATTCACCTGATATAGAAAATGATATAAAAAAAGTTTCAAAACCAAACATAGAAAATGATAAGTCTAAAAGGAATCTATAAAAAAATTATAAAGAAACTAACTTACATTGCCAAATATGGTGATGTTATCCACTGGTGTGCCACTAATAAATGGAGAGGAAAAAGAAAGTCCAATGAATAAATTCAGTTTATTGAATGGACAAATAAACTTAAATTTAATATTTTTACTACTCAATTAAATCAAAAGATAAATGAAAGTTAATTAAAGCTATAGGTTTAGATTATAAGTATAGATAAATCCATTAAATAAAAAGAGACAGAGAAAGCTAATTAAAGCTAAAAGCACCATTCACAACTAAAGAAAAAAATAGATGATTAATTAAAATCTATTAGTCAAAAATAGACCATTCAATGAAACTTTGCATGGTTTTATGTTCTTCACATGACATTGGGCCCAATCCCATGAAACTAAGTCATTCTAAACCTCAAATTGCTAGTCTAATAATAAATTGCCACATGTAATTAAAAACCTTAGATTTTAAGTTCTTCTTTGTACTTATATTTTCAAGTCATATAGTGGGTAAGCCATAACATTTAATTTTAGACATTCAAAAGTTATCACTGTAGACAATTGCCAAACAAAATTAATAGAAAATTATTTTCATGACGTGTCATGTTTTGTCAATTGGATCCTTCTTTTCTTCTACTCATAACTATTGTAACATTATTTTTATATGTCATTCTTTTCATCTAAAATTTATTTTCACATCCATTTAAACTCTTCATAATCTTTTTTTCTTGGCTCTGAAACAAACCCTAAAAGTTTAATTAAGGCAGGAAGTAACCAAAACCTTTTTGCTATTGTTACCAGATTATTTATGGTATTAAAGCTTAAAATCATTTTTAATTGCATCAGATTATTTATGGAAGTTCCACACAATGCTCTCAAATATAATTCAATGAGTTGCCAGCCTAAACATGACTATGCACTATTCAGAGATGGTTATAATTCTTAGCTCTTAATTATAAAAGTAAAACATTAAAAAAGTAGAACATTGAAAACAAAGTAAAACAACTTGAATTTAACCATTTGCAAGAAAATAAATGACACCTAATTATTTATGAACCCTAATATAAATATGGTCAAATAATCAAGCCACTGTTTGGGTAAAAAAAAATTAAGACGGTCATGATGTAATCACCTGAAGAGTGCATATTTCACATGTGGTAGTAGATATTTAAGACAAATTAATGTCAAAAAAAGAACTTCCTGGTAGTAGATATTCCTTTCATTGTGTGACAAAGTTAGTAGAAAGATTCTAACTTGTTCCTGGACTGTCAAGTGTTTAGAATCCTGCAGTCCTGACAATTTCAGTTCTTGACACAGTTACCTAAAGGAATGAGGGTACATCCTAAAGTTTTCACAATACCTATCTGGGTGTCCATTTAGAATCTCCTCTATATATTCTTCACCTTGTAGCATAGAATCCCTACAAAGAAGTTTATCGGAATATTTTTTATATTACTTAAATGTGACTGCAATTAATAGCAAATAATATTTCTCATCGTCGTGGTCACTATCGTCATACATAGACAATATTGTCCTTACATCCATATATATTTATCAATCCTATTTAAGAGCAAAACAAACAATAAATGAACGTTATTGAATTGAAAATTAAAGTAACTAACAATCTTCTAAAATATAGTCATCCAACATAAAAATGTAAACCGGTTATAATACAATAATCCAACATAAAAAGTAAAGCAGTTATAATAATACAGTCAACCAAATTCGAAAGTATGAAATAAAGCATGAAAATAGTTATAATAATACAATCATTTAAAGCAACAATTGTCACTCAGAGATTCAACACCCACCCAACCTTACTTTCATAAGAAATTTAAAGAAAAAAGTTCATCCACTTTTCATCATCATGTAGCAACCATAGGGCCTTAGCATAATCAATATCATCAATCCCATCTAATGCAAGGTTAATAGAAGATGAAGTTATTATTACTGTTGCTATGGCATTTTCATTTCGCTCAGCTCTCATGTTAGCATTCCCAGCTATGCTTGCAGTCATGGTTTCCATGACAACATATATTGTGGAGGCAAAACTATCTTTCTTGAGTTTCTTACTTGTAGGTTGAGGGGAGGGACTCATATCAACAATTTCACCCTCACCCACATCAATGTTATGCATGACAACATGGTGTGTGGGTAATTGGGTGGTTGTGGGTGCTCTAGCGGAATGATGGACATGACTAATAGAAACATATGTATCCCCAAAGATGGTGGTCAACTTGTCAAAGTGCTTACATCCATTTCTTTGAAACTTTTTTCACTAGTGATGACCTACAATTAATGGGATATTATAAATTTATACAACATGATGAAAATAACATTCTAGGTTAATTTTTTTTTTATAAATTATACTAACCTTGTACAATCGTTCCCATCTTTCATCCTATATAACAACCATGCATGAGTCACAGTTGTAACCCACACCGATCTCTAACAACAATGTCTTAAAGTCTTTGTTCACTCCCCTCATAGTGTTAAATATATTTCTCATTTGGTCTTTTATGAAATTTCTCTCAGTTTGTATGAACATCCCATCTACAATATGTCTCCACCCAATTGAATTGAAAGTGGTGCTTATACGATTCCCTTGCCTAACTTCTTCCTCCATCAAGACAATGAATGTCTCTTCAAGGGCCTCTTCCCAAAATACCTTGGTATCTTTGGCCTTTCGAGTTCTAACACCTACGTTCTATTGATTCAATTCAATTGGGTTTTGGTTTTGCTCAGCATTTTCGTTATTAATATCCATCTTATAAAGTCAAGAGAATTTATGAAAAACTACCAACTTAAATGCCAAAAGTTGTACAAACCTACAAGAATTATATATTTATGGTAGTAAAAACACTATTATTGTGAATGCAAGTGCTTAATAAATTTAACAAATAATGCACTAATCAAATGGCAGCCCAAACCTAAGGATTGTATATTCATGACAGTAATAAAGATAAACTAAGACACTTGAATGAGAACCACATCTAGATCAAAAACAAAAAATAGAGAGGAAAAATAAAATAAAAAAAAGATCCTGTCTCTTGCTTTCATTCTCAACATGAAAAAATAAGTATAAGATTGGTGGAAATTTTAGTAACATTGAATGGTACATTATGGCAACTCATGAGGCTACATATCACTCCTTGAATTGATCATTCATTATATATATATACTATTATTAAAAGTACAAGTTCTTTCAAATCATTCACTTTTATAATGATTCTTTAACTAATACACTCCTATCTCCACTATAACTCTCAACTCTTCTAAACATCACTTTTATAATAATTCTTTAACTAATAGACTCCTATCTCCACTCTAACTCTCAACTTCTCTTAACTCTTTCGATCAATTAAATTACATGCAAGAATCAAATTCTCACAATTTTTTTGCTTACAATTTTTTTTTATCTCCACTCTAACTCTCAACTTCTCTTAACCCTTTCGATTAATTAAATTACATGCAAGAATCAAATTTTCACAAATTTTTTTACGTTATTTTGCTAGCATCTTGGTAATTGATCATTCAAATCATTCACTTTTATAATAATTCTTCAACTAATACTCTTATCTCCACTCTAACTCTCAATTCCTCCCAACTCTTTCCATCAATTAAATTGCATGGAAGAATTAAATTTTCTCACAAATTGTTTGCACGTTGTTCTGCTAGCATCTTAGTAATTGGTCATAACCCTCTATCAGGTAATCCACCTAATTTAAGAATAAACTTCAATTTTGTCCCTCTTTTGCAACTTTTGTGTTGTAACATGACTAAATTTTATTATAATCTATTAACATTGTTACTAAAGCTAAGCTTGTTGGAAACAGGTATACAAACCCTTTAATGTTGATTGGTATTGTGATTGTATTGTAGGGTATCATTTGCTGTCGGACCGACACGACCAGAGGATTGAAAAAAATGACTACCTTCAGTTTTGTTATCTTTGTACTCGGGTTATAGAATTATTTTTCCTATTTTCATACATGTTATATCTTTCATTCTTGTCGTGAAATATATATATATATATATATATATATATATATATATATATATTTGGTCTAATATTTCATGTTTATGAAAACAATTCGATAACATAAATGATATATGTGGATGTTAAATATGAGAATAGTGGAAAATTTGATGTTATCAAACGAGGAAATCAAAAGTTTACATTTTTTTTCGAGGAGATAGTAATACTTGAATTTGACACATGGTCTTGATTTTACTGATTCTCTAACAGATATATTTTTTTATATTTCTCTAAATAGTAATTTTTGCATTCTATTTGATTCTCACACTATATGTACTAGAGTTTTCGTTATTAATATATTAGATAAATAATAGTTAAAAGTAATAGATTAAATATATTAGATAAATAATAGTTTTTTTTTATAAGTGTATTAATTAGATAAATATGTAATAGTTAAACAGAGTAATAGACCATTAAGAGGTCTATTTAAACTAAATAACTAATTATTTATTCATTTCACTACCAGTGAATGAATCTAAAAAAGCCAATGATGAGAACTGAAAAATGTTTGAAATTAAATGTATTTGTTGCTTTTGTGATATTTCTTATAATTATTATGTCTCTTTTGGTTGGTGCCTATAACTTAGAATTTCTATACATTTTCAAGAAGTCTTATCTATATTTTTATATAAATGTATGTAGAATTTCTATACATTTTTTAAAAATTGTTTTACTATAATTATATAATATTATTACTAATAAAATATGTATTAATTTTTTTTAATTAAGTAACTAATGGTTATTGATTTTTTTTAAAAAACTATATCTATTAAGAAGTTGTTTTAAATTTAATAATTTGGTTATTGAGTTATATTTTAACATAATAAGATAAGATGAGTAATAAGTAATTCAATCTTATTATCTGATTTACATAACATTAAAAAAATATTATAGAGAAATATATGTCGATGAGAGAGACAAAAAAAAAAGAAAATAAAGAAAACAAAAGTGGACGAAGTAAAAATATGAGAGAGTTGCTAGGAGAGAGTGAGATAGAATTTTTGAATTTGAAACCAAAAGAAAAGAAGGGTCTCAAGACATGAGAGAAAGTTAAAAAAGAGAGGAAAGAGATAGAGACTTTACTACACACAAAGTGAAGAGAAAGAAACCAAAAGGAATAAAAACAATAAATAAGATAATAAAACTAGAAGATTTCAACTAAGGCTATGCTTGGTGATTCTTCGTTGCAGTTCCACTAAATATGAGTATGTTCTTCTTCTTAATTTTAAATATATATATATATATATATATTATATTTATAAATTATAGTCAATTAATTTTTTTGTTCCATCCCTACACAACATTGGTTGATTGAAGAATGTAAATTAAAATTATTTGTATAAGAATTTCAATTAAGATTATAAGTTTACTTCTAATCACGTGCATCACACGTGTGCTTTTACTAGTATATATATATATATATATATATATATATATATATATGTGTGTGTATGTATGTATGCATGTGTGTATATTTGTATGAAACTAGTAATGATGAATATTAATCTTGACCGGTGACAATTGTAGGAAACTATTGAGACTTTTATTTTAGTCTTTTTCAAAATTAATTATGGAGGTAAGAAAATGCCATTAACTAAAGCTACACTATTGGAAAATCAAAAGAAAGCAAGAAACAACGAAGTCAGGTCTACAAGAAGCATTCAAACAGGAGAGTTTTGACGAGTGTAAAATAATGGAATGAATGTTCAAATTCAAAACCTCAATATTTTGGGATGAAAAATGAATATTTAAAAAAATAAACTTCTGATTTTTTTAATAATAAGAACTACTACTAAATACTTTTAATCAATTGATCGAAAAAATCTCAAGGAAAGAGATTTCACCATCATAGATCCATATAAATAAAGTTTATAATATTCTTGTCTAATTTTTCCTCCAATAATCAATACACTTCACCAATCCAATTAAAACTTGGAAAGATGAAGGAAGATATGACATAAAAAAAATAATACTTGATTATATATGAGAGAGCATTTTTTAGTTAATCTGTTGTACCTTTGGTAGGTAAATAAAGGTAGACATTTTTTGAATTTTCATTATTTGGAAAACACAGAATCTTTCCTCTAATTTTTGAAAATAAAAATTCAGAATAGAAGAATGCTCTTTGAAAAATAGATTAGACAAGAGAATAAAATAACTTACTTATATTTCAGTCATGGTGACTTCATCACTCCCTTGAGAAGGATACTTACACTTGCATATCAATAGAAAAAAAAACATATAGAAATGAAAGTACTATTCTTCATTGAATCAAGAAAATGATTACACTATTTTTTCTACAATTTTCTAACTCCTTTCACCAACCCCTAAGACCCCCTATTTATAGAGTTTGAGGGGAATGGTTTAGGTAGAAAAAAAAAATTAAAATACAAAATTTAAAAACAAAAATTTTAAATACAAAATTTTGAATTTAAATATCTAATATTTGATCTCTATATCTTCAATTTGAATTCTGCACTGCAGACGTGGCCGTGTAAAAAAATATTTTACAAAATTTGAACTTAAGACTTCTTGTGGAGTACATTGCACAAAATATCACCTCTCTTACAATTCTTCTTATGTAAATCTTCGGCTATATATATATCCTTTTTTGCTGCTTTTCTTCTTATTTGGAAATCAACCCGTATAAAAACATAAAATGCAAAGATAAGAACGTTTAAATAAAATAAAAGAGTAATTAAAAACTTATTTTGGAATATAAAATAGCAAGTTTTGTGCACTTATCAAATTACCCCCAAACGAATTTTTGCTAGTCCTCTAGCAAATACAAGCAAAAGAGATTAGTGCACAAAATTGCTACTTTTATTTAACTCCTAACTAAAGATGTGCCACTTTCGCAGGCTGTTCTCAATTGCATTTACCATATGCAATAAGGCCTTAAACCCCTAGGTTACCCCTAGTGGACAAGCTATAGCCTCGTGAGGGTTTGCAGTGAAGATACCCACAAACTTTTTAACCACTACAAAAGAAGAGTTGTTTTAAGGCAATAGTTTTTCTTATTGTTCAGATAATCTCCTGTATATCCATGAAACATGAAAAATAAAAAATAAAATTGCTAAGTTCCTCATATACAACGAGCTACTAGGGTGTCATAAAAATAAACACTAAGAAAAATTCATCCACAAGTAACCTAGAAGCAGAGTGCATGTGTGTGAAGTTGACAAAAAAACCATCCTCAAATCCAAGTAATGTAATTCCCAAGTCACTAGGAGAAAAAGACGTTTCGACTTCAAATCTCACAGGTAAATATCTCTCTAAAAGAATAATTCTCGGAGATTCGGCAAATTGTTTCTTTCAGTTGTATGTGAGTAAAAACTTTGTTTTCAAAGTAAAAGCAAGCTCACATACTAATATGAACAACCAATACATATAAATAGAAAAGTCTCATGATAGGAATGTTGATCACTTTTGGGAGAATGTCGAGCTACATGATGTGGCTAAACTTGAATTATAATTGTAAGCTTATTTTTGCCCTTTTTCAAAATATAATTTAACCACTCGCAAGAGCACGAATCTTTGTAGATACGGTTCTATATAGAGGGTATTGATCCCACGAGGACTAGTTGTTAATTGTCTTAAAGAGAGATTAATTCCACTTTAATTCTAAAAACAAGGTTTTGATTTTTGTTTTTAAAACTATTGCATGAATGTAAAAACACTAAATTTAAAGAGTTAAAAGTTGGGAGAGAGAACTAGGGGTGGTTTCCACCACTAGCCATTCACATGTCCAAAAATGTAGCAAGTTTGGGATTCATAAAATTAAATGTCTAACAATGTCATTAGGCTTGTGACCTCAATGACATATCAAAAGATTAATGTGTGTGCAAACCTATCATAATCCATCTTCAACAAGAATAGTTCTTCAACCTAACTAATTACCCTACTCTCTAACTGAACCTAAATGCATCCAAACTACCTTATCTTGGCATGGTTTATACAAGTAAGAACAACACATTCAATTTAAATACCATTACTTAGCCATCATTTGCATTTCTTGTGGAAGATGCAAATGTTGTGCATTCACATGAAAGATTCTACTCTAAGACAAGAATAAAATCAACATCAAATGAATATATATAAGAAATGTATAAGTGTACATTGTCACTAGACTAAATAATCAACATTTAAATACAAATCCCAAATAATGCTACAAAAATGAACAAGTTTACATGGCTAGGGGTCTCACCCACACCCTAGTAGAGAAGTTAGTTGCTCATGGTAGCCTTGCACTCTTCCATTGATGGAGAAAATGAAGCTTCAAGGTCTGGTTCAGCTCCCTCTTCTCCTCTCCCGAAAGTCTCTATGTATGTATATGTTGTATATCAGAGAAAATGGCTTCTTTTGTGCTTTATGGCTCTCTTTTCATCCTTGGGGCCCACCATGTATATATATATAGCAATATATATACCAACTATATCACTAATATCTCCATGTGTCTTATTCAAGTCAAAAAATTCCTCCAAGTCGTGCAAAAATGGGGATTTTGTTGCAAGTGGGAGAGTAGGTGGGCAAGTGGGTCTGCAGAATCTCGATCAATCGAAATTCAAGTCTCGATCAATCGAGATCTCGATTGATCGAGATCAACATCTCGATTGATTGAGATGCCTTAGCTTTATTTCTGAATCCTTCTCCTCAACTGCAAATGGCCTCAAACATTGCTCCTTTTGGAACAAAACCTGCAATATATAAAAAACACAAAAATATCGTAAACGTACCTCGGTAAACGTAATAACGGGACTAACATATGCAATAAAGAGGGTTCAAATACATAGTATTAAACACTTATCACTACACACCATAGCACCTACTCACTTATTACCCATTATTATATCTTTCTATAAATCCTACAGGTGGTGATTAGGATGAGGTTGTAGGTGAATGTTTCTGAGAATGACGAGTCTTCAAAATATCTCGAAGGTAAAACTTGTCTTCTCCTTTTCTTTTCTTTTTTTCATTGAAATGAAATATAATGATTTTAGTGGTCTCTTTTTCTTTGTACACAAGATCATCCTTATCATTTTTCAAAAACTAACAATAGAAACAAGGGTTATGGTATGATATGATAGTAGAAAAATAAATTACAAGACCTATGTTTCTCTTAACACGTAGTGATTTCATTCTCAGTGATCAACCAAAATGAAAGATAACGAGACTAACAATAATTTTTAATACGTTATCCAAGAAAATTAAGTCATCTTGTGACTCGGAGTTATCATAAAAACTCTCTACAAAGGTGAAAGGCACAAAAGCTCACAAGGTCTAAGTCTCCACTATTAGATCTTCCAGATTATTAAAAGGTTACTCACTTTTCAATTTGAATTGCAAATAATGACTTCTGTGCAAAAAGTATTTCTGCTTTTAAATGCTCGTAATGCAATAATGTCTATCATTATATTACCTTAATAACAAGTTCAATTTAGATCTAAACATTAACATCTCTTGGATTTCATGAAGCGGATCATAGGTTAATCCAATCTCGTCATTGTAAAGGTACTATATTATCAAACACAATGAATATTTTTTTTTGAATAAATTGAAAAAATGACTCTATTTTGGATAAAAATATTTTTGAAAGAATCATGCATTTTGATAAATCTACCCCACCCCCAAACAAAATACAACACTGTCCCTAGTGTTAAAAGGATAGTAACAAAATAAACAATGTATCGTTGGAGATAGAGAGAAAAACATTGGAACAAATCACCGTAATTGTTCTGGTGCGGTAGAAGTACAATCCTTACAAAGATGCAATACATATTAATATAGACTAAATGATTTAGAACCATATTAATCAAAGACCGTACTCCCAACCATAATATAAACGTATCCAAATAGAGTCTACAAAATATTCTAAACTAAATAGCAAAACAACTAAACAGCTACAGAGCTATCGAGTAGGAGTGAAATATATCTAAAGAAAAGGCCTTAGACGTTGAGCATTGACTTTGAATAACTTTCCATTTTTCTGACTTTCGGGAACTAAGGGTGAATAGTGAAAGTCCCACCCGATTCACACTCATAAATCGTTCAATTCCAGAACTCAACTTCCTATGTGATTGGAATTTTAGAGTGATACTTAGTTCATTGGAAAGAGGATGCAAAAATACTCAATTTAAAAAAAAACCATGCTCAATTCCAATTTAAAATGAAGGAATTATGCCTTATTGAAGTTTGTACCAATTTCGGAGCTTGCTCGTAATTACAAGGGCTATTTCGTCAATTAAATTCTAATACACCACCTCAATCACTAAATCAATGCGAAATCATAATTACCCACATAAATTTACCTATGTATGACTCAATCTCAATAACTTATTGTGGGTCCGTTACATGACGTCCCTAAATTTCCTAACACTATCTTAAAAATCCTCCAACCACACATTACGATGCATTGTAATGTTGGTTACGATGCATCGTATTTACAATTCATCGCACAAGGTGCGTAACATCCTGCGAAATCCACTAGAATCACACTCAAAACACTTAACGATTTACAATTCATCATTATTGGGTTTACGATAACGATGCATCGTAATCACTCACCCTGCTACATTAGCAAATCCACTAAGTGATTACAACAATCATGCTCCTTCCAATTCATCATCCTAACCATACAATCATAGAATTATAATTATCATTTTTACATATCTCAAGCATCCACAAAGTGATAATTCATCAATTGGATTCCACCTCCTATACTTGAAACACAAAAATGATAATCCATGCATTTTATGCACATACTTCAAAAACCATCAATTTTACACATTTCCATTATCCATCCATCAATATCATTAGATATACAACTGAGTTCACAAGTATTACAATTCATTCATGACCAAGATTGAAAAGTAATAACATCATACATAAGTTCTAACTCATGCAATTAATCAAAATAATACATTTATCCAAACCTTTCCCATCACTACCCATATTTTCCACGAATCCTCCTCATTCTTGTAAATTACACAAATGAGTCCAAATGTACATTACATTAGCATCGCGTATTTAAGTCCATAATCATTACATGAATTACATACAAATAGTCCAAAAGCATTAAAATTCATCTACGACTATAATTACAACGTAAATCCACATGGCATAAGCCGGCATGGATAACCAAATCTATGATATCCAAAATGAAGCAAAAATGCTACAAGGAACCCCACTTGATCATTCAAGTCCCATCCGTTTTGGGTGCCTTATTTGTAAAAATTTTGGGAAAAAAGGGGTGAGCATTTCAACGGCTCAGTTGGAATACCCCAACCCACCTAGGTGTCGACTCGACACAGACCTACATGAATGCATGTCACCACATTACATACCACCTTGAATATTCACAAGTTCATTCATAAGCAATGCATATATAAGAAGACATTAAACACATATCATGTTCATCAAATAATTAAGCAATCATAAAGGTACAACCTTTCTCTCTCGGACCTAACCTTATACCCCAACATGATTTAGACCGCTCTGACCGGTCATGTAATCCCGGACACTTCTGATACAACCGTATGACATGGACAACTCCAACAGTGTCATACTCCATTAGCAATATTTTGGTTTGCCTCAAGGTGATTAGGCAACTCCGACTGTCACCCACTATGAATAAAATCCAATGTTTGACCTTAGCCTTGATATGATTAGACCACTCTGACCGTCGGACCACATAGGGCAATAATGCCACTTACATAGCATAGTTGGACAACTCTGACCTCCATGTATGATCCATTTTCCCCGTTTTCTCACAATGGCTCTATAAATGTATTTTGAACATATAAAATCAAGCATATTATTTTTATGTTTCACAATTGCACAAGCTAGTCAAATAGATACATAGCATGCATTTCCCAACACATGACCACATATATGTCAAAACTTACATATTATACACATATGCCTACAATTCACCCATTTAGCATCTATTGTTCATGCTTCACCAAATGCATACACTTACAACAAGTAATTAGCATGCATTTTCATTCTCATTAACAACACATAATACATATATGTTCATTTTAGCACCTAATCACATATGCACACTAAATCTAGCATAAAAGCATACATGCCCTCATTATCTCGCATTATAACATACTTGTCCCTCATGTTATGCATATCACAAGGACATCATAATTACATATAAGAGACTCTAGGGAAGGAGAAAACATCAAACCCACCCCTCTTACAACTCTCATTCATGCAATACACGTCCTCACATCTCACTATTTCACATGAAACCCTAGAATTGACAACTAAGCAAGAAGGAGAACCCCTACCTCAAATTTGGAAGACTTTCAAGCAACTTCCAAGAATCTCATCAAGGTCTACTTTGTCGGAATGTGAGATTGTTCGATTCAAAATGAAGCCTTTGCCGTCCCCTACACACTTTCCTTCTTTGACGAATCTCAAATCCAAGCTGAAACACTCTGAAATGTAGACAGAAGGTGGAGGGATGAAGCTGGGAGAGATTAGAGAAACAGCCGTGAAAAATGGCCACTGATATTTAAAATATCTAGGGTGCGCAAATGACCAAAATGCCCCCACGTCACTTAACGTACCCTCCCGATCTCCATTTTTGATTTCAAAAATTCCTACGGAATAGAAATCACTTCCTTAACTCTCTAAATATTTCATATAGGCGAAAACCAAAAATAAATATTTTCTAGATTTTTTAGATTCTCGGGCCCACCCCGTTTGACCAAAAAGTCAAACTTTCCCAATTATCCCAAAAACTTACCAAAACCTCTATAACACTTCCCAAGCATGTTCCCCACACTAAAAACATGTTTAACATCATTCAAAATGCATTTATGGCAACTATGATGCGAAAAATACAAATCGGCCAAAATTAGTCACGGTCTCTACATTATCATAGTTAAAATTTATAGCCTTGATAGCCCAATAAGCACAGTGTTCGAGTTCGACAGGCAAGTGACATGCTTTTCCATAGACCAAGCAATATGGGGACATTCCTATAGGAGTCTTATAAGCAGTACAATATACCCACAAAGCATCTTGGAGCCGGAGACTCCAGTCTTTCCTTGTGGGGTTAGAAATTTTCTCTAAGATATGTTTGATCTCTCTATTGAATACCTTAGCCTAACCATTGGTTTGTGGGTGATAAGATAGGGCCACCTTGTGGGTGATCCCATATTTGGACGTTAAGCTTGCAAAGACTTTGTTGCAAAAATGGGAACCATTATCACTAATTATGGCACAAGGTGCACCGAATCTAGGCAAACTTAAGTCTTTCAAGAAATTCACCACAACTCTATGGTCTGCTGTCTTGGTGGCTAATGCTTCTACCCATTTGGACATATAATCAACAGCAAGAATGATATAGATATACCCAAATGATGAGGGAAATGGTTCTATGAAGTCAATACCCCAAACATTAAAGATTTCGATAACTAGAATTAATTGTTGGGGCCACTCATTACACTTGGTAATCTTACCTAACATTTGACATCTAGGACAAGCAAGATAGTAGGTATGAGTGTCCTTAAAAATGGTGGGCCAGTAAAATCCCGACTGTAAGATTTTTGCAGTGGTCCTTTTAGAGCTAAAATGGCCACCACATACCTGATCATGACAAAAGGAAATGACAGACTCTTGGTTTTCCTTGGGGACACACCTACGGATGATCTGATTTGGACAATACTTAAATAAGTAAGGATCATCCCAAAAATATGCCCTACCCTTAGCTAGGAATTTGTCTCTCTTTTACTTAGACCAAGTAGAAGAGATTTGACTAGTCACAATGTAATTAACAATATCAGCATACCATGGTGGATGAGATATTACAAAAAAGTTGCTCAACTAGAAAATAATCAGAGAGGGGAAGGGAGTCACTAATAGAATCAACAAAAATATGGGACAAATGATCAGCGACTACATTCTCTGAGCCTTTCTTATCACGGATCTCAAGGTCAAGTTCTTGAAGGAGTAAGATCCATCTTATCAACCTAGGTTTGGCATTTTTTTGGAGAGAAAATGTCACAATGCTGCATAATTGGTATAGATGATGACCTTAGATCCAATCAAATAAGAGCAAAATTTGTCAAAGGAAAATACGATTGCCAGCAACTCTTTCTCGGTGGTCGAGTAGTTAAGTTGTGTGTTGTTCAGGGTCTTGCTAGTATAATAGATCACATAGGGTTCTTTATCAACTCTTTGTCCTAAAATAGCCCCAATTGCATAATCTGACGCATCGCACATGATCTCAAAAGGTAAGTTCCAATCAGGCGGGCAGATTATGGGTGCAGTGGTGAGGGCTGGCTTTAATTACTTAAAAGCAAAGTGACAGGCATCTAAAAACTCAAATGGTGCATCCTTAGATAGAAGATAGGTCAAATATCTTGCTATCTTACTAGAATCTTTGATGAAATATCTATAGAACCCATCATGACCTAGGAAAGCTCAAATATAGTGAACAGTTTTGGGGATAGGTAGATTTGAGATGAGAACAACTTTTTCTTTATCTACCTTAATTCCCCCACTTGAAATAGTATGACGTAGGAAAATTCCTTTCTTTACCATGAAGTGACATTTTTTCCAGTTAAGAACTAGGTTAGTGTAATGACAACATTGAAACACTAGTGTAAGATGGTGCAGACATTGCTTAAAAGATGAACCAAAGATAGAGAAGTCATCCATGAATACTTTTAGAAATTTGTCAACCATGTCGTGAAAGATACTCATCATGCACCTCTAAAACATGGCAGATGCATGGCATAAGCCAAGAGGGCATGCAATGATAACTAAATGTGCCAAAAGGATAGCTAAAAGTTATCTTGTCTTAGTTATCAGGGTGGACGAGAATCTAGTTATAGCCAGAGTAACCATCTAAAAAGTAATAGTATGTCTAACCACCTAATTTCTCTCACATTTGGTCAACAAAAGGTAGAGGGAAATGATCCTTCCTAGTCACACTATTAAGCTTCCTATAGGCTATACAAACTTGTCATCCAGTTTGGACACGAGTAGGAACCAACTCATTATTGTCAATGGCAACAACAGTAATGCCAGACTTCTTAGGGACGACTTGGACTGGACTTACCCACTGGCTATCAGAGATGGGATAGATGATATTGGCATCTAGAAGTTTAATAACTTCAGTACGAATAACTTCTTTTAAATTAGGGTTAAGTCTCCTTTGAGGTTGTCAACATGTTTTAGCATCGTCCTCTAAGTGAATGCGATGTTGGACCATGAAAGGACTAATACCTTTGATGTCATCGATAGACCAACCTATTGTTTCCTTATTCACCCTAAGAACCTTAATTAATTGGGTCTTCTGATCCTCAGTTAAATCAGAAGCTATCACAATGGGAAAAGTTTCAGATTCACTTCGGTACTTTGACTTCACTAATATAGTTATCCTTATCAAAATCAGCATTAAAATGTGCTAAACACTGTTGGAGTGGATCCTCGAGGTAGGAATGCTCAAAAGTGTGTGAGTTCAATGACTCAATAAGACAAATATCTTCAAAGAAATCTAAGTCGGGGGGTTGTTTCATCAAGCTAAATACATTGACTTCCACTTTCATGTTTCCAAAGGTCAATGTCATGTTACCATTCCTACAATTGATCAATGCATTGGTTGTAGCTAAAAATGATTAGAATTTGTTTACCTTGAGTGGGTTGGGTATCTAGTATGATAAAATCTTCAGGGTAACAGAAATCAACCACTTTAACAATTACATCCTTAATTATACCCCTTGGAATCTTAACTAAACGATTGGCTAATTGAATTCTAACATCAGTTTTCCTCAAATTATTCAACCCTAACTCTTAGTAAACTAAATAAGATAACAAGTTCACACTAGCACCTAGATCCAACAAGGCCTGATCAGTAAAATTTTCTCCTATCCCACAAAGGATAGTTGGACTTCTAAGATCTGTATGTTTGACCACTGCTTGGTTTTGTAGGAAAGAAGAGCAATGTTGGGCTATGAAGGCTTCCTTTGGGATATTGATTTTCCTCTTGACTAAGTCCTTGATGAACTTTGCATAAGAATGAATTTTCTTAATGGTGGTGAGAAATGGAATATTAATCTGGAGATTTTAAAAAATCTCTAAGATCTCACTGTATTACGAATCCTTTTTATTATTAACTGGTCTAGAGAAAAAAAGGTGCTAGTGGAACATATGCCTTAAGATTGGTATTGTTAGTTTGAGGACCTTGGTCCTTCTTGGCTTTGAGAGAGTTGGATGGGGGAGACTCAGACAGTGCAGTCTCATCTTGGGTGGGTAGCTCAACCATATTATCTATTTATTTTCCTGACCGAAGTGTTATGATGGAATTCACATGGCCATTTGATTACTCAGTGACGGAAAAAAATTCTATGAGATTAATTTCTTTGCTTTTAGGGTTGATTTCAAGTTGTCTTGGCAAGGTATCCTTGTCTTTCGATTAGAATAGAAGTGAGTTGACTCAACTGATTTTGGATTAACTATTGAAATTGTAATTGGTTCTGAGTCAATAGGTTAAAGTTACTCTCTAACTTTTGAAATCTCTGATTGGATTGCTTATTAGATTGATCTAGATTAAGGGTAAACATTTGTAGAGTGTCATCATAGTTGGAAACATATTGATTTTGTGAGACATGAGCAATGTCAGACCCCGGTTTCCGACACCCGGTTAGGAGCGAGGGAAACGGGGGTGAATCCGTAATTTCACCTCAAGTTCCCACACCTTAATCTTATTATAATCTATTCTATTGCGGAAGCATTCTATATGCACACCTTTCAATGGCATTAGATCATCAATGGCCCTTGCAAATGATTTTCACAAAAATCGGGCATGACCCATTCTAAATAATCAGCTCCTGGCATGTTACACCTGCTTTACAATTCCTATGGACACTTCTGGGCACGTGTCCCCCCAGCATTTATATCTAACAATAAAAATGGACACTTTTGGGCACGTGTCCCCCCAGCATTTCTACAACATGCATAATATAATCAAAAATACATGCCTCAGACCTCGAATGTCTGTATTAAATACATACATCACATGAATAAAATACAACTGAAAGAGCTGAATCAACATAACCGCTCCATTCATCTAATCCAATGAGAAACATCAATCCAATGTCCTAGTTAAACATTAAATTCTAAATAATTTAACTACTACCTCTGCAACCGGTACTATGAGTGCCCTAACTGACTCCGTAATCAGCAACACCTGCAAAACCTGGGAGGGGGTGAGCTCAAAGGCCCAACAAGGTATGAAGAACCATACTATCATTGCAGCAGTAGGTCGATCCTCACATATTCTCAAAAATATACATGCACTTAAATATATCACCATATTTAAAGTCATGCCCCTCCTAGCATACATGAACCAACAATGCATGTGGCAGTTCTAGCACTTATGAACATTTAAATCAACTATACATGACTTATGAAAATCATTTACGACATGTTCAAAAGCAGTACCCATCCAACGTCATTATGTATAGAAAACATATATGAACAGAAGCATTTACATGAACAATGTAAATCAAATACCACATCACCTACTTAACAAGATCCATAGAGTCATGCATAAATGCACATTAAATCGCTACATGTCTACATGATATGTATACATGCTTTTTACCCATAAATAATCACGTTTTTCAAATCATGCGTGATGCTTTCCACCTCAATGCATATACATAGATATATATATATATATATATGTATATCAACTTGACAGTCACATTTCATATATATAACTCACGCCACAAATTTCCAGAAATCAATTCAATGGGGACTAGCTTATCACACCACATCCATAGTAAGGGTCTCTTCGGCACCCAAACTCTGCTTGTGCTTTATCGGGTTACTAACCCGAAGGGAGCACCTCCTCTTGGCCAAGTTTTGGGTCTTTCACCCTAGGGACCATTCCCTCATCTTAATTCTCAATGTTGTCACGCCCCAAAAACTCACTTTTCAAATAGTGCACATAATCACATCAATGCACTTATCCACACCATGAATGCATTTTTGTCAAATCAATGCATTTTCCTTTCTCCTCAAGATTGTCACAGTGTCATCACACTCACATCATGGAAATCATCATGCTTATGCATTTTTCAAGAAAGTCATATCTTTCATGCATAAATCTATAAACACCACATTTTCACATTTTTTTCACCAATGAACACACTTTTCACAGAAATCATTCATAATCACATTTGCACATACACAACATATATATATATGTCACATCTTGCATATAATCACATATATACATATATTAGCATAAATATAATCATGCTTTCATTCCAATCATGCATTCTTACAACCATATGCAATCACGCAATTACATATATATATATGTCATGTCCGCCATATGGATAGCAATAACATACATAACACTTCACATACTTCATGCTTTTCCAATGCCCTTCTATACTATAACCAAATTAGCATGCATTTACCATTGCACCGATATATAAACACGTATATATTTATGTATACTCAACTCATGCGTAGGAATCATATAAGCATGCAAGGCAACATCTAGCTAAATATATATATATATATATATATATATATAATTTAGCATACTTTACCTGTCTCAATCTCTAAATATGCATATAACAATGCGAATCAGCGTTTGAATTTAACAATGCTCTAACCCTCCAAGCCCACACATATATATATAACTACCCACATATATATGTATCCTCACATCCCACGTATATATATATATAAACACCTTTATATATATATATGCACATACATACATGCAAACGCCACATATGACTAAATTAAGAACATATGTAAAATTAATCAGCATATTTAAAATATACATAGAGATAGAGGCAAGAATCAACTTGCCTTAGGTCCCGCTTTTACTAAGCCTGCGTCTGCAAAGCGGTCCATCTCCAAGTCCCGGTCCAGTCCCGTGTCGAAGCCCACACGAACAAATCCACTGGACCAGTTCATTTCCTCCTTGCTAATTCCTGCGCTTGGCCCAATTCATGTTGTGGCCCAATCTTCATCAAGTCCATTCCAAGCTTAAACCAATTCCAATATGAAATCAAATGGAAACCAACCCAAATTTAATTCCAACCCAACTCCAAGGTCCAAGCCCGCTATTAATGAGGGCCCAAATCGCAACCCATTACTTTCAAGCCCAATATACAATGTAGACCCATAATCGGCCATCCACTGCCACCACCTTGGACCACCATGCATCAACCATGCGAAGCCCAACCAAAACCCAGCTACAACCAATACCCAAACCAATTCAGTTTCCAATACCAAGCTGTCACCTTTCAACTTTACAAACTATGGCAGCCACCGTCATCACCACTCCGGTGAAGACCCACAGTCGAACCCAAATCCGCAAGCTACAACCACGAGGCCACCCCTTTGAAGCAAAAGCAGCCTCCACCGAACCCACATGGAAAGGCCCAATCCAGCACCTCCAACAGCCCACACATTCTGTCACCACCACAGCCTCCTCCTTAGCCTCAAACAACAGAAACCAAACACCATTGATCAGCCCCAATCGAACCTGTTGCCTCCGTAAACCACCATGACTTTCACCCTCAAACTCAACCAAGAAAAGTCACCCAAAACACAGCCGTAGTGAACCCACCACTCAGCCGAGACCAAACACTACGAACCACAATGGACCACCTCTGTCACAAGCCCCAAACAGCCTCATACCGCCGTCCGAAGCCACCGCCGTGTCACGGCCACCACCAGCCGTGAACCCAAAACGCACGACAGCCCCCTCGCAGAACCGTCGTAGCCGAACCCCAGCCGAGCTCAACCCCTAAATCGAACCAAACAAAGCCCCATCCGAAGCCTCTACCATCACCGGAGTGCCACCTCAACCGCCGTACTCAGCCGAAACCAACACAACCCAGAAACCCCGGCCAAACAAACCCACAAACCCCAACCGCAAAAACCCCCCGTCGCGGCCATTAAGTCACCACCATCGCCCACCGTCGACACCACCTCACGCCACCACCACAAGCGCTCCAGCCACCGCGAACCGCCGGCGTCGGAATCGGCTGATCCCTCTCCCGATTTCCCTTTCTCTTTCTTCCTTCTCAGCTTTCTCTCTCTCCCCGACTTCTCCTTCTCTTCTTTTCTTTCTTTTTTTTTTCTTTCTTCTTTTCTCTTTTTCTTTTCTTTTCTTTTCTTCTTTTCCTTTTTCGGCAGACCACTTCTTCTCCACTCATTTCTTATCCTCTTCTTACCCTTTTGGTCCACACATATTATATATATATATATATATAATATACTACACCATATACCCAATACATGTATTCCATGTATTTTATTCCACTTAAGTCCAATATACATACACAATACACATATGTATACCCATTTATATAAACATCCACTTCTATATATATATATATAGTTCCATTTATATATATATATATATATACCCACATATTTTTTTTTTTGAAATTAATTTATTCGAAAAATTAAATCCGATCTAAATCCACCCGGAATCGGTCGAAAAATTCCGGTCCTTACAAGCAATATAATTGCTCATGGGATCAAGTGCTAGATCTCTGTTGTGAGTAAACTAATTGGTTAATGGGAATCAGTACAAGAAATGGGATCTTTAGGGATAGGCTTTTAGGGACAGTCTAAAAACTGTCCCTAAAAGTGCCATTTTTAGCGACAGTAATATTTGACTGTCCCTAAATGTAATATTTTGAGGGACAGTTATATTTTTGTAGAGACCGTGACCAATTTTGGTCGGTTTTGCATTTTTCGCATTATAATTGCCATAAATGCATTTTGAGTGGTGTTTAACATGTTTTGAGTGTAGGAAACATGTTTGGGAAGTGTTTTTAAGGTTTTGGGAAGTTTTCGGGAGAATTGGGGAAGTTTGACTTTATGGTCAAACCGGGGCCCGAGGTACGACTTAAGTGGGCCCGGGAATCCGAAAAATTCTTGAAAAATATTTATTTTTGGGAATGGCTTAGATGAAATGTTTAGAGAGTAGAGGAAGTGATTTCGAGACCGTAGGAGTTTTCAGAATCGAAAAAGGAGTCCGGGAAGGTACGTTAAGTGGCCCGGGGGTATTTTGGTCTTTTTGCAAACCCTAGATATTTTAAATATCAGTGGCTGAGAGTCCCAGCCATATCTCACGCCTCTTTATCTCTCTAAAGCTCTCCATCTTCAAAGCTCTCCCTTCTCTCTACATTTCGGACCCGTTCGGCTTGGATTCAAGACTCGCCGAATGAGGGAGATACGTAGGGGACGGCTAGGGCTTCCATTTGAACCGAACAAAGTGGTGATTCGGCAAGGTAGACTCCGCTGGAAAATTGGTGAAGTGCTTGGAAGGCCTTCATTTTCGAGGTAGGGGTTCTTCTTCTCTTCTAATTGTCGATTCTAGGGTTTCGGGTGAAGAAGAGAGGTGTAGGTTGTGTTTCACATGCTTTAGGATGGTGAGAGGTGTGAAAAGTTATATTTTTTTCTTCTCTAGAGTCCTATCTTTTCACAATTGTGTATATTGTGTTGGTGGTAGCATGTGGGTTTGAAGCATGTGAGTGTGAGAAATTGATACATAGGCTTTATGTGTTCAATTTGGTGTATATGTGGAAAAATGTGTGCCAAGTGTCATATATGTGATTATATGTGAGAATGTGGTTGTTGAATGCATGTTTAGTTCTATGTGCTAAAATTATGCATTGAATGTAGCATGAGTAAAATATGCTAATTTTGAAGTTGTATGCATGTGATATGATATATGCATGTGTTATACATATATGTGCTATATGTGGTATGTGGTGATGGAAAATATGCTTGTTACTTCTTTTTAGTATCAATGAGCATGATTTGAGCATGAAAATAAAATGTCATGTGTTTATGCATTCATATTGCATATGTGGGAAGTTGCGGAAAAAATGACGCAAATGAGGTACACGGGGCTTCGGAGTAGTCCAACCGTGTTGTGAGATATGGTAAAATTATCCACTACATATGGCCCTCGGAGTGGACCCGCCATACCAAGGCTTAATGCCTAGGATCGGAGTATGTCCAATACTAATGACCTTTCGGAGTTGTCCCGGTCATAGGATGATTATCGGAGGATGTCCATGATTCGTGAGCCTTGGAGTTACCCCCTCACTCTATGGCAATCCCATATATTGCTATGGTAGAATGACCTTTCGGAGTTGTCCCGGTCATTGGATGTTATCGGAGTTGTCCAAGGTTACATGATCCTCGGAGCGGACCAATCATGTAGGGTATCGGATGAGGACCGAGAGAGAGAGCATTTACTCACTTTAATGCTTTTATGTTTGAACATGTCATACATGATTTGTGAAATATGCAATCCTCTTTAATTGCATTTGTTGATGTGTTTGTGAAATTGTGGACGTGGCATGTAGTGTATTCATATGCATTCCATGTAGGTCGTGTCGGGTCGGCACTTAGAAGGGTTGGGGAACCTTTACTGAGCCGCAGTGGTGCTCACCCCTTTATTCTAAATATTTTACAGATAAAGCACCGATGACGGATGGGACGGGAGTGTCCAAGTGGAACACTAGTGGTGGTTTTGCTATCTTTTGAGTTTTGGAGCATTTTTGTGGCTATCCATGCCAGCTTGTGGCATGTGACTTATGTTTTGAGTTGTGGTTGGACTTTGGACATATGTACTTTTGATGTATGTATTGGATTATAAACTTGTTGGGTGTGAAAAGATAACGGTTTAATATATGTAGCGCCCATGGTGGCATTTTATTCATTTTGATGATGTTTTCATTTTGAATGGGTTGTGTGCGTGAAAGAAATGATTCATTTTGGTGTATGAATTCAATTATGAAAGTGATTTGAGTGTGAGATTGGTGTTTTGGAAATGAATTTGGAAATCAAGGTTGGTTCATATACTTGAGTTATGGGTGTATTGTGAACCTAGGGAAATTTCTATGATTATGCAAGATTTGAGACTCAAATGTATAGGTTGATGTGTGAGTATGATTTTATATCAATGGTAGATGATTTATATGAAATATGAATGATCTAAGGTGGTTTGGTTGAGATTTGGGTTTAATTTGATCTTGTATAGGTGTTTGGGAATTTTCGGGCAGTGCATTTCGATCAATCGAAATGCCCATTTCGATTAATCGAGATGCCCATCTCGATTGATCGAAATGGTTGCGAGATTTTATGTATTTTCAGGCCTTATTTCGATCAATCGAAATCCCAGTTTCGATTAATCGAAATAATGCAGGTCCAAGATACCGAGAGGGTGTTTGCTTCGATTGATGGGGTCAAAATCTCGATTAATCGAGATGCATTTCGATTGATCGAAATGCCAATTTCGATTGATCGAGATTACTATTCACAGCTTTTTCCAAAACTTCATTTCGACGTAATTTCTTCGTTCTAGATCGGAATTGAGCGTGGTTTTTTTTGAACTTGAGTATTTTTGGATTCTCTATCCAATGGTGTAAGCCTCAGTTCCAGATTCCAAACACAGAAAGTTTTGAGACTCGAAAGTGAGTGATTCTTAAAAGTGTGGGCGTGTAAATGTTCACTAAGGTGTGTGATTTGATGTAGGGCCCATGGGGGTTGGTTAAGATGGATTTGTGTGCATTCATATGCAAGAATTAGGTTAAGCTTCCGCAGGGAATAAGGGTAATGAGGGTCCATTGGGACTAATGGACGGGTTAACCTCCGGTTTTCCGGGAGATGGGGAATCGAGGCCCTTTTTGTGTGCTTTTTGGACCCTCCTTGGATGGTCTGATGTATGTTGAGAGATATGTGAGATATGAGAGATATGGCCCTTTTTGTGTGCTTTTTGGCTTCCTTTTCAACCTTGGGGCCCACCATATATATATATATATCAATATATATATCCCTTGTATCAAGAAGGTCCCCAAGAGTCTTGTTCAAGTCAGACAATCCCCCTAAGTCGTGCAAAAAGGGAGATTTTGTTGCAAGTGGGAGAGCAGGTGAGCAAGTGGCCAAGTGGATTCTGCAGAATCTCGATCAATCGAGATTGAATCTCGATTGATCGAGATTTCGATCAATCGAAATGAGATCTCGATCAATCGAGATCTCGATTGATCGAGATCAACATCTCGATTGATCGAGATGCCTTTGGCTGCAATTCTGACTTTTTCTCTTCAGCTGCAAACAGCTTCAAACTTTGCTCCATTTACTCTAATACCTGCAATACATCAAAAACACAAAAATACCGTAAATATATCTCGGTAAACGCAAAAATGGAATTAACATATGCAATAAAGAGGGTTCAAAGATCTAAGAGTGTCCCCCCTATTTTGTCCTCACTTTCTTGTGCCGAAATCCAAACAATTTTTAGGCACCTCTTATCTATGTCAATGTGAGGTTTTAAGAAAAATGAATCAATCGAATAAAATTCGACTAATTCAGGAAAACATGACCCTTTAACTTGTTCTTGACTAATTTTCTCATTGATATCTAATTTGTCACTACTCAAGTCAAAAACAAAGGTAAAAGGTGGACTCTCATTAGGACTTAAGTGATCACACTTAAGTTCTTCATGTAATGTTTTGGAGTCCGGTATGGGTAATGGTTCCACAAAGGGGGCATGGTCTAACTCAATTGGTTGTGTGAGTTCAATATTAGTCATGGGCTGACTTGGAAGTTCCTCTTGATCCTCACAATTCAAAGCATTGGTTATTTCCTCGATTTGAACTTCTAGCCTAGTTATGGATTGTGAATGTGAATTTAACAATTTAGTTTGTTCTTCATGTTTGCCAATTTGTTCATCAAGTTTGCCAAGGGCAGCCAAAACTTTGTCCTCAAATCCCGGAGAATAAGTATGATAAAATGGATCATCACTCGGTATAGAAAAATTTTCATGTGTGTATTCAGGATAAAAATCATAATATTGTCCCGCAGTAGGACAATTTATCACATGATGAAAAGGACTAAAGCAACATGCACATGACTCATATGGTATGGACGAGTGAGTAGGAGTAGCATTACTAAAGGGCATAAATTGGTCCAATCTCCATGATAATATATCTAATTTTTTAGACACATCCATTGAATTTTCACTCACATTCTCCATAACACAACCAAATTGATCAAAACATGCCTCTGAAGGATACTCATACTGAAATGACATGTTTAAAAAAAAAATCAAAATTAAAAGAAAATAACAATCCTAAACATAAGTGAATGAATTAAAATACAAAAACTCACAAGACGACCTGAAATTTCAACTTCTTTCCACTTGTGTAGTAGCTCTTGTACCTATATTCAAACACACAAAACACCTAAAATAAATTAAAAATAGAATATATACAAGTCCTAAATTATAATTAAAATAGACTTAATCTTTAAACTTAACAACACAATCATGATCGCAGTCCCCGGCAACGGCGCCATTTTGTTCGACGTGCAAAACGTGATAAAATAATATGGAATAATGTCGTTGTTGTTTTACACCTCGACAAAAAAGAATTTATAAAACCCTACAAATACTCTACTAAAATTAGTAAAGTGGTGAGTAGGGGTCGAACCCACAGAGACTGCGTTGGTTTCGTTGTTAAGCTATCAAGATCTCTTCTAATTTAATTGAAAAAGAATTTGTTTTGTTTTTAATTCTAAGGTGCTGAAATTAAATGAAATGAAATACAAACATAAATAAATGATATATAAAATTCAAGAGAGAGAAGTCTAGGGTCTTAACTTCACCACTAGCATCATACCATTGTCGATTGAAATTACTTTTGGGAAAATTCTATAATATGCATAAATCAGATTCATGGAACGATGAACATACAATTAAGGTCTAAGCAATAACCCATCTTCGGTTGGCACGAATCGTCTACCTAAACTAGGGTGTAGCACGACTCGTCTTTCCTAGGCATGGCCTATCAAAGTCCTTGTCTCATACACACATGTTCACAATGAAATTGTCAAGAGGATATATACAAACACTCACTAAGCTACAACCCATCTTCGGTTGGCACGAATCGTCTACCTAAACTAGGGTGTAGCACGACTCGTCTTCCCTAGGCATGAACTGTCAAAGTTATATGTTCATACATGCAATGAAAACTTGTTGTATAATTATCATTCATTTTTAATCTCTCATGGGAATGATTTGAGTTCAATCAAGATAAAATACCATCTAAGACAAGACAACATTAAATCAAGAATGATTATAAACATTTAAACAACCATAAATGCATATCTATGCAATTGTCACTTATTACACAAATGATACAAAATAGTCCTCAAAATTATACAACTATATACATAAAAAGAATAATCCCCAAATATAACCCAATCAACAATGATACTTAGCTAGGGCTTCGTTAAACCCCTAGGATGAAGTTAGCTCCTCATGGCAGTTGTTGAAGCCTCTCTTTTCTTTCTGTCAATCGTCACGAATCGCCTCCGTCTTTTCTCTCTACTCTCCCCCCTCCAGAATACCCTAGTTTTTTTCATTTCATCATTTTTACTTTTCGAAACCAAACCAACGGGACACCTAGCCTTCCCAAAGTGGCAAGTGCGCATAAGAAAATGGCACTTGCTCCTCACAAAGTGGCATTTGCGCCCAAAAAGTGGCAGCTGCGCAAATAGGGCAGAAAGTTGATGAAAACGTCCGTTTTAGGAAATTTTCGTGAAATATGAAATTGTGCAGAATTGAATTTCCTTCAACCCACGCGGAGTTTGGGTCGTTTTGACAATCGTGTACGGAGTTATGGTCTGAATACCAACACGGGTCCAGGACTTTTTAGGCCTGAATTGGCCCAATCTTCAATGCGAATGGGCCCGTGCTCCTTTCCTTCATTTACATTTATTTGCAGCCCATTTCTTCAGTCCATTTAGTTTGGATCTTCAAGATAAAAATATCTCTCATGGGTCAAGCTTCAGTGATAACTAAATGAGTACCATTTGTAGCCCGATTTCACCATTATTAATCAGAATTATCCTTCATCACCTGAAATTATAAAAAGATTAAAATTATTAATAAAAACATTAAAGAAATATTACTAAGACACTAATTCATATAATTTAGGGATACTGAATATGCAATATTCATTACTTATCAGCAAGCCACCCGCTTATTATTGCTCAACCTTGCACACTTATACGCGAATATTCCCTGCTTTGAGGCATAGAAATCCGGTTTATTGAGTGAGAAGGCTTATTGCAAATTTTCTCTTTTTCTCTCTTTTTTTTTTTTTTTTTTTTACAACAACTGGAAGAACTTATTCTTGTTCAGATAAAAACCGAAATTTATAAAATTCTCCCTCAGACTTATACCCCACAGTTTAAAATGCATGTGTACGAATTTGTGCGGTTAAGGACAAATTTAGGGCAAGAACCATACGTGCTCAAATTTAGACAAAAATGTAGACCGTTCTAGCCTACTGTATAGCTTGCAAAAGTGCGGGTATTTACAATGTTAAAGTTCTTAACTACCTACTGCATTTACCTCGGACATTTATTCAAATGATCTTCCTTTAAAAAGCAAGACATCATAGCAAGCATGCAAAAATATCAAGAAAAAGAAAACTGCTCTACAATGACACTCAATATAATGACTGAACATTGCATGCATATGCAAGTGGTATAGCATACCGCACCCCCAAACTTATATGCAACATTGTCCTCAATGTTTGGACAAGAAGAATAAGGAAAGAAGTTACCGGGATTGCTGAATGCGACAAAAATGGTATTCCACAGTAGCGGTCATCCTGCAAGTAAGAAGAACCTGCACAGAACACCAACTGGATACCACGAGCATTAAAAGGAACAAAAAGTAGATAAACAGAACAAAATGAAATAATTATGCACAAACAGACAAGGCCAATATCACTGTATATCTAAGGGTCCGAACTGGTGTTTCCCAATTGTCTAAGAGGTCTATGCGATAAGATATTGACTATCCAGGCACGCTAACGTATAGCACGCAAAGGGGCTGCCTTTCTTTATTAACGCCATCCTGTGTTGAAGCAATCTCAACAGTATTGGGAATTTAAACCAGGCGGTAATAAATGGAAATCATCAACTGAATCGCATATAACAATTAGACAAGTGGTACTACATACATAGTCAAAGTATAGAGAATAGAGATATTGACAGAAAGCAGAAATAAAGACAGTAAAGATAACACATGGTAGTACAGAAAAAAGAAAAATAACTGAATTCCATAAATGGGAAAATGAGTTTAGTACACAGTGTACATGTAGGTGGAATACTCAAAAAGAAACTAAAAATGAAAGAAAACATGGCCAACATGGCCTATCAAACATAAAGAAAGAATAGGAAATACATAAAGTAAAACAGAAAAGACACATAAAAAACAGCTACTCGAGGGCGGGTGGTGGTGGTGGTGGCTCGGTGGGAGCAGAAGTGGAGGTGGAAGCTCGTCCTGCAAACAGGAACTACAGGTCCTGCCGGAAGGCTCAGAACTCATCGAGAATCGCCCTCTGACCCTGAGCCAGAGAAGAAATGTCTGAATGAATGCCCTCCAGCTGACTCTGTGTCACTTGGACGTGCTCGTCAAAACCCTGCTGGAGCCGCTCAACATCAGCCGCCAGGCAGGAATAGCCCGTCGTCAGGATGTCGTGCCGCTCTGCAGCCATATCCATCTCCTCCTCCTCCATCTCCTCAGACTCAGACCCATCCCCTGCAGGCTCTCCCTCCTCCATCTCCACCGGGGCATCCATATCTACATCGTCTGGAGGATCACCCTGGTGGTCCTGTCGCTCTAAGTGTCGCCTCACCCGCTCCCACTGAGAAGATGTGAAGCGGGTGAGCGGTGCCAACTGGATGTCAGTATGACTAACCGGTATACTGGCATGACTAAGAAAAGCTGCGACCAGGAAAGGAAAGGGAAGTCGCCAGCTCGCTGATCGCCTCATCCTCTTGTTGACGAGGCCGTCCCAGACTTTGTACATCTACCCCCAGATCAGTGATGGGACAGAAACCCACGTGCCCGTGTGGAAAGAATAAAGGCAACGGAGGAGGTCGCCCCTACGCTCTGCCACGTGCTGCAGGGGACACGCGTTCTTGATGAGAACGGTGTCCAGGAACCACAGTCTGCTCGGGCACATCGATTTGGATGTGCAGTTGTGATTGGGCGTGGTAAACGCCCCACCACACATGCCTATCACGATGGAGAATAGTGTCGTGTCTGCTGGAAGTGCGGCCCTAAAAAGTGGTCGACCGTCCTGGTCAACCATGTCTGGCGGCTACTGGTGAGGAATGCCGAGCATCTGTGCAATCCGGCTCAGCGTAATCATAATAGTCGTGGTGCCCACGACCGTCTCTAATGTGTCCGGCGCTGTGCAGGAGTAGGTCATGTGCTCATAGAAGACCTGCACTAAGCGCTCGTGTGCCACGTTAGTAGGAGGCACACATAGTCGGTCGAGGCGACGCCTCCTGAGCTCGGCGATAGCCCACGCGCTGTCGGGACGCGTCTCGAACTCTGCTAAATCAAAAATCTGCTCCGGGAGAAACTTCTGAGACTGGAAGGCTCGCCCGAGCACGTCTCTAACTGAACCGGGGGCATTATTCACCCTCGCCATGATCTCGGAGCAGTCTGCACGTTATTCCAAAAAGTACGTAAATAAAAAGAAAATAAAAGGAATGATAAACTAAGAATAAAAATAAAGGAATAAAAATGAAAATGAGGCCCTAGTCCATGGTGCTGACATGAGTTCAAAAAGTCGCTCTGCAAAGAGGCAGCGCGAGCGGATGCAACCGAAACGAAGAGTCGCGGTCGCAAACCATGCAGAAAGCATTTGAAACAGAGAGAATGCAATATCTCACTCCTACATGAATTCCTACCCCCAAAAACTTACAAAATCTCATTACGAATATCACAAATGCACAAATCCCACCGAACATCATCTAACTATGTTTATTAAGCCGTATAACTATCAAAAATAGCGAGAAAGGATGCAAAATGTAGCCATGCATCACTTACCTCAAGAGGAAGAAGATGAACGGCACAAACAGAATAAGCCCCGCTCGCAGTCGCGAAGAGAAGAGCGCGCGACTGATAGCGGCAGTCTCGGACTACGGCGGACGGCGGTGGATGATCGGCGATGGAAGATCACGTGCGGAATGGCTCTTGCAAAGACTCTGGATCGCACGGAGGAAGGGAAGAAGTCGGATGGTTTTTTTTAAAATGAGAGGGAAGCCCAACGGTTTAAATAAGAGTTCGGCTCACGTGCAGGCATCGCGTGCATCTCGATTGATCGAGATGTGCATCTCGATTGATCGAGATTTTGATCAATCGAGATCAGCTTCGATCGATCGAAATCAACTTCGATCAATCGAGATTCCTTCTTCGATCAATCGAGAATTTCTTCAGTGAATCGAGACTTTCTTCTTCGATCAATCGAAATTTTCTTTCGATCAATCAAAATTTTCGATCAATCGAAGACCAATCGAAGTGCTATCGAAGAATACTACCTCTCGGGACTTTTGGATTTGGAATTCTCTGCAATTTTTTGATCAATCGAGACCAAAATCTCGATCAATCAAAATCTTGATTGATCGAGATCCTGGGTTCGATTAATCGAAATGCTCAAAAACAGTCAGCTTGAATTATGCTTTAGGGACTTGGATTTTTGGGAATTAGATATTACATTGCTTAAATACAAAATTTAACTTGGATTAAAGGGACATCATGGAAGCATGATAGCTACCATGGCTACGCCACCTTACACGTCTATGGCATGACGTTCGGATCGGCTCACGAGTCAAAATATACGGGATCCGTCAAAGTGACGACATCCACGTATTCAGTGGTAACTTGGTCATCCACGCATACTTTTAAGCGCTGCCCGTTTACTTTGAACAACGAGCCATCTTTCAAGTCCTTTAATTCCACCGCTCCATGGGGAGCGACGGAATTAACCAATGGAGGAAAGGGTTCTCTAGGAACTCTCCATTTAGGCACGTCCATGACAGTGTTGACATCGAGCATTGAGTTGACTTCACAAATAGATTGCTCAACGTCAAAATCATCATAGTTGAAGTGATTTAGGCATGCCTCTAGAGGATCCTTGGAAAGAATAGAAGGAAGTGCTTCTTGAACTAAGTCTTCCACTACATCGACACAAAAGCACTCACTTTCATCGTCGGATGTGTGGTGGGAAGCATTGAAGATGTTCAAGCGGACTTTCATATTCCCGAAAGAGATGTCCATCACTCCGGTACGGCAGTTAACGCAAGCGTTTGCCGTGGCCAAGAATGGACGACCTAGAATGATAGGAATATACCGATTTGGATTTTGGACCGATTCTGTGTCAAGGACTATGAAGTCCACCGAAAAATAGAATTTGTCCACTTGAATGATTACATCCTCAATTATGCCACGTGGTTGCTTCACCGAGCGGTCGGCGAGTTGCAACACAACCGTGGTATGCTTGAGTTCCCCCAAACCTAGTTGTTGGTAAACTGAGAATGGAAGCAAATTGACACTAGCCCCTAAATCAAGAAGTGCCTTTTCAAAAGATTGATTTTCGATGGTGCACGAAATGGTCGGAGCACCCGGATCTTTGAATTTAGGAGGGGCTTGGTGTTGAAAAATGGAGCTTATATGCTTAGTTAGGAGGACTTTCTTAGGAGCATTATTCCTAGATTTGCACTTTTGAGTGCACAAGTCTTTCAAAAATTTAGCATAGGAGGGAATTTGTCGAATAGCATCAAGGAGAGGGAGATTGATCTTTACTTATTTGAAGATCTCCATCATGTCTTGGATTTTCTCTCCTTGTTTCCCAAAATGAGAAGGTTCCTTCAATCTTTGAGGAAAAGGAACCGGAGGTTCATAAGAGGTGTCAAGAATTGGACTTGATGACGACACAACTTCACTTGCCTTTCCTTTTGGATTTAAAGGGATGTTATGCACATTTGGATTTAAAGGAAACACTTTTGGATTTAAATGGGATTCTTTTGGATTTGCGGATTGCTCATTGAATTCCTTCTTCTCTTCCTCCCCTACCTTGGAATTGATGATTTTACCACTCCTTAAGGTGGTGATTGATTGAACTTGCTCCGGAGGAGCATTACGAGTTGAAGATGATGGATCCTCAATCATATGAACACCCTTAGGATTTGCCACCGGTTGACTCGGCAACTTACCTTCCTCCCTTCTATTCAAGGCATTAGCTAGTTGCCCGATTTGAGCTTCTAACCTAGCCATAGATTGAGCATTCGCTTCCAGCTTAGAGATTGATTGAGAGTGAGTTTGCAATAAGCGGGTATTAGCCTCAAGATTGCTTATCACTCTTTCTTCAAAGCCTTGGCTTCTCGGAGGAGGTGGTGGTTGTTGGTAATTAGATCTTTGATGGTAGGGTTGAGGATTCGGCCTATAATGAGGCTGTTGAGATTGGGAATTAAAAGAATTTTGCCCTTGAAAAGAGGGGCTTGATTCTTGAGGTTTCTATGAAAAAGTCGGATGGTTCTTGTAACCAGGATTGTATGTGTTTGAATATGGATCATTCACTTGTTTAGAGTACAAGGCATTCGCTTGCTCTTGAGCATAATCGGGAGATTGCCCGGCAATAGGACAATCTCGCACGAAATGTGAAGTACTATAGCAAAACGAACAACCTTCCTGATTTTGAACAAGTTGGCTTGGAGTAGGCAGCCCATTTTTCATGATTAAATCCATTTTTCGGGATAGGGCTTCTACTTGCATGGCAACCTCATCTACCCGTGAAATTTCATGCACTCCTCTACAAGGTTGGGTGGCCTTCCCTTTCCTAGTGGAGGAGCGTTGAGCTGAATTGTTGCTTAGGGTTTGAAAAAGTTTCCATGCCTCATCGGGGCTTTTCAAAAGGTATCCTCCTCCACAAGCGGAGTCTATCACTTGTCTATGTTGCTCACTCACCCCATCATAAAAACTTTGCACTAGCAGCCATTTTGGGACAGCATGATGCGGACAAGATTTCAGAAGGTCTTTTAATCTCTCCCACGTCTCATGAAATTGTTCTTGGTCAATTTGGGTGAATCCGGTGATTGCTCGCCGAATATCACTTGTCTTACCCATTGGGAAGTATTTTTTCAAGAACTCTATTTGCATCTTCGCCCAAGAATGGATTGAGTTAGGTTCTAAAGAATTGAACCAACTTCTTGCTTTATCTTTTAGGGAGAAGGGGAACATACGCAGCTTTAGGTCATCCTCCGTAAAGTATGCTACACGAATAGTGGAACACACAGAAAGGAAGTAATCTAAGTGCCGGTATGGATCCTCATTAGGGAGACCATGGAAGCTATTAAGAAGATTGATGGTGGAGGACTTTATTTCGAATTGATTTGCCGCTACATCCAGAAATTGGATACATGAAGGTACTTCAAATGTAGTCGGAAGGTAAAAGTCCATAAGCAACTCTCCTTGAGGAGGTGGAGGTGGAGGTGGTTGTTCATGATTAAAAGGAGGTAGTCCGGGAGGTTGTCTTTCATTTGGATCCATGTTTTCAGTCCTAGGCAATATAGGGTCCCTAGAGGTTCCTCTACGTTGTCTAAGTGTTCTTTCAAGTTCAAAATTACACGGAAGCAATGGAAGTGACAAGGACCGTCTACCTAGCATGCATTAATAGTAGAACAACACCTCAATACACAAAAATAAACAATAATATATACACAAAGAATGAAAGAACTCAAACCACTAATTTTAGATTTTATACTCACAAAGGGTTCCAACTTTAATCCTTTTAGATGCCCGCTATGTGGTATACCTAAAATTAAGAAATTTGAGCAATAAGAACAAAATATATACAAAAAAAATGAAAGAATTTCTAGCCTAAGAATTAAACCAGATTTAATCTTTCAATGGCGACAATTACACCGTAGTCCCCGGCAACGGCGCCAAAATTTTGATGTGGCTAAACTCGGATTAAATTGTAAGCTTAATTTTGCCCTTTTTATCAAAATATAATTTAACCACTCGCAAGAGCACGAATCTTTGTAGATAAGGTTCTATATAGAGGGTATCGATCCCACGAGGACTAGTCGCAATTGTCTTCAAGAAAGATTAATTCTACTTTAATCCTAAAAACAGGTTTTTGAATTTTTAATTATAAACTATTGCATGAATGAAATGACAATAAAATTAAAGAGTAAAGTTGGGAGAGAGAGCTAGGGGTTGGTTTCCACCACTAGCCATTCACATGTTCATAAGTGTAGCAAGCATGGGATTCATTAATTAAATGCCTAACAATGTCATTAGGCTTGTGACCTCAATGACATATCAAAAGATCAATGTGTGTGCTAACCTATCATAATCCATCTTCAACAAGCATAGCTCTTCAACCTAACTAAATACCTAATTACCCTACTCTCTAAGTGAACCCTACATGCATCCAAACTACCTCGTCTTGGCATGGTCCATACAAGCAAACATCACACATTCATTTAAACACCATTATCTAGCCATCATTTGCACTTCTTGTGGAATATGCAAATGTTGTGCATTCAAGTGACAAAATCTACTCTAAGACAAGAATAAATTCCAAATCAAATGAATATATATAAGAATTGTATTTGTGTACATATTCACTAGGCTAAATAATCAACATTTAACTACAAATCCCCAAGTGCTACAAAAATGAACAAGTTTACATGGCTAGGTGTGTCAACCACACCCTAGTAGAGGAGTTAGTTGGTCATGGTAGCCTTGCACCCTTCCATTGATGAAGAAAGTGAAGCTTCTTGGTCTGGTTCAGCTCCTCTTCTTCCTCTCCCGAAGGTCTCTCCTTGGATGGTCTGATGTATGTTGAGAGATATGTGAGATATGAGAGATATGGACCTTTTGTGTGCTTTTTGGCTTCCTTTTCAACCTTGGGGCCCACCATATATATATATATATATATCAATATATATATCCCTTGTATCAAGAAGGTCCCCAAGAGTCTTGTTCAAGTCAGACAATCCCCCTAAGTCGTACAAAAAGGGAGATTTTGTTGCAAGTGGGAGAGCAGGTGAGCAAGTGGCCAAGTGGATTCTGCAGAATCTCGATCAATCGAGATTGAATCTCGATTGATCGAGATTTCGATCAATCGAGATCTCGATTGATCGAGATCAACATCTCGATTGATCGAGATGCATTTGGCTGCAATTCTGACTTTTTCTCTTCAGCTGCAAATAGCTTCAAACTTTGCTCCATTTACTCTAATACCTGCAATACATCAAAAATACAAAAATACCGTAAACATATCTCGGTAAACGCAAAAATGGAATTAACATATGCAATAAAGAGGGTTCAAATGCATAGAATTGAACACTTATCACATCTAATGCACAATCACAAAGATGTGGGATTGCCCACTCGATCTGTAAAATCAAAGAAAGATTTAAGTCATTAGGTTGCTCTGTGAGGTGAAATTAAGAACCTTACTCTTCTCTGGAAGCTTGGCTTGACTAGAATGTAACAAGATGAAATTAGAATGTTTAAAAGCATGCATTAATGTTTATCAGAGTGAAATATATGGTAGCTTCAACAAGGTTTGTATAAACAGAACAGACCACTGCTGGGTCTCCATGACAGCCGAGTACCACCAGGAATCTACACCAGCCATCATCATCTCCATGGTAGCCTAACCCATAAGCACCCACCAAGCTCCACAATTGGAGTTGCCGCAAGCTCAACTCTTTCCATCAACATGCACCAACCGACCAAGCCATACCACTTCATCTTCTCCAGACCCATCATCCACCCGAAACAGCCAAGACCACCCAACAAACACATTATCTGGCATTGAAAGAAAGAAAAGATAAAAAAAAAAAAGCATGGGAAGGAGAAAGAAGAATAGAATATATATATATATATATATACTCTTGATAACTAACAGGAAAGGAAAGAAGAGATAAAAAAGAAGATAAAGAAGAGAAGTGGGAAATCAGTGGAAGAAGTTGGGGAGAGAATAAAGAAATGAATAAAAGAAAAGAAGTGGAAGGAGTATGAGAATAAATGAGAGAATGGGCGGAGATTGAAGAAAGAAGGTGGAGAATAGAATAATAGAGAAAGAAGAGTAGGAGAAGTGGAGGCATTATGCATAGTTTGGCTAGCATAGGAATAGTATAAGAATATAAAATATAAATACATAAAGTTAACATTTGAAATCTAATCTTCCAGTTAATGCAAACTTGGACACCAAAAAAATGAGTACATTTATGAAAATTACTAAAAATAAATCAAAACACGCATTTATTAATTAAGACAAATAAAATAGAGGACTAACAAATATAATTTTGTAGGCGAAAATGTACATAAAATATGCACTATCAAAGGGTTAAGAGAGTACAAAGAGCTGTTAGAGATTTTTTAATTGAAGCATTTACAACCTCTAATATTTTATATGTATGAAATTGAAAAGATGACATCTATTTCTTTTCCTTTTATTGTAATGCGTACATAGATATTTTTGTACATACATATTCTCTTATTGTTATAAATATATATGCTTTGTAGAACTTTATTCTTCCTTTAGATTACATCATGTGTGCATGTCATATGTTTTAAATTCAAAATGTTGGGCTAAATTGGGTTTAAAAAATGTTGAGAGAAACTAGGGTTCTTAGAGGGGGGATAATGGAGATTCAATATGACATTGAGCAATCATGTGGTATGTGTAGCTTTGAATCTAGAAATTAAGGGCCAAACTGGGGTTCTGAGAAAACTTGATTACATTTTTCTCATTTTTTGTTCAGTACATATGGTACAATGGTACTTAGTTGTACCATTTATATTAGGACATGTAGAACGTTGACATGTACCAAAGTTTCAGGTTTAACTTCTTAACTACAACAAATGTAGATTTTTAGCACTGATTTGATTTATTGCCATTTTAGCACTGATTTGATTTCAGTAAGTCCAACCTATGGGTTTTTATTCATACAACACGTGAAATTTAGGACCCTTTTATTGGAACTCTTCACTTTTATTGGTCTTAAATGCCTATTGAATGCCTAGATTGCAAATATTTGACCTTGAGTAATCTTTTGTTTGTGTTGCTGGAATCCACTGCCTTCTTTTGAATCCTATGCTTGTTGTCAAACTGATATTTTGATCCTATTTAATTTGAAGAATTTTTGGGTAGCTTCTTAGTATTTAGACAAGTATATTTCATCAATCTAAACCCTATTTACTGAGTTAAAGCTAAAATAGGGACTAGATTATAAGGTCATAACCTGAACCTCTTGACTGTTCACATTAAGCTATCAAAGTGTTCTTTTAAAGACTAATCTATTTTGAAAAGGTTTGGAGTTGCTAATTAAGCTAACTGCAATTGTCTTTTATATGTCTGCACTTGCTAATGTTGATTTGAAATTGAAATAGACATCGTATTGTATTTGCATACTAATTAGAACCTTTGGACAATAGAAAGACTTAGGCACATTTTAAGATCGAATGAGCAAAACAGTCTACTTTACTCAGGACAACAGCCCACTAAAATGGTCACCTTTAGGATTGCGACGATTACTATTATTATACCAACTGAAGGATTGCCAAGAAACTAGCTTATACACACATTAGTGCAATCTCATCTGTAACAATCAAGTTCTAGCAGGCACTAGTCCAGTCCAGTTTTTGTAGAACACATTTATTGACTTAAGTTTTTGCTCATTTAACAATTTTGTTGATAGTTATAGAAAATGATTATCAAGTAAATGTCATCAAAACTATTTACCATAAACAAAAAAAAACTTGCAAATTCATTCACTACAGAATTGAGTGTTGCACAATCATTTTCTATGATTGTGGAAAAAATGTTAAAAGGAAATTATGAAATTTCCTCCTCGTGTCACCAAAGTCAATCCTTGTACAACTGAGCTAGATAATCCAACTTAATTTTGAGGGAAATGGCAGCTAAATTGATAAGCTGGTTGATCAGAAGTGCGCCAGGCTTAATACTAAAATCCATGCAAGTTGACAACAAAAAAGGAGAAGCAAGCGAGTCATTAACCAACAAAGGTTCTTGTTTTAATCCTCTATTTTATACTCTAGAGAGAGAGAGAGAGCAAAGGAACACAAGTACCAGAAAGAGCGTAATAGAAGCAAAAATCCTTTCTTGAAGTAGAGCTCCATGACCGCCAAAATCTTCTTTATCAACGTTTAATATAATTGCCTTTAATATCATTGCATAATAACCATATACTATCCCATAGGATATCACCAGAAATCTGAAACCAAAATTAGCACCAAAGTTGATAATGCAAGCTTCCGCTTAGTGCCGCAAAAGGATTCAACATATTAAGATAAGATATATCTATAATGCATATTAGGTGTGATCATTCATGTGCAACATAGTTTACAATTAAACAAGTATTTCCTCTCAAGCAAATGAGATACAAAAAACTGAAACCAGCTAACAGACATTGAAAGAGAGTACATATATTTCTTACCTTCAGGATCTTTGTAATGCAAAACTGAAGAAAAATTACCAAACACGGACCACTTGATGCACAGAATAGCCATCAAAATTTCTAAACAGATTCCAAGAAGCATGAAAGTAACACCAGATAATCAAAATCACACACTCCTGGAAATATTCTTTCTTGAAGTGAAGGAAGCAAGGGGTTGTTTCTGTTTCAAGTGTTAGTGGTTTTATATATCTATCAGTAGAGAAACTACTATTATACCATCTGATTAGTCAATAAACTATTAGATGACATTACAATTACCTATAATTAGTTAATACCTAAATGAAGATCTAAGAAACAAGTTGCTTAAATCTCCATTACACACAATGACCAAACATATTTTTCATTATCTATTCAGAGTCCTACTGTGTCAGAGCAATTATGCAGTAAAACAAGTCCACTAAAAATTGCAGTCATGTTGATAATACATTTACATTACTTCAATATGGCAATTAAGCCTATAAAACATCTGGTAACACAGCATGGTGTGCATATGCTAACTATTGTAATCAAATGACTATTAGAGAAAGGAAAAAAATTACATAATAAGTGATATAAAATACGTAAAATAAAGAATCGAAATTCCCAGCCAAATTAAAAGACAAAAAATATTAATCAAAATTTGGAAGGACACAATCTAATACAGAGCAACCAGGTTCCACTCACCTTTCTCAGCTAAAAGATTGTCAATTTGCACATGGGTCCCTGGAACAAGAACAAATCTGATGCCCAGGCCATGAAGAAGAGAAATATCTTGCATACAGATTCATTTGAGTTAGTAGATCCCCCAATACACACACACACACACACACAAGGATTCGCATAGCTAGAAACAAAATATATATATAGAAACCATCAACGACACATATAACCCAATAAACACCCAAAAATCCATAAATCTCACAATCAGCCAGTGATTACATAGATATGGAAAGAGACCCAATATGGGAACTATCCACAATAATATTGAAACAACAGGTAGCTTAAACCTCATAAACTGCCCAAAAGTCCTTCAATTAATGTCAAACCTACCCAATTGTTGTTATATAAATCCAATACACAAGGCTAAGGCATGTGGTCTTAATATAAATAAGGTTGAAGGTTTTCTGTTTCTCTCTGAAGTTGAAGCAGAACATAAAGAGAGAACCAAAAATAACAGAGAGAAAGATGGCTTGCTGGTCTGCTGAAAATGCCACTAAAACCTACCTCAATACCATGAAAATGGTGAGTACATATGAGAATACTTCTTTTAAGACCTGACCAACCCATCTAATTCAACACCCAACACATCTCTACCAATTTAATACTTCTTTTTATTTTTTATTTTTCACTTGGTTGGGACTTTGGAACTTCTTCAAATCTAATTAAAGTTAAGTTTGTAGAACTGACCAACCCATCCAATCCAACACCCAACATATCTTGACCAACCCATCCAATTCAACACCCAACACATCTCTACCAAATAAGTTTAAATTTGTCTTATGTCAGTGGTGGTGGGAGATGATTTTTGTGTGTAAAAATTGAAATAAAGCTATGTGATTAGCCTAGGATAGGACATGTAATAATTTCTCAAAATCGGATAAGAATTCTGGTCAAAGATTATCTCTTGTGAAAACAAACATTTCTTGTATAATTGATTCTCTCTTGTGAAAACGAACATTTCTTGTATGAGGTCAAATTGATATTTCTTGTATGAGGTCAAATTGATAGACAAGGTAAGGCAAGATCTCTAGTAAAAATTAGCATTGACATGCATGATAGTGGTGACACAATGCAGTACCTGTTTTCAGATGACTTTTATTTTGTATGAGAAGATCGTTCCAGCTAAGATTACCCCCCCCCCTTTAACGTGTTTAGTTAGTTTTGAACTTTTGAGCTTTAAACCCTTTCGATTTATAACAAGTTTTTCCATGGTGTCTTATAACTGTGCAAGACCATAACTCTTTGTTAGATGATTAACCTAACTTCAAACGCATATGAAATGCAAAGGTTAAAAAATGATATTTCAAACAATTAGAAAAACAAAATACAAGTAATGTGTTAGTAATGAGATCGGTCTCATATGCCCTTACAAAATACAAGTAAAAAGAAACAAATTTGTGAAATTAGATGATTCAACTAGTTCAAAGGGGGATATAACAACTTTCTGTGTACTTATAAAAGAATTGCTCGAACGTTGCCTTCTTAATCAATCACCTAATCCAGAAGTCAAATCGAGCTCCAACCTCAATTGTTCGAGCTCGGCTCGAAACTCGTATAGAGATATAGATATTACACACACAAAGCACACACATGCACAGATCTATCATACAAACACACGCATATGCAGAATGCACATATCTGTCTAAAACTAAATTTTTAACAAAAGAAATTTCATACAAAATTATAAAAAGTAGAAATACCTAGAAAATCACCAATCTCGTCAAAGCCACTGCTCCGATCTCGCCAAAGCCATTGTCACCATCCTCCCATGCCACGAGAGAGAGAGAGAGAGAGAGCAAACACAAAATACAGATCGCCAGTCGTGAGTTGGGACTTAAGATACAGAGAGAGGAGTGCCGGCTGTGTGGCTAGGGTTAAGAGTAATTGAGTGGTTAAAGAATATATATATATGGGCTTTCAGAACATGGGCTTAGGTTTGAGCTATGTTAATTCTCTTGGACTTGGTCCATTTTATTTTTAAAATGATTGGTAATGCATTTTATAGGTTTCGTTGGGCTGGGCTAAGATTATAAGTTTGGTATTATTCATTTCCGATGGTTTTTAAAACTCATCGGTAATAAGCCCATATTTCTGGCGGTTCCTAACAAAGTGCTGGTATATAATGCTATTTCTGGCACTTCTAGATAAACCGCCAGAATTATTGGTCATCACTGGCAGTTTTTAAAAACTGCTGGTAATAACTTCAAATTTCTGGCACTTCCGGTACTGCCGGTCAAAAACCGCCGGAAAAAAACAAATATGTTGTAGTGCAATGATGGATGGTGTGATGACTTATCTAGTATTTGGAATTTCAATTTTTTTTATTATATACATAACTAACACTTGTGCAAGATTAGTGCATAAATATATATATGATTTGTCTCCAATGTATTATGTAAGCACATAAGGGGGAAAGAGAAAGGAAACTAGTGGGGAGCTTGTCTCGTGTAGCACCTAAAACAATTGGTTGTTATATTTGAAATGCATCCACCACTTGTATACATAACCATTTTTTGCCCAAAGGACCATATATATATATAGTAGCATTTCACAATTGTTGGAGATTATGTTAGGTAGGTTCCCAAATTCAAATTTTTTAAACTATTGTTCTAAATGATCAACAATTGAATTTTTTTGCTGTTATTTACATAACTTATATTTGTTTATACCATTGAAAAATGCTCTCTCTCTCTCTCTGAATACAGTCAACCAGTCCTCTTCGATGAAAACAACTCTCTCTCTCTCTATCTGTGGTTGCAGTCGACCCATTCCTCTCCAGTGATAGCAATACATGGTTGTTTGATTCTTCTCAGTGAAAGCTACACAAATTTGTCTCCAGTAAGACACTTGATTTCTGATTCTTTTTCCATATTGACTATAATAATTTGTAGATCTTTGCAAATCTAACCATCATAGATTACCTTTTTTCAAAGAAGGGGGAAAAAGAATTTTGCAAAACTAAGGCTAGTTGCGGATGTAAAATATCTTGCTGATATGTTGCTTGAAATTTTATGTGAATGAAGTTTGTTATAAATATTTTTGACCCAGACCTTGACATTTCACACGATTAAAATTTATGCAAATCATCCTCATTAAAATTCATTACTCATAAAGATTCGTATTTTAGGCAAAGTTGAATCCTTCTTAGAATTTTTGCATTTCCTTTTCTTGGATCTTCAAAATCATGAACTGGGGATGTTTGTGGAGAAAAGGGCTCTTTAGTCTTGCTTAGATGACCAAAAATGCAGATTTTATTGTTCTTAGTTGCTTCCGTGGCAATTAATTCTTGAAGAGATGTTTTCCCCCCATGTGTTCTTTATTCTTATTTAGTTTCTTTTCTTAATGTAATACCGTGGAAGCTGAAAGCATAGTGTTGGCTCTTGGGATAACTTTGCTGTGGATGCTACTTGATTTCCTTGACTTATATGGATAATTTTCTTTTGTGTTTTACATGGCAGAGTAAATTATGTAATAAGATTGTTGCTGATGTTTTCTTAAGAGGTTCTTAACATCATAATTTCTGGTTTTTCCCCCTTCATTTAACTTTTTCATTGCCCCTGATAATTCTAATATCTTTTATCTCTTCATATCCAAGTCTTTATATAATTATATTATAATTGTAGAACATGGTTGATGTCATTATGACCCCTATGCTTCAAAATGCATCAACCTCATTGCTATTTGATATCATGTTCTGAATGTTTCATATTGACTAGTAATTTTTATTTGGTCTGTTGAACACTTTATATTAATTAACTTATCCGCCCATCAATTTTTCTTGCGTCAGCATTTTGCTAGTTTCTTAATATTTGAATCATGATTTCTAGTAGTGGCTCATGGTCTTATTATAGGTCCAATCATGTTCTAGGTCATTTTAAGTGGTTTAAATGGTCAATTAAGTTCTAGCTAGTCAAATTTTATGTGTTCTCTTTGCAACCCCAATCCTAATAAAATGAATTGATATATATTATACTGGATGCATATATATATATATGAATTTATACATATATAAATGGATATAACTATATATTTTATGTTGTAGAGACCGTGCCCAATTTTGGCCGATTTTTCATTTTTTGTCATTTATTGCTTTAAATGCATTTTAAATGATTGTTTTACATGTTTTGGATGTGGGGAATATGTTTAGAAGGTTAGAATATAGTTTTGGAAAGTTTTGGAAACTTTTGAGGAAGTTTGACTTTTTGGTCAACGGGGGTCCCGGGATGAGTTTAAGTGGATCTGGGAAATCCGAAAAATTTTATTTTTGATTATGGACGAAACGAAATATTTAGAGTGTTAAGGAAGTGATTTCGAGTCCAACGGAGTTTTCGGGAATTAATTCCGAGCTCGGGAAGGTATATTAAGTGGCCGGGGGTAAAATGGTCATTTCACGCCCCTAGGGTTGAGATAAATATCAAAAAGGGTCTGAGACATTTCATTTTACAAATCTCTCTCTCTCTCTACGTATCCCACTTCATCTCTCTCCCTTATCTCTAGAGTTTGAGGGCCTTAAGGTGTAATTTGAAAGATCTTGAAGAAGGAAAGTGTGTAGGGGACATCAAGGGCATCGGTTTGAACCGATCAAAGTCTCCGTTTCGTGAAGTTGAAAAAGCTGGGATTTCTCAAAGTTGGATTCAAATCTTGGGAATTTGAGGTAGGGGTGCTAGACTCATCTTTTCTTTGATTCTATAGGTCACATACTTGTGACATGAAAGATAGATTAGAATTTCTTGAGTTTAGGGTTATGTATATGTGTATATATGTATACCAATGTGATTATGCATGTATAAATGTCTAGCATGTTGGTTAGAACTTATATTTGTTGTGTATGTGCAAATGAGACTATAAATGTTCTTGATGGAAAATGTGTTCATTTGGTAAAAATATGAAAAATGTGAGTTTTTATAGACTTGTGCATGAAAGATATGATTTTCCTTGTTAAATGCATAAGCATGATGATTTTCATGATATGAGTGTGATGGCATTGTGACAATCTTGATGGGAAGGAAAATGCATTGATTTGACAAAAAAATGCATTCATGGTGTGGAATAAGTGCATTGATGTGATTATGTGCACTATGTGAAAAGTGAGTTTTTGGGGCGTGACAACATTGAGAATTAAGGTGAGGGAATGGTCCCTAGGGTGAAAGACCCAAAACTTGGCCAAGAGGAGGTGCTCCCTTCGGATTAGTAACCCGATAAAGCACAAGCAGAGTTTGGGTGCCGAAGAGACCCTTACTATGGATGGAGTGATAAGCTAGTCCCCATTGAAGTGATTTCTAGATTTATGTGGCGTGAGTTATATATATATATATATATATATATATATATATATATATTATGGCTTGCTCAATTGGATACATATATATAGATATGTAGGTAAATGCATTGAGATGTGAAGCATCACGCATGATTTGAAAAACGTGTTTATTTATGGGTTAAAAGCATGTATACTTGTCATGTAGACATGTAGGAATTTCATATGCATCCATGCATGGCCGCCTGAGTTAGAGCGGGATTGGGTGGATCATTCCTACTGAGCCGCAGTGTTGCTCACCCCATATTTATATAAACTTTTTCAGATAAGGCGTCGATGGGGGATGAAGCATGATTTTCTCAATGGACCTTGTTGAGCTTATTTTTGGACTTTTACTCTTTTGAGATGTAGATAAATGTCCATGCCGGCTTGTGGCATGTAGACAATCGTTGTGGTGTTGCCTTTACATTTGTATCTTCTTTTGTGTGTGAAATCCAAATGTAAGTGCCACACTTGTAGGAAAGGGATTTTTGAGAAATGTATGTATAATGGCTTCCTTCATTTGAGACTTGTTGAATGTATGCAAAAAGGGCCATTTGAATTCTTATGTGTATGGTTCCATGGATTATGTATGGATTCGGAATTTAAATGGATGAATGTATTCTTTTGTCTCTTGTATCTTAAATTCGTGGATACGAATGTTTAGAGTTGTGGATTTATGTTGGAAATATGGTTGTAGGATCTCAATGTATAAATTAGATTGTATGGTTGGGTTAATGAAGATCACCTTTGAAAAAAAATAAGGATGGTTTGGTTCACTTGAATTTTATGTGCATGGTGGACTTTGGATGAATTTTCTATGATTATACAAGATTTGAGATTCAAATGTGTAGGTTGATGTGTGAGTATGATTTTATATCAATGGTAGACGAATTATATGAGATATGAATGATCTAAGGTGGTGTGGTTAAGATTTGGGTTCAATTTGATCTTATATAGGTGTTTGGGAGAATCTGGGCAGTGTATTTCGATTAATCGAAATGCCCATTTCGATTAATCGAGATGCCCATCTCGATTGATCAAAATGGTTGTGAGATTCTATGAATTTTTGAGCTTTATTTCGATTAATCGAAGTCCCAATCTCGATTAATAGAAATAATGCAGGTCCAAGGTACCGAGAGGGTGTTTATTTCGATTGATGGGGTCAAAATCTCGATTGATCGAGATCCAATCTCTATTGATCGGGATTACTATTCACAGCAAGGTTCAAAAAAAATTGTCCAAACTTCGTTTCGATGTAATTTCTTCATTTTAAATCGGATTTGAGTGTGGTTTGTTTTGAACTTGAGCATTTTTGAAATCTCTATCCAATGGTGTAGGTTTCATAATCAAATTCCACCTGTGTAAAAAGTTGAGGTCCAGAACTTGTGGTTTATACGTATGGAACAAAAGGCAAAAATCAATTGCAAGGGCCATTGATGATCTAATGCCACTTGAAGGGTGTGCATATAGGATGCTTCCGCAATAGAATAGATTATAATGAGATTAAGGTGTGGGAACTTGAGGTGAAATTACGGATTCACCCCCGTTTCCCTCGCTCGTAACCGGGTGTCGGAAACCAGGGCGTGACAACTTGGTATCAGAGCTTAACCGGGTTTGAATACCTATAGACGAAGGGAAATGGTTAAGCCATGTGTTGGATTGAAGGACATCAATGGTTTATGGGATTTTGAAATTTAGGTTCTGACCCTAGATTGAGGTTTTGAGTGTAAGCTAAGAGTAAGTATGCATTGCATGGGAAATTCTTATGTGCTTAATTGTTTGCATAACATGCTATTTGTGAAGTGCTTTAGCATGTTGAGTATGCATGAAATGATTTGGCCCAATACATTTATGCACAAATTCTAAGTATCTTCTTGTCATCTATATAGAAGGATGCCACCAAGAAGAGCTCATGAGAGGACACCGGAAGTGGTCCCTATTGGAGGATAGCAATTTATGTGTGACATGGTCGCTACCATGCAACAAATTGCAAGGGAAACACAACGGGAAACTCAAGAGGAGACCCAAGCTCCACCTAGAGCAGCTCCTCCTAGTAGGATGATAACGGTGTTGGGGCATGTTAAGAAACATAGTCCACCGTCGTATTCTGGGGGATCCGATCCAATGGTAGCGGAAAGTTGGTTGGATGAGATGGTTACACTCCTTAATGTACTTGAAATTGAGGATGACTTGAAAGTTAAGGTAGCCACTCACTATCTTATGGATGACGCCAAACGTTGGTGGAAATTCTTGGGAGATTACCATGATTTGGAGACAATGGAATGAGATACATTCCAAGTGCTTTTCTTCGAGAAGTACTTTCCAGTGACAATGAAAGATAGTATGAGGAGGGAATTCTTTAACCTTATTCAAGGGACAATGACGGTAATGGAGTACGAAACAAAATTTACCTCCTTGGCTCGGTTTGCAAAGGAGATGATCCCAACGAAAGAGCTTAAGATTAAGCAATTCATAAGAGGTCTCTGAACCTACATACGGGACAAGGTTGGGATTTTAGGCTTGACCAACTATGCAGCAGTAGTGGAGAGAGCATTGATTTCTGAAGAGTTTAGCAATGATACTCAAAGAATAAGAGAAACACAGAACCAAGCAAGAGGCACGGGATCCCTTACGGATAATCGTGCTAGAAAGAAGATGAGGATTGGTGGGTCATCCTCACAAAGGCAACCAACCCAATCAGTGAGTTCTGTGGCTATACCTTCTGGACCTTTCCGATCGAGGATAGTCTGTTTCAATTGCCAGAAACCAGGACACAGAATGGCTGAGTGTACTTAAGGGCAAGTTCCATTAGTGGCAGATAAAAAGTGCTACCATTGTCATCAAATGGGGCATATTAGCTGGAATTGCCCACAAAAGAGCAGTGTGCAGGGTGGTACTGGTTCTCAGCAGCGTCCTGTGCAGCCTGTGACTTCACAGTCAGGTTTTAGGGCATTGCCACCACAACAGACAGCGCCTTCAGTTCAGAGTTCACGGGCACCTGCTAGAGGAGCCACGTCTAGCGCTCCCAGTCAGCAGTCGGGATATCAGGGTCCAGGACAGCAGGGCCAGAGATCACAAGGCCGTGCTTTTACTCTTGTTCCGACAGAGACCTCGGCGGGACCGTCAGTGGTCCGAGGTATATTTCTTGTATCTAGCTCGTGGGCTAGGGTTTTAGTAGATTCAGGTGCATCACATTCATTCATATCATATGCATTTGCTTGTGTCATCTTTGAACTCGGTTTTATCCATTGATATGCCAGTTGATGGTAGAGTGGTTTTGAGTGGTATGTGCCGATCTTGTGAGATCGAGATTTCGGGACATCGACTAGTGTTTGATTTTATTCTCCTTGAGATGTCTAGCTTTGACGTGATCTTGGGTATGGATTGGCTATCGACCTATAGAGCCAATATTGATTGTCATCGGGGGAAAGTGACCTTGTATACACCCTCTGGTGTTAGTATATGTTTTGTGGGGGAGCGGGATGACTTCTACTTGTCGTCTTTGCACGGTTCGAGTGATCAGAGAGGGCTTGGGCATTTCTTGGTGAGCCTACTTGTTGATGGTGATGATGAGACACTTGGAGAGCTTCCTCGTGTAGTGTGTGAGTTTATGGACATATTTCTGGGGGAATTGACACAGTTGCCTCCGAAACGAGAAGTGGAGTTTGTGATAGATCTTGCTCCAGGTACCGCGCCCATTTCTATGGCACCGTACCGAATAGCATCAGCTGAGTTGAAAGAGTTGAAGGACCAATTACAAGAGCTACTAGACAAGGGATTTGTATGCCCTAGTACATCGCCTTGGGGAGCTCCAGTTCTTTTTGCTAAGAAGAAGGACGGGTCTTTGCGGCTTTGCATTGACTATAGGAAGTTGAATCGGGCAACGATCAAAAATAAGTATCCCTTGCCAAGAATAAATGACTTGTTCGATCAACTTAAGGGTTCGAGGTGTTTCTCAAAGATAGACTTGAGATCGGGCTACTATTAGTTGGGGATTAGAGAGGCGGACATTCTGAAAACCGCTTTTCGCACACGATACGGGCATTATGAATTTTTGGTGATGCCATTTGGTTTAACAAATGCACTGGCGGCATTCATGGGTCTAATGCATAGAGTGTTCAATGCTTACTTGGACAAGTTTGTGGTTGTGTTCGTTGATGACATCCTAGTGTACTCGTCTTCGGAAGAGGAGCACGAGGGTCACTTGAGGATTGTGTTGCAACTCTTAAGAGAACATCAATTATATTCCAAGTACGAGAAGTGTGAATTTTGGCTAGCGGAAGTGAAATTCCTTGGGCATGTTATCTCCGAAGGAGGAGTTTCCGTAGATCCATCCAAGATAGAGGCGGTGATGGGTTGGGAAAGACCTAAGAGCGTATTTGAGATATGTAGTTTCTTGGGATTGGCCGGGTATTATCGAAGGTTTGTGAAGGACTTTTCGCGGTTAGCAGCACCAATGACAAAGCTTACCCGAAAAGGAGTGAAGTTTGTATGGGATGATGCTTGCGAGCATGCATTCATGGAACTGAAGAGTCGGTTGACTTCGACTCCAATTTTGATCATTCTGGAACGTGGGTTGGGGTACACAATTTATTGTGACGCTTCACGACTCGGTTTGGGATGTGTGCTAATGCAAACCGAATGAGTAGTGGCGTATGGTTCGAGGTAATTGAAAACACATGAACAGAATTATCCGATACATGATTTGGAGTTGGCAGCGGTGATCTTTGCACTTAAGGTGTTGAGACATTATTTGTATGGCGAGAAGTTTGAAGTGTTCTCGGATCATAAAAGTCTCAAATACCTTTTCTCACAAAAGGATTTGAATATGAGGCAACGGAGGTGGATGGAATATATGGAGGACTATGACTTTGACTTACAATATCATCCGGGAAAGGCCAATGTAGTGGCGGATGCATTGAGTAGGAAGTCACATGGTAGCTTAGCGAGCTTAGCCATACGGGAGTGGAAGATGATGGAAGACATCTCAGAAATGGGACTACATTTCAGTGAGGATGATTGACCGGCGGTGTTATTCACTCTTATCATTCAACCAACTCTTATGAGTAGAGTGGTTGAAGAGCAGAGGAAGGATAGTGAGGTTGAAGCTATTCACACACGAATTTTGGGTGGCGAAGTAGTGGAAGAATGGACAGTTCATTCAAATGAGAGCATGAAATTCCAAGGGAAGATGTTTGTTCCCTTAGCTTGTCGAGACGAGATTCTGAGAGAGTTTCACAACTCAAGGCTAGCAGTACATCCGGGTGGTACCAAGATGTATCATAACCTACGCCGACACTATTGGTGGAAGGGTATGAAAAAGGATGTAGCTCAGTTTGTGGCGAGGTGCCTCACTTGTCAACAAGTGAAGGCCGAGCATCAGAGACCAGCGAGGTTGTTGCAGCCATTGCCTGTGGCTATGTGGAAATGGGAGCATGTCACTATGGATTTTGTGACGGGGCTTCCAAGGTCGAGGAAGGGTCATGACGCAGTTTGGGTGGTCGTTGACAGATTGACGAAGGTAGCTCACTTTATTCCCATTAGAGTGACTGATGATGTGGATACTCTCAGTAGATTGTATATTGAGCAGATCCTTAGGCTTCATGGCATGCCAGTTTCTATTGTTTCAGATAGAGACCCACGATTTACATCTCGGTTTTGGCAGAGTTTCCAGGCAGCACTCGATACGGACCTTCACTTTAGTACTGCTTTTCATCCTCAAACGGATGGTCAGTCTGAGCGTACTATACAGATTCTGGAAGATATGCTACGAGCGTGTGTACTTGATCTTCGGGGTAGTTGGGAAGATCACCTTCCTTTGGTGGAGTTTGCATAGAATAATAGCTATCAAGCTAGCATTGAGATGGCTCCATTTGAGGCTTTGTATGGTAGGCCATGTAGGTCACCTATTTGTTGGACTGAAGTTGGAGAGACAGTCTCTTTGGGATCGGATTTAGTTCGGGAAACTACGGAGAAGATCAAGTTGATTCGGCAAAGATTGCTTATGGCTCAGAGTCATCAGAAAAGCTATGCTGATAGAAGACGACGACCATTGGCATTTGAGGTAGGAGATCATGTATTTTTAAAGGTCTCACCATGGAGAGGTTTGATGAGGTTCGGTCGTAGTGGCAAGCTAGCGCCACGGTTCATCGGACCATTTGAGATTTTGGATCGAGTAGGAGAGGTTGCTTATCGCTTGGCATTGCCACCACAATTGTCAAGTGTGCACAACACGTTTTATGTGTCTATGTTAAGGAAGTATGAGCCAGACCCTTCACATGTACTCGATTGGGCAGACCTTGAGGTGGAGGAGGATGTGTCATATGAGGAAAGACCAATTCAGATTTTGGACACTAGAGAGCAAGTGCTTCGGCGAAAGACCATCCCATTGGTTAAGGTGTTTTGGAGGCATCACGGGGTAGAAGAAGCTACATGGGAGCGAGAACAAGAAGTCCGCTCAAAGTATCCTGAGTTGTTCACCACTTGAGGTACATTCTAATTTCGAGGACGAAATTCTTATAAGGTTGGGAGGTTGTAGAGATCGTGCCCAATTTTTGCCGGTTTTTCATTTTTTGTCATTTATTGCTTTAAATGCATTTTAAATGATTTTTTTACATATTTTGGATGTGGGGAATATGTTTAGAAGGTTAGAATATGGTTTTGGAAAGTTTTGGGAACTTTTGAGGAAGTTTGACTTTTTGGTCAACGGGGATCCCGGGATGAGTTTAAGTGGGTCCGGGAAATCCGAGAAATTTTATTTTTGACTATGGACTAAACGAAATATTTAGTGTGTTAAGGAAGTGATTTCGAGTCCAACGGAGTTTTCGGGAATTAATTCCGAGCTCGGGAAGGTATATTAAGTGGCCGGGGGTAAAATGGTCATTTCGCGCCCCTAGGGTTGAGATAAATATCAAAAAGGGTCTGAGACATTTCATTTTACAAATCTCTCTCTCTCTCTACGTATCCCACTTCATCTCTCTCCCTTATCTCTAGAGTTTGAGGGCCTTAAGGTGTAATTTGAAAGATCTTGAAGAAGGAAAGTGTGTAGGGGACATCAAGGGCATCGGTTTGAACCGATCAAAGTCTCCGTTTCGTGAAGTTAAAAAAGCTGGGATTTCTCAAAGTTGGATTCAAATCTTGGGAATTTGAGGTAGGGGTGCTAGACTCATCTTTTCTTTGATTCTATAGGTCACATACTTGTGACATGAAAGATAGATTAGAATTTCTTGAGTTTAGGGTTATGTATATGTGTATATATGTATACCAATGTGATTATGCATGTATAAATGTCTAGCATGTTGGTTAGAACTTATATTTGTTGTGTATGTGCAAATGAGACTATAAATGTTCTTGATGGAAAATGTGTTCATTTGGTAAAAATATGAAAAATGTGAGTTTTTATAGACTTGTGCATGAAAGATATGATTTTCCTTGTTAAATGCATAAGCATGATGATTTTCATGATATGAGTGTGATGGCATTGTGACAATCTTGATGGGAAGGAAAATGCATTGATTTGACAAAAAAATGCATTCATGGTGTGGAATAAGTGCATTGATGTGATTATGTGCACTATGTGAAAAGTGAGTTTTTGGGGCGTGACAACATTGAGAATTAAGGTGAGGGAATGGTCCCTAGGGTGAAAGACCCAAAACTTGGCCAAGAGGAGGTGCTCCCTTCGGATTAGTAACCCGATAAAGCACAAGCAGAGTTTGGGTGCCGAAGAGACCCTTACTATGGATGGAGTGATAAGCTAGTCCCCATTGAAGTGATTTCTAGATTTATGTGGCGTGAGTTATATATATATATATATATATATATATATTATGGCTTGCTCAATTGGATACATATATATAGATATGTAGGTAAATGCATTGAGATGTGAAGCATCACGCATGATTTGAAAAACGTGTTTATTTATGGGTTAAAAGCATGTATACTTGTCATGTAGACATGTAGGAATTTCATATGCATCCATGCATGGCCGCCTGAGTTAAAGCGGGATTGGGTGGATCATTCCTACTGAGCCGCAGTGTTGCTCACCCCATATTTATATAAACTTTTTCAGATAAGGCGTCGATGGGGGATGAAGCATGATTTGCTCAATGGACCTTGTTGAGCTTATTTTTGCACTTTTACTCTTTTGAGATGTAGATAAATGTCCATGCCGGCTTGTGGCATGTAGACAATCGTTGTGGTGTTGCCTTTACATTTGTATCTTCTTTTGTGTGTGAAATCCAAATGTAAGTCCCACACTTGTAGGAAAGGGATTTTTGAGAAATGTATGTATAATGGCTTCCTTCATTTGAGACTTGTTGAATGTATGCAAAAAGGGCCATTTGAATTCTTATGTGTATGGTTCCATGGATTATGTATGGATTCGAAATTTAAATGGATGAATGTATTCTTTTGTCTCTTGTATCTTAAATCCGTGGATACGAATGTTTAGAGTTGTGGATTTATGTTGGAATTATGGTTGTAGGATCTCAATGTATAAATTAGATTGTATGGTTGGGTTAATGAAGATCACCTTTGAAAAAAAATAAGGATGGTTTGGTTCACTTGAATTTTATGTGCATGGTGGACTTTGGATGAATTTTCTATGATTATACAAGATTTGAGATTCAAATGTGTAGGTTGATGTCTGAGTATGATTTTATATCAATGGTAGACGAATTATATGAGATATGAATGATCTAAGGTGGTTTGGTTGAGATTTGGGTTCAATTTGATCTTATATAGGTGTTTGGGAGAATCTGGGCAGTGCATTTTGATTAATCGAAATGCCCATTTCGATTAATCGAGATGCCCATCTCGATTGATCAAAATGGTTGCGAGATTCTATGAATTTTTGAGCTTTATTTCGATTAATCGAAGTCCCAATCTCGATTAATCGAAATAATGCAGGTCCAAGGTACCGAGAGGGTGTTTATTTTGATTGATGGGGTCAAAATCTCGATTGATCGAGATTACTATTCACAGCAAGGGTCAAAAAAATTTGTCCAAACTTCGTTTCGATGTAATTTCTTCATTTTAAATCGGATTTGAGTGTGGTTTTTTTTTAACTTGAGCTTGAAAGCTCTATCCAATGGTGTAGGTTTCATAATCAAATTCCACCTGTGTAAAAAGTTGAGGTCCAAAACTTGTGGTTTATACGTATGGAACAAAAGGCGAAAATCAATTGCAAGGGCCATTGATGATCTAATGCCACTTGAAGGGTGTGCATATAGGATGCTTCCGCAATAGAATAGATTATAATGAGATTAAGGTGTGGGAACTTGAGGTGAAATTAAGGATTCACCCCCGTTTCCCTCGCTCCTAACCGGGTGTCGGAAACCAGGGCGTGACATATGTGTTGATAAGTAAAGTATGTTTATACATGTCTTTACAAGTAATTGATGATTATTTTATTTTATTTTTTTATAATGTAATTGAACAAGCAATTATCAAGGATTGAGCATGTGGATTTTGCATTCTTGAATGGGATAGGACCACCCATCTAATATGAAAGAAGTCGAAAGAGTAATTATACATACAAATTCAACATATGCATCAAATGAATTCTATTTATAATTAATATTAGTTTTTAAATTTTCAGACATGGATAAGTCTTGGATTCATCATCACACTAGGGGTAGCCGAGAGTATTTTAAACGCATACAAGACTTTATTTAGGTTGCTAGTCGTCATACAGACACGGTCAGTAGGACCCGTTGTCCATGTCGTTATTGCAAAAACTTGACATTTTATCCAATTAAAGTGGTTGAGAAGCATCTCTTGAGGGATGGGATGGATAGGGAGTATACCAAGTGGATATATCACGGAGAGGCTCATCAAAGCAGTAACAATGTTAATACCGAACCTAATGTTAATGGGGAAAATGTCTATGATGAAGATGGAAATATTGATAATGTATTTGAGTTGTTAGATAATGTACAGATGGGAACCTTCACTAATGCAGAACAAGAAGGTTTGCCTGAAACTAATGTGGGAGGAGGAAGTTTTGATAAATTGTTAGAGGATGCACAATGTGAATTGTGGCCAGGTTGTCGAAAATACTCTAAGTTGTCAGGGATATTAAAGTTGTTCCATTTGAAGGTTATGAACCGATGGAGCAACAAATCTTTTGACATGTTGCTTGAAGTGATGAAGGATATGCTTCCTGACAATAACACATTGCCAAAGTCCCATTACGAGACTAAAAGTTTGTTGTATGATTTAGGTCTCGGATATGATTGTATCCATGCATGTAAAAATGATTGTACTCTATTCTGGAAGGAAAATGAAGGTAAAAAAAATTGTCCACAGTGTGGTGAACCGAGGTATAAACCCCACGAAGGTAAAGGGAAAAAAATCCCTCAAAAGGTTCTTCGGCACTTTCCTTTGAAATCAAGGCTTCAACGGTTGTTTATGTCAACAAATACAGCCTTAGACATGCGGTGGCATAAGGAGAAACGTGTGAAAGAGACAAATGAGTTAAGACATCCAGCTGATTCAAAAGTTTGGGAGGATTTTGACAATAAGCATAGTTGGTTTGCCGTCGATCCTCGTAATGTTCGTCTTGGATTAGCAACTGATGGATTCAATCCATTTGGTGACATGAGTAATGCCTATAGTATGTGGCCTGTGATGATTGTGCCCTACAATTTTCCACCTTGGATATGTATGAAGGAATCATATGTGTTTATGTTATTGCTTATTCCTGGTCCAAGATCGCCTGGTAATGACATTGATGTGTATCTGCGACCATTGATTGATGAGTTAAAAGAACTATGGACAGATGGTGTGATGACTTATGATGCCTATAGTAAATGTAACTTTAACATGCATGCAGCAATGATTCGGACCATAACTGACTTTCCCGCTTATGCAATGGTATCCGGATGGATGACAAAAGGTTATCTTGCATGTCCAAATTGTAACAAAGAAACGTGTTCCTGTTATTTGAGTCACCGACGAAAGATATGTTATTTGGGAGGTCGTAGGTTTTTGTCGTCCGATCATGCTTACAGGAAGCGTTACAAGCAATTTGATGGCAAGAAAGAAGACAGAGTGCCACCAAAGCAATTGACAAGAAGCGAACTCGTGATGATTTTGAACTTAATTGGACAAAGAAGAGTATTTTCTTTGAACTGCCTTATTGGCAGACCCTTCTGTTGCGGCACAACTTGAATGTTATGCATATAGAGAAAAACATATGCGATAATGTGTTGGGGACATTATTGGACATTGAAGGAAAAACAAAAGACACATTCAAAAGTCGGTTGGATTTGGAAGCAATGGGAATTAGAAAAGAACTCCACCTCAGGCGTAATGGTGAAAATTTTCAAATGCCACTAGCGCGATACACATTGTCAAAGGGTGAAAAAAGGCAACTATGTGAATGGCTAAAATTGGTCAAGTTCCCAGATGGCTATGCATCGAACATAAGTCGGTGTGTGAATGTTACTAATTGTAAGATATCTGGATTAAAAAGTCGTGATTCACATGTTCTCTTACAGCGTCTCCTCCCTATAGCTATACGAGGATTCTTAAATTCAGATATTTGTAATACAATAGCAGAGCTTGGGTTATTCTTCAAGGAGTTATGTTGCAGAACTGTTAAACTGGATGTCTTAAAGTCAATGGAAAGGGACATTGCTATTATACTATGCAAGTTGGAGATGATATTTCCTCCATCATTTTTTGACGTAATGGTGCACTTGGCTCTACATTTGCCACGTGAAACCATCATTGCAGGCCCTGTACAATACCGGTGGCTGTACCCTATTGAAAGGTGCTTTATATTTTTAATACACAAAAAATTACATTCATTTATGATAAGTTTTACCAGATGTGTTAGACTTAATTATTTGTAATATTTTTATGTACTGTGTATATAGATTTTTGCATACTCTCAAATTATATGTGCGTAACAAAGCACGTCCTGAAGGGTCCATTGCTGAAGCTTATGTGGACAATGAATGCCTCACATTTTGTTCAAAGTTTCTTCGAGGGGTTGAGACACGGTTTAATCGAGAAGAAAGAAATAATGAGGGAGGCTACAACAATAATTGGTGTACTTTTTCACAGCTAAAACAAGTGGTTTGACCTTTAGGGGCGGAAACTATGGAGATATTGCAGCACGAGGAGATGGAGATGGCTCGATTCTATGTGTTAAATAATTGTGAAGAAATCAAACCACATGCACAGTAAGTAACTCATTGCATGTCACATCTTATTTTTGTGAATCTATAGTCTATTTATAAATACACAATTATATCTTAACATCATTTAATTGTTTAGTAAACACAAGGCAAAGCTTCAGACAGAAAACTCGTATAATGTTCCTAAAAGACATGAAAAGCAATTTGCGAGATGGTTTGAAACAGAAGTAAGTCTGTTATGTACATATTTGACTTATTTAAATTAAATCCTTTAATTTGATTTAATTGATGTGTCATTGTGCATTTATTAACACAATATAAATTTTTCAATAGATAATGGAAATGCGCCATCGTCACAAGGCAACAACTAGTGATGACCTGTATTCATTAGTGTGTGGACCTGATTTTCGAGTATATCGATATTCTGCTTGTATTATAAATGGGATTAGGTTCCATACTAAGGAAAGGGAGCGAAATCGATGAACACAGAATAGTGGCGTGTTAGTGAAAGGTGAAGGCCTAGATTACTATGGTGTTCTAACAGATATCATCAAGTTACAATATCCACTGGACAGACATGTTTTCCTTTTCAAATGTGATTGGTTTGATGTTGAGAACACAAGACTTGGTATAAATAGAGATACTTATTTCACTAGCATAGACGTAAATCATAAAGCATACAAAGGTGAGCTGTTCGTATTAGCAAATCAAGCAAAACAATGTTTTTATGTCAAAGACAACAAATTAGGAGGGCCATGGGAGGTAGTTCAAGATATAACACATAGAAGCTCATTTGATGTACCTGAAGTAGAGGTTGAAGCAGGAGTAGAGGATGAAATGCTCAACACTTCAACATATCAAGAGAACGAACCAATCATCATGGATAGGGTTATTGAGGTAGACTCGGACATGGATCCAGTCTCTTTGAGCAGGGATGGCTTGGATGGTGAAACTCTTGATTCTGAAATGATTTGAAAAAGTAATGATGAAGCAATAACAATTAATGATCACTTTTGGGTTGCTGAGAACGATGATGAAAATGACATTCAAGATAGTTTAGATGAGGAACCAGAATTACTCAGTGAAGATGATACTGATTTGGATGACACGTGAAGCTTTGATTTGTTGAGCATGTACCTTGTTTTTGGTTTTATGATTAATACATTTATGTGATCTATTTAGTTATATTTCTTAGCTTTATTTATTTTCTTTTCTTTTAAATTTCCCTTTTAGTATATGTCGAGTGCATTCAATTTCTATATAATTAGCCTTGTTTGGTTGTGTGCTTCATTAATTTGCAAATTTGATTAGTTCAGCATGTACCTTATTTTAAATTGCCTTTTAGCATCTAGTATTTGAAATTCAAATTCTTTTTAATTATCTTCTAATTCTCCTTATGAATTTCAAATGTGTTGTTACTTGAAGCTGTGCAATGGAACTTTCAAATGCAAGTCTCTTGTTATTTGAAAAAATAGGCGACATAACTACTATATATATATATTATAAAGGTCCCCAATAGTATAATTTGCTGACAATTTCTTACATTAATATTCAGTTTCTACTACAAAGGAAGATACCCATTGGGGATATCATCAAGTTTGCTCTTCTGTTTTCACCTATTTGTTGTAATTATGTCTTCTCGTCGAGTATTGAGGTCCTGCACTGCTCAAACTGAGCCATCATCTACAAGTTCACCTAATACACAACCTAGTAGAGAAGGTTGTGGTAGTTCTTCACAAATGAGCCCACAACAGAGTGGAGAAGGTAATGGTAGTTCTTCATAGATGAGCCCACAACAGAGTGGAGAGGGTAATGGTACTGCTTCACAGATGAGCCCACAGCAGAGTGAAGAAGGTTATAATTATGTTTCATTTTTGCTTCACTATATGCTCCTTTATAAGACACATGTTTAAATTATGATCATAAATTTATTTTTTTAGGCTCGATACCGGAGGTATGCAGGTGTGGAAAATCATATAATGATGCCTTACGAAAAGTGAAGAAGTACTATGGGAAGGGCATTCCAATTCCGGTTGAGTTTTCACTAGAGTATTATAAACCCGTTGGCTTAAATGACAATATATGGAAGGCTGAGCTTGGCATCCTCGCGCGAAAAAACATTCCATTTCATTATGCTACATGGAAGGATGTTCCGGATTGTTTTCGTCAGCTCTGCTATGACCATATAATGGTAATGATTACTTTACTTTTTTATATCAAATGAGTGTGTGAAACTATATCATTGAAAAAAACTTGTTAATGATTTTCACCCTCTCTCTTTCTCTCATCTAATCATGAATCTGTGGTTGTGGTTGTGGTTGTGGTTGTGGGTGCTTGCATTGTATGGGTACTTGTTCCGATTATAAAGTTGACCTTCGGAGTGGATGTGCATTCCAATGAAGAAGATTGGAGGCGAGTAAACAGGTCGCTAAGTGAATACTGGAGGAAACATAAAAATATTTTGAAGCAACACTTTGACAAGCATCTTCCATTTGAGAATGCACGTCGCCATCCTCATAATGGTATGAAAATTAAAATTTGGCAAGAGTTGTGTGATAGGTGGATGACACCAGAGTTTCAGGTTTAACTTCTTAACTACAAAAAATGTAGATTTTTAGCACTTATTTGATTTCATTCGATTTTAGCACTGATTTGATTTCTATAAGTCCTACCTATGGGTTTTTATTCATGCAATAAGTGAAATTTAGGACCCTTTTATTGGAACTTTTCACATTTCTTCTAATGTCTTGTCTAGCATTATTTTTTGAATTATTAATTATTACATAGAAAACAAGTGCAAGAAACAAAGTAAACCGTTCAAAAAGCGTGGTTCCGCATGTTTCTGGATCAAAGCCCTATGTCAAACGATATGATCTTTATGTACGTAATATATGAAACAATAATTATAATTTTTCAATTTATTATCTATTTAAAACCATATATTGTCCAATATTGCTAACTATTTACTTTTTTTATGCAGCGCAAACAAGTGCAGAGCCAAGAAAATGAGGAAGCTAAAAGTCAACAGCCGGGTCCTGCAATTCGTATGTACAAGGACACACATTATAGGGAAGGAAGTGGGTGGGTACACGAGATTGCCAAGCGAAACTATGTAAGTTCATGTTTAAAGTGTACAAGTATGATATAAACAATATAGATAACAAGCATATATGCACAATATGGAGCCTGGACTATAACTGTTGGTAATATGTATTAGGTTATTGATGAACTTAATTGCAGGATGATATGATGGAGACTTCTACACAGGCTTTTGAAAATTCTGATGTTACAAGTCCAATAAGAAATGATGCCGAAATAGTGCATAAAACACTAGGTATCAGGAAGGGGTATCCTCGTGGGTTTGGAAATGGTTATGTGGTTCGAAGTCGTCAACGTTCAACCTCATCTTATGAAGAGGCTGCTAGAAAAAGGGCAGAAATCGCCAAGGAAAAAAATGAACAATTGGCGGAGAAACTTGCAAAAATACAAGAACAAATGGAACAAATGACAAAAGTGCAAGAGAGCATCCTTGCACAACAGCAGCAACCACCACCATGGTTCCACCACTATCAGCAATAGTCGCCATCAGATTCCCAGCTGCCACCATTATATCAGCAGCTACCACCATGGTGGCAGTATCAACAGCCACCGGCCTCATGTTTCCCACCTTCAGTAGCACCAGTTAGGACTAGTACCACCACCACAACCACCAACTAAATGAAAATTATTATATATTTCCTTAGTTCTTTTTTAATGTTCACTTTAGAATTTTGTATATGCATGGTAAACATAAGAATTGCCAAGATTTCTCAGTCTAGTACCATTTGTAGGGCTCAAAAAACTTAGAGAAATTGGGTTAGTACTCTATTATATTTTTTGGATATATTGCCTACTCAGAATAGGCTGCAAAGCTAGGGTGAACAAGGAGTTGTATCAGCTGTATTTTTGTTGATTGGTACATACCTTAGCTTTATTGTGGTTTTTGTTTGCTGCTGGTTTATATGTGGAAATAGTTTGTCGTTGATGTTTGGATGGTGAAGGGTATTTCCTGCTGATTGTTTCTATTTTGGCATGTTGATTAGATTATCCAATGATTAATATTATTTAGCCTTTGGTTCTCTTAGCATAGTGAATTTAATTCATGGACTATTAAGCAGTATTAAAATCTCTAAAGATTGGTCGAGCACCTGAGGTGGACATGTTGAGATAGGTAGTGTCATCTCTTGAGGAAACGATAAGAACTCACCAACAGGTATCTCTTTATTCTCCTGTTTGTATCTTTCTAAAAATGTTGTTGTTATTTCTTCCATGCTTGATTATTTCATAGTTTCGTCATCACGAGTTTACAGTGTCCTTTCAACATTCATTTTCTTGCATCTTGGGGATGGATTGGTGTATGAAGTTGTAGATGGTTGAAATGTCTTTCCCCATTTCTATGGCCCATCTCGGAGTTATAGTCCTCTTCCTTTGGATGTGGTTACAAAAGCTGAGAAATTGACTTTATCAGGTAACCGGTTTAGTTGTAGTTTGTTAAATTAAATAGTTAAAAGGTTTTGTCACTCAGCTTTGTGCCTCTACCTGGTTCTTTTCTCAAGTGTTTATTTAGTTTTACTTCTAAATAGAGTAATCTATTTATTATTATTATTATAAATGGTTCCAATTGGCAATTGATTATATTGCTAATATTAAAGGTTCCATTTATATGTTTAAGCTTGGCATTGTATCGGCTGATGGGTGATGGAATCAGAATGGAGGGTATTAGTCATTGTGTTCATAATGCTAAAAGTCTTGACCTCTTGTATCATCAGCCTCTGTAATCTATTTGCTTGATTAGTATTTTGTAAATATATATTCGTATTATAATGGTAAGCTAATATACAAGACTAATAAAGCAGCTCATATACATGTAAATTATATTTGCTTCTCTGGCTAGATTGCATCTTTTCTTTTCTTTCCAGTATTTATTTTTGTGATTAGTTTGAGAACATAATCATTTTGAACATAAATGTAGAGCTAAATTCTAAAAGTGCAATAGAGAAAGGAAACAAATTTGAGACGGCAACACAGAGAAAGCTCTCTGCCTACTTTCAGAGAAGATGGTAAAATAGAGGTATCTCCTCTGAGATCATTCTGAAAAGGGCAGTCAAGAGAAAAAATAAATTTACATATTTTTTTTTCTTTTCTACCTTTTGAGTCTCAACAATCTCTCCTGCCTATCATTATCATCATCATTTGCACACTCAAAAAGTTACACAATATCACCATCAACAACATTAGCAAATATATTATACCATTGACTGCCTTTTTGCCCCTTCTTTCTGGTAAATTTTCTCTCTCTTTCTCTCTCTCTCTCTGTTAACATTTCGTACCCTTTTGCTTTTTCTTAGATTGCTTGTGCATGAGAGTATTCTTTCATTCACTTTTATCTTGATTCCTTTATGTTGTGACTTGTTAATTAATCTTTTTGTGAAGCTTTCACCACATTCATATTGCTAACATGATCATCTTTTTTGATGCTTTTCTAAAATTCTAGCTCCGATTGAGATTGCAGATGATTTTTCAGCTGGGTTATGCAGACAACGGAGTTGTTGTAGCCTAAAAAATGAACCCCAAGATGAGGGAAATTCAGTTGGCTTCAAGAGGGATATTGAATTTCTTTTCATTGTAATATAGTTTCAACCCCCATACTAAATTTTTTTACATACATGTGTATATTTATTCGTGTATGAAAATAGAACAAGTTGTTATTGTTTCATAATTTGTTAGGCGTTGAGTAATCTTGGAGGTGGGTTTTTTTGTAAAGTGAAGAAGAAGAAAAAAAAACTTGTCTATTTTGTATAAAGTCCTAGCTGTTGGGGGCCTCCACTATTGCAACAAATGGTTTATCGAGCAATGAGGGGAGGATGGAACTCTTTTGGAATCCAGTTATCATATTTTGCACTATTGATTCTTTTTCTGGAAATTCGAGGGTGTTGTTCTCTTAATTCATAAGGTAATTTGTGCTTGACATTATTCTTAATTCCTATTATGGTAATGAATTGAATTGTAGAACATTGTCCTTTTTTGTTGATTGGGATTGGAATGGAAGTGCAGGATTGGCATTGTTACAATTCCTGTCATGGGTGGATTATGATCCATATGGTCCTTTTGTGAATTGGAATCTAAATGATGATGACCCATGCATATTTTCATTTGTTCATTGTGTCGATGGTAAAGTTCAAATTCTGTAAGTCCCTTTTATGTTCTCTTAAAATTCTCCAGTTGCATTCATTTTGAAATTTTAACTTCTTAGATGTGACTTGATGTCTTTTTCATGAACTAGTGGGTGTATAACCTGAATTTCGTTTAACAACCATCCTTTATAAAAATAGCATTGAGATTCAAAGGTTTGGTTTTCATCATATTGCACCATTTGAGTGGGAATATGTTTTTGTTTTATGTGTAGGGATCTCAAAGGGCTTTCTTTGGGAGGAATAGTAGCCCCAGAACTTTGGAAGATTACTCACCTAAGATCTCTGTAAGTATTGATTGCATCACTGTTCTTTTTAGTTAAATTTGGTGTTCTTTCACTCCCGCTGAACTTCTTGATTTATGCGGTTACTGTTAATTCAAGAACCCACCATGCTAAACCCATTCCCTAAACTCATAGTATATTTTTTTGAGTGACTATAAGAGAAAATGTTGAGTGACTATAAGAGAAAATGGAGATGAGGAGGATGACTTGGAGGGCATTCGGGTAGTGCTTGGATGGTGGTGGGTGGATTAGGTGCTGGAGCTTTATTTGTGATGGAAATGGGTTTATGTTTGCTGATGCATGGTATGTAAGTGGTGAAGTGGAGGAAGGTGGTTCAACTGATGTGTGGGTGTTTGATGAGGTGGATTAGCTAGTTGGTGCTTGGTGTTTGATGAGTGATTTGCTTGGGTTGATGTTGGGCAAGTGAGGTAGGTGAGAGGTTATTGGTTTCAACTGAGGTGTGGAAGTGGGTTATGGTTATGACTGGCCGTGAGTGAGGGAAGTGGGATAGTGTTGAGCCATTGGTGGTGGGTTGAATGATGGTGCCTTAGGGTGCTGGTGGTGGTTGAGGTGAGGTTGTAGGTGAAGGAGTTCGGTCTTTATGTTGGGTGAGCTTGAGTGGGCTGTGAGGTGGAGAGGATGATGATGAGGGTGCGACTGTTCTGGTGGCCAGAAGTGAGGGTGATGTTGCTGGCATGGCAGTGGGTTGAGATGAAGTGATGATTCAGTTATGGATGTGGGTTGTTTGTAGTGAGGAGGTTGATTAGTTGGCTGACATTGTTGGCTAGTGGACAGAAGGTGATTGATTGGTGAGGAAGATGAGCTCACGGCTGGTGGCAGTGGGTTATGAGGTTGTTGGTTTCGGCTGAGGTGTGGAAGTGGGTTGTGGTGATGACTGGTCGTGAGTGAGGGAAGTGGGATAGTGTTGAGCCATTGGTGGTGGGTTGAATGATGGTGCCTTAGGGTGCTGGTGGTGGTTGAGGTGAGGTTGCAGGTGAAGGAATTTGGTCTTTATGTTGGGTGAGCTTGAGTGGGCTGTGAGGTGGAGAGGATGATGATGTGGGTGCGACTATTATGGTGGCCAAAAGTGAGGGTGATGCTGCTGGCATGGCAGTGGGTTGAGATGAAGTGATGATTCAATTATGGTTGTGGTCTATTTGTAGTGAGAAGGTTGATTAGTTGGCTGCCATTGTTGGCTAGTGGACAGAATGCGATTGATTGGTGAGGAAGATGAGCTCACAGCTGGTGGCAGTGGGTTACGTTTGGTGATGTAATGAGGGTGTTTGATTAGTTGATTAAGAAATGAGTTTTGGGTTTGGTTTGGTGAAGTCATGTGAGCAGCTAGTGTATTATTTAAGTGGGCTGAAGTTAGTTTCAGATATGGGCTGGGCAGTGGGTTTCCATGTGGGTGCATAAGGTGCCGAAGTGGAATATAAACCAATATGAGTTATCATTTATTTTTGTAATCATTAGGCTACTAGTTGGTTTTTCATACACTAATCTAATTTTATTAACTCGAGTTTTAACTCAATTACAGGATGAAATGATGGAGAAGCCTACACATGTTGCTCTAAATTTTGATGCTGTCACAAGTCTTACAATAATGATGCGGAGATAATGGATAACCAACTCCCATGTGGGTGCGTAAGGTGCCGAAGTGGAATATAAACCAATATGAGTTATCATTTATTTTTGTAATCATTAGGCTACTACTTGGTTTTTCATACACTAATCTAATTTTATTAACTCGAGTTTTAACTCAATTGCAGGATGAAATGATGGAGAAGCCTACACATGTTGCTCTAAATTTTGATGCTGTCACAAGTCTTACAATAATGATGCGGAGATAATGGATAACCAACTCAGTATCAAGAGCAGCACGAGCACCACCAGTACCACCACCACCATGATAAATATAATGTCGGAACTTTAGGTTTTTTTTTTTGAATGTTTTCTTTAGAATTTTGTATATGGTAAACATCAAAATTGACAAGATTTTTCAATCCAGTTCCTTTTGTAGGACTCAAAAAATGTAGAGAAATTGTGTTAGTAATATCTTTTATGATTGTGGTTATAGGATGTATGTGATACCATTCAACTGCTATATTAGTTGTACCAAATTTTATGATAGTGTATGCATTTATATGATTTTGTAATTCTGTTTTGTCATATGTATAAATTATTTATGATATTGATTTTAATATTTTTTATATTGGTGTGAATTTTATGAAAAATGTACGAATAAAAATAGAAACAAACCAATTTTATAAAAAATATATATATATAATTATAGTATTAACAGTGGTTTGGCAAGGAAAAAATGAAAATAAAAAAATTATTGTATTAGCGACGGATTTTTCACATTAGCGACAAAAGCAAATTGTCGCTAATATACATGAATTAGCGACAAAAAACTGTCGCTAATACCTTTTAGCAACAACAGTAATGGAGACAGTACAAACCGTCGCTAAAGTGCCATACCATTTGCGACAGTACCCTTTTTACCGTCGCTAAAGACCTTTTGCGACGGAAGCATTAGCCACAGACAGGTTTGACCTTTAGCGACGGTTTTAGAACTTTTAGCGACAGTTCTGACCGTCGCTAAAGCCCAGAATTCTTGTAGTGAATTAATCTTGAGGAGTAAGAGGTCCTTGAGATTATGGTGGCCTATTGGAGTTACCTTGTGAACTTGGTTAACCACCTAAGTTTTGTGCAGGAAAATTTTGTCTATAAGAAAAGTTAAGATGATTTTGAGTATTAGGATGGTAAGTCTGGTTAAAGGTATTAGCTGTCAGTCTCTTATATGTATTAAAAGCACACACTTGTGCATCCGAAGGTTTAAATGTACAATAGACCAGACATTTAGTGGGATGTGATGAACTAGAACATATATTACATTGCACACTTGTGGACATGAGCGTAAAAGCATCAAACTTTTTACTCAAGTCTTTTACACCATCGGCTAGACTTTACATTATAGATTTTAGTTTATTTTCAGGCTTGATCTCATACATACCAGATTTTCTATGGGATTGGTCATTCCTAGAAAATTCATCATCATAAGTATTCCAATTCTAATTTTGGGCACTCTCAGCTAGTTCTTTTAAAAATTTATAGGCTTGTCAGGGGTGGTTCTTGAACTTACCTTGGTGCATAGACTTGAGCATGGTTCAGTTCATAGGTAAAAGCTCCTTGTAGAAAAATTGAACAAACTGTACTTTATCAAAGCCATGGTATAGGCATTTGAGAAGCAAATCATGAAAGCACTCCCAAGTGTGGTGGAATTATTTTTCATTTTTCCCTCTAAAAGTGCTTATGACATCTCTTATTGACTTGGTCTTTTGCATGGGATAAAACTTGTTCATAAATTTCTTTGCAAGTGTATTCCATGATTCAATTGAATTTGGAGGAATGAAGTTTAGCCTTGAGGCAGCCTTATCTTCTAGGGATAGAGGAAAAAGACGCAATTTGATACCCTTGGCATCCAAATTTTGATTTTTGAAAGTGTTGCAAATTGTTAAAAAATTTCATGAATGGATATAAGGTTGCTCACTTTTAAACCCATGAAATTTGGGTAATAGATTGATCATAGCGGGCCTAATATCTAATTGGGTCGCATCATTCTCAGGGAGAACAATGCAATTGGGTGGGTTGGCTGTGATGGATGCGAAGTAGTCATTCAAGGTCCGAGGTGCAGCCATTGGATTTTGAGTGGTGGTTGAAGAGAGTGAGAGAGTGATGGGAGTATTCTCTAAATCAAGTATTGATGGATCACTAGAAGACCAAACTAACCGTTTGTTAATCCGCAACCATTTGGGCATAAACTAATAGACAACTAACTCTTTTTTATTTATTTATTTATTTTTAATTTTTTAGGGAAAGAAAATCTAACTAATTATAAGTTATAAGATGGGCTAGACATGGGACTGAACACACAAACCACACAAAAAAATTTGGCCTTTTATCTTGAGCTTAAATTCAAGGGTGATGAATTTTTAAATCTAATATTGTAGAAAATTAATTGGATGGTCTCCAAATTAATTCCCTCCTAATTAGACAGCTCCTACTCCCTTTCAGAGTAAGTAAAAGATTACCATTCAAGGCCTACCAATAACAAAATGAGAAAATTTCCTAGGAAAGTGTGGAAAGGCACGTGGTCTGCTTAATGACGGTACATTCACATTCTTTAAACAGAACTTTCCTAAACTTTGTAAAGTTGGAAGGTGCTCACTGAAGTTACCAAGAATTAACTCTTTTTAAGAGAATCCTACGAGCTTTGTGTACACCCTATGACCAATGTCTACTTGATTTTAAATTAAATTAGACTCAAGCTTTGACAAATGCTCAGATTTTGTGATTTGTGGGCCACAGAAGCGGGTGATGAAATCCCGACCATATCTTGTTGGGCTGCTTGCCCTTAGATACCTTATACAAATGCTAATTTAAAAATGTACAAACAAAACAAGCAATAAAAATAAAAATGAATGAGTGTGTGGTCTTTCTTCTTCTTCTTCTTTTTAAAAAAAAAAACAAAAGAACAACAATAAAATAAATAAAATAAAATTGAAGAAAGTGTGACCCTAGGGATATTTCTAAGTTATTCTATCCTAGAGTTCACATGCGAAAGTTATCAACCTAAAATAAAACTATGTTTTCTTAATCTAAAAAGGAAAAATAATGATGTAAAAGAATTAGGTACTTACTTGCATGATAAAGCTATTGTTTTCCTTGTAAGAGTGGCTGATGGTGACATCTATAAAATAAGGGCATCATAAGAACCTGTCATGAAGAAAATATAGATATAAATATTATTTATTTTTTCTGTTTTTTCAAAAACAAAAAAAACTAAAACTAATAAAAGAAACTAAAAAAAATAGAATAGTGGATGGATGTCGCTGTTTCTCTAAACTTTGTACAAAAATAAAACCTATAAAAACTTTACCAAAAAATGTATAGTAATAAGTAGGTTTGAACCACTCTGAAGTGATAATCAATAATAAGTCTCAAATTCGAAACCTCAATATTTTGGGATGAAAAATGAATATTTTAAAAAATAAACTTCTGATTTTTTTAATAATAAGAACTACTACTAAATACCTTTGATTAATTGATGGAAAAAATCTCAAGGAAAGAGAATTCACCACCATGGATCCATATAAATAAAGTTTCTAATATTCTTATCTAATTTTTCCTCCAATAAACAATACACTTCACCAGTCCAATTAGAACTTGGAAAGATGAAGGAAGATATGACATAAAAAAAAAACACTTGATTATATATGAGAGAGCATTTTTTACTTAATTTGTTGTACCTTTGGTAGGTAAATAGAGGTAGGCATTCTTCGAATTACTATTATTTGGCAAACACGAATAATCTTGCCTCTAATTTTTGAAAATAAAAATTTAGAATATAAGAATAAAAGAATGCTCTTTGGAAAATAGATTAGACAAGAAAATAAAATAACTTACTTATATTTCAATCATGGTGGCTTCATAACTCCTTTGAGAAGGATACTTATTGTAACGTCGCGCCAACTTGTAAGAGGAGATTTTGCCACGCAGGTGCAACGCGAACGCTGAGAAGGACGCTATTTGGCATCTGCATGGCATAGAGATAGCAAAGTTCTAGAGTCTTCTTGAAGAGTCTAGAAAGGTGTGGAGTATTCTAGAGAAATGTGGGAGATTCTAGAGTATTCTGGAAGTATTTAGAGAAGTGTGGAATATTCTAGAATATTGTAAAACATTCTAGAAGTATAGTGAAGTTTTCAGAGTTGTCTAAAAAAGTGTAGAATGTTGTAGAGAGAACTAGAAGGTTCTATAATATTGGAGAGTATTGTAGATATTTGTAGAAGTTTATAGAAAAGTCTAGAATAGTAAAAAGTTCTAGAATTGTAGAGAGATTTGTAGAGTGTAATCAATATGTAAGCATTTATAAAGAAGTTTCTAGAGAGAAATTAGGATGTCTATAAATAGGCAAAGTAATCATTTGTAAGAATTAAGCTCCAGAAGTGGGAGAAGCTCCAAGTGTTAGAGTGAACCTTGTAAACACTTCCTTTGAGTAATAATACAAGTAGTTTTCCTCTTACCAACCAAGTGTGTCCCAAGTGTGTGTGAGTGTGTAAGCCGAGTGAGGACAAGAGTCACTACAGTACACTAGTGAGTGGCATGAGTAGAGTATGTTGGCTGGAGTTAGGCTGACCAAGACTTGTGTGAGGAGTAACAACGTCTTGGTGCCGCATGGGTGTGGCTAGAGTGGTGGAGAAACTCTAGGCCTGTGACATTATGCTTGCATATCAATAGAAAAAAAATATAGAAATGAAACTACTAGTCTTCATTGAATCAATAAAATGATTACACTATTTTTTCTACAATTTCTATACAATTTTCTAACTTTCTTCACCAACACCTAAGACCTCCTATTTATAGAGTTAGAGGGGAATGATTTAGGTGGGAAAAAAATTAAATACAAAATTTAAAAACAAAAATTCAAAATACAAAAATTAAAAACTTGCAATCTGCTTAACATAAACACCGATAGACTCGATGTATCCATTCTGCAAAATGCTAAAATGAAATTCACCAAATGGACTGTGACTGTGTGATTGTGACTGTTACTATGCTCTCCCATTTGAATGTTGAAGTCGTGCTTCACGCTTGTGCTTCCAAAAGGTCCATATGCGCCTTTGTAGGTACCAATTCTAACTGAAGTGATGAAGTACTTGTAGCCATCATAAGCACCAGTTATCCCTGTTATAAATTCTGTGGGATAATCAAGATTAACATGTCCAATAAAGTAAAATCAATTCAGATTTCCTAAAATTTACACTACTCACTACACATAACACAAGTAAAATGATAAAAATTGACCAAACATGTATATATATATATAGATGAACAATGGTAAGAAATGTGAAGGAGGGATATGGTTTTGCGTGTTTGGTATGAAATTTTTAATGAAAAGAAAAGGAAATAAAATGATTTGGAGGGATAAATTAATGATGAATAGTAACTTTTGTTATTCTTTCAAAAATGGGAGGAAAGGGAAGGAAATACTACCTGTTTTAATGAAACTTTGTTAATAACAACTTTGCCCTTATTTTGATAAAAGCTAAAATTTGTTCTTTTAAATATAAAAGGGTATAATGGTTAAATTTTTAAATTGTTTCATTTCATTTTTTTCTCCAAACATGTTAACTATCTTTCTCTTTTTTCTAATTAATCAAATACGATAAAAGTTTAATACTATCATATCCTTTCCTTTCTTTTCTTTTCTTTTTCATTAGTAATGTTATCCTTTCTTTTCTTTTCCACACTATCAAACATAGCCTTAGCTTTCCACATTGAATGTTTGTCCAGCAAAGCCACCAAGTTTTTCTGACAGTACTAGAGTTCCACTATCAGCATACAGGAATTGGATGAAATTAACTCTCTCAACATTGTGAGATATAAAAATCTGTACGATTTTTGATTTGCCCTTGTAATCCCAAATTTTTCCACCGAGGTTCTCCTTTGAACCTACTTTGATCATCATGCTCTAACCTTCTCTAGAATGCTTTTTAATTTTGTTGTCAACATTTTAAAACTAGGAATATGCATATATATATCTACAAGTATTGTTGCACTCAGTTAATTAGATGGTTAGTTTTACAAAGCATCACGTTGTTTTCCCATAAAAAGTTATTAAATTCTTGATATTCTAGAAATTTTGAAAGCTGTGAAGTACTAATCAATGTTTCATCCTAAATCCTGTAAGATAAGTATTTTTTTTTGTGTGTGTGTGTGTTTCAATATATTTTTTTTGAATGGTGTTATTAGCGCTCCACAAAATATCTCTTTGCGTTCCAATTCATGTTTTCATAAAATAAAATGACAGTCTACCTTCAAAATGATTATCTATTTTCTTCTTCAACCTAATCCCGAACCGTGAAGTAAAAACTGTTTCATTTTTTGTATTCTACATTCATGAAAAACCAATCCAGAGATGTACGATATATTCTTGCACAGTTTTTCATTTCCTATGAAAATTAATAACATTCTCAAACTCCATGTTTATTTGTGAATAAAGATTGATAACAATCTTTCATGATTTTTTGAAATACTATAATCCAAATCTTGTTAGTGAAAAAATTCTAGAACTTTTCTTCATTGCAGTAGAGTGTTGGGCTACATATGAATTATGGACTAGCTTGAACGATTTTTTTTTCCTATTTACGATAAAATTTATTTTTTCATTGTTTAGTTGCTCTACTTTTTTGGGATCAAATATTGATGATATAGTATTCATTTGTTGTTTCAAACCTTTGGATTCCAAGTTTTATTATTATTGTGAATGTTTTTGGAGAAAATAATAAAATCAGAAAAGAGAAAGGTTGAATAGAGGTACATGAATCACTTGATTTGAAATGCTATAATAGTTTCATGGAGCATAAATATCACTACTATTTTTTCTTGTTTTGTGGTGTGGCCAAGTTTTGCTTTCCTTTTAAGCTTACTTTGCTTATCAAAATATAATTTTAACCACTCGCAAGAGAACAAATCTTTGTAGATACGGTTCTATATAGAGGGTATCGATCCCACAAGGACTACGTGGGTGAATTGCAATGTTGAGAGATTACTTCCAATTTAATTCTAAAATCAACTTTTTGGTTTGGTCTTAAAACTATTTCGAAAATTGTAAAAGCATTAAAATAAAAGAGTTTCAAAGTAAAGAGAGAGAGCTAGGGGTGGTTTCCAACTCTAACCATCTAACATGTCCAAGTATGTAGCAAAAGGGAATTTATAAAATTATATGCAACACAATGTCATTAGGCTTGTGACCTACAATGGCATATCTAAAGATAAACATGAATTCAAACTAAGCATAGCCCATCTTCAACAAGTATAGTCCTTCAACCTATCTAATTATCTTACTTCCTAAACCTACCTAAGTGCATCCAAACTACCCTATCTTGGCATGGGTTATACAAGCAAGAAAGTTCAATTCCATTAAAAACCATTATAAATCCATCATCTATACTTTTTGTGAAAGTTGTAAATGTTGAGCATTCAAAATGAAAGATTTTAACTCTAAGATAAGAGGAAGAAATGGCATCAAATGAATATATGAAAGAAGTTTACAAATGTAATAACAATACACTAGGCTAAATAATCAACATATAAATATAAATCCCAAAATTGCTACAAAATGAACAAGTACATGGCTAGGGGTTTCACCCACACCCTAGAAGAGAAGTTAGTTGAACATGGGAGAGTTGCAGTCCTCCATGGACAGAGGTATGAAGCTTCAAATGGTCTGGTTCAGCTTCTTCTCCTCTCCCCTCCAAAGTTAACGTTTTCTACTTTTGTTTTATAACTTGCTTATAGGTCAATCCACAAGTGTCCTTGGGTCCCACCATGCATAAATGTAGAGATTGCCCACCTAATATGTATATGTTCCCATCATCTCTCTCTTTGAAGTTAAAAAATTTTCAGAAAGGACGTGCAAAGCTTATTCTTGGAGGCAAGGGGCATGACAAGTGGCCAAGTGGGCAACTTGCAGTCTGCAGAATCTCGATTGTGCGAAATTGAGGTTTCGCACAATCGAGATTTCGATCATGCGAAATAGAGGTTTCGCACAATCGAGATCTCGATCATACAAAATCAACATTTTGATTATGCGAAATGTTTTCTCCAATTTCCTGATGCTTACACTTGCATTGCATTCGGGCGGAACTGTCGGCCTTTTTGGGATAAAACCTAAAATACAACAAAAGCACAAAAATAGCATAAAAATACCTAGGTAAACTTCAATACAAAATCAACATATGTAATTAATAAGGTTTAAATGTGCATCATTAAACACTTATCATTTTGTTTTAGATTTCTTCTTTTATTCCTATAATAATATTCTTTGTAGTTGAAAGTGTTTTTCTATATCATGATTTTTTTTTTTTAATGGCCATTGTACCATGCAATTTCAGTTTTACTTTGTTAATGATAATGCATTTAATAAAACACGCGTCCATTATCTTATTCCATTGAAAATTCAAATCCTCAAGCTTCCATTTGAGAGAGAGGAGATCTATACAACTTTGACAAAACACTTGGTTCTGTAAATTTTTTACTCCTCTTATTGGTCCTTCGCGTCCAAAACATTTTTTTTCTAATATATATTTGTTGAAGGTGTGGTTATAAAATAGGAACTGACCTAGGCATGGTTTTATGAAAATAAAGAAAAATATCACATTAAAATTACACTGTCTCTATTGAAATTACGGGAAAAAATTTATTATATACAACTTTGCCTCCATATATATATATATATATATATAAATTAATTTCACAATTGTATATATACTTAATTTTGTCCCACTCACGTAATTTTCTGTGTTTAATTATGACTGTACACACAAATTTCATGTTCGAAAATCTAGGAACGAAAATGAGTAACAAACAATCAATTTTATTAATTTTAGAAAAAGGGGTATAATTCTCTGTGGTCGATTCTTTTACAACAAAGAATCTTCCTCTGATTTAATCTCCTTGATATTTGGTGCAAGGCTTCAAAAGCTTGTTCTTGAACCGGCAGTGATGAGCTTCCTTTAAATCTTCAAGATTAAGGAAAGGCTTGAAGGAATTTTCGATCGAGGGCCGATAGAGCTTGATCTCGAATGATGGATTGAAAGTCTTCTAAGAAGAACGGCACTTGTATGGCATGCTTGTTGTTCTTCGTCTTCAGATTCTTCGATGGTTAAAGGTCATAGAAAAAGAATGGCACTTATGTGGCGTGCTTGATGTTCTTCGTCTTCAGATTCTTCGATGGTTGAAGGTCTTAGAAGAAGAATGGCACTTGTGTGGCGTGCTTGTTGTTCTTCGTCTTCAGATTCTTCGATGGTTGAAGGTCTTAGAAAAAGAACGGCACTTGTGTGGCATGCTTGTTCTTCTTCTTCTTCAGATTCTTTGAGGATTTAAAGTCTTTGAGGTAGAAAGGCACTCGTGTGGCTTGCTTGATGTTCTTCATCTTCAGAACTTTGAGTGTTGGTCGAGGCAGAGGTTTGGTAGAGCTTTTGTGTTCCCTTGATCTCTTTGTCTCTATCTCCTTTTCTTTCCTCCTCGAATGTGTAGGGTGACCTTGTATTTATAGGCAAAAGGGTGGGGGTTTAATTTGGTAACTCCCTATTAATTGTGCCAACTTCCATAAAAAAAGAGATTTTACCTCCTTTTATATGGAAATAAATTAAATTTAAATTTGAATTATCACACATATTTTTTTAAAGGCCTGAACCCTCAAGATTTTGACACGTGTTCGTTGACGGGACCCACAATCGTAGAACTAAAATGATCAAAAGTGTTTGACTTATTGACCAATCAGATAGTGATTAGACCATCACAAGATTTATCTGTCTACAATGACATGCCACTCAATTCCAATTTTACTCTCGTAATAATCGTCGAAGGTGATTTCAGCCATATTTCCCAAATTAACATTTAAGGAAACAATCATGTTTATTGCATGAACTTTATTCTTTATTCACATAATTTATTTCTTGTAAGCAGTACCCACATATATACAAATATCTAATTTTAAATGGTTTTATTTGACCAGGATCACCACGACCCATACCATGTGAGTGGTTCATCCTAGCCAAATCCAGGAGTCTTTGCATTTTTGACCCACACCATGTGAATGGTTTGTCCTAGCCAAATCCAGCCGTCTTTGCATTTTTGTCACGCAAACTAACATAGAAAATGAATTTGGGCCACTCCTCCTTCCTCTTTTGTGAGAGATTTTTTTGTAATTTTATTGCAATTTTATCGGGTGATAAGGTTTATAACAATTAGTGATCACTTGCCTTATTACAATGGGTGACATTAATTACTAGTAAAACACATTACAAAATGAGTAACATTGATATAACAACGTGAATCATCATCAATTGTTAAAAACATTGTCACTGGATGAAATTGCAAAAAACCTTTCCATGAGAGGATTTTAGTCCTCCTAGAAGATTCCTAACATGAAAAATAAAAGTAAGAAAATAAACCCACATTTAACCTTGCTTACTGTCAATTACCACAAAAAAAAGTTTTTTTTTTGGATAAAAGGTAATTGAGTTCAATGAAAACATGAACTTAATATGCATGTAGCTAGGGTTGTAAACGAACCGAGACAAGCTGAGTAATGGTATGTTCGGGCTCGGCTCGGTCTTGTGGCAGACTGTTTGAACTCGGTTTGCCAGCATTCACTAGCAACTCGAGCTCGACTCAAAACTCGCTATAAGTACATATATATATATATATATATATATATATATATATATTACACACACAATCACACATAAGCAGAAATCTAAATATGTGTGTGTATATAAACATGTATGTTTACTCGTTCCTGGTCGTTGAGTTGCAACCCCTCTTGATCTTCAATTCAATTTTTGATCTCAACAAATTTTTGTGATCAAAAGGCATTGGCAGACAGGCAGATCTAACATTGACGCGATGCAATGTGAGAGAAATGAGAGATAGAGAGGGAGAGAAAGTATGACTTTATATTTGAAATAAGATATAGAGAAAACTAACCTATGTCATCTAACATTACAGTCATCGAAAATGGTTCTCTGACCGCTATAGGAGGTCTAATAGCGTGGCTAAGGACTGTGGAGTGTTGCTGGTAGGTTTGGGATGTGGAGTTTTGCGGCTAGGTTTAGGAAGTAAGGGATGAAGTCTTAGGATTATATATTTAATATATACGTTGGGCTTGCTAGGCTTGAGGCTATTGGATTGATTGGGCTTAATGTTTTATTTGATTTGGATTGTGATTAATGCTTCATTTGGATTTTCAAAAAGAAAGAAACTATTTGGGTTGGGTTTGGGCTTAATAAATAAAAAATAAAATATTTAGATTTCTAATGGGCTAGAACTTAAATAAATTTTAGATTTTTATATAGTTATATAAATATATATATGTATATATATTCATGAGCACAAAACGAGCACTTAAATGAACTTTGTTCATGAACACATTCATGGGTAAACGAGTCGAGCACAGGTATGATTGAGATTCGCTCGTTTATTAAACGAGCCTAATAATTGTGTTTGGGCTCAGTTCGTTTAGTAAATAACCGAACACGAGTCAAGCCCATAGTGAGTCGAGCCCAAGTAATTCATGAACGGTTCGGCTCATTTGCAGCCCTACATGTAGCCATGAACAATAAAAAAAACTCTTAAAAGAGGGCTCAAGTCCATAGTTTGAACAAACAGAGCATACAAGCTTAGGCAAGGAGGGAGGCCAGAGGACAAAAAATTTACACTAAGAATACCCTTAATTATATGCTAATAGGTAGCTGGTAGAGCTACTACGGTACATCTGGTACGTTGGAATGAAATAGAATGCAAGTGGGAATTATTTGAGAATGGGAATGAAATGGAATGGTCATTTCCATTCTACTGTTTAGTTGCAAAAATAAAAGTATGTAGGAATGGAATGAAGTTCAAATTAAATTATCCAAAATACCCTTCTCTATGACAAATAAATTAAAACAACAAAATAACATTCTTTTATAAAAATTTTTAAAAGAAATAGTAATTGGTGGAAGGCGGTAGTGACAGTGGTGGTGGTGGTGGTGGTGTATATGGTGGTGGTGGTGGTGAAAGGCAGCAACAGTGGTAAAAGGCAGTGGAGGTGGTGGAAGGTGGCGATGGTGGTGGTGGTGAAAGGCAACAGTGGTGTAGGTGGTGGTGGTGGAAGGAGACGATGGTGGTGGAAGGCAGTGGAGGTGGCGATGGTGGTGGTGGTGGTGGTGGTGGTGGAAGGCGGTAGTGGTGTAGGTGACGGTGGTAGTGGCAATGGTGGAAAGCAACGACATCTACGGTGGCGGCAATGGTGGTGGAGGTGGAAGGCGGCGATGGAGGTGGCAATAGTTGAAAGTGGCAGTGCAGGTCGCAATGGTTAAAGACAATGATGGTGGAGGTGGTGATGTGGTGAATGGGTTATTGGGAACATCAAAAAAAAAATTTAATCTTACTTTGGAATGGTCGTTCCATAGGTTTAGATATGGAATGAATTTTCATTCCCTAGAATGGATTTTCATTCAAAGGGAATGACCATTCCAACCTTAAAATCCATACCAAATAAAGAAATGATTAGAATGTGCATTCCATTCCATTCCTGTGTTTATTCAAAATTATATATATTTAAACTTTCAATAATGAATTTTCATCTCCCTTCCTCAATTACAAAATTAAATGGTCATAATTGGTTGATTACATGATTAAATATATCATTTAATCATCCATGAAAAAGGAGACTCTTGGGTTGCTTATAACTCTTGTCTCTTGGGCTTCCATCATTATGTATATTTTTAATCAACCATAAATGAATTGTAATTCATGACTCTTGGGTTAAATACATTATTTAATCACCCATAAATAAATATAATAAATATAGAGCCTATAAAAAGGGGCCTAGGGTGAGCCCATACAATACACATTAATAGATTCAAAAGTTGAGATTAGTCTAATGTATAGTGAGTGAAGTTATTAGGTCTACAGAAATTTCGGTGACTTTGTTGATGTCTTTGATGACCAATTCTAAAATATGGTGAGATTTGGTTAAAGTTATAGGTGGGCAAACTCATGATTCTGAATAGGTTCCGATAGAGGTTTGATAATGAAATTTTAGCATTCCAATCAATTTTCTTGTAATGAAATTATGAGAATTCTAGGAATTCCATTTTAGTAACGTTTCCAACTTCTATGGTCAATATATGTGTTTGAATATATTTTTTTTTCATTATATTTTATTTTAGACGTATAATTAGACAAAGATGAATACATGGGTTCATAGAGGGTGCCACTCTATAGACATACAGATTGTTGAATATGGCTTAGTTAAATCCCAGAGCTAGTACTACCATTTGATATTCCGATTGCACCTAGGAGAGGCTTCAACTATTTTCAAGAAGCGATTACGTACCTCTAAGCCTTGATCCGAAATTATTTGTGATATGGGAATTTAGATCAACAAGAAGTCCAAAGGCCAAAGGGGTCAAAGGACTAAGTGGATAAGGATAACCACACCTATCATACGATAACTTTCCAGTTGTGTGGTGGAGAAGCTAATGGAACTAAATGGTTTCTTAAATGAACATTATTTTTGACATTCTCCTATAAAAAGGTGAGTCGAGGCACATCCAAAGGTATGCCTAAATCATAGACAAAATTACTTTATGATTTTATATCGTCAAACACCAAATTTGATTGTCGGAGTGACCCCGGATGGCACCTAACCGGTCTTGGTACTAACTCCCTTGTTTTGCAACCAACTCGCGTTAAACCTAATTGTGCAGATTTTTGCATCATCGGTTGGCACTGTAAGTGGGAAAGGTTAGTTTCTTGGAAAATATCATATTGATTTGATCCGATTTGGCTAGCCAAAAATTAGTCGCTACAAATCTATGGTTTGGGGGCATATATGTCTCTATAGGTCCCCTGCCAATACACAATCCACAAGAGGGTTTTCATGTCAATGCCCCCATCTATGGCGTATTTTGTGGGAAAATCACTTACTAAAGTTTGATCTGATCAACTATGATTTGCAGGAGGCACACCCTCTAACATGGAACACCTTGTGTCATGCCACAAATTCCCATGACCAGGATGGTACAAGAATTCAAGGGTGAGAAAATTAAACATCAACACATCTTGACCTTAATCATATGCTAATACAACACTGTCATGGCCATAATTCCAATACTCGTTTAGGAGCGAGGGAAATGGATTTCAAAAGTGTAAACTAACCAACTCATACACATGAATTCCTTAAGTCCAGAACTCAACACCTTGTGTGTATTGAATTTAAAATTGAAACCTAGTCCATTAGAAAGATGATTCAAAAATACTCAATTTAAAAAAAATATACACTTAATTCTAATTTAAAATGAAGAAATTATACCCGATTGAAGTTTGGATAAATTTACAACAAGGCTGTGAATAGTACCTACAATTGATCGTAACAATAGTTATGAATAATCATGACATTAGTTACGATTGATCGTAACATATATTATGATTGATCGTAATTATGATCAATCGTTGAAATATTGGCCCAAGTATCGAAACATGCTGTTTTGAAGTCCAATGCAATTTCCTAAATTTTAGGCTCTAAAACTCTAAAACTTCACTAAAAATACCCATAATTCATCTAAAATCATCCATAACATGTACAAATGGGGAAAACATCATTATATATCAATCTTAATGGAAATCATATCGAAAATACATCTCAAAAACTTGAACTTGTCCAAATTTACACATCTTGTCCATTTTCGAACTAATTTCACCAATCCTCAAACACATGCATTTCCAATACACAAAACTGATCTATAACATCTATAAACATCGACTAATCATAAAAACGCCATTCACATGAAAACATGCTTGATTCATATACAATGAGGTCCAAATTTAAAATTCAAGGCATATACGCCCATATACACATTCTTAAAATGAAATCTCGTCGTACATGGCTAAATGAACCAAGTCTACATCTCGGACGTGCAAATACAACAAAAATAACAAAAATGAGTCTCTAACTCCTCATTAAACTCAAGGTTAGTTAGCATCGGCTTTTTTCTTGCCATAACCTGAAAGTGTTAATGTAGGTGGATGAGTAAAGTTCAACGACTCAAGATCATATGTTGTTCAATTCACCCAAGTTTTCACATTTCATAATAATATATAATGCAACACATATGCATAACATAACTACGTGTCAAGCTTTTTAGCATTGTAGTCAAACACCACAATTATATGATTCACATGGCATATATGTCATACTCCACAATCTCAAAGAACCATTTTTCTTCTTAACAAACAACACGAGTGCTCTCCATGTTGATGCACTTGGTCTAATAAAGCCCTTAGCTTTCAAATCGTCTAATTGATGCTTTAGTTCCACCAACTATGTTGATGCCATCTGATATGGTGCCTTAAAAATGGGCGTCATACCGGGCATAAGATCAATGCCAAACTCTACCTCTCTCTTGGGAGACAAATCTGTCAGATCTTCCGAAAAGACATCCAAAAAGTCACACACTACCGCCGGATATATCTCCTTCAGAATCTCCTCTCCCTCAACCAAAAAACTAGCCAAGATAAAATTGTGTCGCTCTTGACCACTAATTCTATAGTAGGGAGAAGTATAAAAATCACTCCAATCCCCAACAAAACAAAAGTAATCGCCCTTGAGTGTATAAATTGTCACTCACCCTCTAAAGTAGTCTATCATCGCATGGAATTCAGACAACCAATCCATCCCAATGATGATATCAAAACTACTCATGTCAAAGAGAATGAAATCAAACTCAAGTGTCGCGTCCCGGAATTCGGACCGCCAGGACTCCCCCGGACCGACCCGAACCCCGAGTCGCGAACCCGTTTACTCAACCTCACGCTATAACCACCACCTGATCATACAATCTCAATTTCTTATTATTTTTACGAAAATCGGGCATGACCCATTCTAAATAATCAGATCCTGGCATGTTATACCTGCTTTCAATTCAAATGGACACTTCTGGGCACGTGTCCCCCCAACATTTATATCTAACAACAAAAATGGACACTTCTGGGCTCGTGTCCCTCCAGCATTTCTACTACATGCATAATACAATCAAAAATACATGTCTCAGTCCTTGAATGTCTGTATTATATACATACATCACATGAATAAAATACGACTGAAGGAACTGAATCTACATAATCGCTCCATACATTTAATCCAAATGTAATGCGTCTATCTAAAATCCTGAACAGAAGTCAGATTCTAAGAAGACTAATCACTACCTCAGCAACTGGTGCTATCAATCCCCCAACTGACTCCAAAACTAGCAACACCTGCAAAACCTGGGAGGGGGTGAGCTCAAAGGCCCAACAAGGTATGTAGAACCATACTATCATCACAGCAGCAGGTCGATCCTCACATATTCTCAAAAATATACATGCACTTAAATATATCACAATATTTAAAGCCATGCCCCTCCTAGCATACATGAACCAACAATGCACATGGCAGTTCTAGTACTTATGAACATTTAAATCTACTACACATGACTTATGAAAATCATTTACAACATGTTCAAAAGCAATACACATCCAACATCATTATGTATAGAAAACATACATGAATAGAAGCATTTACATGAACAATGTAAATCAAATACCACATCACCTACTCAACAGGATCCACTGAATCATGCATAAATACACATGAAATCTCTATATGTCTACATGACATGTACACATGCTTTTTACCCATAAACAATCACGTTTTTTAAATCATGCGTGATGGTTTCCACCTCAATGCATATACATAGATATATAACTCACACCAAATTAATTCATAGGGGACTTTCTCATCACTCCAATAGTAAGGGTCTCTTCGGCACCCAAACTCTACTTGTGCTTTATCGGGTTACTAACCCGAAGGGAGCACCTCCTCTTAGCCAAGTTTTGGGTCTTTCACCCTAGGGGCCTTCCCCTTATCTTAATTTCACACTCATGCCCCAAAATCATCATATAGTGCATATAATCACACCCATGCACTTATCCACACCATGAATGCATTTTTGTCAAATCAATGCATTTTCCTTTCACCTCAAGATTGTCACAATGTCATCACACTCATATCATGGAAATCATCATGCTTATGCATTTTTCAAGAAGTCATATCTTTTATGCATAAATGTATGAACACCACATTTTCACGTTTTCACCAATGAACACACTTTTCACCAAAATCATTCATAGTCACATTTGCACATAAACAACATATATATGTCATCCTGCATACAATCACTTATATATACGTATATTAGCATAAATATAATCATGCCTTCATTCCAATCATGTATTTACTACGAGCAACCAACGCGCATTCTTACAACCATATGCAATCACGCAAATATATATATATATACATCATGTCACCCATATAGGTAGTGAAAACATGCATAACACTTCACATACTTCATGCTTTTCCAATGCCCTTCTATGCCATATTCAATTTAGCATGCATTTCTACTACTGCACCAGATATATAATCACATATATACTTACGTATACTGAACTCATGCATAAGAATCATATATGCATACAAGACAACATCTAGCTAAATATATATATAATTTAGCATACTTTACATGGCTGAATCCCTAAATATGCATATAACAAGGCAAATTAGTAACTGAACTTAACAATGCTCTTACCCACTAAGCCCACACATATATGTATATACCCACATATGTATATATCCTCACCTCCCACGTATATATATATAATCCACCTTTATATATATATATATGCACATATATATATACAAACGCTACATATGATCAAATTAAGAACATACATAAAATTAATCAACATAATTAAAATATACATAGGAGATAGAGGCAAGAATCAACTTACCTTAGGTCCCGTTTCGCCAAGTCCGCGTGATGTGGTCGGAACTAAATTATATTGTAAGCTTAATTTTGCCCTTTTTATCAAAATATAATTTAACCACTCGCAAGAGCACGAATCTTTGTAGATAAGGTTCTATATAGAGGGTATCGATCCCACGAGGACTAGTCGTTAATTGTCATAAAGAAAGATTAATTCTCCTTTAATTCTAAAAACAGGTTTTTGGTTTTGTGTTTAAAACTATTGCGTAAATGAAATGACGATAAAATTAAAGAGTAAAGTTGGGAGAGAGAACTAGGGTTGGTTTCCACCACTAGCCATTCACATGTTCATAAGTGTAGCAAGCATGGGATTCATTAATTAAATGCCTAACAATGTCATTAGGCTTGTGACCTCAATGACATATCAAAAGATCAATGTGTGTGCTAACCTATCATAATCCATCTTCAACAAGCATAGCTCTTCAACCTAACTAACTACCTAATTACTCTACTCTCTACGTAAACACTACATGCATCCAAACTACCTTGTCTTGGCATGGTCTATACAAACTAGCATCACACATTCATTTAAACACCATTATCTAGCCATCATTTGCACTTCTTGTGGAATATGCAAATGTTGTGCATTCAAGTGACAAAACCTACTCTAAGACAAGAATAAATTCCATATCAAATGAATATATATAAGAAATGTATTTGTGTACATAATCACTAGGCTAAATAATCAACATTTAATTACAAATCCCCAAGAGCTACAAAGATGAACAAGTTTACATGGCTAGGGGTTGAAACCAACACCCTAGTAGAAGAGTTAGTTGCTCATGGTTGCCTTGCACCCTTCCATTGATGAAGAGAATGAAGCTTCTTGGTCTGGTTCAGCTTTTCTCTTCCTCTCCCGAAGGTCTCTCCTCAAGTCTTCTGATGTGTATGTTGAGAGATATGAGATATGTGGCTTTTGGTGCTTTTTGTATGCTTTTTGGCTCCTTTGGGCCCACCATATATATATATATATATCATTATATATATCTCTTGTATCAAGAAGGCCCCCAAAAGTCTTGTTCAAGTCAGACAATCCCCCTAAGTCGTGCAAAAAGGGGGATTTTGTTGCAAGTGGGAGAGCAGGTGAGCAAGTGGCCAAGTGGGCTCTGCAGCATTTCGATTGTCGAAATTGCATTTCGATTGATCGAGATTTCGATCAATCGAAATGAGATTTTGATCAATCGAAATCTCGATTGATCGAAATCCACATCTCGATTGATCGAGATGCCTTGGCAACATTTTCTAATTTCATCTCTTGACTGCAGAAAGCTTCCAACTTTGCTCCATTTACTCCAATACCTGCAAAACATCAAAAACACAAAAATACCGTAAACATATCTCGGTAAACGCAAAAACGGAACTAACATATGCAATAAAGATGGTTCAAATGCATAGAATTGATCACTTATCACACCCCCAAACTTACATATTGCTAGTCCCTTAGCAATACAATATTACAAAAATGAAATCAACTATCTTATACAAAAGTTTAATCATGTTCAGTCATCAACTAGATAAAGGGCGCTCATCCATTCATTTCACAATTGGCAAATGCAACAAGTATTACAGAACTATGTGGTCATTAGCAAAAATGGACTTTCACAAGCTATAAATGAACGACAGTCCCCACATACTGGCCAGCCCGAACAACTATAACAGTTCCAACCCCAAAATCCTCTTTGAAAAGTGAACATGCATTCTAACGTGTGGCTTTTGTCATATTTGGAGAAGAAAACGAACAAATCTGTTTTTAAGAGAAAAACTCATTGAAAATGCTCAACACGGCTGTTACATTATCACAAAACATTCATGATTGCTCATGTGCGGATGACCGTGCAATGCTTAGCTCTTTTTGCTTTCTTGTAAGCCCATGTAGCAGCATTGGGCCAATGACTCCCAAACCAATTGGTTTTAGGGCATTAGGTGAAGAAGCACCCCTCGGACTTAACAACCGAGCTTACAAGGCGATGAGCGTAAGCAAGCCACCCACTTATTACTGCTCAACCTTACACACTTTTACACGAATATTTCTTGCTTTGAGGCATAGAAATCCTGTTTATTTAGTGAGAAGGCTTATTGCATATTTTTCTCTTTTTATTTTTTTTTTACAACAACTGGAAGAACTTATTCTCTAAGTTGTTCAGATAAAAACAGAAATTTCAAAAATTCTCCCTCAGACTTATACCCCACAATTTAAAATGCATGTGTGCGAATTTGTGAGGTTAAGGACAAATTTAGGGCAAGAACTGTACGTGCTCGAATTTGGACAATAATATAGACCGTTCTAGCTTACTATCAAGCTTGCAAAAGTGCGGGTATTTACAATGCTACAGTTCTTAACTACCTGCTGCATTTACCTCGGACATTCATTCGAATGACTTCCTTTAAAAAAAGCAAGACATCATGGCAAGCATCCAAAAATATCGAGAAGAAGAAAAGAAAGAAAAAAAAACTGCTCTACAATGACACTCAAAATAATAACCGAACATTGCATGCGTATGCAAGTGGTATAGCATACCGCACCCCCAAACTTATATGCAACATTGTCCTCAATGTTTGGACAAGAAGAGCAAGGAAAGAAGTTACCGGGATGGCAGAATGCGAGAAAAATGGAATTCCACAGCAGCGGTCATCCTGTAAATAAGAAAAATCTGCACAGAATACCAACTGGATACCACGAGCATTACAAGGAACAAAAAGTAGATAAATAGAACATAATGAAATAATTATGCACAAACAGACAATGCCAATATCACTGTAAATCTAATGGTCTGAACTGGTGTTTCCCGATTGTCTAAGAGGTCTATGCGATAAGATATTGACTATCCAGGCGCGCTAACGTATAGCACGCAAAGGGGCTGCCTTTCTTTATTACCGCCATACTGTGTTGAAGCAATCTCAACAGTATTGGGAATTGAAACCAGGCGGTAATAAACGGAAATCATCAACTGAATCGCATATAATAATTAGACAAGTGGTACTACATACATAGTCAAAGTATAGAGAACAGATAGCTTGACGGAAAGCAAAAAAAAAAAGACAGTAAAGATAACACATGGCATAAAAGAAAATATAAATGTATTCCATATAACTGAAAATGAGTTGTAGTACAAAGTGTACCTGCAGGTGGAATACTCAAAAAGAAACTAAACATGGCCAACATGGCCTCTCAAAAATAAAGAAAGAAAAATACAGAAAATAAAGCAGAAAAGATGAATAAGGTGCAGCTACTCGAGGGCAGGTGGTGGTGGTGGTGGCTCGGTGGGAGCAGAAGTGGAGGTGGAGGCTCGACCTGCGAACAGGAACTGCAGATCCTGCCGAAAGGCTCGGAACTCGTCTAAGATCGCTCTCTGGCCCTGTACCAGAGAAGAAATGTCCGTCCGAATACCTGCCAGCTGACTCTGCGTCACCTGGACGTGCTCGTCAAAACCCTGCTGGAGCCGCTCTACGTCAGCTGCCAGGCAGGAATAGCCTGTCGCTAAGATATCATGCCGCTCTGCAGCGACATCCATCTCCTCCTCCTCCATCTCCTCGTCCTCTGTCTCAGCCCCTGCTGGCTCTCCCTCATCCATCTCCACCGGGGCATCCATATCTACATCGTCTGATGGATCACCCTGATGGTCCTGTCGCTCTAGGTGTCGCCTCACCCGATCCCACTGAGTAGATGTGAAGCGGGTGGGCGGTGCCAACTGAATGTCAGTCCGACTGACCGGTATACTGGCACTGCTGAGAAAAGCGGCGATCAGGAATGGAAAGGGAAGACGCCAACTCGCTGCTCTCCTCTTCCTCTTGTTGACGAGGCCATCCCAAACTTTGTGCATCTGCCCCCAGATAAGCGATGGGACAGAAAACCAAGCGCCCGTATGGAAAGCATAGAGGCAACGGAGGAGGTCGCCCCTGCGCTCGGCCACGTGCTGCAACGGACACGCGTTCTTGAGGAGAACGGTGTCCAGGAACCAATATCTGCTCGGGCACATCGACTTGGACGTGCAGTTGTGGTTGGGCGTGGTAAACGCCCCGCCACACATGTCCATCACTATCGAGAAGAGCGTGGTGTCTGCTGGGAGCGCTGCACTATAGAGTGGCTGACCATCCGGGCCAACCATGTCCGGCGGCTGCTGGTGAGGGATGCCGAGCATATGAGCAATCCGACTCGGCGTAATCGTGATCGTGACAGTGGCCACGGTAGTCTCGAGTGTATCTGGCGCTGTGCAGGAGTAGGTCATATGCTCGTAAAAGACCTGCACTAGGCGCTCGTGTGCCACATCGGTGGGAGGCACACATAGCCGGTCGAGGGGACGCCTCCTGAGCTCGGCAACCGTCCACTCGGTGTCGGGACGCCTCTCGAACTCCGCTAGGTCGAAAACCTGCTCCGGGTGGAACTTCCGAGACCGGAAGGCTCGCCCGGGCACGTCACGAACAGCACCGGCGGCGTTCTTCACTCTCGCCATGGCCTCGGAACAGTCTGCACTGGATTCCAAAAGGTATGTAAATAAAAGATGAATAAGAAGAAAGTTAAACTACTACTAGACTAAAAGAATAAAAATAAAAATGAAGTCCTAGTCCAAGGTACTGACAAAAATGCAAAAAGTTGCTCTCGAAGAGGCAATGTGAACGGGTGCAACCGACACGAAGGTACCGCGGTTACACACCGTACTCTAAGCGTTTGAAACGAAGAAAATGCCAAATCCCACTTCGTCATGAATTCTTACCCCCCCCGAAACCCACAAAAACTCGATTCAGATATCGCAATAGCAACCATCCACCTCAACATTATCTAACTATGTTTATTCCGCCGTAAAACTATCAAAAATGGCGAGAGAGTAAACAAAAAGTAGCCATGCATCACTTACCTCGTGAGGAAGAAGATGAACGGCTCAACCGATGAAAACTCCACGCGCAGCCGCGAAGAGAAGATCGCGCAGATGCTAGCGGCGGATCGGACTGCGTCGGATGGCGGCGGATGATCGGGAATGGCAGATCGAGTGCTCGGGAATGCTTGGAGAAGGCTTGGATCACACGGAGGAAGAGAAGAAGTCGGATGGTCTTTTAAAATGGGAGGGAAGCCCAACGGTTTAAATAGATTTTTGGCTCACGTGCAGGCTCCGCGTGCATTTCGATTGATCGAAATGTGCATTTCGATCAATCGAGATTTCGATTGATCGAAATCTTGCTTCGATCAATCGAAACCAGCTTCGATGGATTGAGATTGTCTTTTCGCTCAATCGAAAATTCCTCCCTTGAATCACATATTGACTTCGATTAATCGAACCTTTAATTGTTTCAATCGAAATTTGATGTCGATCGATCGAAGACCTATCGAAGTGCAATCGAAGAATACCACCTCTCGGGACTTTGGACTTGGCAAATCTCTGCAATTTTTCGATCAATCGAACTAGATTCTCGATCAATCGAAATTGTCGATTGATCGAAATCTTGGTTTCGATCAATCGAAATGCTCAAAAACAGTCAGTGCAAAGTATGCTACAGGGACTTGGATATTTTGGGAATTAGATACTACACTGCTTAGATACAATCCTACTTTGGATTAAAAGGGACATCATGGAAGCTTGATAGCTACCATGGCTTCGCCACCTTAAACGTCTATGGCGCGACGTCCGGATCGACTCACGAGTCAAAATACACGGGATCCGTCAAAGTGACGACATCCACGTATTCGGTGATGACTTGGTCATCCACACACACTTTTAAGCGCTGCCCGTTTACTTTGAACATCGAGCCATCTTTCAAGTCCTTCAATTCCACCGCTCCGTGGGGAGGTCGGAACTAAATTATATTGTAAGCTTAATTTTGCCCTTTTTATCAAAATATAATTTAACCACTCGCAAGAGCACGAATCTTTGTAGATAAGGTTCTATATAGAGGGTATCGATCCCACGAGGACTAGTCGTTAATTGTCATAAAGAAAGATTAATTCTACTTTAGATTAAAAGGGACATCATGGAAGCTTGATAGCTACCATGGCTTCCCCACCTTACACGTCTATGGCGCGACGTCCGGATCGACTCATGAGTCAAAATACACGGGATCCGTCAAAGTGACGACATCCACGTATTCGGTGATGACTTGGTCATCCACACACACTTTTAAGCGCTGCCCGTTTACTTTGAACATCGAGCCATCTTTCAAGTCCTTCAATTCCACCGCTCCGTGGGGAGCGACGGAATTAACCAAAAATGGACCATCCCAACGGGAGCGAAGTTTTCCAGGAAACAAATGGAGGCGCGAGTTGTACAACCAAACTTTTTGGCCCGGCGAAAATGTTTTGACTCGAATATTACGATCATGAAAGGCTTTGGACTTTGCCTTATAGATTTTCGCATTCTCATACGCGTCATGTCGCAATTCTTCCAATTCATTTAATTGAAGCTTTCGATTAGAACCGGCCTGTTTCATGTCAAAATTGAAGGTCTTGGTGGCCCACATAGCTTTATGCTCCAATTCAACCGGAAGATGGCACGCCTTGCCATAAACTAACCGATAAGGTGACATTCCAATGGGAGTTTTATATGCGGTTCGGTATGCCCATAATGCATCGTTTAGTCGCAATGACCAATCCTTCCGGTCGGGCCGAACAGTTTTCTGAAGAATGTTCTTAATCTCCCTATTGGATACTTCTACTTGGCCACTAGTTTGAGGATGGTAGGGGGTGGCTACTTTGTGTGTGACGGAGTATTTGAGAAGCAAGGTTCGAAGGAACCGGTTACAGAAATGCTTACCTCCGTCACTGATGATGGCCCGAGGCATACCAAACCGGCTAAAAATGTTAGCTTGAATGAATTTAACCACGACTGCGTGATCGTTGGTTTTGGTAGCAACGGCCTCTATCCACTTAGATACGTAGTCCACCGCCACAAGTATGTACTCATGACCAGTAGAGGGTGGAAATGGTCCCATGAAGTCAATGCCCCACACATCGAATATTTCAATGATAAGAATAGGGTTAAGAGGCATCATGTCCTTCCGAGACATCGCGCCAAGGCGCTGACATCGCTCACAAGAGCGGCAGAATGAATATGCATCCCGATGAAGTGTCGGCCAGAAAAATCCGCATTGAAGAATTTTTGCTGCGGTTTTCTTAGCACTAAAGTGTCCCCCACAAGCGAGTGTATGACAAAATTTAAGAATGCTTTGGAATTCACTGTTGGGTACACACTTACGAATTATTTGATCGGGGCAGTATTTGAACAATTGAGGATCGTCCCAATAATATGATCGTGATTGGGAGAGAAAACGATCCTTCTCTTGTTTGGTCCAAGAAGATGGTATTTTACCGGTTGCCAAATAATTAACCACATCCGCATACCAAGGGATACTCTCTTGAGAGATGACAAAGAGTTGTTCATCTGGGAAGGATTCACAAACTGGAATGGAATTATGAAGGGATTCAACAAGAATTTTAGAAAGGTGGTCAGCTACCACATTTTCAGTTCCCTTTTTGTCTCTAATCTCAAAATTGAACTCTTGCAACAAGAGTATCCATCGGATCAACCTAGGCTTGGTGTCCTTTTTCGCCAAAAGATGCCGGAGGGCAGCATGGTCCGAATAGACAATGACCTTTGAACCTAATAAATAAGCTCGAAATTTGTCTAATGCAAATACTACCGCAAGCAACTCCTTTTCCGTTGTGGTATAATTGATTTGAGCCTCGGAAAGGGTTTTACTTGCGTAATAGATGACATGTGGCAGTTTGTCTACTCGTTGCCCTAAGACAGCACCCATGGCATAGTCGGATGCATCACACATAATCTCAAATGGGAGAGCCCAATTTGGAGGGATTAGAATTGGAGCGGTTGTAAGCATGGTGCGGAGTTTTTCGAAAGCGTCAAGGCACGCTTCATCAAAGGTAAAGCAAGACTCTTTTTCAAGAAGGCGACACAAAGGCCGAGAGATCTTGCTAAAGTCTTTGATGAAACGGCGATAAAAGCCCGCATGCCCAAGGAATGAACGAATCTCTCTCACCGTAGATGGTGGAGGAAGTTTAGAAATGAGTTCAACCTTGGCTTTATCAACCTCTATTCCTCGCTTAGACACAATGTGCCCTAGGACAATACCCTCTTGAACCATAAAATGACTCTTTTCTCAACTAAGAATTAGGTTGGTTTCTTGACATCGTTTGAGAACACAAGCTAGATTTTGGAGGCATGATTCATATGAAGGCCCAAAAACGGAAAAATCATCCATGAACACTTCTAAGAATTTTTCCACCATGTCCGAGAAGATAGACATCATACACCGTTGAAAAGTTGTCGGTGCATTGCACAACCCAAAGGGCATGCGTCTATAAGCAAATGTGCCGAAGGGACATGTAAAGGTGGTTTTCTCTTGGTCCCTAGGGTCTATAGCAACCTGATTATAGCCGGAATATCCATCCAAAAAGCAATAAAAGCTTTGCCCGGCCAATCTCTCCAATATTTGATCAATGAATGGGAGGGGGAAGTGATCTTTCCGAGTGGCTGAATTTAATTTCCTATAATCAATGCACACTCTCCATCCTGTGGTGGTGCGTTGGGGAACTAATTCACCCTTATCATTAGGTTGCACCGTAATACCAGACTTCTTTGGAACCACTTGAGTGGGACTAACCCACTTGCTATCAGAGATGGGGTATATGATCCCCGCATCTAGTAACTTCACCACCTCCTTCATTACAACGTCCTTCATGTTTGGATTCAATCGACGTTGTGCCTCCCTTGAGGTCTTTGCATCCTCTTCCAAGTGTATGCGATGCATACAAACAGAAGGGTCTATTCCCTTAAGATCTACCACACTCCATCCTATTGCTTCCTTGTGATCTTTGAGCACCTTTATGAGTTCCAATTCTTGATCATTTGTGAGATTGGAAGCAATAATGACTAGAAGGGTCTCATTTGCGCCCAAGAAAACATACTTGAGTGTAGCTGGAAGAGGCTTGAGCTCAAGTTGTGGTGGGGAAATTAAAGAAGGAGTTTGGGGAGTTTTGGACAAAGGGGGCAAGGGTTCTCTCGGAACTCTCCACTTAGGCAAATCCATGACAGTATTAACATCGAGCATGGAATTGACTTCACATATGGATTGCTCAATGTCAAAATCATCATAGTTAAAATGATTTAGGCATGCCTCTAAAGGGTCCGTGGAAAGAATAGAAGGAAGTGTTTCTTGAACAAGGTCGTCCACAACATCGACACAAAAGCACTCACTTTCATCGTCGGGTGTGTGGTGGGAAGCATTGAAGATGTTCAAGCGGACTTTCATATTCCCAAAAGAGATGTCCATCACTCCAGTACGGCAATTAACGCAAGCGTTTGCCGTGGCCAAGAATGGACGACCTAGAATGATAGGGATATGGTGATTCGGATTTTGAACTGGTTCCGTGTCAAGGACTATGAAGTCCACCGGAAAATAGAATTTGTCCACTTGAATGATGACATCCTCAATGATGCCACGTGGTTGCTTCACCGAACGGTCGGCAAGTTGCAACACAACCGTGGTATGCTTAAGTTCCCCCAAACCTAGTTGTTGGTAAACTGAGAATGGAAGCAAATTGACACTAGCCCCTAGATCAAGAAGTGCTTTTTCAAAAGATTGATTTCCGATGGTGCACGAAATGGTCGGAGCACCCGGATCTTTGAATTTAGGAGGGGCTTGGTGTTGAAAAATGGAGCTTATGTGCTCAGTTAAGAGGACTTTCTTAGGAACTTTATTCCTAGATTTGCGCTTTTGAGTGCATAAGTCCTTCAAGAATTTCGCATAGGAGGGAATTTGTCGAATAGCATCAAGGAGAGGGAGATTGATCTTTACTTGTTTGAAGATCTCCATCATGTCTTGGATTTTCTCTCCTTGCTTCCCGAAATGAGAAGGTTCCTTCAATCATTGAGGAAAAGGAACCGGAGGTTCATAAGAGGTGTCAAGATTTGGAATTGATGATGACACAACTTCACTTGCCTTTCCTTTTGGATTAAAAGGGGTATTTTGCAAATTTGGATTTGACGGAAACAATTTTGGATTTAATTGGGATTCTTTTGGATTTTTAGGTTGCTCTTGTAATTCCTTTCTCTCTTCCTCTCCTACCTTGGAGTCAATGGTTTTACCACTCCTCAAGGTTGTGATTGATTGAACTTGCTCTGGAGGAGCACTACAATTTGAAGATGATGGATCTTCAATCAAATGGACACCTTTGGGATTCGCCACCGGTTGACTCGGCAACTTACCTTCCTCCCTTCTATTTAAGGCATTAGCTAGTTGCCCGATTTGAGCTTCTAACCTAGCCATAGATTGAGCGTTGGCTTCAAGCTTAGCGATTGATTGAGAGTGAGTTTGCAATAAGCGGGTGTTGGCCTCAAGATTGCTTATCACTCGTTCTTCAAAGCTTTGGCTTCTTGGAGGAGGTGGTGGTTGTTGGTAATTTGATCTTTGATTGTAAGGTTGAGGGTTTGGCCTATAATGAGGCTGTTGAGATTGGGAATTAAAAGAACTTTGCCCTTGGAAAGAGGGACTTGATTCTTGATTCTTCCATGAAAAAGCCGGATGGTTCTTGTAACCAGGATTGTACGTGTTCGAATATGGATCATTCATTTGCTTAGCGTACAAGGCATTCGCTTGCTCTTGAGCATAATCGGGGGATTGCCCGGCAATAGGACAATCTCGCACAAAATGCGAAGTGCTATAGCAAAACGAACACCCCTCCTGATTTTGGACAGATTGGTTAGGAATAGGCAGCCCATTTTTCATGATTAAATCCATTTTTCGGGACAAGGCTTCTACTTGCATGGCTACCTCATCTACCCGTGAAATCTCATGCACTCCTCTACAAGGTTGGGTGGCCTTCCCTTTCCTAGTGGAGGAGCGTTGAGCTGAATTGTTGCTTAGGGTTTGAAAAAGTTTCCATGCCTCATCGGGGCTTTTCAAAAGGTACCCACCCCCACACGCGGAGTCTATCATTTGTCTATGTTGCTCACTCACCCCATCGTAAAAACTTTGCACTAGCTGCCATTTTGGGACAGCATGATGCGGACAAGATTTTAAAAGATCTTTTAACCTCTCCCACGTCTCATGGAATTGTTCTTGGTCAATTTTGGTGAATCCGGTGATTGCTCGCCGAATATCACTTGTCTTACCCATTGGGAAGTATTTTTTTAAGAACTCTATTTGCATTTTCGCCCAAGAATGGATTGAGTTGGGTTCTAGGGAATTGAACCAACTTCTAGCCTTATCTTTTAGGGAAAATGGAAACATACGTAGCTTTAGATCATCCTCCGTAAAGTGTGGTACACGAATGGTGGAACACACGAAAAAGAAGTAATCTAAGTGCCGGTATGGATCCTCATTAGGAAGACCGTGAAAGCTGTTAAGAAGGTTGAGGGTGGAGGACTTTATTTCAAATTGATTTGCCGCTACATCCGGAAATTGAATACACGAAGGTACTTCAAATGTAGTCGGAAGGTAAAAGTCCATAAGCAACTCTCCTTGAGGAGGTGGTGGTGGAGGTGGTTGTTCATGATTAAAAGGAGGTAGACCGGGAGGTTGTCTCTCATTTGGTTCCATGTTTTCAGTTCTAGGCAAAATAGGGTCCCTAGAGGTTCCTCTACGTTGTCTAAGTGTTCGTTCAAGTTCACTATTACAAGGAAGCAAAGGAAGTGACAATGACCGTCTACCTAGCATGCATTAACAATTGAACAGCACCTCTACACACAAAGTAACAATAATATATACAAAAGAATGTGAATGATTCAAACCACCAATTTTTGAAGTTATACTCATAAAGGGTTCCAATTTGAATTCTTCTAGATGCCCGCAATGTGGTATACCTAAAATCAAGAAGTTTGAGATATAAGAACAAGATATATACAAAAAGAATGAAAGAATTTCTAGCCTAAGAATTAAACCAGATTTAATCTTCCAATGGCGACAATTAAACCGTAGTCCCCGGCAACGGCGCCAAAATTTTGATGTGGTCGGAACTAAATTATATTGTAAGCTTAATTTTGCCCTTTTTATCAAAATATAATTTAACCACTCGCAAGAGCACGAATCTTTGTAGATAAGGTTCTATATAGAGGGTATCGATCCCACGAGGACTAGTCGTTAATTGTCATAAAGAAAGATTAATTCTCCTTTAATTCTAAAAACAGGTTTTTGGTTTTGTGTTTAAAACTATTGCGTAAATGAAATGACGATAAAATTAAAGAGTAAAGTTGGGAGAGAGAACTAGGGTTGGTTTCCACCACTAGCCATTCACATGTTCATAAGTGTAGCAAGCATGGGATTCATTAATTAAATGCCTAACAATGTCATTAGGCTTGTGACCTCAATGACATATCAAAAGATCAATGTGTGTGCTAACCTATCATAATCCATCTTCAACAAGCATAGCTCTTCAACCTAACTAACTACCTAATTACTCTACTCTCTACGTAAACACTACATGCATCCAAACTACCTTGTCTTGGCATGGTCTATACAAACTAGCATCACACATTCATTTAAACACCATTATCTAGCCATCATTTGCACTTCTTGTGGAATATGCAAATGTTGTGCATTCAAGTGACAAAACCTACTCTAAGACAAGAATAAATTCCATATCAAATGAATATATATAAGAAATGTATTTGTGTACATAATCACTAGGCTAAATAATCAACATTTAATTACAAATCCCCAAGAGCTACAAAGATGAACAAGTTTACATGGCTAGGGGTTGAAACCAACACCCTAGTAGAAGAGTTAGTTGCTCATGGTTGCCTTGCACCCTTCCATTGATGAAGAGAATGAAGCTTCTTGGTCTGGTTCAGCTTTTCTCTTCCTCTCCCGAAGGTCTCTCCTCAAGTCTTCTGATGTGTATGTTGAGAGATATGAGATATGTGGCTTTTGGTGCTTTTTGTATGCTTTTTGGCTCCTTTGGGCCCACCATATATATATATATATATCATTATATATATCTCTTGTATCAAGAAGGCCCCCAAAAGTCTTGTTCAAGTCAGACAATCCCCCTAAGTCGTGCAAAAAGGGGGATTTTGTTGCAAGTGGGAGAGCAGGTGAGCAAGTGGCCAAGTGGGCTCTGCAGCATTTCGATTGATCGAAATTGCATTTCGATTGATCGAGATTTCGATCAATCGAAATGAGATTTTGATCAATCGAAATCTCGATTGATCAAAATCCACATCTCGATTGATCGAGATGCCTTGGCAACATTTTCTGATTTCATCTCTTGACTGCAGAAAGCTTCCAACTTTGCTCCATTTACTCCAATACCTGCAAAACATCAAAAACACAAAAATACCGTAAACATATCTCGGTAAACGCAAAAACGGAACTAACATATGCAATAAAGATGGTTCAAATGCATAGAATTGAACACTTATCACCGCGCTTGCAAAGCGGTCCTTTTCCATGTCCGGTCCGGTCCAGTCTTGTGTCAAAATCCACCCGAGCAATCCATCGGGCCACTTCGTTCCCTTTTTAATTTCCATGTTTGGCCCAATTAATGTTAGGAGCCCAGTTCATAAACCACTTTCAATTGACCCAATTTAATCCAAGTTGGCAGCCCAAGCTCACCATCTTCTCACAATCCATTTCCTTTTTCAAATCACCCACTGTCCAAGTTCAATCTCAAGCCATACCAAACCTAATCAATAAATCAAGTTCAACCCACTTCTAGTTCCATTGGAAATCCAACACAAACTCAAGGCCTAAGCCCAATGCACAACTCATCATCTATATATATGTACATATGTATCACCACTACTATGTATATATCAAATGCACAACCCACAAGTTTCGGCACCATTCGAAACCACCAAACCACCCAATCAAAGCCCTAAGCTTCGGCACTATTGTCGACTCCAAAGCCGAACCCAAATTCAACCTCCATGATCAGCCACCATAAGTTCCGCAAATCTAAGCTAAAATAGCCCCTAACCAAGCCATTACCCTATTGCCAAACAACCCAAAACAACCATTGTCCAGCCACATCGCCAAAACCCAAATTCCGAAACTCAGTCGGAACCAACAACCACAAGGACCGAACCCACAGCCAACCACCATCCGGTCACCCACCGCGGAAGACCCATCCGAACCCAGCCGTGAGCCCAGCCAAACCACCGAGCAAACACCACCGGCAAACCACCGCGAGCCAAAGACCATGGCTGTCCAACACAGCCGAGCACCACGTCGGCACCATCGCCGTTCGAATCCCCCACCGAACCAACGAACCCAACCCGCAAACCCCAGCCACGAAACCCCCAATCGCGGCCAACAACTCACCACCCGTCACCACCGTCACCTTCAGCCGCTGCCGGAGCACCGCCTTTGTCATCGCCCAGGCGAAGCCCCGCCGTGAGCACCACCAGCCGAAGTCTCTTCTTCCTCTAGGTTCTCTCTCTCTCCCCGATTTCTCCTTCTCTCTCTTCCCTTTTTCCTTTTCTTTTCTTTCTTCTTTTTCTTCTTTTCTCTTTCTTTTCCTCTTTTCTCTTTTCTTTTCTTTTCTTCTTTCTCGGCTGACCACCCATTCTCTTATCTTCTCTTCTTATCTTTTGGTCCACACATTATATATATATATAATATATATATATATACACACAATACATGTATCCCATGTATTTTCCCACATATACCTACAATCATGTATATGCACCCACATTTCTTTGTTATTGCATATGAGCCCACCATATATTTATAATTTAATATAAATATAGGCACCATATATATATACATATATGTAGATATATATATATACATATACATACACTTTCCACTTGTATAGAAATCTCTATATCCACACTTTTTTGAATTTTAATTAATCCGAAAAAAAATTAATCCGGTCAAAATCCGCCCAAAATTAGTCAAAATTATTCCGGTCCTTACATCAAGTGCCTGCCCGGCTATCTCAATAGCACACTTCATAAAAAATCACTGTACCACCCACTACACTAATGCCCATGCAAATGATGCAATAATAAATTAATGAGATGCACCTGAATCAATCAATACACGAGAAAAATATACATATGACCACTGAAGGTCATGTTAAGGTGTCTGCGGGTGTCACAACATATACTTTGCCTAGAGCCCTCTAATCTTGTGCTTCACTAGCCCAAAAATTAGACTATTGTCTGGATGCACTAGGGGTATATCCCCTCACTGGTTGTGCACTCTTTGTAGACATAGCTGGCTATGGTGGAGGCAATGCTCTATAGCCCGACTATGCAATCATGGTCTGAGTTGGCCTCTGCTATGAATCCTGACCACCCATAGCATTTCCACTCTACTATGGACAATGCCTCACCCTGTGTCCCTGCTAGCCACAACTAAAGCATGTTTTCATGCTAGGGTGACCCATAGGCTGACTCGAAGGACAATTTGACTTGTAGTGCCCCGGTTGCTTACACTTGAAGCACACCACTTCTGCTCTGGTAGACCCCAAAGACAAAGGAATAGTAAGTGTAGAATATGCCATCAGCTGTCCCACTAAACCCACTGAATGAGAAGAACCACTTTGAACTTCTTCCTTATATGCCCCTCTGAAGCCATTGTCAAAGCCTTGCTTTGCTTCCAAGCCTCCCTCTTCTCATGTTTATCTTCCATTTCTTCTTCAGCCATCAAGGCCTTTTCTACTACCTCGACATATACTTTCAAACCCAAGATTAACACAAATGGCCTAACCAAATGATGAAGGCCATTAACGAACCTCCAAGTCTTCTCTTCTTAATCTATCACCACTTCCGGTGCAAAGTGTGAAAGAGAAATGAACTTGTTCTTATATTTAGTTATGGTCATACCATCATAAACAAGTTTCTCAAATTCTTTCCTCAATGCCCTCTTCTTTAGCCTAGGAAAATAATGCTTAAGGAATGGAGTCTTAAACTCTTCATGAGTATGCAGCAAGAATCAATTTTATCCTATCATCAGGAGTATACATCATATTTAGGTGCTTCTCTACTTGTTCCAACCAATTATCCGATATCAATGAATCCAAACTCCCCTCAAAACTAGGAGGCATCAACTTTTTGAATCGAGTGACAAACATGAATCGCCATTCACTTTCACTCTCTTTCGGTTACACTACCGGTTGTTATACCTCATTAACCATCATTCTCACAAAATCTCTAAGGGTCATATTATCAACCAAATGGTTTCCCTCGGGAACTCCGGTCCTGCCCCTCCTCGGCGTCTAGGTGACATATCTCTATCTAGTTAAGATATAGGTCAACAATAATAGGTTATCTTATGTTATGTGCCCAACACAAGCAACATATTACTCAACATAAAAACATGTCATCACTTACACATATAACACATAGACATGCTTTTCAACACATATTTAATTACATAAACATGTTCTCAAGTCAACATATAACATTTAACATATGTTATGTAAGTACATTTTACAAGCACATAAGTTCTCATATCAACTATGTCATGTTTACACGCATTTATAGGTTTTTAACTCAAAGGTTTTAACCATACTGAACTATAAATGATACAACCCTTACCCTTCGTCCTTAGGTATTTAAACCCGATTATGCTCTGATAACAAACTATGCTTTGATACCAATCTATCACACTCCAAATCCGGACTATTGGGACTCCCCCGGTCCAAGCCTGAACTCTGAGAGTGAACCCGTTCATTAGACTACTGAACTATCTCAACATCAATCTCACCTTGATATCATGATTCGATACAAAGTTATCACTCCCCAATTGTCGGGTCATGACTTATCGGAGAAGCCTTTACATTACCATCATACTAATTCCTCACCGGAATTCCATGTGGATCAATCAATCTAAGTTGTGATCTCAAAATTAGTGAAAGCATTCTTTATACCAATATTACAATGTATACATGCATACATAGGCAATTCAAGTCCACTACGTATACACTTTATTGAAACATGCATACATAAGTCCCTTAGAAACACAGTGGATGTACATTTCAATTGATTGAAATGCATCCTCTGATTAAGCAAAACACATTTCAATTATGCAAAATGGGAATCTCGATTAATGGAAGTCTATGCTTGATCGAACATTTATCGAAGTAGTATCAAAATTCCATTGGAATTGGTCCACTTCCATTGAAATATTTTCAATACTTGGATGATTAATCGAAGCCTTTCGATTGATTAAAATAGGGGTTTCAATTAATCGAAAGCCCTCGAACACTGTTTCTCTGCAGAATTTTTTAAGTGTCCATTCTCATGCTTTGGTCCTCATTCTTACCATACATACATCTCGTTTTACCAATTCATCAACACAACCATTCTCACAAGTTTATACATGTAAAAATGAACATAAATGAAGAATCATCATTTAAATAATCTAACATTTACCATACTCAAAACCATGCTTATAATGTATGATATCATAAGACATAAATAATATATTTTCTCTAAACATAATAAATTATACATATTCACTACATGCATATAGTCCACAATCTGGAAATGCATTCAAATAAAGTAATAAAAGTCTTTAAATGAAACCAATTTTGCTCCACGCCAACTCACTATTGGGGAGACTCGATCACTTCTTTTCTATTTCTTGAAAAGAGTTAATACTTATGGGATTAGCTACAACACGCTTAGTAGGAATGTCTAAAATAAAATTCTGTAAGTTCCGTGAATACCATAGAAACATACATATGCATTTTTAGTTATGTTACACAAATATCCATATATCATAACCATACATAAGCAATATATAATGAAATATGATATGCATAACTTCCTTATCCTCTCCACACAATCTATTGGGCTCTAATTTTATGGATCACCCAATCCCACCTAACCGAGGCTCCTTTACCAGTCTACCTCAACAAAGGACTCTGTTTTAGGGAGTATCCTCTTCCATCTAACTGGGGCTCCTTTACCAGTCCATCCCATGAGGATTCTTTTTACCGGATCACCTCATCACTAAAGGAAAAATGGAAGCCATTTTAAAATTTTCAGATCTTTACACATAATTTTTTATCAAATCAATAAGCATTTAAAGAGATTTGGTACCTTAAACAATTTTTTGATCATATATGAGAACACTTTTTCTCTTCCTTTGCCTTGAACACTAGTGAAGCTTCACCTCCATGACCCCAGAGATATACCTGTTTGCGGAACTACTTCTCTCACTTTCTATATTCTGTATATATATTCATTCTCACTTTCTATTTCAGAATATCATGACTTGAGAGATATTGTATATTTGATATAGGGCTAAAGATGAGGATCAAAAGGGATTCCTTATGTCACAACCCAATTTTTGACTCCCGAGAACCGAGGGTGAACAGTGAAGGTCTCACCCGGTTCACACTCATGAACCTCTCAATTTCAAAACTCAACTTCCTATGCATTTAGAATTTTAGAATGATACTTAATCCATTGGGAAAATGATCTAAAAACACTAGTCGACGCCCAGCAACCTCGATCTCGCAAGACCGACACACTCTATCCAGGGTAACCCTACCCCCAACTGGTGTATCAATGGACAATGGTGACTCCAGTGATGACACCCGCAGCCCCAAGGCACAAGCAAATGCAACAGGAAGAGTCATGATGCAGTTTGGGTCATTGTGGATAGGTTGACCAAGGTGGCTCATTTCCTTCCTATTCGAGTGACAGATGATGTGGATACCCTTAGTCGGTTGTATATTGATCAGATTGTGAGACTGCACGGAGTGCCAGTTTCTATTGTGTCTGATAGAGATCCAAGATTCACATCACGATTTTGGCAGAGTTTTCAGGCTGCACTTGATACGGACCTCCATTTCAGTACAGCTTTCCATCCTCAGACAGATGGTCAGTCGGAGCGTACTATACAGATTTTGGAGGATATGCTTAGGGCATGTGCACTTGATTTTCGGGGCAGTTGGGAGGATCATCTTCCATTAGTGGAGTTTGCATACAATAATAGCTACCAAGCTAGTATTGAGATGGCTCCATTTGAGGCCTTGTATGGTAGACCTTGTAGGTCACCAGTTTGTTGGACAGAGGTTGGTGAGATAGTGGCTTTGGGGCCGGATATTGTCAGAGAGACTACAGAAAAGATTAAGATTATACGGCAGCGTTTGCTTACGGCTCAGAGTCGTCAGAAAAGCTATGCTGACAAAAGGCGGAGGCCTTTGGCATTTGAGGTGGGGGACCATGTCTTCTTGAAGGTCTCGCCACGACGGGGTTTGATGAGGTTTGGGCGTAGCGGAAAGCTAGCCCCACGGTTTATTGGTCCATTCGAGATATTGGATCGTGTGGGTGAGGTTGCATACCGCTTGGCATTGCCACCGCAATTGTCAAGTGTGCACAATACTTTTCACGTTTCGATGTTGAGAAAGTATGAGCCGGATCCTTCACATGTGTTAGATTGGACAGATCTTAAGGTGGAGGAGGATGTGTCATATGAGGAGAGACCGGTACAGGTTTTGGATGCTAGGGAGCAAGTCCTTCGAGACAAGACGATTCCATTGGTTAAAGTCCTTTGGAGGCATCACGGAGTCGAGGAGGCTACATGGGAGCGAGAACAAGAAGTCCGCTCAAAATATCCTGAGTTATTTTCTACTTGAGGTATGTTTCTAATTTCGGGGACGAAATTCCCTTAAGGGGGGGAGGTTGTAGAGACCGTGACCAATTTTGGCCGGTTTTGCATTTTTCGCATTATAATTGCCATAAATGCATTTTGAGTGGTGTTTAACATGTTTTGAGTGCAGGAAACATGTTTGGGAGGTGTTTTTAAGGTTTTGGGAAGTTTTCGGAAGAATTGGAGAAGTTTGACTTTTTGGTCAAACCGGGGCCCGGGATGCGACTTAAGTGGGCCCGGAAATCCGGAAAATTCTCAAAAATATTTATTTTTGGGAATGACTTAGATGAAATGTTTAGAGAGTTAAGGAAGTGATTTCGAGACCGTAGGAGTTTTCGGAATCGAAAAAGGAGTCCGGGAAGGTGCGTTAAGTGGCCTAGGGGTATTTTGGTCTTTTCGTGACCTAGGGACCTTAAATGGTCAAAGTCTGCAGAGATATTTCATATCTCACGGCTGCTTCTCTCTCTATATTGCTCCCACTTCTTCTCTCTCCCTTCTCTCTAGATTTTGGTGGTCTTCGGCTTGGATTCAAGGCTTGCCGAAGGAGGGGGATACGTAGGGGACGGCTAGGGCTTCCCTTTGAACCGATCAAAGTCGCGGTTTGGCAAAGTTGACATTGCTGGAAATTTGAGAAGTGCTTGGAAGGCCTTCATCTTTGAGGTAGGGGTGTTCTTTCTCATCTACTTGTCGATTCTAGGGTTTCGGGTGAAGTGGTGAGAGCTAAGGTTGTGTATTGCATGTTTTAGAGATGTAAGAGGGGTGGGATAAGGTGTCTTTATTCTTCTCTTGAGTCTCTTGTGTGCAATAGATGTGTATCTCCTAGTATGCATGATGTGAGTGACAAATGCATGAGAACGTGGGAGAATGAGAGCATGTATGCTTATATGTTAGCTCTTGTGCATATATGTGGAAATGTGTTATATTGGGCATGTATGTGCTATATGTTGTAAGTGAGTTAAATGCATACTATATTTGTATAGAAAATATGTGCATTTGTAAAGCATGATTAAAATGTGCTTAAGTGAAGTTTTGTGAGCATATGTAGATATTATGCTAGGTTGGCATGTATAGGTAAATATATGTGTGGTGTAGTGGAAATAAAATGCATGCTACATGTTTTTATTAATTAGCATGTGTATTGTGAGGCATGAAATTAAATGCTTGATGTTTATATGTTCGAAATGCATATATTGGGGCCGTTGTGAGGAAACGGGGAAGTGTGGTTGAATTGCCTAGAGTAGGTCAATACTCGGAGGGGGTGTTGGAGTGGTTACGTCACCTTGGAGTAGGTAGATACTCGGTGACGGTGGTTCACTCACCTTGGAGTAGGTAAATACTCGGTGGGGATTCTAAAAAGGTTGCTCAATCGCCTTGGAGTAGGTAAATACTCGGTGATTTTGGTTGCTCGCCTTGGAGTAGGTAAATACTCGGTGGGAATTTAAAGAAAGGGGGCCAAGTCACCTTGGAGTAGGTAAATACTCGGTGACGGTGGTCTGTCCACCTTGGAGTAGGTAAATACTCGGTGGCGGAATTGGAATGGTGTGGAAAAGTGTCTCGGTTTCATGATTCGGTCAAGAATTATGTTGGGATGTCGGGTTGAGTCCGAGGGAGAGACAAGCGTATGATTATTGCTTTCGTTTGAATTATGAAGCATGACAAGTGTTTAATGCATCCCTATATGTATATATGCATTGTTGTGAGTGAATATGATGTATGTTGAATGATATGTGAAATGTTGTGACATGCATCCATGTAGGTCGTGTCGGGTCGGCACTTAGGTGGGTTGGGGTATCTCTACTGAGCCGCAGTGGTGCTCACCCCTTTATTCTAAACATTTTACAGATAAAGCGCCGATGATGGATGGGACATGAGTGTCCAAGTGGATTCTAGTAGTGGTTTTGCTATCTTTTGGATGTTGCACATTTTGTGGCTATCCATGCCGGCTTGTGGCATGTGACTTCCTTTTTAGTCGTGGTTGTACCTTGGACATATGTACTTTTGATGTATGTATTGGATTATAAACTTGTTGGGTGTGAAAAGACAACGGTTTAATTTAGGTAATGCCCATGCGGCACTTGATTCATTTGATGATATTTCCCTTATGAATGAATGGTGTTTGTGAAAGAAAATGATTCATTTTGGTGTATGGATTCAATTATGGATGTGATCTTGAGAGTGAAATTGATGTTGGAACCTTTCATTTATGTTATTAATCTTGTTTGAGGGGTTCTAGGATGATAGGATGTTGATTGGGCTTCAAATGAACCATGTATAGGGTTGTTGGAGGTCCCGGGTAGTGCATTTCGATCAATCGAAATGCCTATTTCGATCAATCGAAACCCCCATTTCGATTGATCGAAATGGTTGTGAGATTTTATGTATTTGCAGGCCTTATTTCGATCAATCGAAGTCCCAGTTTCGATTAATCGAAATAATGCAGGTCCAAGATACCGAGAGGGTGTTTGCTTCGATTGATGGGGTCAAAATTTCGATTAATCGAGATGCATTTCGATTGATCGAAATGCCAATTTCGATTGATCGAAATTACTATTCACAGCTTTTTCCAAAACTTCATTTTGACGTAATTTCTTCGTTCTAGATCGGAATTGAGCGTGGTTTTTTTTGAACTTGAGTATTTTTCGATTCTCTATCCAATGGTGTAAGTCTCAGTTCCATATTCCAATCACAGAAATTTTTGAGGCTCGAAAGTGAGTGATTCTTAAAAGTGTGGGCGTGTAAATGTTCACTAAGGTGTGTTATTTGATGTAGGGCCCATGGGGGTTGGTTAAGATGGATTTGTGTGCATTCATATGCAAGAATTAGGTTAAGCTTCCGCGGGGAACAAGGGTAATGAGGGTCCATTGGGATTAATGGGCAGGTTAACCTCCGGTTTCCCGGGAGTCGGGGATCGGGGCGTTACAGAATGGTATCAGAGCATGATACCTTATAAAGGTTAAAAAGGGTCCATTGGGATTAATGGGCAGGTTAACCTCCGGTTTCCCGGGAGTCGGGGATCGGGGCGTTACAGAATGGTATCAGAGCACTAGGTTGGAATACCTAGGGACGAAGGGTGAAACTTGATTTTGTGGTCACTTGAGGTTAAGGATCGGAACATAAGGATTTGAACTTGAGGTTGTAAATTGCTTATGTGGAACTTGATGTATGCTTATATTTTCATAACATGCTTTTGTGGATTAAATAGACATAGCATGTGTAAGCATGATGGAAATTGACTAAGTATAAATGCTTGGTTCTAAAATTTTCTTGTTGTGCATATAGAAAGAAATGCCTCCAAGAAGAGCGCGAGACATTGGCGCTGATGCTCCTCAGGAGCCAACAGATGGAACACAGTTTATGCGTGATATGGCTGATACTATGAGAAGAATGGCTAGGGAAGCTAGAGAGGAGGAGGTTCAGGCATTACCTAGGGTTGCCTTGAGCCGACAAATGGTAGCAATGAAGGAATATGTGAAATTTAAGCCGCCTACCTTTGATGGCGCGCGTGATCCTCTTGTGGCTGAGAGTTGGATAGACCAAACTCACAAACTCATGGTTGCTCTTGCAATCAATGAGGATTTGAAAGTGGGGGTAGCGGCGCTTCACTTACAAGGAGAAGCTGATCGGTGGTGGCAATTCATCGGGAATGTCCACAATACCGAGACTATGGACTGGGAAACCTTTAAGGGTTTATTCTTTGACAAATTCTTTCCGACTTCGGTGAGAGACCGGATGAGGCAAGAGTTCATAGACTTGGTCCAAGGGGACTTGGATGTGATGGGGTACGAGACCAAATTCACATCATTGGCTCGCTTTGCCCCGGAGATGGTAATGAATGAGGAGCTGAAAGTGAAAAGGTTTGTGAAGGGACTCAAAACCTCTATCAGAAAGAGGGTATCCATTTTAGGTCTAAAGGCCTACAATGAAGTGGTTGACAGAGCCTTAGTGGCTGAGGAAGATGACAGAGACACCCAAAGAATATGGGAGTCTAAACAGCAAGCGAAGAATGCGGGGGCATCCTCGGGTAGTCAAGGACGGAAGAGGAATAGGGAGGGCAAGACAGGTTTCCAGGGGCAGCAACAAGCTCGCCCGGTACCTTCATTGGCCTTGCCTTCTGGATCTTCACGATCTTCTGTGGTGTGCTATAATTGCCATCAGATTGGCCATTTCAGCAGGGAGTGCCCACAGGGACATACAGTGGCACCAGTGCCAACAGGGATAGTGGGGGAAAGGGTGTGTTTCTCTTGTAAACAAACCGGACATGTGAAAGCTAACTGCCCACGGAGGCAGGTGATGCAGAGTGGTATAGGGACTCAGCAGAGAGCTGGGCAGACGACTACAGTTCAGTCTGGCTTCAGGGCATTACCGCCATCGCAGCCAGCACAGTCAGTACAGGGATCGCGGGTAGCGAGGGGTCCCACGCCTGCTTCTAGCCAGCAGTCGGGGTTACAGGGGACTGGGCAGCAGTCACGGGGCCGTGTGTTCACGCTTGCTCCGACAGAGGATGTACCGGGACCGTCAGTGGTCAGAGGTATTTTCCTGGTTTCTAGCTCGTGGGCTAGGGTGTTGATAGATTCGGGTGCATCACATTCATTCATATCTGTTGCATTTGCTTGTGCCTTGGGGCTGCGGGTGTCATCACTGGAGTCACCATTGTCCATTGATACACCAGTTGGGGGTAGGGTTACCCTGGATAGAGTGTGTCGGTCTTGCGAGATCGAGGTTGCTGGGCGTCGACTAGTGTTCGACTTTGTGTTGCTAGACATGACCACTTTTGATGTCATTCTAGGTATGGACTGGCTATCTACATTTAGAGCCACGATTGATTGTCTCCGTAGGAGAGTGACGGTGTGCACACCCGAGGGTGATTGCTTTTATTTTGTGGGAGAGCGGGATGATTTCTACTTTCCGTCTCTGCTTGGTTCCGGTGTGAGGGACGGGGTTGGATATTTCCTAGCTAGCTTGTTAGCCGAGGAGGATGCGATTGTGACTAGTGGAGGATTTCCACCGGTGGTTAGAGAGTTTGTGGATGTATTTCCGGAGGACTTGACAGAGTTGCCTCCGATGAGAGATGTTGTGTTTAGCATTGATCTTGCTCCTGGTACAACGCCTATCTCTATGGCACCGTATCGGATGGCACCGGCAGAGTTGATGGAGTTGAAAGATCAATTGCAAGAATTGTTGGATAAGGGATTTGTACGACCTAGTACATCGCCTTGGGGAGCTCCAGTCCTGTTTGCTAAAAAGAAGGACGGATCTTTACGGTTATGCATAGACTACCGTAAGTTGAACCAAGCGACGATTAAAAACAAGTATCCTTTGCCAAGGATATGTGACTTGTTTGATCAGCTTAAGGGTTCGACTTGTTTTTCGAAGATCGACTTGAGGTCGGGGTATTACCAGTTGAGGGTAAGGGAAGAGGACATTTCGAAGACAGCTTTTCGGACTAGATATGGCCACTATGAGTTTCTAGTGATGCCATTTGGTTTGACGAACGCACCAGCAGCGTTCATGGATTTGATGAACCGAATATTCAGGGTGTACTTGGATGGGTTTGTGGTGGTCTTCGTGGATGATATTCTTGTGTATTCTTCTTCTATGGAAGAGCATGAGATCCATTTGAGGACAGTGTTACAGACATTGAGAGAGCACCGTTTGTATGCCAAATTCGAAAAATGTGAATTTTGGCTAACGGAGGTAAAGTTCCTAGGACACGTGGTGTCAGAAGGAGGAGTATCTGTAGACCCTTCTAAGATTGAAGCGGTAATGGATTGGGAGAGGCCTAAGAGCGTATTCGAGATACGTAGCTTCTTGGGGTTGGCAGGATATTACCGGCGCTTCGTGAAAGACTTTTCGAAGTTAGCGGCGCCAATGACCAAACTTACTCGTAAAGGAGTTAAGTTTGAGTGGAACGAGGCTTGCGAGCATTCCTTTATGGAATTGAAGCGTAGATTGACTAGTGCTCCAATATTGATTATTCCCGAGCGCGGTTTGGGTTATGTCATCTACTGTGATGCTTCACGGGATGGTTTGGGATGTGTATTGATGCAGACTGAGAAGGTTGTTGCATATGGTTCCCGACAGTTGAAGATCCACGAGCAAAATTACCCGACTCATGACTTGGAGTTGGCGGCGGTAATTTTTGCTTTGAAAACGTGGAGGCATTATCTCTACGGAGAGAAGTTTGAGGTTTTCTCCGATCATAAGAGCTTGAAGTACCTTTTTACAAAAAAGGACTTGAATATGAGACAGAGGAGATGGGTTGAATACATGGAAGACTACAACTTTGATCTTCAGTATCACCCGGGGAAGGCTAATGTGGTTGCCGATGCATTGAGCAGGAAATCACATGGTACTTTGGCTAGCATTGCCATCCGTGAATGGAAAATGATGGAAGACATCTCAGAAATGGGATTGTGCCTTAGTGAGAGTGATGGACATGCCACTTTGTTCACACTCATAGCGCAACCAACTCTAGTGAGTAGGGTGGTTGAGGAGCAGAGGCATGACACAGAGTTAGAGAGTATTCGCACTCGGATTACGGGTGGCGAGGCAGTGGAGGATTGGGTTATCCATTCAGACGGAGGTCTGAGGTTTAGAGGCAGAATGGTTGTTCCATTGGCTTGTAGGGATGAGGTCTTGAGGGAGTTTCATAGCTCCAGACTTGCAGTACATCCCGGTGGTACCAAAATGTACCACAACCTTCGTAGACAGTATTGGTGGAAGGGCATGAAAAAGGACATCGCACGGTTTGTGGCGAGGTGCCTCACTTGCCAACAAGTGAAGGCTGAGCATCAGAGACCGGCAGGTTTGTTACAGCCCTTACCGGTAGCTATGTGGAAGTGGGAACACGTTACTATGGACTTTGTGACGGGGTTACCTAGGACAAGGAAGAGTCATGATGCAGTTTGGGTCATTGTGGATAGGTTGACCAAGGTGGCTCATTTCCTTCCTATTCGAGTGACAGATGATGTGGATACCCTTAGTCGGTTGTATATTGATCAGATTGTGAGACTGCACGGAGTGCCAGTTTCTATTGTGTCTGATAGAGATCCAAGATTCACATCACGATTTTGGCAGAGTTTTCAGGCTGCACTTGATACGGACCTCCATTTCAGTACAGCTTTCCATCCTCAGACAGATGGTCAGTCGGAGCGTACTATACAGATTTTGGAGGATATGCTTAGGGCATGTGCACTTGATTTTCGGGGCAGTTGGGAGGATCATCTTCCATTAGTGGAGTTTGCATACAATAATAGCTACCAAGCTAGTATTGAGATGGCTCCATTTGAGGCCTTGTATGGTAGACCTTGTAGGTCACCAGTTTGTTGGACAGAGGTTGGTGAGATAGTGGCTTTGGGGCCGGATATTGTCAGAGAGACTACAGAAAAGATTAAGATTATACGGCAGCGTTTGCTTACGGCTCAGAGTCGTCAGAAAAGCTATGCTGACAAAAGGCGGAGGCCTTTGGCATTTGAGGTGGGGGACCATGTCTTCTTGAAGGTCTCGCCACGACGGGGTTTGATGAGGTTTGGGCGTAGCGGAAAGCTAGCCCCACGGTTTATTGGTCCATTCGAGATATTGGATCGTGTGGGTGAGGTTGCATACCGCTTGGCATTGCCACCGCAATTGTCAAGTGTGCACAATACTTTTCACGTTTCGATGTTGAGAAAGTATGAGCCGGATCCTTCACATGTGTTAGATTGGACAGATCTTAAGGTGGAGGAGGATGTGTCATATGAGGAGAGACCGGTACAGGTTTTGGATGCTAGGGAGCAAGTCCTTCGAGACAAGACGATTCCATTGGTTAAAGTCCTTTGGAGGCATCACGGAGTCGAGGAGGCTACATGGGAGCGAGAACAAGAAGTCCGCTCAAAATATCCTGAGTTATTTTCTACTTGAGGTATGTTTCTAATTTCGGGGACGAAATTCCCTTAAGGGGGGGAGGTTGTAGAGACCGTGACCAATTTTGGCCGGTTTTGCATTTTTCGCATTATAATTGCCATAAATGCATTTTGAGTGGTGTTTAACATGTTTTGAGTGCAGGAAACATGTTTGGGAAGTGTTTTTAAGGTTTTGGGAAGTTTTCGGAAGAATTGGAGAAGTTTGACTTTTTGGTCAAACCGGGGCCCGGGATGCGACTTAAGTGGGCCCGGAAATCCGGAAAATTCTCAAAAATATTTATTTTTGGGAATGACTTAGATGAAATGTTTAGAGAGTTAAGGAAGTGATTTCGAGACCGTAGGAGTTTTCGGAATCGAAAAAGGAGTCCGGGAAGGTGCGTTAAGTGGCCTAGGGGTATTTTGGTCTTTTCGTGACCTAGGGACCTTAAATGGTCAAAGTCTGCAGAGATATTTCATATCTCACGGCTGCTTCTCTCTCTATATTGCTCCCACTTCTTCTCTCTCCCTTCTCTCTAGATTTTGGTGGTCTTCGGCTTGGATTCAAGGCTTGCCGAAGGAGGGGGATACGTAGGGGACGGCTAGGGCTTCCCTTTGAACCGATCAAAGTCGCGGTTTGGCAAAGTTGACATTGCTGGAAATTTGAGAAGTGCTTGGAAGGCCTTCATCTTTGAGGTAGGGGTGTTCTTTCTCATCTACTTGTCGATTCTAGGGTTTCGGGTGAAGTGGTGAGAGCTAAGGTTGTGTATTGCATGTTTTAGAGATGTAAGAGGGGTGGGATAAGGTGTCTTTATTCTTCTCTTGAGTCTCTTGTGTGCAATAGATGTGTATCTCCTAGTATGCATGATGTGAGTGACAAATGCATGAGAACGTGGGAGAATGAGAGCATGTATGCTTATATGTTAGCTCTTGTGCATATATGTGGAAATGTGTTATATTGGGCATGTATGTGCTATATGTTGTAAGTGAGTTAAATGCATACTATATTTGTATAGAAAATATGTGCATTTGTAAAGCATGATTAAAATGTGCTTAAGTGAAGTTTTGTGAGCATATGTAGATATTATGCTAGGTTGGCATGTATAGGTAAATATATGTGTGGTGTAGTGGAAATAAAATGCATGCTACATGTTTTTATTAATTAGCATGTGTATTGTGAGGCATGAAATTAAATGCTTGATGTTTATATGTTCGAAATGCATATATTGGGGCCGTTGTGAGGAAACGGGGAAGTGTGGTTGAATTGCCTAGAGTAGGTCAATACTCGGAGGGGGTGTTGGAGTGGTTACGTCACCTTGGAGTAGGTAGATACTCGGTGACGGTGGTTCACTCACCTTGGAGTAGGTAAATACTCGGTGGGGATTCTAAAAAGGTTGCTCAATCGCCTTGGAGTAGGTAAATACTCGGTGATTTTGGTTGCTCGCCTTGGAGTAGGTAAATACTCGGTGGGAATTTAAAGAAAGGGGGCCAAGTCACCTTGGAGTAGGTAAATACTCGGTGACGGTGGTCTGTCCACCTTGGAGTAGGTAAATACTCGGTGGCGGAATTGGAATGGTGTGGAAAAGTGTCTCGGTTTCATGATTCGGTCAAGAATTATGTTGGGATGTCGGGTTGAGTCCGAGGGAGAGACAAGCGTATGATTATTGCTTTCGTTTGAATTATGAAGCATGACAAGTGTTTAATGCATCCCTATATGTATATATGCATTGTTGTGAGTGAATATGATGTATGTTGAATGATATGTGAAATGTTGTGACATGCATCCATGTAGGTCGTGTCGGGTCGGCACTTAGGTGGGTTGGGGTATCTCTACTGAGCCGCAGTGGTGCTCACCCCTTTATTCTAAACATTTTACAGATAAAGCGCCGATGATGGATGGGACATGAGTGTCCAAGTGGATTCTAGTAGTGGTTTTGCTATCTTTTGGATGTTGCACATTTTGTGGCTATCCATGCCGGCTTGTGGCATGTGACTTCCTTTTTAGTCGTGGTTGTACCTTGGACATATGTACTTTTGATGTATGTATTGGATTATAAACTTGTTGGGTGTGAAAAGACAACGGTTTAATTTAGGTAATGCCCATGCGGCACTTGATTCATTTGATGATATTTCCCTTATGAATGAATGGTGTTTGTGAAAGAAAATGATTCATTTTGGTGTATGGATTCAATTATGGATGTGATCTTGAGAGTGAAATTGATGTTGGAACCTTTCATTTATGTTATTAATCTTGTTTGAGGGGTTCTAGGATGATAGGATGTTGATTGGGCTTCAAATGAACCATGTATAGGGTTGTTGGAGGTCCCGGGTAGTGCATTTCGATCAATCGAAATGCCTATTTCGATCAATCGAAACCCCCATTTCGATTGATCGAAATGGTTGTGAGATTTTATGTATTTGCAGGCCTTATTTCGATCAATCGAAGTCCCAGTTTCGATTAATCGAAATAATGCAGGTCCAAGATACCGAGAGGGTGTTTGCTTCGATTGATGGGGTCAAAATTTCGATTAATCGAGATGCATTTCGATTGATCGAAATGCCAATTTCGATTGATCGAAATTACTATTCACAGCTTTTTCCAAAACTTCATTTTGACGTAATTTCTTCGTTCTAGATCGGAATTGAGCGTGGTTTTTTTTGAACTTGAGTATTTTTCGATTCTCTATCCAATGGTGTAAGTCTCAGTTCCATATTCCAATCACAGAAATTTTTGAGGCTCGAAAGTGAGTGATTCTTAAAAGTGTGGGCGTGTAAATGTTCACTAAGGTGTGTTATTTGATGTAGGGCCCATGGGGGTTGGTTAAGATGGATTTGTGTGCATTCATATGCAAGAATTAGGTTAAGCTTCCGCGGGGAACAAGGGTAATGAGGGTCCATTGGGATTAATGGGCAGGTTAACCTTCGGTTTCCCGGGAGTCGGGGATCGGGGCGTTACAGAATGGTATCAGAGCATGATACCTTATAAAGGTTAAAAAGGGTCCATTGGGATTAATGGGCAGGTTAACCTCCGGTTTCCCGGGAGTCGGGGATCGGGGCGTTACACTGGGGCACTTGGAGAGGTCCAAGGTTTTCGCCGAACCGGTCCAAAAAAAAAAACTATTTCTTGTACCCAACTTTAACAGATCGTAACTCCTTTGTTTCAAATCCAAATTGGGTGATTATTTTTTTGAAATTGAGTATTTTTAAACTTTCTTTCCAATGGTTTTAATTTTAGACTTAGATCATAAATGTATAAGGAGTTATGATTGAGGCCCATTAGAATTAGTTGTACATATAAGTGTATGTATGTGATTAAGATTCCGCGATAATTAAGGGTTAAGATGGTTCATTAGGGCTTAATGGATGGGTTCACCTTCGACTTCCAGGAGTCAGAAGTCAAAGCGTAACAAAAATGGTATCAAAGCATGTTCAGGGATGACATGTGGTACAGAGTGAACTATTCACCTCCATTTCCTATATCACACTTGGCCACACATTACATCTCCAAATAATTCCCCAATTTCATCTCAACAATCCACCCAGCCACACATTATGATACATGGTAATGTTGGTTATGATGCATCATGCAAGGTGTATAACATCCTGTGAAATCCACTAAAATCCCACTCAAAACGCTCAACTATTTACAATGCATCGTAATCACTCATCCTGCTACATTAGCAAATCCACCTAGTGGTTACAACAATCATTCTCCTTCCAATTCATCATCTTAAACATACAATAATAGAACATAATTATCATTTTTACACATCTCAAGCATCCACAAAGTGATAAATCATCACAATTGAATTCCACCTCATACACTTGGAACACAAAAATGATAATCCATGCATTTTATACACATACTTCAAAAACCATCAATTTTACACATTCCCATTATCCATCCATCAATATCATTAGATACATAACTGAGTCCACAAGTATTGCAACTCATTCATGACCAATATTGAAAATTTCAAGTTCTATTTCATGCAATTAATCAAAATAATGCATTCATCCAAACCTCCCCCATCACTACCCACATTTCCCACAAATCTTCCTCATTCTCGTAAATTATACAAATGAGTACAAATGTACATTACATGAATTATATGCATATAGTCCAAAAGCATTACAATTCATCCACGGCTATAATTACAATGTAAATCAACATGCCATAAGCCGGCATGGATAGCCACATACAAAAGTATCCAAAAATATATCCAAAATCCAAAAGAGAACACTTGAACATTCACGTTCCATCTGCTATTGGCTCTTTATCTGTAAAAAATTTGGGGGAAGAGGAGTGAGCAACTAAACAGCTCAGTAGAAATGTCCCAACCCACCTAGGTTTCAACTCGACACTGACTTACATGATATGCAACCATGAGACTACTCTACGTGACATATAACAATGTTCTCACGTCCCATACTTCACAATACCATTCAACACATATGCATTTAAACCATACATCATGCTTAATAGCTAAACACATAAGCATTCAAGATATTTACACTTTTTTGGTCATGATCTGATACATAACCATGATTGGTCCACTCCGATGATCATGTGGTGTTGGGCCACTCCGACGATAGCAAAGTGTTGGTCAACTCCGAAAACACTCGTGTGATGGGGCAACTCTGAGGGTCACACAATCAAGGTCTTATATATGTCTTGCACTAGTGATTGGGCAAATCTAACAATCACTATACTTAGGGTATGATTGAGCCTCTCCGACGATCATCACTTTAGGAGTATTCTCACCAATTTAAACACATGGTTGGCCACCTCCAAATACCATGTTCATCATACTTGGACAACTTTCCGATAAATAAGTATACATGCTCATAAGACACATATACAACATAAAGCATATAATTCTCATGCTATTCAATGCATATTATTGCTACTTTACCATAGCATGCATTCATCCACATCTATCTCATATAATAGCATATATGCCACAATTCATACATATCAACCACATATGAATTTCAATCATCTTATAGCAATACATGCTCTCATTCAACCTACATTACATGTATAAGCACATAATTCATCACATATCATGAATTAACAAACTTTAGCATGCAAAATCACACAATGTTAAGAGAAGAAGGAAAATAACTCAACTCCCACCCCTCACCCATACATGCTAGCACACCTTACACTATCCCAACTTCACTCATACCCTAGAATTGACAACTAAGAGGGAAGATACACCCCTACCTCGAATTTGGAAGACTTCCAAGCAATTTCCAAGAATCTCTCGGAGGTCTACCTTTCTGGAACGTGAGATTTTTGGTTCAAATCGAAGCCCTAGCCTTCCCCCACACAATTTTCTTATTTGACGGGTCTCAAGTCCAAGCCCAAGCCACTTCAAATGTAGAGAGAAGGTGGAAGGATGAATATGGGATAGTTTAGAAAGAGAAACAGCCATGAGATATGGTTGGGATCTCTCAGCCTTGATATTTAAAATATCTAGGGTGCACAATCACTAAAATGCCCTCGAACCACTTAACTTACCCTCCCAGGTCCCCGTTTGACCAAAATGTCAAACTTCTCCAAATGTCTCAAAAACTTGCCAAAAGCTTTATACAACTTCCCAAACATGCTCCCCAGAATCAAAACATGATTAACATCATTCAAAAAGTATTTATGGCAATTATGATGCAAAAAATACAAACCGGCCAAAATTGATCACGGTCTCTACACCTTATCCTAGCTACAATTGAATAGGGGTAGAGTTATCTCATAACTCTATCATATTCAATTAATTATAATAATTACCATAATATAATTGTAATTGCACTGTAGGACTCAAAAATTACAACAAAGCCCTGTCCTACCAAATAATTGCATATAAACCCCTCCACTATCGAATATCCATAAGTAACCCAAGGGATAATTAAATATTGTCCCACCTAAGGCATACTTATATCTTTTATTCCTTGAGTAACTAATTTAAACCTTATGATCACTGAATTAAATTCTTTTATAAGAGAATTTTCAAAAAATAAATATTTTTCTAATTAAATAATAGAAAAATAATTTAGTAAACATTTTACTAAAATGCTCTGGCCAGGTTCCAGTGATCAAACTTATGAAATTGCATCAAGGAGATACTCTTATAAAGACTATGGATTCCATGTTGAGCATTTGTGTTCCCACATCTCCAACATTAGCCACCCAAGATACCATGGTTTTGACCTTAAAAGGTCTCACACATTGGTAAGTCAAAGTGACCAACATCAAAACTTGAGTCCACTAAACCTTTTAGGATTTTGAGCTTAAAGAATCTAGTAGATAAGAATTACACCAAAATAATGACAGTAAGTTGTATGGTGTTATCTTATGGTGATCCAGTTCAGTGTACTCTAAGCATACTAACACACTGACTTATAGTCAACTACCCCAATGGTCAAGACAAACCATCCAATCTTATAGTGGTCAAGTGTGTTACAGTCTTATAGATAAAGGTGTCCAAATTTTATCACCAACTGCAAACAATTCCAAGGTACAAGAAACTGGTGAGCTCAAATCTCCTGTGTGTAAATCTCATTCACACACTTAAGTTATCTATAATGCAACTTGCAGACTATGATGTATCTCATACAAACAAATGAAGTCCATTGCATGAATATTTAATTTAATAATAAATCACATTTATTAATAAAATGTCGAATAAACAAAAATAATAACTAGCTTGTAGGGCACATAATCCCAATAATCTCCCACATGCACTTAAAGCCAATTACCATTACATTTGACACACATCTCTTCTACATGAGACTCAAAAACCTGAGTAGGTAAAGTCCTAGTGAAAGGATCTGCTAGGTTATTCACAGATACACTTAGTGACAACAATATCCTTACGCTAAACTATCTCTCTAATGAGATGATACTTGCGCTCAATGTGCTTTCCCTTCTTGTGGTTCCTCGGTTCCTTGGACTGAGCAACTGCCCCATTATTATCATAATATATAATGATAGGAGACTGTGCTAGTGGTATCAATCCAAGCTCAAAGAGGAATTTCTTAAGTCATACTACCTCTTTAGCTGCCTTTGAAGCAATTATATACTCGACCTCCATGGTGGAGTCTGTGATGCAAGACTATTTCACACTCTTCCAAGTATGGCTCCTCCACCAAAGGTAAACACATAACCAAAGGCAGACCTCCTGGAATCTCTATCTGACTGAAAGTCAGAATCTGTATATCCCACTGGAAGTAAATCATCACTCCCATAGATTAACATAGAATCTCTAGTTCTCCTCAAATATTTGAGGATATGATTCACTACTATCCAATACTCTTGTCCAGGGTTGGACTAATATCTCCTAACCATGCAGACTGCAAAATATATATCTGGTCTAGTACAAAGCGTATCATACATTAGGCTTCCTACTGCTAAAGCATAAGGAATTACCTTCATGTGTTCTTTCTCCTCTGATGTCATAGGAGATTGCTCTTTAGAAAGAGCAATTCCATATCTGAAAGATAACAAATCATTCTTGGAATTATGCATAACAAACTTGACTAGAATCTTATCTTTATAAGTAGTCTGAGATAAGCCCAATATTTTATTCTTATGATCTCGCAAAAACTTAATCCGTATAGTGTAACTAGCTTCTCCCAAGTCCTTCATATCAAATTGATTGGATAACTAAATTTTTACTGTTGATAACATTCCTACATCATTCCCAATGAGTAGTATGTCATCAACATATAAAATTAGAAACACCACCACACTTCCCTCAATCTTCTTGTATACATAAGGCTTATCTAGATTCTGATTAAATCCAAATGTTTTGATCGTAAGATCAAACCAAATGTTCTACCTACGAGACACTTGCTTAAGTCCATATATAGACTTATACAACTTGCATACCATATGCTCCTGACTTTTTTTTTTTTACGAACCCATCTGGTTGCATCATATAGATGTCTTCCTCAAGATAGCCATTCAAAAAGGCCATCTTGACATCCACCTTATTAGAATACATAGATTCCATTTCAGCTTTCATAACATTTAGCCAATGTCCCGAGTCACAATTAGGTAGCCTGATAATTCTCCCATTACATCGAGTTTCCGGTATAATAAGAGGAGTTGGATTTGTTGTATATAGTATCTCATAATGCACAACTTTCATATCCACTCTAGGATTGATTGGTGTATCCATCATCATTGATCTTACCATATCTAGCAAAGTTATATTTTCTTTTTCAATGGTAAGACATTTGATAACTCAATCATTTCAATATCATACAAGGAGTAAGGTGTAGGAGTAATTAAAACAAACTGTCCACCAATGTACCAGACAAAATTTTAAAATTTCTTTATTCAAACTTTTGAATCAAAGAGTACTGCAAACTAGATTTGAAAGAAAAAAAACGAAAATCATAATCAATTTTCTTCTACTTTCTAGTATATAAAGACAATCTTTAAATAATAAACTCCTACTATTTATTTCTCAAATAACTACTATTATTGATACTATTGAAACCCTTGCTTATGAAGCAAGATGAATATAGATTTTCCCATCACTCAGTCTTTTGGTTTCCTAGAACCCTGCAACTAAGGGTGCACATGGTATGGTTCCTTACGGTTCTTGGTGGAACCAGAACCAGAACCGTTCCCAACGGTTCCTTAATTTTGGGAGTTCAGTTCCGGTTCCAGTTTCCCAACGGTCTTTGTCAATTTTTTTTATTTTTTTTAAGGGTTGAGATACACACTTAAACTTGTGCAACCCTAGTTATAACAGTAGATTAGAAGCTATTAGTATTTATCTATATATTATATATTTTATACTTTATATATAAATAGAACACTAGAATTTAGAAGGTATTAGTATTTATTTATATATTATATATTTTATACCTTATATATATATATAAGGTATTGGAACCGAAATTGTAGTGAACGGTTCTTAAAATTTAGAAGGTATTGGAACCAAAATTGTAGTGAACGGTTCTTAAAATTTAGAACAGGAACTGGAACTGTAGTGAACGGTTCAAGTATGGTTCCTTACAATTACAATTCTGATTTCGGTTCCATCGGTTCTTTGTGCACCCCTACCTACAACGATTTGCAAACATGGTTAGTGGCTCTAGTAGCCAATGAAACAAATACCCTCCATAGGAGCACCCAAGATTGGTGGCAAGGTATTTATTCCACCTTACAATAGATCGACAATGGAAGGCAGTGAAATTTAAGATCAAATCTCGCTTCCACTTGATTTTTGATATAAGAGAGTTTTCTTTTATAACTCTATACATCTCATGTATATAAATTTTGTGTTTTAATTCAAGTAAATATGGAATCCATATTTTGAAAATAATTTTCTGGGCCTAACAGGCCAAATATATTCAGGTCAATTTGACTCAAGCTCTTGGGCCTCACTTTAGGGTAAACTTGCACTTTCTAAAAATGATTTAAACATAATATATATATATATATAAATTATTTTTGAAATAAATAAGAAAGTTCCCATTTAACCCTAACTTACCCAATTAAGGATTCCAAAATTTTACTTGATTAAAAATTAATCAAAATCACAAAAGTTCATTGTTCATGGATTTAACATTCATAACAAGAGAACATACAAGCTATCTAAACACATAAAGCATCACATGAACATACATATGCACAATAATAAAATTTATGGTACACCAAAAATGGTATTAATCTCCTCTCATGGTTGGTTTAGAAATCATCTCATGTATTTCTTATGCTTCAAAATCTTCCATTGAATGCCTTCTTATCATGTCTGAATCTTTTCTTAAACTCTTCAACAACTTCAACCCTAAAAATTAAGAATATAGTACAAGGTTGTCCTATACCCATGTTAAGGCTCACTAATATTCTAAACAAGATAAAAATAAATAAATCATGTTTGGCAAATAGGGAAAACCAACCCTTATGGACCAGCCCTTTACAATGTTGCCTCTAATCAAAAAATTAATTATATCACATATAACTAATTAATAATTAAAATTGACCGGACCATGAGAGAGATATATAATTAATCTGTTATCAAGCTTAGAATATTATATTCATATAGACACATGCACATGTTCATATAAAAATTTAAAAAAAAAAAATTGATTCCACATAGATAAAAACTATGCATATAATTGAAATACGCCCCAACAAATTTCACATATGAGGTAATCAGTCTCACACGTAAAACCTGAGAGATATCTACAACTAATAGCAAACAAGCATAGAATACAAAGACAAGAGAAAAGAATTTTTAAATGCTGAAAGGAAAGTCTAACTGAAATAAATAAATAACATCAAATAAATATAATACCAATATGAACGTTACAACTTGGAAGTCCCGTAACTCAAGGACCCCATAACCAAAAATATCAAAAGTAAATACTTTATGGAATGAACTAAGTCCCTACACTGAAGTCCGATAAGGAATAGATGGCTGCCACACTCTATGAACTTCACGCTTTAACCTTAAGGTGAAAACTGCTTGGGACTTGAAATATCAACAAAGTGGGTTAAACGTATGAGCAAGTTTCCTCTACTACCACCCAATCAGAGAACCGGTAAACATACCCTCTATATGATGGACAATAAAATACATAGATGTACACGAGAACAAGAAGTCCGCTCAAAATATCCTGAGTTGTTTTCTACTTGAGGTATGTTTCTAATTTCGGGGACGAAATTCCCTTAAGGGGGGGAGGTTGTAGAGACCGTGACCAATTTTGGCCGGTTTTGCATTTTTCGCATTATAATTGCCATAAATACATTTTGAATGATGTTTAACATATTTTGAGTGTGGGAAACATGTTTAGGAAGTGTTTTTAAGGTTTTGGAAAGTTTTCGGGAGAATTGGAGAAGTTTGACTTTTTGGTCAAACCGGGGCCCGGGGTGCGACTTAAGTGGGCCCGGGAATCTAGAAAAATTCTTAAAAATATTTATTTTTGAGAATGGATGAGATGAAATGTTTAGAGAGTAGAGGAAGTGATTTCGAGACCGTAGGAGTTTTCATAATCGAAAAAGGAGTCCGGGAAGGTACGTTAAGTGGTCCGGGGGTATTTTGGTCTTTTTGCAAACCCTAGATATTTTAAATATCAGTGGCTGAGAGTCCCAGCCATATCTCACGCCTCTTTCTCTCTCTAAAGCTCTTCATCTTCAAAGCTCTCACTTCTCTCTACATTTCGGACCCGTTCAGCTTGGATTCAAGACTCGCCGAATGAGGGAGATACGTAGGGGACGGCTAGGGCTTCCATTTGAACCGAACAAAGTCATCTTTCGGCAAGGTAGGACTCGGCCAGAATATTGGAGAGTGCTTGGAAGGTCTTCATTTTTGAGTTAGGGGTTCTTCTTCTCTTCTAATTGTCGATTCTAGGGTTTCGGGTGAAGAAGAGAGGTGTAGGTTGTGTTTCACATGCTTTAGGATGGTGAGAGGTGTAGAAAATTGTGTTTTCTTCTTCTCTAGAGTCCTATCTTTTCACAATTGTGTATATTATGTTGGTGGTAGCATGTGGGTTTGAAGTATGTGAGTGTAAGAAATTGATACATAGGCATTATGTGCTCAATTTGGTGTATATGTAGAAAAATGTGTACCAAGTGTCATATATGTGATTATATGTGGGAATGTGGTTGTTGAATGCATGTTTAGTTCTATGTGCTAAAATTATGCATTGAGTGTAGCATGAGTAAAATATGCTAATTTTGAAGTTGTATGCATATGAGATGATATATGCATGTGTTATACATCTATGTGCTATATGTGGTATGTGGTGATGGAAAATATGCTTGTTACTTCTTTTTAGTATCAATGAGCATGATTTGAGCATGAAAATAAAATGTCATGTGTTTATGCATTCATATTGCATATGTGGGAAGTTGCGGGAAAAATGACGCAAATGAGGTGCACGGGGCTTCGGAGTGGTCCAACCGTGTTGTGAGGTGTGGTAAAATTATCCACTACGTATGGCCCTTGGAGTGGACCCGCCATACTAAGGCTTAATGCCTAGGATCGGAGTATGTCCAATACTAATGACCCCTCGGAGTTATCCCGGTCATAGGATGATTATCGGAGAATGCCCATGATTTGTGAGCCTCAGAGTTTCCCCCTCACTCTATAGCAATCCCATATATTACTATGGTAGAATGACCTTTCGGAGTTGTCCCGGTCATTGGATGGTTATTGGAGGTGTCCAAGGTTACATGATCCTCGGAGCGGGCCAATCATGTAGGGTATCGGATGAGGACCGAGAGAGAGAGCATTTACTCACTTTAATGCTTTTATGTTTGAACATGTTATACATGATTCGTGATATGTGCAATTCTCTTAAATTGCTATTATTGATGTGTTTGTGAGATTGTGGACGTGGCATGTAGTGTATTCATATGCATTCCATGTAGGTCGTGTCAGGTCGGCACTTAGAAGGGTTGGGGAACCTTTACTGAGCTGCAGTAGTGCTCACCCCTTTATTATGAACTCTTTTTACAGATAAAGCGCCGATGACAGATGGGACGTGAGTGTCCAAGTGGAACACTAGTGGTGGTTTTGCTATCTTTTGGATTTTTGTGCATTTTTGTGGCTATCCATGCCGGCTTATGGCATGTGACTTCCTTTTTAGTCGTGGTTGTACTTTGGATGAATGTAATTTGGATGTATGTATGGGATTTTAAACTTGTTGGGTGTGGAGAGACAACGGTTTAATTTATATAATGCCCAGGGCGGCACTTTATTCATTTGATGATGTTTCCCTTATGAATGAATGGTGTTTGTGAAAGAAAGTGATTCATTTTGGTGTATGAATTCAATTATAGATGTGATCTTGAGAGTGAAATTGATGTTGGAACCTTTCATTTATGTTATTAATCTTGTTTGAGGGGTTCTAGGATGATAGGATGTTGATTGGGCTTCAAATGAACCATGTATAGGGTTGTTGGAGGTCCCGGGTAGTGCATTTCGATCAATCGAGATGCCTATTTCGATCAATTGAAACCCCCATTTCGATTGATCGAAAGGGTGATGATTTATGGTGATTTTTAGAGTCCAGGAAAGAGGAATTTTGATCAATCGAGACCCCCATCTCGATCAATCGAGATATTGCAGGTCTGGGGTCCCGAGAGGGTGAAAATCTCGCTCGAATTTCGATTAATCGAGATTTAATCTCGATCAATCGAGATTACTATTCACAGCTTTTTCCAAAACTTCATTTCGACGTAATTTCTTCGTTCTAGATCGGAATTGAGCATGGTTTTCTTTGAAATTGAGTATTTTTGGATTCTATATCCAATGGTGTAAGTCTCAGTTCTATATTCCAAACACAAAAAGTTTTGAGGCTCGAAAGTGAGTGATTCTTAAAAGTGTGGGCAAGTAAATGTTCACTAAGGTGTGTGATTTGATGTAGGGCCCATGGGGATTGGTTAAGATGGATTTGTGTGCATTCATATGCAAGAATTAGGTTAAGCTTCCGCGGGAAATGAGGGTAATGAGGGTCTATTGGGCTAAATAGACAGTTTAACTTTCGGTTCTCCAAGAGTTAGAAATCGGGGTGTTATAACATAGTATCAAACCTTGATACTAATGCATTGAGTGTAATTGAGATTGTTCACGGGGTTGAGTGAACGGGTTCACACTCAGGATTCGAGGTCGGTCCGGGGGAGTCCTGGCTGTTCGGGTTTCGGGGCGTGACAGAGTTGTGAGAGGATAAAGCTCACCCCCTATATCTAAATTCTTTTCAGATAAGGCACCAATGGAAGATGAGGCAAGATTGGCTAGGTGGACTCTTGAAGTTCTTTTGAGTTTTAACCTTTTGATATATATATATATTAATGTCCATGCCGGCTTGTGGCATGTGGACTAGATGGAAAGCATTGTATTTATGTTTTAAGTGTGTTGATATGTTTTAGTTCATATGTAATGACTATATATTGATTACAAGTGACTTTTGGTGTATGAATGAAAGAATATGATTTTGACTTCCATTATGTATTATCTTGGGGAATGGAATGAATGATGGACTTTTAAGTTCTTATGTATGATATTGAGAGAATGAATGTTGGAGACTAGATTTGTGCATTCTTACCATACTATGAACATTATAGATCAATTATAGTTGTTTTGATTTAAAGGATAAAGTAGCTTTGAAGCAAACTTGAGAGGTTCATGGACTTTGCTTCTTTGAGACCCAAATTCATTGATTTTTTTTAGTTTTGATCATGTTTTAAGTTTGATTATGATTTGGTATGATGGTGCAGTACTTTGGGCTTGAGAAATCAGGTTTTGAGGCATTTTTAGACTTTCGGTCGAGTGCCCTCTGCATCGGTCAACCGAAAGTGGGAGATCTAGAAAGTTGGAACAGCTGGGAACCTGTTTTGGGCGACTGAAGAGGGTTTCGAAAGTGCAGTTTCGATCGACCAAAACTACTCATCAGTCGACCGAAGGAATCCTGGAGCTGCCTGGGTGTTCCTACCTGATTTCGCAACTTTGAAAAGGCATAACTTCTTCATTTTAACTCTGATTTGAGTGATTATTTTTTTGAAATTGAGTTTTTTTTATTCTTTATCCAATGGTATAGGTTTCAGATTCAAATTCTATTCATAGAGGGTCATATGTTTAAAAAGCTGCAAGCCACCTCTAATTGGCTATGCAAGTGAGGCATGGTTTAGGCCCGTAGCAGTTGGTTGAGATTGAGATATGTATATCCATGTTTAGGGATAGATTTAAGCTTCTGCATTTGTATGGAATTATTGTGAGGTGATGATGTGATAACACCATTCACCCTCAGATTCTAGGAGAACTGAAAATCGAGGCGTGACACATCTCCAGCCACCGAAACTCATGTGTGAATATACCATTCAAGGTATGTTACTGTGTGTGCTTTTAGATTAAGATGCAAAGGGGGTTGTTTGAAACATGTAACACTCACAAGTTACAAGCTACAAGCTATAGCTAAAATGCAATGGAGTTGGAAATTTAGAAATAATGCAAGCTTCTGACAATCTTGGTAGTTATCAAATGGAATTCCTGCCTTTGCTGTTTCACTCACACTACTGACAGATTTGCATGATACCAATCCTAATTACACTTGATGAAAATTGAACACATTCAACAAAGGGTCTTAAAATCACACAAAAATATGATTGATGGATGGATAGGTTTTAGTTGAGACAGATGAAGAAACTAAAGGAAGAAGACTAAAACAATATTAAAGATAAAGACCAAATGACTGGCTAAAATAAATTTATTAGGATAGAATATTATTTACAAAAGCCAAGGAGGCATCCCTGCCACAAAAAAAAAAAAAACAAAACACTGCAAGGGGCAAACACCAAAGCAGCCACCAACCTAAACTAAATAAACTAATGTCATTTCATTGCTATTAATGCCATTTCATCAGTGACGCAGTTTGAACTCAAGTGCTATGGCCTTTCAGATCATCTCACAAGATAAGTGCCATGACTAAAACCAATGCTTCTTACATCTTTCAATCTTGACATTCACTAATTCAATCAAATAAAAAAATCACAAAGAGAAAATTTTCAATTGCACGTCTTTACTAAGTTAAACTTCTAATCTCTAATTGGCAATCCAAGGTGGAGCAAGTGACTGGATAGTCTCCATTTTCTTTTCTTTTTGCAAGGATAGTCCCCATTAACTAACATGCATTGGATTTTTTGTTGGAGAGGTACGAGTCCAAGCAGAAATCCATCGAACAATTCTATATTTGATAATCAATAATTCAAAATTTGGTACCTCCATTGTAGAGCAGCTTTTGTTCTCATCTGATCAGGACCAAAATCAACTTCACATTATTCCATCTTGATGTGCATTATGCAACCCGAAAACAAAAATCATGAAGACACAAATAGCCTACTTATTACACACTTACTCCCCCCAACTTGATCATCAGCAAATGATGTCTGCAGATGGGGCAAAATTAGTGGACAAACAAAACAAATAAGATAAAATTAGACATGGTTGGAGCAAAATTAATCAAGTAATCAACAATGGATATAGAAATATGAAGAAAACGATAACGGTAAGGATAATAGTATTCAACTAATCAACAATGACGAAGGCCTTGTCTGACATAACTTTTGCTTTTGCTTTCACTTCCATTGGCTTGTGATTTAGTGTTTGGGAATAGTATTTTATAAGAGCTTCTAATACCATAACAGTTTTTTTTCCCGCTTGATAGATTGAATAAAATTCATAAACATTGAGAATACTAGTCTTTTACCTATGCATATAACACATTTCCCCTTGTTACCATTGCCAGTAACTCACAAATAACATACAATTGGCAAGCATTTTGATTCAAATTCATAGATGGATACCATTGCATACCATCACAACAAAGAATCAAATTTCTATATAGAATATTTTTGTAAAACACTAGCCATACATATAAACACACACATATATATTTATGTATCAAAAACCATTCAGACATCTTATCAAACATGTCACGAGCATACACGTAAACAAAATGTTTAACATTGATTAAAATATTTTTGCCTTTGTCCTCACTTACAGAATTGGTGGAGAAACTCATATTACAATTAGAAATCAAAATTTAATCAGAAGAAAAACAAAATTCCAACCTCGCAAATTGACTACTACAGTTTAAAAACCATAGACATGAAATATGAAGGATGATGTCTTAGTCTACAAATGAGCAAAGAACGAAAGGCACAAATGAGAGAGACTTACTGAGCTTCAAAATCTTGAATTGTGAAACAAGATAAGAGCTGTTGTGGAGCATGAGCGGGGAGAGAGAATGTGCAGTTGGGAGTTGAAGAGACAAAAAATATAGCAATAAACGATGAACTTCCGGTGTAACCCACAAGAAGATGGGTAATGTCCATCTTAAACCAAAAAAAAATGTTTTGGACAGCTTGTTAAATTCTATTGGTCCACATAAGCAGGGAGGATGAAGTTGGTGCTGCTAGGGCAGGACCCAAGCATTATCCTATATATATATACATGCATATTCATGTGAGAAAAACATTATAGAATTTTCAAAATCACAGATTATACATATAATCAAACAAACAAATCCTTAAATGCATAATCATATTAATACATAATTATATACATGTATATACATATAATCATACAATACAATTATTTATCTATGTTTACAAGTTCAAAGGGGAAGTGAAGAGATTGAATTTGTCTTATGATTTTGAGCAAAATTACCTTCTCTCCTTTTTTTTCAGCATCTACCATTCTCTCCCTATCCGTGCATAGCAACTCTCTGTGCATAGGAACGACTGAACCCCAATCCTATTTTCTCTTTCTTTTATCTTTTTTTATCTTCTCTAAAATCATTAAAATAATTCCCTAAATAATTCAAATAATAAACCTAAATATATTTAGCCCACACACATATATATATATATATATATAAATGTGGCCCAAACCCAAAAGTCTAGCCCAATCCAACAATAATTAAAAATAAATACAAGGAATTTCAATCCAAAAACCCAACAAATTATTTAAAATAAAATTTACATCTAAAACAAATATTTCACAAACATTTAAAATCAATCAACACTTAGCAACAAATCAACATCCACATTAAACAAAAAGGAACATGCATAACACCACAAAATGAACAATTTAAATAATTAAAACCCCAAATTAAATATCCTCAAATTTCAGGATATTACAATAATGATATGCAAATATTATCATCCATTGTAGTTTGGGATCAACATTAAACAGGTGGTAACCCATCATATGGGTTTGTCCCAAATATTAGCATATATACACACACACACACACACACACACACACACTGAAAAAAAAATTTAATCACAAAAGTAATCAAAACATTCTAAAAACCAAAGTAATCAAACAGATTACCTTCTTTGTTTTTTTATTACAAAACACCCATCATATGGGCTAAAACAATGACCAGCGGCTGCCCATATCAGAGCGCTGGAAACAATTTTTTTTTTTTGCAAAACACCCGTCATATGGGTTATAACAGTAACCAGCGGCTGCCCATGAGTAGCGCGTTGGATACAAAAAAAATTTTAAATGAAAAGTAATCTCATTACCTTGTAAAAAAATTGTATGTAAATAGAATACCCTACCGAGGCATTCATAAATCAATGGGGGTTGTCTTTGGCAGTCGTTTCCAGTTACTGTTATACAAAACACGATAGACATGTTCTACAGTAAATAATTGTTTATGCTAAGTTCAGATTGATCAACGAATCAAAAGTATATTCATGAAATAAATAATAACATATCATGAAAAGGATTAATTCATGCATAAACAACAACTTAGAAATTAAATCATCACTATGATTTGATGAAAAGCATGTGGGTTTCTTTTATACCAATTGAAGGAAAAGCAGAAGCAATTTTAAAAATTTTAGATCTTTACCACATGATTTTTCATCAAATGAACAAGCATTTAAAGAGATTTGGTAACTTAAATGATTTTCTGACCATACACGAGAACACATTTTCTCTTCCTTTACCTTGAACACTAGTGAAACTTCACCTCTATGACCCCAGAGATATACCGGTTTGTTGAACCACTTCTCTCACTTTCTATATTCTGTATATATTCATTCTCACTTTCTATTTCAGAATATCATGACCTGAGAGATATCGTATATTTGATATAGGGCTAGAGATAAGGATCAAAAGAGATTCCTTATCCTAGCTACAATTGAATATAGGTAGAGTTATCTCATAATTCTATCCTATTCAATTAATTACAATAATCACCACAAAATAATTGTAATTGCACTATAGGACTCAAAAATTACAACAAGGCCATGTCCTACTAAATAATTGCATATAAACCCCTCCACTACCGAATATCCATACGTAACCCAAGGGATAATTAAATACTGCCCCACCTAAGGTATACTTATATCTTTTATTCCTTGAGTAACCAATTTAAACCTTATGATCACTGAATTAAATTCTTTTATAAGAGAATTTTTAAAAAATAAATATTTTTCTAATTAAATAATAGAAAAGTAATTTAGTAAACATTTTACTAAAATGCCTGGCCAAGTTCCAGTGATCAAACTTATTAAATTGTATCAAGGGGATATTTTGTTACTCTTATAAAGAGTGTGGATTCCATGATGAGCATTTGTGTTCCCACAGTTCCAACATTAGCCACCCAAGATACTGTGGTTTTGACCTTAAAAGGTTTCACACATTGGTAAGTCAAAGTGACCAACATCAAAACTTGAGTCCACTAAACCTCTCATGATTTTGAGCTTAAAGCATCTAGTAAATAAGAATTACACCAAAATAATGACAGTTATTTGTATGGTGTTATCTTATGGCGATCCAGTTCAGTGTACTCTAAGCACACTAATACACTGACTTAGAGTCAACTACCTCAATGGTCGAGACAAACCATCCAATCTTATAGTGGTAAAATGTGTTACAATTTTACACATAAAGGTGTCCAACTTTTATCACCAACTGTGAACAATTCCAAGGTGCAAGAAACTGGTAAGCTCAAATCTCCTATGTGTAAATCTCATTCACACACTTAAGTCATCTATAATGCAACTTGCAGACTATGATGTATCTTATACAAACAAATAAAAAGTCCAATGCATGAATATTTAATTTAATAATAAATCACATTTATTAATAAAATGTTGAATAAACAAAATTAATAATCGGCATGTAGGGCACATAATCCCAACAGCCACTCGTCAAGAGAACATTACTGCCTAATTGAGCTCACCGCTCTCACCATATGCTTTCCAATGAATGAAGATAGATTCCAAATGCTTATGCTAAACGTGCACATACAATTCAAGTTAATGTAGTATTTAATTGTCATTCTTGCACAATTTCCAAATATACATCACATACATTCACATTGAACATATTTCACACCTTCCACATTTCATATCATTTTTATTGATAATTAATCATACTTTACACTTAAACATGTTTTCAAGGCAATTTAACAAATACATAAGTGTCACCTTCACATATACACATGAGTACACATAATTTTTTCACATTTCAATTCACATATGCTTCATAATCATCTAAGGCAATTATAAACATGTAATCATCATATTTAACATCGAGAATTCATTATAGACATAATTTAGCATGTTTTAATATTGAAAGACATCTAATTATACCCACATAACCAATTGGTTGCCATAAACAACCAATATACTCACAATAACCTCATATTATATGGGTTAGGCATCCCTACCTCATTTTCAAAGAGCTTCCAAATAATTCCCCCAAATTTCTCACTGAAATCAACTTTTTTCGAATTTAATTTCGGATAGATCAAACCCGAGCCCTCAATGTGTAGACCAACTCTTTTTTCTTTGGCGCCTTCCAATTATCGCCCTAAGCCTCTCAAATTTAATGGAGAAAGGAAGAAGATGATGTAGAGATATATGCATATCTATATTGCTCTCTCATGGCTAATGAAGAAATGAGAGAATTAATTCTGCATTCTCTTCTTTGCTATTTATAGATTTAGCTCCTTTATTTACAAAAATGTCACTAGTCACTCACTAAACCTTCCCGAGCTCCGTTTTCACTTTTGGTAACTCATATGGATCTGAAATTGATTTCGTAGCGCATTAAATATTTTATTTCAGCTCTCAAAATTTGATGTCATTCTAACACTTTTAGATTTTCCGAGCCCATGGGACCTAAGTCCCGGGCCCAGTAACCTTAAAAACCCAATTTTTGCCAAACGCTCCCAAAACTTTCTTGGACCCTTATATAAGTCCCTAAACATTTATTTTACATTTAAAATACATAAATAATTATTTAAAGTATTAATATGACAATAAATAAAAATATAAAAGAAAATCGGCCAAAAATAGTCACAGTTCTTACAAGTTGCACCTACTCTATTAACTCCTTCCAATCCTATCTTACCTCTAGATAATCTCAATACAACAGAACCCATTCCTTCTACTTGCATCACTTCATCTTCAAAAACACCTCCAGATAATCAGTGACCCATCCAAGATCGCAGTCCACTCGTTTACCTCCAAGATTATAATTGTGCCATGGTCACCAATAATACACTGCCTGTAAGGACCGGAATAATTTTGACCGGTTCTGGGTGAATTTTGACCGAATTTATTTTTTCGAATAAGTTAAATTCGGAACAATGTGGATCTATATACATGGAATTATATATCTATAAAGAAATGGAGAAGATTTTGTACGTGAAATTTAGTAATGCCGAAGGATGCGTGTATATATATATATATGTATATATATATATATATGGGATATATTTATATTAAATTATAAATATATCTATTAAGTACCTACATTATTATATATACACATAAAATTGTGTATATGTATGGGCTTATATGCAATTATGAAGAAATGTGGGTGCACATGCATGATTACAAGTTTATGTGTATATGTGGTGTATAAGAAGCAAGAAAAGAGGATAAGAAATGAGAGGAGGAGAGGGGATCCGCCGAAAAAAAAAAAAAAAAAAGAGAAAAAGAAGAAAAGAAAAGAGAAAAGAAGAAAGAAAAGAAAAGAAAAAGAAGGAAAAAGAGAAGAAAGAGAATCGGGGAGAGAGAGAGAAACCGAGAAAGTAGAGAGGAAAAGGGAAATCGAGAGGGGGAGCGGCCGGTTTTGGTGCTGGCCGTGATGGCGAGGACACGACCGTCGCTAGGCTCGGTGGTGCACTCCACGGTGAGCCGTGGTTGAAGCTTGATGGGCCGTTGCGAAGTCGGGTTTCATGATTTTTAGGGTTTGATCTTGTGTCGGGTTCCTTCTCGGCGACCGTGGCTGGTAGCGATGGTGGTGGTGATTGTGGGTTCGTTCGACTGAGGGGATCACGGTGGTGGAGTTGCCGGTGTCGCGTGGTGGCTCGGTTCGGCTGGGTTGGTCCGATTTGGGGGTTGAGCTCAGTTGGGTTCGACCGTGGTGGTGATGGGATTCGGGTTTTGAACCCCTTGTTCTCGATTTGGTTGGTGGTCAGCTGTCGTTGTACCGATGAGGGGTGGCCGGTGGTGACTGCATGGTGGCTGATGGTTCTGGCGACCTGTAGTGGCTCACGGTGGCTTCGGTTGTGACCACTTGGGGTTTTGTTGATGTCAAAGGGATGGTTTCACGGCATGGTGAAGGTAGCGGATTGGGGGCTGCCGGTGATGGTGGCCAGTGGCTTATGTTGGGATTGGCTGTGACACGGTGGCGTTTGACTCGGTTGTAGAGATGTTTTCGGCAACGGGTCTGTGTTGGGTCAACTGGGTTTTGGGTGTTGCAGCTTGGGTTTGGTTTTTGAATGAGTTCCACTTGGGTATGGTTTGTTGACGGTGGAGGCTTGGTGATGTGCAGCCGAGGGGTCCTTGTGTTGGGTCTTGGTTGTCTCCAAGTTGAAGATGAGAATGAGTTTTGAGGTGAGGTGAGGCTATGTATGGTAGTTCACATGTGAAGGTGAAGGTCAGATTGGCTATGGTGTTCGTGGTGGTTTCAGCCACCTATGGTGGCTGCCATAGTTTGTAAAGTATGAAAGGTGACAGATTGGTAGTGGAAATTGAATTGGTTTGATTTTCGGTTGTAGCTGGGTTTTGGTTGGGCTTCACATGGTTGATGCATGGTGGCCCAAGGTGATGGCAATGGATGGCCGATTATGGGTCTACATTGTATATTGGGCTTGAAAGTAATGGTTTGTGATTTGGGCCCTCATTAATAGCGGACTTGGACCTTGGAGTTGGGTTGGAATTAAATTTTGGATTGGTTTCCATTTGATTTCATATTGGATTGTGGTTTGTATTGGTTCGAAAAGTAGATAGAAATGGGCCAGAAACAGCTTGAGTTGGACTCATGATTTGGATTGTTGGCGTGGGCTTTGGCACAGGACTGGACCGGACATGGAAATAAGCCGCTTTGCAGGCGCGGGCTTAGTGAGAGCAGGACCTAAGGCAAGTTGATTCTTGCCTCTATCTCTATGTATATTTTAATTATGTTGATTAATTTTACATATGTTCTTAATTTGATCATATGTGGCGTTTGCATATATATAGGTGAATATATATATAAAGGTGGATATTATATATATATACACGTGGGATGTGAGGATATATATATGTGGGTATATATATATGTGTGGGCTTGGAGGGTAAGAGCATTGTTAAATTCAAATGCTGATTTTGCATTGTTACATGCATGTTTAGGGATTGAGCCATGTAAAGTATGCTAAATTATATATGTATATTTAGCTAGATGTTGCCTTGCATGCATATATGATTCTTATGCATGAGTTGAGTATACGTAAATATATATGTGATTATGTATTTGGTGCAGTAGTAGAAATGCATGCTAAATTGATTATAGCATAGAAGGGCATTGTAAAAGCATGAAATGTGTGAAGGGTATGTATGTTTTCACTACCTATATGGGTGACATGATATATATATATGTATACATTTGCGTGATCGCATATGGTTGTAAGAATGCATGTTGGTTGCTCGTAGTAAATGCATGATTGGAATGAAAGCGTGATTATATTTATTTGCTAATATAATTATATATGTGATTATATGCAAGATGTGACATCTATATATATGTTGTGTATATGCAAATGTGATTATGAATGATTTCGATGAAAAGTGTGTTTATTGGTGAAAACGTGAAGATGTAGTGTTTATAGATTTATGCATGAAAGATATGATTTTCTTGAAAAATGCATAAGCATGATGATTTCCATGATATGAGTGTGATGACATTGTGACAATCTTGAGGTGAAAGAAAAATGCATTGATTTGACAAAAATGCATTCATGGTGTGGATAAGTGCATTGATGTGATTATGTGCACTATTTGAAAAGCAAGTTTTTGGGGCGTGACAACATTGAGAATTAAGATGAGGGAATGGTCCCTAGGGTGAAAGACCCAAAACTTAGCCAAGAGGAGGTGCTCCCTTCGGGTTAGTAACCCGATAAAGCACAAGCAGAGTTTGGGTGCCGAAGAGACCCTTACTATGGATGTGGTGTGATAAGCTAGTCCCCATTGAATTGATTTTCGAAAATTTGTAGTGTAAGTTATATATACAAAATGTGACTGTCAATTTGATATATATATATATATATATATATATATATATATATCTATGTATATGCATTGAGGTGGAAAGCATCACGCATGATTTGAAAAATGTGATTGTTTATGGGTAAAAAGTATGTATACATATCATGTAGACATGTAGCGATTTAATGTGCATTTATGCATGACTCTATGGATCTTGTTGAGTAGGTGATGTGGTATTTGATTTACATTGTTCATGTAAATGCTTCTGTTCATATATGTTTTCTATACACAATGACGTTGGATGTGTATTGCTTTTGAACATGTGTAGTAGATTTAAATGTTCATAAGTGTTAGAACTGCCATGTGCATTGTCGGTTCATGTATGCTAGGAGGGGCATGACTTTAAATATTGTGATATATTTGAGTGCATGTATATTTTTGAAAATATGTGAGGATTGACCTGCTGCTACGATGATAGTATGGTTCTACATACCTTGTTGGGCCTTTGAGCTCACCCCCTCCCAGGTTTTGCAGGTGTTGCTAGTTTTGGAGTCAGTTGGGGGATTGATAACACCAGTTGCTGAGGTAGTGATTAGTCTTCTTAAAATCTGACTCATGTTCAGGATTTTAGATAGACGCATTACATTTGGATTAAATGTATGAAGCGATTATGTTGATTCAGTTGTATTTTATGCATGTGATGTATGTATATAATACGGACATTCAAGGACTAAGACATGTATTTTTGATTATATTATGCATATTGTAGAAATGCTGGGGGGACACGAGCCCAGAAGTGTCCATTTTGATTGTTAGATATAAATGCTGGGGGGACACGTGCCCAGAAGTGTCCATTTGAATTGTAAAGCAGGTGTAATATGTCAGGAGCTGATTATTTAGAATGGGTCATGCCCGATTTTCGTAAAAATAATTAGAAATTGAGATTGGATGATCAGGTGGTGGTTATAGTGTGAGGTTGAGTAAACAGGTTCGCGACTCGAGGTTCGGGTCGGTCCGGGAGAGTCCCGGCGGTCCGGATTCCGGGGCGTGACACTGCCTTCTTCAATGAGTTCTTAAAAAAAGGTAATTTTTATCCTCTTGGTAATTATGTTTAATATACTAACTTTTTCGTTGCACATAGAACTTTCTTTCTATTATTTCTTCTACAATTAAACCCAAGTCATTTTCCCAACCAATAAAAATTTTTCATTGGCGTGAAGCTATGGTTGCTGAAATTAGTGCACTTGAAAACAATGGTACCTGAACCCTTACTCATGTTCCTCCTTCTAAGAAACCGATTTGATGTAAGTGGGTATATAAAATCAAGTATCGCTCTAATGGTACAATTGACAGATATAAAGCTCATTTGGTTGAGAAGGGTTTTACTCAAGTTGAAGGGTTTGACTACCATGATTCTTTTGCACCCATTGCCAAACTTGTTACAGTCAAGATTATTCTCTATGTTGCTACAATAAACAAATGGTCTCTTCACCACTTGATGTCAATAATACATTTCTTCATGGAAATTTAAATGAGGAAGTGTGCATGGCTCTTCCACCTGGTTTTTCTTACAAGGGGGAGACTCGTGTTTGCAGATTGAACAAATCTATTTATGGCTTGAAATAGGCTTCTCGTCAATGGTTTGCAAAATTTTCTCATACTCTATTAGAAGTAGGTTTTTCTCAATCACTGACTAATTACTCTTTGTTCACACACATCACAGGACATTTCTCTACTTTTGTCCTTGTTTATGTTGATGACATCATTGTGACTAGCGATAATGAAGTAGCCATTGTCTCAAAAATTTCCTCGCCCAAATTATTCATCAAAGATCTTGGTCGCTTGAAATATTTCCTTGGCATTGAAGTTTCTCGGTCTCGCTATTGACTTTTTCTTTGTCAGCAAAAATAAACGTTGGACATCATCAAGGATGTTGGATTACTTGGTGCAAAACCTATTGATTTCCCCATGGAGCAGCACCTTCATTTAACTTATAATGATGGAACATCCTTATCTGTTCCATCTAGTTATCGCTGACTTGTGGGCCGTCTTATTTATCTCACAGTCACTAGGCCAAACATCGCATATTCAATCCACATTTTAAGTTAATTTATGCATGCTCCACACAATAGTCATATGGATGCAGCCACACGGGTGTTTCGATACCTCAAAGGATCTCCTGGTAAAGGCATATTTCTCTCTTCTTCAAGTCCACTTCACTTGCTTGGTTTATGTGATTCTAATTGGGCAAGTTGTCTGATGACTCGGCGTTATACAACTAGTTATTGCACCATGCTTGGTTCTAATCCTATTTCATGGAAAACAAAGAAACAAAGCACTATCTCTCGTTCTTCCGCTGAAGCGGAATATCGTACCATGGCTACTCTTACTGCAAAGATCCAGTGGTTAAAGTATCTCCTTACCAACCTTGGTTTTCTTCATTCATCTCCCATTACTCTCTACTGTGACAACCAAGATGCTATTCATGTTGCTAAATATCCAGTTTTTCATAAAAGAAAAAACATATCAAGCTTAATTGTCATTTTGTTCGCAAAAAGATTCAGTCCAAGTTAATTGCTCCCTCATATATCCGGTCCTCTGAACAAATTGATGAATATTGACATTACTCATATACACTCTCCGCCTAGGGATGGCAACAGGTCGGTTATGTCCCCATCCCCATAATCGTTTGATTTTGGAAACTCCATAACCGCCTCATAACCAGTTATAAATTCCCCCCCCCCATCCCTGCCCCATAACCAACCTAGCCCACCCCACCCCAAACTAACCCGCCCCATAACCGGTTAAAACTCATTTGATTCATGAATTTTCAACATTCTCCAAACATTAACATTCTACCCTTTCCAAAATTTTCTTATTTATTTTTGTTGTCCTTTCTTAAAATAAAAGATTATACAACGTCCAACAAAACCAAATATTTTGAAATTTAACATTTTTTTAAGTATATATACACATAAGTAATATAATATAAACAATTAAGTGTAGTATAATCGGGGCGGGTTTTAAATGGGGTAGGGCGACCCTGCCCCGAAAACTACTAGATTTTCAATAACAAAACCCATCCCCGTCCCATTTAAATAAACAGTTCTCCAAACCCGCTTTAAATGGGGCGGGGCGAGGCAGGGTACCACCGGATTGGGGATTTTTGCCACCCCTATCTCTGCCTTGAGGGGGAATATTGACGTAAATGTAAAGAAACTATTCTAGGCAGATTTTTTTGCTATGATTTGAGATTAATTATAGGAATACTTGCTGATTTGATCTGTCAAATCTTTGATTGAGCTGTAACTTTGTAATTGATTTGTAATTATGTGTAATTAGGAGTAACTTTAGGAAGTTTGACTTCTTAATTTTCTTCTGTATATAAGCTACAAGCCAGATTCAATGAAAGATAAGAAAAATTATTCCATTCTTCTTCACTTTCTTTCTACTGCTTTTTGATTTATTATATAACTAGTGGATGTCTGTGCCTATGGCACTATCATGCACGTTAGATAAGGTTATTTTGAACAGTAGAGAGCTAAAGACATTTTGACCCACAATATTGGTTTTTTAACAACTTTTGACCATTAGATTGATTTTTTATCTTATTATTTAAAGCTTAAATGTAATATAGATATATACACATTTGACTTGCACATTTGAATCTCATGAATTAAGCATACAAGCAATGCATGGAGAGTAACATCTCGAAATACAAAAATGATCATATATAGCTTTAGGATGTATAATTACACGAGGCCTAAATTTATTAATTAGCATCCTAGCTAGCTAAAAATCTCTTGGATCAACAAAAACATTGCCCAGAGGTCTCATGGCCATCAAGTCATGATCCTCTTCCTCATCAGTACTGGCTTGGTGATCATTTGCTCTCTTTAGATACCAGAGATCATTGATGCATGACATGGAGGATCCTTGGGGGACATGGTCTCTAAGAGGATCGGAATCGGCGAGCTCCGTCACTATTGCCTTGCAATCTCTCTCATTTTCAGCCAATCTTGATGCAAAACTCCACATAGAATTCATTAGCTCCTCAAGCCTCTCTCCTTCCCCAAGAAGCCCATAGAGAAAGAGAAACCCAAATAATGGTTCCTGAAGTGAGTGATCATTTACTGGCATTTTAAGGCAAGGGAAGATTATATTTCTTGCATGGCTCAAAGTTGCATGAAAAAAATTAAATGGATGGGACTTTCTTACTTGAAGCTTGTAAGACTCACTAGTTTTCCAAATGCTTGTGATGACCCAAGAGCTTGGAGTAGTTCTAGAATTGATGATGTCCTCATGATCATGCAAACCATCCCAATCATCTTCTTTGTAGTAAGATACCCATGTGCCAAGGCTCAGTTTTTCCTTCAAGATCTCATTAATGTCGATAGGATACATGTCTTTGCCTCTCAGACGATTCTTGTAAAACGAAATCGCCTGATCTATTGACAACTTCTCAATATTATGAGATGGAGGATTATTTTGATCTGCAGCTGGTGAACTTATAACTGGTTGAACATATATGAGTAATGAACTCAACTTTACATAATTGCATTTAACACTGAAGAGATTCGTAGACTTTATGTTCTTCTCCTCAGTGGCTAGGAAAGTGTACTGTGCACCATTTCTGATCAACCATTCTTCAATTGATTGCACAAGTTTTAATCCAATTCCCCTCCTCCTATATATATATATATTTCAGATGAATCATATACATATATAGAAAGTCCACAATGGATATATATTAATTAATAATGATAAATTGAAATTGAAATCAATTAAACTGGCTGATTTCATTTAATTTAAATTCCATGATGTTGCCAGCTAGCTAGACCCCACTAAATGTAAATGCATGAATTAATCTAAGCCTTGCTATCAAATTATAATTTATTAGTTTCTTATTTAATATGAAATCTGAACTCTATATTCTGTACTTTGCCATATATATATATATATCCAAGTGTAAAGAAAATTAGAAATCTCTAGTTATCTTGACATCCTTCCCAATAATGAAAATTTTCAGAATTACTTTTTATTTGCTACAGAAATTGCCTTTTCAAGGTGAGTAATTGTTACAGCAACTTCTTCTGTTTTGAGTTCTTAGAATATAATTTGTGTCACTTTGTTGCCAATTGGTTGCTTATACATGGATAATGCTATTAATAATTTGACAGTCCTAGAGAGAGAGAGAGAGAGAGGCCTACCGGTGCCTAGGAGAGACTCGAAGGCCCAATATGCAACCCAAATTGACATGTCTTCCCACAGATCCAGTGCCCACATATTTGATGCATCCTCGAACCATTCCGACAAGCTTCCTGTTTTTGAGCAACTCAGCAACCTGTAGGCCATTTTCAAGCATATTAATGTCTTAAATATGCATGTATTGGGGGACAAGAGTTTCCTTTTAGGAAAGTAGTATATATCTATATATGGAGAAACACAGAGATACACTCACACACACACACATATATATATATATTAGAGAAGTGTCTGCTAAACAAGAGTAAAAAAAAAAACAATGTTTGGATATGGCAAAATATATGTTAGCAAAAAAAAAGAAGTAATTAATATCCAAATCTCACACACCAGCATAACATGAACAGGATAGAGCTTAACCCTACATAAAGGGTCATCCATCATGTTAGTGAATATAGAGATCCCTTCATTAGACCCTATTTCACAGTTCTTCTCAAGCTTCATCACTTCTTCAGAATCTCTTTCTTCATTGAATTCCCTTATTAGAATCTTATTCCCCAACCTGTCATCCATTTTTCTTTTTTAACTATAAAAAACAAGTTGATCACAATATCTGAGGTTGGGAAATGAGATTTCAATCAGTACTGAAAATCTTTCTAAACTAGCTATCATATATCCACACCCACTACCAATCAGTGTTCTTATATATATATATATATATAAAATATTTATAAATTTATAATAGAAAATGAAAAAGGAAGTGTGTATATATATATATATACATATATTTTGCTACTTCAATCATAACCACACTATCAAACTAGACAAGAACCTGAGGCACCTGATGATTATACAACTACTACTGTCAAGTTTTTTCCAACCAAGTTTCTGTACCAATTGAAGACGACAATTATTCTTCAGAGTATTTTGTACAATTTTTAGACAATAGTGGTAAATTATTTACATGTGGAACACCACAAATATTGAATATTAATTAATGATGTTACAAATTAACTACTGATTCAACAAATTTTCAGTAAGCATTTGCATAAGTTAGCCATGGACCAAAATTCTCTCCAGTACTTGTATTATCACGTCTCTTAGAGTATGCAAGATTCATGAACTTGAAGCTTCTTGATAATCAAAGGACACAATAATACAGATAGGAATTGTCTTCTTGTCACTACTTTTTCTCACCGTAGTCATATACTTTATAGTCACAAGTAAATTTATCTACACTTTTAAGGGCCTGTTTGGACCTACTTAGAGTTTGAATGGCCCCATTTGGAACAACAGGGGAGTACTTCAAATTCCTTCCTGAACAGTCATTTTCATAAACATTATCTTGAAATGAATCCACTCAAAGATAATGAATTCCCATCTAAAAAGTGAACGTCAGTCAGTTATGAAGGACATCCAAACAGGCCCTAAATCATTGAATTAATGGGAACTTAGAAAATTAACCAGTAGCTGAGCAAATGGTCTTTCACATTATTAACATCTTTTAACATTCTTGTCCATTGATTGACATCTTCCCGTTTCCTGCCTCCAAACTCACTCTGTCAACACTACCTAACAGCTGTTATGGAGCTCCTCAGCTAGTCTAGTTTATGAGGGGAGGGGCTTGTTTGTTGTTTGGTTTTTGGGGCTGCTCTGTTGGTTTGAATTTCATGTTTTTATGATTTGGTCTGTTGTTAGACTCAATTTATTGCTGAATTGGTGTATCCACTTTACCCACAAAAGAAAAAGAAAAACATGTTTGAGGATTAGAGAAAGTAATTTAAGCCACACCAAATGAAATTCACATATAGCAACATTTTAATGACAAAAACACAAAACACATTTTGATTTTATTTCTGAACTTGTAGGGAACAACGGAAGGAGAGGTAATAAAATCAATTACACACAAAAATACAAGATTTACGTGGTTCGGCATAAGTCGGCTTACGTTTACGGATGAGAAGAGATTCACTATAATTTCGTAGAGGTAAGAATACACAAGACCGAACCGTGTACACAAACTCTTACCTCAGAGCTATTCACCATGTACCAATTCACGAGACTCCCTCTTGCCCTCAGTGTTAACTCCCTCGTGAGGCTACATCTTTCTCAACTCATAAGTTTCAACCCATAACCTAGGTATTTATTTCCAATTCCTTGTAGGACAAGGATTACAATCTCTTACCGCCCAAAACTTTCTTAACAAGAAATTACCTAATAAAATACAACTATAACATAGAAAATATTTTTGGACTAGAATTTGAGAAACAATACATAATAATCTCTACCTTGCCTCAAATTTCATCACATCAATCATCACTTCTCACAGCAATTGAATTGGACACCTCATGCGACTTCAATCTAGTGCAACTTTGATTGTCCCCATTGTATGTTGCTCGATTAGTCAAACATCCAAGGCTTCACCTTTAATACTCAAGCTCCATATTATCTTGACCAAAAAAGTCAATTAATTGACTCCACTTGCAATTAAAACCTATTGCAGTACCGGTTGAAACTTCTTGTGATTTTTGGTTCTTCTTTAAATAGAGGTTGAATGTCCCAACATGAACCATCAGCTTTGATAGCCAATAGCACTTGTTAAGGCAGCAGAAGCGAAAACATATTTAAAACAATCACACACAAAATACAAGATATATGTGGTTCGGCATAACCCGACCTACGTCCACATTTGAGAAGAGATTTACTATACTTCAGTAGAAATATTACAACAGTGGAGAATAGACAAGACCGGACCGTGTACACAAGCTCTTACCTCAAAACTCTTCACCATGTACCAGTCTACGAGACTCCCTCTCGCCCTCAGTGTTTCACTCTACCAAACTCGTAACTCTCTCTATCCATTAACTTCCTCATGAGGTTATATCTCTCTCAACGCATAAGTCTCAACTCAAAACTTAGGTATCTATTTATAGAGCTCAAAACCCAATTCCTCGTTGAATAAAAATTACAATTACTTAGAGTCAAATAATTGCCTAACAAGAAATTACCAAATACAATACAACTCTAAAATGAAAACTTAATTAAACATAGAATCTGAGCCACAATTTATAAGAATCTCCACTTTGGCTCAAATTTCATCAAGCCAATCATCACTTCTCACGACAATTGAATCGGTCATCTCATGCGGCTTTAATCTTGCACACCTCTAATTGTTCCCATTGTATGTTGCTGGATTAGTCGAACGTCCAAGGCACTACATTGACTTTTCGAGCTCTATGCCATGTAACTCATTACAATTTGCTGACTATTGTGTTCGAACAAGCCAATTGATTGACTCCACTTGCAACAAAAATTCGTTGCAGCACCTGTTGAAACTCTTTGTGTTGTCTGAATATTTTTCGAATAAAGGTTAACCTTCCCAACACGAACCATATTGACTCTTGTTACCACTTGTCAGGGCAGCGGAAACAAAAACATATTTAAAACAATCAGGCACAAAACATAAGATATACGTGGAGTGACACAACCAAACCTTTGTCTACGAATACGAATAAGAAGAGATTCACTATAATTACAATTTCTTTTCCACCTAGTTTGAAGTCTCAAGTCACCCGTCCATTTTTCTTTGGTTGGGTAAATCAAGATGTAATATAAAACAAATAAGTGCAATATAAAAGAAGACAGAGGGGATATCCCTCTAGAAACAAAAAGGAAAATCAGACCAGAAACAAAAACCTCCTAAGCAAAACTATACACTTCATTCCAGAAGTTATCTTGAGTCACGAATCCAATTAGCTCACAAGTTATTTCTTAAAGTTTGATGCCTGCAAAAGGATTTTTTTTTTCTTTTAGAAGTGTTGAGTTAGTGACCAGCTGGTTCACAAGGCATGGTCTCAGTCACTGTTCTACACCCTAGTGTCGGCAAAGCTTGGAGCAACAGTGCTACGGATTGAATCATTTTAGATTTTTATTTTCTGATAACCCATTTCATTCTTGATGTGACAAACAGCTAAGTCCAAATTATAAACACCATATAAAGTGGTTTGCCAGACAAGGAATGTGTGTGTGTGTGTGTGTATAAGTATATATATTAGTCATCCATGTTCATTAAGTTGTGTTGATTTTCTAGTTTCAATGCACATCTGTTGCTAGGAAAGCAGTCTTCCAATATATGATTGTTTCTGTCCTTTGCTGCAAATATTCACATGAAGTGTCTTTCAAGGTATTATAATTTTATTAACAAGATTTTAGATAGGATGCAACATGGGCACAAGTCACAAGAGCACTAGATCTAGTTTGGAGAGAAATAAGAATATATTCATATATACACATACACACCCTTGACTTTTTATATTTATCCAAAGAAATCACTGCATGTGGCTATTAATTAATTAGCATTAACAGCTAAAGCTGGTTCATTGGTAAATGTTCATACTCTAAAGTGTTTTGAGTTTGAACACTTTAGTTAGCTAGTGTCAAAAGTTGGGTCTTTATCTCTCCCAATTCTCAGATCATAAACAACTACCAGCTCTGGTAATTATTAACCATGATCAGGCAAAGCCTGTCAGAAGATGTGTGTATCTATATATATATATATATATATAAATGCCCTGACTTCTCAAAGGGAAGTCTAGGGTTTGAATCTCAGTAGAGATAGTGTAAATGTGTGATTCTACTTACGTGATGAAAAAAAAAAATGGTGTAATAATTCTCCTAATATTAATTAATCTAGATTAATGTGAATTAGAATTGTAAGAGTTCTTCCTAAGATTTTCAAGATGGGAATGAATGCAGGTTATATGACCTCTATGACTTTATCTGTGGCAAGAAACATGAGCCAGAGTCCTTAATTTGTACAGCTAGCACATGGAATCTGGAGGATAAAAGGTGGAGAAAGGACAAGCAGAAATAGTATGGAGGGCAGAAAAAGGTTTGTATATCATCAGTAGTACTACTCTTACCTCTATCTCATGGTATCAATAATATATATCATCTTGCTGCACCACTCTTAGGGCTAGTTTGGTACACAGAAATGAAATAAAATGGGAATGAAATGAAGTTGGGAAGAGAATGAGAATAGAATAGAATAGAATGATCATTCTCATTCCAATATTTGGCTGCGCATAAAGAATGATATGTAGGAATGAAATGACAGTACCTTCTAACATATTATACTTTTTCACAAAACATAATCAATTTTAAAAATGAGACATTTCGTCAACTTTAATTTAATTATCATGTAAAAAAAATTAATTACCCATTCAATTAAAACTTTCTAAATCAAAATATGATCTGTGATATATATATATATATATATATTCTGGAGTGAGTTGTAAAAGAGAAAAAAATTAATGAAGAGAGAGGATGATTTTAATAATAAGTGGGAATTGAATGGTCATTCCATAGTTCAAGAAGAGAAATAATTTTTTTGGAATGAGCATTCTAAGGGAATGACTAAAAATGACCATTCTATTTCTAATATATCACAACAACAAGAGAAAGAGAATCAAATATCGAATGACCATTTCATTCCACTTTCATTTCTGCATACCAAATTAGCCCTTAAGGGCTTGAATTGCATATTCACCATGAAACTATTTCTATCTTTCTTGTTAAGTTTCAAATTCACACACACACATACACACACACACACACATATATATATATATATATATATATATATATATAATTGATAAGTGACTTTAAAGTAATACTCTCACGTATACATGTGCACACGCAAATGCTTTTTTCCTTTTTGTCAATGATAAGAATCAAATCCCAGATCTTGACTCTCCCTTCTACATTCATATCAGCATGTAATCACTTATTTACGTATCAGATACTCTCCGGTGCAAATTTAGATCCTATGTCGTGTTGTTAATGCAACAACCATACGCAAGGGTGTTGAATTGCCGATTTAATCGTTTGTAGAACGAATGTTGTTACATTCATTTGAATTGTGGTTTAATCATTTTGTAGCACTGAGTGTTATGTTACATTTATTTTGCATATACAGTAAAATTTCTATAAATTAATTGTGTTGGCGATGATGGACTCAAAAAATTATGTGAGAGGGGGCGCCTTTAAGAAGGAAATAAAAAAAATTAAAACTATTTTATTAAAGCATAAACTTGTGAGAGAAATGAGTTAAATTTAATTTTTTTAGTAGGGACAAACTTTAATTTCTTTATAATTTTAGTAGAAACATTTTCAAAATTAGACTAACTTATAGGTATATTATATTTAAAAAGAAAAATTCAGTCCCTACTGGCCCTTCACTCGATCTGTGCCTGAGTGTTGGAATCACATAAATTTTATTAATTAAATGAGATATTAATTTATTGATAAATTAATAAATTATTAATTTAACAAGATATTTTATATATATTATTTTTCTTTTGAAACAAAAATTTATTATTATTAATCTTATTAAATTTATCTTGTCAAGAAAAGAAAGGAATACTAGATTCATATTTTAAAAAAATATGATAGTCTCCTGTATGTAATTTCTATCAAATTATTAATTTATATAATAAGTACCACCTATAGGAGAAATTAAGAAACCTTTTGAAATTTATTATCTTATAAATTTAACGAAATTATTAATTTAAAATCTTATAATTTATTATTTAAATGAGATTATTAATTTATAGTTTTAGGGGGACAAGACTGATTAACCATGAGGAACCGGAGAGGATATTTTTTTTATTTATATTATATATCTATAAATTTATTATAATCTTACTAATACCCCCACAAAATATTTACTAAAACTCCCTCCTATATAAACATGCCCCCATTGAAATTTTAGTCCTCAACTCACGATCCGCTCTGGCTCTCTCGTTTTGCACTCTGCGTATCATACCACGTAGCCCATCGTCTATCTCTTGCGTGAAGATCGTAGTTACTAATCAGGCTTGTTGCAGTTCTTCAACTACAAAGAAGGCAAGAAGTAAGAACCCTAGTTCTCTTTGATTTTTGAAATTTCTCATTAATTTTTTTGGGTCTTTTCTTATGGGTTTTCAGTTTGATTTAGTCATAAGTAGATAAGGTTAACAGTTAGATTTGGTTTATTTTCTGTAATTTTCATGGGGTTTATGGGATTGACGTTCATCAATTCATGGGTTTGGGTTTTTTTTTTCTTTTTCAGTAATTTTCATGGGTTTGGGGAAATGGGGTTGACTGTCAGATTGTTTTCTTCATGCTTAGGTTTGTTTTTCTTTTTCTTTTTCTTTTTTCCCGGTAATTTTCATCGGTTTGGGGTTGCTGTTCTAGTGTTCTGGTTCGATTTTGTTTCCTTCTGTTCTGGTTCATGCTATGGGCTGCCTGGAGTTGATTTATTTTCTGTCTTGGGTTTGCTTGCTATCAGTTTGATTTAGATAATTGACTTGTTTAATGTTTCTTTCTTCCCAACCAAAAAAATAAATTTAGTTGGTCAAGGTGCTCCATGTCTTCTAAATAACAGTGTGAGACCCATTTGAACCACTTATTAATCAGCCGTCAAGTTTAATTTTCCTAATTGGAATCTTTTTTGCGCGGTGAGGAAAAAGTTCTGCTTTACTCTATTATATTAACTTTGACAATCTTTGGGCCTTTAAAGCATTTTGGGAGCTAATAATTTCCCTGAGATTTGTCTATGCCTTTAAACAATTGAAAGTCCAGATGACAGTGACACAAATCAGCCATTCACTTTGTATTATTGAGGTTTCGGTAATACAAAGTTAAGACTTGGTAGATATGTATATTTTTTTCTTGGAACTTCAAACATTACCACTAAACATCCTACCACCATCCGTTAAATGGCAATGATGAGATGACATTGTATAAGAAATATATATATTTTTTTTGGATAAGTAAATTATCATTAAAAGGTGTCCAAAAGGGGGACGCATCCCACAAAAAACTACACAAGGCCACATAGGGCCCTTAGACCCTCAAAATGTTCAAAAAATCAACTATCTTCCCCATGGTTTTACAATTTCTCCCAAATACCCAACAAAAAGAGAATTAAGAACAAAGAATTTAAGCGCCCCAATAGAAGTCTCCTCACCTTTGAAGGATCTCTTATTCCGTTCCTTCCATAAACATCACCAAACATTCAAAGGCGCCACTCTCCAATAATCATGGGCTTGGGAACCCACTGAATAACCTCTTCAAGGCTCTATCATACCTCTCAAAGACTGAGGCATAACCCACTGACCTGAACAACCCCAAAAGCATGACCCATATATCACGGGCCACTGGACAAGCAAGAGAAGATGGTTTACTGACTCCTCATCTCTCTTACACATGGAATACCAATTCACAATAATGCCTTCGTGCGCCACACATTGCCTTCCAAGGAAAAGGAGGCACATGTGAATTCACCAATCTCGAATAGAAGGACCACACCCTAAATCTCCCCTAAGAAGAGGGAGACCAAATCCACTCATCAATGCCCGTGCCCTCAGTTATCTCTCAGTAAAGAACTGCCAACAACTCTAAGATATCCTCCAGCTCCCAATCTTGGAAGTGCCTCGTGAATTGCACGTCCCTTGTCAATCTCCCGCCATCAAGACAATAGGTGTAAGCAAGAGTACAATCCTCACTCCAAAGATCGTCCCAAAACCTAATACTCTTACCATCCCCCACCCTAAACCGAATGTGTGCTGAAAATTCATCCCAACCCTTTCGGATAAATTTCCAAACCCCAACTCCAACTAGACTCCTCACCTCCATAGAACACCACCCAACCTTCGCCTCTCCAACCTTTGAGCATATAACTCTCCTCCAGAGCCTATCCCTCTCCGCCTCAAATCTCGACAGCCACTTGCCCATCAAAGCTTTATTTCCCCATAGGAAGTTTCGTTGAAGTTGCTCAATCCTCACTCTCACACAAGCTGGGATCTGGAAGAAGGACAAGAAGTAAGTGGGCATACTCGATAACGTGCTCTACACCAGAGTCAGGCGGCCTCCCTTCGACAAATATTATTTCTTCCACTCTGCAAGCCTCCTCAACCTCTCGATAACCGGACCCCAGGTTGCCACTCTCCTCGAACGCATGCCCAAAGGCAGTCCCAGGTAAGAAATCGAGAACTCCCCTACCCCACAACCCAAGATATCTGCCAGAAAAGAGATATTGGCCACCTCCCCCACTAAAACAATCTCACTCTTCCCTAGATTCACTTTCAGGCCTAACATGGCCTGGAAGCAAACCAACACACTCCTTATATATCTCAACTGGGCCATGTCTGCATCACAGAACACTATAGTTTCATCGGCAAACAACAAGTGTGATATCTCCATCTAATGCACCTGCTCTCTCCCTACTTTGAAGCTGATGAAAGATTTAAATATTTAAGTTATACTCTTTCTAACAGCTTAAGCTTTTGGAGTAGATGGTTGTCAACATGGTATCAGGGCAGACAAAGTCTTGTGTTCAACCTTATCGTTATCCTGATAATTAGAATTGAAGCACGTGTTGACCAAAAGAAGGCCACATGTGAGGGAGTGTGTTGAAGGATTTACATATTTAAGTTACACCCTCTCTAACAGTATAAGCTTTTAGAGTTGATGGTTGTCAACAGAAGCCTTTGATATATCCCAACTCCATTGCCCTCCTCATCAAACAGCTGAACGCCTCCATCACATTAATGAAAAAAAATGAGATAGAGAATCCTCAAGGCTCAAGCCTCTCGAACTGCCAAAAAGTCCTAAAGGAGATCCATTCACAAGCACCGAGAACCTCACAGTAGATATACAAAACTCGATCCACCTCCTCCATCTCTCCCCAAACCCCATCCGCTCCAACAAGTAGAGCAAAAAAACTCCAACACATAATCGTAAGCCTTCTCCATATCTAGCTTAAGCCCCCAGAATTCCACTGCTCAATCTAGAATCCACGCATTTGGAGGCAATAAGAGCTTAATCTAGAATTTGACACCCGCCAACGAAAGCATTCTATGACTCTAAAATAACACCATCTTGCACTCCTTTCATGCAAGAGGCTAGGACTTTATGAGTTTATACACACTACTCACCAAACTAATAAGCCTAAAGTCCTTGATGTCTTTAACTCCCCTTTCTTTGGGATTAGGGCAATAAACGAGGCATTCAAACTCTTCTTGAACCTGCCATGCTCATGAAAGGCATTCACAATCCCCAAAACCTCCTCTCTAACTACCTCCCAATTATGTTGGAGGAAAGCCATAGTGAACTCGTTCGGCCTCAGAGCTTTGTTCCCATTGCAACTTTTCAACTCCAAAAGCATTTCCTCTTCACTAAAGGGTCTCGCAAGCCTGACTCTATCCTCCTCAAAAATCATGTCAAATTCCATTTTGTCCATACAAGGTCTCCAACGGAACTCCTCCGTGTACAGACGCTAATAAAAGGATGCTATCTCGCTACTCACATCCTCCTCTCTACTCAGAAGAATCCAATCAACCCGAATCCTCCCAATATGATTGAACCTTTGATGAGCATTCACAAGCTGATGGAAGAACTTTGTATTTCTGTCACCCTCCTTCAACCATAGAGCTCTTGACTTTTGCCACCAAGAAATCTCCTCTGAAATAGTGATCCCCTTGACCTTCCTTGCGATCCAATTCTGTAACTTTTGAAAAAGCTCTGTTTTTTTCTCCACTCCAAATTACCAAAGATCTCCCTGTACCACTTTTTGATATCTTAAGTAGTCGGAGCTTTTAAGCTAACATAAAACTCGGATTGCTTCTCATTGAATAACCCCTCCACCAAGAACTAACTAGATCTTTGAAGTCCTCCGCTCGTAGCCACACATTTTAAATCTTTACAGAATATGTCAGAAGCCGGTCTAGCCAACGTGGCCTGGGCCACATCCAAGAATTTCTCCTCCCACTTCCTTGAAATAAGGAAGTGATCTAAATGGGAGAACTTAGGGGACTGTCTACCACTAGACCATGTGAAGCTAGCCCCCTCCAAAGGAAGATCAATAAACTCCTGCTCATCAATAAAATCAAAAAATTGCTCCATCGCCCGAGTTCTTCGACCTTCTGTTGGGATCTAACAACATTGAAGTCCTCCCCCTCCAAAAAAAAAAAAAAACCAAGGATAGGACCATCTACTATGAGCACAACACAACACTTCCCACAGAAGGCTCCTCTCCCCATTATCAACCAACCCATAAACCCTGGAGAACACCCAATGAAACCCATCCTCCTCTAGAGAAAAAGCACACGAGATCGAGAATCGGCCTTTCCACACATCCACCTCTTATCCCACATCACAAAAATCCCCCAGAAGACCCCTCTGCCTCCAACGCCACCCAATCAACAAATTTCCCACCCCATAGACCTCTCACCAAACCCACTAAAATAGAAGACAACTTGTCTCTTGAAGGCACACCATATGCACACCCCACTTATGCACTGCCAACTTCACCACCTTCCTTTTGTCCGGTCATTAACCCCGCAAACATTCCATGGAATTAGATGAAGGTTCAAAAGGAAACAATAGAGTTTTCCTCTCTTCTCTTCTCTCCTTCCCACCCCCCCCCCCCCCCCCCCCAAAAAAAAACTCCTCTTTTTCTCTCCCTTACTCCTTCCTTCGTAATTGACGTAAGAAATCAGCCCCTTCAACTCCCTCTCATTCCTCCAATAAGCATTTCTCTTCTTTTGGGATCTGTACCATCCCCATCAACAGAATGGAAAATCTCCATTGCCTAATCATTATTCTCTTCATAAGAAATCCCCAAACTCTTGCTCACAACCTCGATAGTGTCCATCACCCAATTCTCTCTCCTAACCTCTCTGGTTGTGGTAAGCAAATTTCCAAACTGCCTTCCTGGTTCAATAACCCCATAAAGGAGTGCTTAACCCTTCCCCTACCACGACGCATTCACCCTGAACATCCAATTCATCTCCTTCATCACAATAATGGAATGAGTCATTCAACCACTCCTCTCTTTCAAGGTCAGTATCCTCCCACTCAACCAGAACAACATTCCCATCATTGGCAATTTCTCCTTCTTCAACATCCAGCTCCTGCCCCCTTTGAAATCCCTTTCCCACTCCACCGTTCTGCCACAGCCTGGTCCTTCCTCAACTGCAATTGGACCTTCAAATCAACACAGTGTGTAATGGCCCCATCCTCCCCTATCAACATATTCAGATTGTCCCCGAACTGAAGCTGATCAGCACTGTTCAACCCAGCTGCCACGATCGGCTCTGGCATAATCATGGCGTCATAAACCAACGATCCATGCCTGCCTTCCTTCGATACAGCACCCATCAACTCCCGCCCTCCATCTCTCCCCTCAACCATTCGCTCAGTATCCTCCACACCCACCAAAGCCAAAGAAGAAGGAGATGGAGAGAAGTCACCCATGCCCGTCAACCCAGAAGAATGAAGACCAGAAACCTTTGTACCTTTGCTCCTTCCATTCTGAAATTGGGCCCTTTTCTGTGGATAAGGTCCACCTTTGGCAACCCATTTCTATTTTTCTTCTCTGGTCCAGCAGCGATTTTTCTTTTGATTTTGGGTTTGACCCATCCTGTTCAACACAGCGTGCAAAGCATGGTGATGTCCGTTAGGCCCCAATTTCGAAAATATTCTTGAAGAAACCTTTGGACGGTTTAATAAAGCTTGTTGGGTTTGATTCTCAATGGGTCTGTGAGCACTTGGACGAGGCTCCTGCAGATTGGGCTTACGACTTGGGACAACGCTAAACCCTTTCATTTTAACCTTTAACGAGTTGTTTGGACCCAGACTTACAATTCTGGACTGTCCCACTGCCCTTGAGAAATAGCCTCAATCTTGGGCTTTGGACTGGCCCAACCCCCCCCCCCCCCGTTCCTGGAAAAATTAGGCCCAATCAAAGTTGACCCAGCCTTTTTACCATATTTTTTTAAAATCTGGTCATGTGACCTGAGACCTCCTTCCCTGGCTCTCCTTCCACGTTTGAGCTAGCTGTCTCCCATTCTGAATGGGAAGACTTCTCTTCCATTAAAGCAATCTTATACACAACCCACTCATCTTCGACGATAACGAACTTCGGAATCGCTCCACCATCAACAATTGTCAACACAATCTTCTTAGAATCCAACATTTCATTGGCCTCAACTTTTCGGAAACCACCACACAACTCCTCAATGGCCACGAAAAGCTTCTGGCACCAAAGATGTTACGGTAACCCATATAAGAGAATCCTCCTGTCTTTCCTCTTCTTCAACAGCCCTGAGCAACTGACCCGAAAGCACCAAACATCAAGGTAGAGTATCTCTTCTCCCCACTGTTTCTTGCCCTCATTCAACACCCTCTGCGCTTCCTTTTCTGATGGAAATCTGAACAGCAGAAGATCGTCTGGTAACGTTGAGACCCTCAACCCGTTTGACTCTTTCCAAACCTTTGACACCTATTCCTCAATCCTTCGCAGACAGCCCACATCCCTGTCAAATCTTCCCACTAAGCAGAATTCAGCATAGCCTTTCTGATCCTTGTATTGTGATCAACAACACGGAACACATGCCCTTTACTCTTCTCCTTGCTTTCAACCTCAGCGGAGATGGCCAGACGGGAAAGTCACACCATCTCCAGAAAGGACTGTTTCGCTCCCTCAAAAACTCTCATTGCTTGTAATAAATTTGATAGACAATATGCAGTTTGAATACACACATATACCGTAATCAGACCATGTAAAAACCCTTTTTTTCAAGCCAAATTTGAATGCCTAAACTTTCATAGAGTTGCACTTGCACTTACCTGTGCCATAGAAAGCACTAACCTTGAATAGACGTATAGTTTATGAATTATAGTGTCAGTCAATTCTGTTATGTATTTTGATATCTCTCTTTGATACACCAATAATATAATTTTCTTCAATCAGATATGGCTGTATGAAAAATATGTATTTTGGAACATCATCTTAGAAATTGTAAGGCCCCCCTCCTGCCGAGAAAAAAAAAATAGAGAAAAGGAAGAAAATTAAATCAAAGGAACATCTTTTAGTGTAATTGCTTTCAGCTTGCCACTCATCCACGCATATTGTGTCAGACACCATTCCTATCTCCATTCCTTAGATTCTTCTTTGCTGTAAATTAACATTGATCGAACTGCCACGATAGCTCATCTCTGTTTGGAGCTTACACACCCTTATACTGCTCTCTAACTGTATACCTCTTAGAGCATGCATGGATCCCTTGCTCAATCTCCAAAGCTTGGGAGAAGTTCCATATCCAAACAACATCTTCCCTTCCATGTACAATTCGATCAGAACCAATTCCACCAAGAATAAATCGCACCAAAATGTATGTAGCATTTCCCGTGGGATCTCTTTGTTACTTGTCCAAGTTGTTAACCCTTGCAGAGTTCTCCATTGATGAATGACTGCTCGTCCTCAACAGCCTTATCACCTCCGTAAGTGAAGAATTCCCATTACTAGAACATAAAGCAAGCCAGGGGAACTCAAATGTCAGAGACTACACAGGACCTGAGGGACGTATACATGTTGCAACCTGCTGCAGATTACTCTAAACATGACAATTACTGATCTCAAACATGTGTGTTGCCAATCTTCTCCTCCATTGGAATGAGATTCCCAGTTAGAAAACCCTTGAAAAAGCAAACCTGAAATTGGAAAACAGTAGAAGAAATTGAAAGGTTGAACAAGAAAGATGTAATCACAATCTATAGAAAATTGGAATAAGTTCAACAAAAATTACAGTAACAAGTTAACTTCATGAAGGATAGTGTGATTTTATGAATGTCCCGAAAGATTACAGCCAACAAAAGTTAAAGAAGAGAGAGAGAGAGAGAAATTGGATAGAATTAAGAGGAGTTAGAGTGAGATTGGAGATCCTTCAGATATGAAGAACACACCATCTTTGGATGCACAAACCTTACCACTTTAAATACAGGGATTTCCAAGATGAAAAGGAAGAGAGAAAATTGAGGCAAAAGAAGATGTAGGAGATGATGATATGCTGTCATCTACAACCTCTTTTATTTTTTATTTTTTATTGATAATTGAAAAATGAAGTGTCAATATCTTCTACAACCTCTTCACTGATGACTATCTGCAAAAGATTAATAAGACTCCTTTATACAGTCTTAGGTCTATCTGTGACCATGAAATCTGTTGTAATCTGAGTGACTCCGACAACTTCACTGGGCACCGAGAAAGTCGTTGCCAGTGTAGAGAGATGTGGATGTAGTATATATTTTATTCTAAAGGTACTTATGTCCATTTTAATAAACAAAAACTTAGACATCTTCCCATTAAGCGTGTTTGTTTATTATTAAGTGTGGAAACTTAATAATTTTGGCTCTTTGATATACCAATTGTGTTACAACACATACCCAATTGGAGCCTTTCTGAATTTGTTCAGGATTCAAAATTAAGTACTTAATTGAGTTATCAAAGAATACCTAAGTTTTTTTGTTTTTTTTCTCAATCTGATTGGAATATGTTTTTTGTTTGAACTTTGAACATTTGGATGACTTATAGTTTATGATTCATGATTTGCAGGCATTGTAACTGAGAGGGCCTCTGCATACATTAGAGCCAAACCTTTTGCTTCATGGCAAGAATAAAACCTCAAACTTTACTGCTTCAAAGCAAAAAGAAGAAGGGACCTACTCGTATTAGTGTCACTACCATTATTTTATGCAACTTAATCATTGTGTTGATACTGTTGTCCTTAGTTGCTACATACAGGCATTGGTCTCAAAGGTTTGTTGTTTTCTTCTTAGTGATGTCAGTACATCAATGCATGTTGCTTTGATAATATGGCAGTTTCATAGATTTTTTCCAGAAATGAAAGTCTACATATTTGTCCAGCCAAGAAGAACTCTATTGTTAAATTTCTAAGATATGCCAGTCCGCTTGTAGGTCAAGATACCAAGCAACGACTGAATTATCAACTTTTGAGGTACCTTTTAAGAATCCAATTTTCCATTTCCATATTTGTTTGTTTATCTAATTAACATCCATAAGGACCTCGAGTTTTTTTTCCTCTACCTTCTTGTTATTCGTTGAGGCATTAATAAACTAAGTTAAAATATTTGTGCTAGAATTTTTTGAATTATTTTATAATTTGCAAAAAGTGCTAATGTAAAGGTCATTACCCATAGTTACTAAGTTTATTCCATATTGTGGGGAACTGAATTTTACATTTTATTTTTGGAATTCCCAACCACCATTAGCTAACCTTGTTTCATGTATTCCTTTGCCTTTTGATGATCCTATTGATTATTAATGTCACACATAGTTAGGAAAAGGCTTTGTTGAGTTGAATATCTTTATGATTCTTTTTATTTTCTAATTAACAGCAGTTCCAAATGAATGCAATATGTCATTAAGCTTATTCCATTTGTGTTTCAGGATACTGATTCTTTTGTAGATGTAAAGAAATACGATCTCCCTGGTTATGCTGTAAGTTCTGCCATAAATTAATTGTGTTGCTTGCTTTTATGTTATTCGGTGCAAATGTTATCTTCCAGAACTAGAGGTCATGCGTCGGTGTTAGTTGTGGTTTCAATTATGTGTTTATTTATCTACTAGTGGTGTGAACTTAATCATGTACTCTCGTCGCTGTTAGTTGTGGTTGCAATTATGTGTTTATTTATCTACTCGTGTTTGAATAAACACAATGTGAACTTAATCACATACTTGATGGGAAGTATCTCTTGTTTAAACACAAAATCATCACGTGATTAAAATTGTAAAAGTTGTGTGAACATGATGAATTTTTTCTCTTGGAGATTCTAAGAAAGAATCATTCATCTTCTAATGATGACAATGCCACACTGATGATGTCGTTGTCAAAGATGGAATTATTTGCTATATTTGTTCGTTGAATCGTTCTAAATATTTTTTGTCGTTATTATTGTAGATTTTCAATACATCAATAGGTTATATAACGGTGGAGCTTTACAAGGATGGTTCTCCAGAGATTGTGGACAAATTCCTTGATTTATGGTGAGTGTAAATGACAAAATTCTTTCCAAGATATTCTCAGTTACATCTGTTGATTGCAATATTTGGAAATATGGTTCCTGAAGCTGACTTTCATCGATTTACATATAATCTTTTCATCTTTCAATTACTTGATTTAAACCATATTAATAAATTCTGCAAATGCACGCTCAAGATGGCTCTAAAGTAAGCTAAACTTAAATGTAATTTTTCATGAAAAATTTATACAATTACAATTCCCTCCATTCAGTAAATCTCCAGCATTTGATGATAAAGGACCTTTTCAAGCCTGCAATCTCCTAGAATTGACTTTTTGTAACACAAAGTGACTCACTCGTCTTGGACATGTTGAATTTGATAAATAAAAGGAGGATTGCTGAAGGTTAAATCTTCCTACAATTACTCTTTCGCATCTCAATGTGGATCTTATACGAGCTGCTATGTCTTAGATTTTTGTGTTTTTTACTCATTTGAAGACGTGAAGAGAAAGAATATAATAGTTTTATAGTAGATATGTAGATCTGCTAAGATTACCTTCTGGCAGGTCAGCAAGTTCTTCAAACTCCAAAGGCAACCCACAAATGAAGTCGACTTTAATGTAATGAGAAGATTTCTTGTTATGGATGAGGAACCTTTTCCTGCTGCAAGGAGAGATCTTAAATAGAAATTAGTGACTAGATAAAGAAAGAGGAGAGAGGAATAAAGGAATGTTTTCTCAGTATGGTCTAACTCCTCAGAGTTGCGAAGACATCTCACTTCAGCAAGATGCAGAGCTTCTTGCATTTATATTTATTATAATTTTCAATGAGGGTATAAAGAATATTTCTCACATCCACATGCAAGACAAGTGAAGCATAAAAAATATACAACTAGCCACAAATCTTTCGTGGAATGTCTTGAGAAACATTCCAGGAGTTGACATCTACTTTCAGTACAAAACAAACTAGAATGAGAAAAAAGATCACCAAAACAAGACCTTGCCACCTTGGCCCGAAATGAAGGCCATCGTAGACTTGGGTTAAGTCCTATCTTGATCAAGAACTAAGTAGGATAGACTATTAAAGGGGAGCTGTTTTTGTGTTGAATAATGTTGAGAGAAAAAAAAAAAGAAACCTCCAATCACGTACCACCAAATATTATGATGTGATAATAAGTAAACAAGCATGAAGCAATTCGGAAAAACACACCAAGAATTATACACCGGCTAAAGAAACCTAAGTCCACGAAGAGCCCAATTTCAATATATAGATTGTAACAGTACAAGTTGAAGGATTGTATCAAGAGTACACTCAACTCTCAACCCTTAACCTTTGTACACCCAATCTCACTCAAAAGGAAATAAAAAATTCTAAACAAGAATTCTCTCTTTAAGTGCCCTCTCAAAAACAATGAAAGTGACCTCAATTTCAAAGAGAGTATTACCTCTTTTCTTCTCATAAGTCTCAACCTATAACATAAGTAACTATTTATAGAGTTCCAAACCCTTGGTAGACAAGGATTACAATTCCTTAGAGCCCAAGACTTGCCTAACAAGAATTTTCCTTCGTTGAGACCAAGACTTGTCTACTAAGAAATTACCTAATAAGATACAACTCTATAATGGAAACCCAATCACAATAGGAATTTGAGCCATCCCAACAATCTCCCCCTTGGCAAAAATTTTGACAAGTCTTCAATACATGAGACTCTCGTCTGCAAATCCACAAACGATCCATCGGCCTTTCAAACTCTAGCTGCATAACCTGAATCAAGTATGAAATTATACTCTTCATTAATCTGCACGACCAATGTATTTATGTAGCCGTGCCAAGTCAACACTATAAAGTGACTTTGGAAGGGGGCTTCAATGCAACCCTTCTACAAGCAGGAACTTTCATCTCACCCACGTCTAGAAACATGCAACCCGTGTCTTCGATCAATCAAACGTAACAGGTCTCAAGTTCTTGTTACCATGTGCACCCCGTTTCCTATCCACAATAATAAAAAAGAAAGTCTGAGTACCATTGGCACTCCCCACTAGACGGTACAGACCTCCACTCTGTTCTCCTTGCATTAATACCATGTAGCCTTTGGTGATCTTCATGATCCCCCTTGCAATGGAGCACTTGCAGCCCATAGAGTCCAACCGGCTCAAGGAAATTAGAATACACCGCAACTTTGGTGCATAAGCAACATCTCCCAAAGTATGTTCCACCCCATCAAACATTTTGAATTTCACTGTTCCCACACCCTCAACAACACACTTGTCACCATTAGGCAATATCAAAGAACTACCATCAAGTTCTTTAAATGAATCAAACCTTTTTTTCACGGAGCAAATATGGTTTGATGAACCCAAATCTAAAAATCACTCATGTTGAGTAACAGTGCCACATTTGGAAATTGTGAGAACGTCCCCAAGGTTACTATCACAAGTATATGCGGTAGATCCATTCTCGGAGCCGCCATTATCCTTCCGCTTTGCAAGTGGATAGTTATTCCTAATGTGGCCCCACTCACGACATTTGTGGCACTGCTTACCTTTTTCTCCACCCCTTGATCTAGACCTGCTGTTATCACTAGATCCCTGGTTGGTCTGCCTTCCCCTTATTCTTCCAATGAGCATCCATAGCCGAACTTGAACTCTCATCAACGGGAGCTTTCCCTTTGTCGTTGGACAAGAGAGTCTATTCAACTTCCTCCATCTTCAGTGTATTTTCACATCGACCTTTTCAAGTTGGTCAACAATTTTATGAAATTCATTCATGTGCTCCAAGAGGCTATCGCCTTCCTTTATCTTTAGCTTGTACAAATCCGTCTTTAGGCTAAGTTTAGTTGTGAGACTTTTCGCTAGATAGAGCTTCTCCCACAATTTCGGTGCCGAATCCTCTCCATTAACATTGTTTATGATGTTATCCTCAATGCAGAGTCGAATAGTGCTAACACACCTTGACTCTATATCCTGCCAATCATCAACTGACATTTTTTCTAGCTTTCCATCCTTCCCTTTCAACGCCTGCGCTAAGCCTTGTTAAACTAGGATGTACCACCAAATATTACCAACCATAAGGTGAAGGTTCTTACCATCAATCTCTCCACCTTGTACTTAGGCAATATTACCAACCATGAGTGTCACAAGTGCTCAAGACGAACAACACTTGCGTTATGAAGAAAAATCTATACAAGATTTTTATCAAACACCTTGAAGCTCTGATACCAATTTGTTGAGAGGAAAAAGCCTCCAATCACGTACCACTAAATATTATGATGTGACAATAAGTAAACAAGTACGAAGCAATTCAGAAAAACACAAGAATTATTCGTGGTTCGGCTTAACAAGCCTATGTCCACGGATAGCCCGATTTCACTATATAGATTGTAACAGTACAAGTTGAAGGATTGTATCAAGAGTACACTCAACTCTCAACCCTTAACTCTTGTGCACCCAATCTCACTCAAAAGGAAATAAAAAATTCTAAACAAGAATTTTCTCTTTAAGTGCCCTTGCAAAAACAATGAAAGTGACTTCTCAATTTCAAAGAGAGTATTGCCTCTTTTCTTCTCATAAGCGTTAACCTATAACATAAGTAACTATTTATAGAGTTCCAAACCCTTGGTGGACAAGGATTACAATTCCTTAGAGCCCAAGACTTGCCTAACAAGAACTTTGTTTCGTTGAGACAAAGACTTGCCTCCTAAGGAATTACCTAATAAGATACAACTCTATAATAGAAACCTAATCACAATAGGAATTTGAGTCAACCCAATAAATACTATGTTAGACAAGACGTTTCTCCAACACTTCTAGATGTGTGCTCACTGTCCCTTATAAATCCTGAATTTTAAAGTAGCCTAGCTGTCATGATGTTGGAACATGTAGACGCATCAAGATTTGGTTGTTTTCTTTTAGCCTTTTTTTTTCCCCCTTAAATGTTAAATCTAAGGGCCATTGCCTGGTGCGGTGGTAAAATGCTCGGGTTATCAAGCGTAAGAACAGTTATGGAAATAATTTCAAAGGTTAGGTAAGCATCCAATTTGCCCCTCCCAACACCCTCAATTAATGGGGATCACATTGGGTAATAACCCTTTTTTTCTATGGGTTGTTAAAAATTGTATTAGTAGTGTTTCACAACATCATTTGCCATGTTAGGTCAATAGGGGACTTATGTTGGTAATTTTCGTGTCCAAAAACTAGAGTCTGTTTTTTTAATTTTTTTGTTTTAGTTAGAATTTTGAAAGTTAGTTAGTTACCTCTTGTCCAAGGGTAGATTAGGTATTGAAGCTACATTCAAGGGAAAAAAAGGTAATCTTCAAGGTCAAAGGTATAAAGGTTAATAGACTTTGAAAGTTAGTTAGTATCAAGTTGGTCTATGTTACACAGACTCGGGTACAGGTGTCGGACACGAGTGTGTCTAGGGGTCGGATCCGTCTATGTACCAAATTATAGGACCCGGGGACATAAATTAAGAGTGTCCAAAAATCGGACACGGGTACTTGGACACGGCATACTAATTATGAAAAGATTAAAATTATAAGTAATAGATATATGATTATGAATTTAAGAGAATTGCATTCCCCTAGAGTTGATTAACTTACTTCACTAGTAGGCAGTAGCTGTATTATGCTTTTAGCCTCCTTTCTTTCAGTTTTCAGTCTTTCATCAATCATCAACTGGAATTCCAAAAAGGCAAAACCACTCCATTAGAAATATAGGTGATAATAGAATGTTGAGAAATAAGCCCCCAATCACGAACCACCAAATATTACGATGTGATGATAAGTAAACAAGCACGAAGAAATTTGCAAGAACACATCAAGAATTATACGTGGTTCGGCTAAATAAGCCTACGTCCACGGAGAGCCCGATTTCACTATATAGATTGTAATAATACAGGTAAAAAGATTGTATCAAGAGTACGCTCAACTCTCAACTCTTAACCCTTATACACCCAATCTCACTCAAAAGGAAATCACAAATTCTAAACAAGAATTCTCTCTCTAAGTGTCCTCTCAAAAACAATGAAAGTGTTGCCTCTTCTCTTCTCACTCATCTCAACCTATAACATAGGTAACTATTTATAGAGCCCAAAACCCAATTCCTTGGTGGACTAGGATTACAATTCCTTAGAGTCCAAGACTTGCCTAATAAGTACTTTCCTTCCTTGAGACCAAGACTTGCCTACTAAGAAATTACCTAATAAGATACAACTCTATAATAGAAACCTAATCACAATAGGAATTTGAGCCAACCTAACATATGAGAGGAGAGTGACTAAACAAATTTGATAGGTTCGCTAACTTAGCTTACACTTGTAGTAGTACAACAGCACACTTGCACAACCATAGTCTGCACTCTACAGGCTTTTATCCTACACAAATAAATATCAATATTAGATTAGGAAATATCAAATATGTTATGAAAAAAATATGTTGAAATTGTTGAGTATAACTGTAAAAGACTATGGAAGTTTACATGCTGCCTGCTGATTGCTAAATGATTAAGCATTATTAGTTTATCACCTGTTACTTTTTTACTTAGGAATTAAGACTTTACAGTTTACACTACGAATACAATCATATGATTCATATCATTGATAATAATCAACTTCAGTCACACAATCACATGATGTAGTTCAAAAAAATTAGATACTAAATTACTAGTTAAGAACTTAAGCTTTGAACTTTTGAGTTTTGAATTTGTTGAGATAAACATCAAAAAGGCAAAAGAGTGAAAGACAGTTATTTCTTTCTAATCAAATTTTGAAAGTTGACTTTGTTGGAATTCTTCAGTTGGTTCAACTTCTTCCCCTAAGGTCACCTCTTCAAATTCTTCACCAAATGTTATAAGCTCAAACTCAGGCTCATTGATGGAAAGCTCTACAAGTTCCCCAAGAGTGTTACCATCAATATTGAACTTATCACCACCCATCAAAAGATGAAACAAATGTCATTAAACTCCAAAAGAATAGTTTAAGAGATTAAAATTTTAAAGTCAATAGACTCAATACTAAGTCAGTTAAACTTACACAAATTCCAATATTTTGACGGCCCTTCCTTGTATTCCTTTTTCTTTCTAACGAATATTGCAATGTACAAAAACCAAATCCTCAGCTCTACTTGTAATTAATCTATTTCTTTTGATGCTTTGAATAAGAGAATATGTACTCCAATTTCTTTCGCAACAAGATGATGATGCCGGTTGGGAAAGTGACTTGAATGCTAAAGGTTGTAACATGAGAGTTGAAGCACCATGATTAGCCCACCACAAAATTGGTTCCTCGTACATTTTTGCATCAATAACATGAGATTCGTTGAAGTAATCGGATCCACTTGAAAAAGATCTATATTCTATATAAACTTTTTGAAGATCATTTTGATTGCTAAACAACCGTTTCAAGCATTTGCTTCTATTTAAAGAAACTTCTTGATCTTCATGTGGTGAGAGTCGTGGAACTCCATCACTTCCAATCCAAGCATCAGTGTAGTATTTAGGAACCAATGAATAAGCCATACATTGCAAGGGATTGTTGCTTTTATTTTATCTTGTCTTCAAAATATTGTGAATGACATCAAAGAATTTTCATTGACCAGTGAGCAGATCTTTTTTCTCATGTGCAAGTATTTTGGATTTGACTTTCTCAATCATTGTATCCCACATATCATAGATCAAATGTATAACAGGAGCACCTCAAAAAATTAACAATAGGCTCAGTAAAGTCCAAGAGATATTTCAAGTCTTCCCACCAACTGTCACTCACAATGCACTTTTTAACTTCCTGAGCCTTTATTTCAATTGCTGATTTTCCATCTCCTTTTAGATTCAGCCTCCAATTTGATTCAACCTCCAATTTGGATCCATCACCATTTTCTCAAGTGCATCATTAACTACGTTCATATGTTTTGCCATAATAATACTTGGTGCAAATCTTGTTTTCGCTGCCCTTAGCAAACCCAATTTCGAGCAAGTGTTGAAAATTGAGAGTACCATGCCATGATTAGCAATGAAGTTTCTTAGATTTTGCACACTACTCATCACTTCAACAATCCACTTACAAGGTTCATATTGAGGTGAGTTTTCAGAGGGTTCACAAATGTTTTTTAGAGCCAAATTTAGGCAGTACACAACACAAGGAGTCCAAAAAATGTGCGGATATTTACTTTCAATTATACCTCCAGCAGTCTTAAAGTTACTCCCATTATCTGTAATGACTTGAACAACATTTTGTTCGCCCACTTCTTTGATCATGGGGAGAAATAGATTAGCTACATATTCTGCATCCTTCATGCTACCACTTGCATCAATTGCCTTCAAAAACATTCCACCACCTACTGATGCAGCCATTTTGTTTATCAGTGGCTTTCTTTGTCTATCCGACCACCCATCTGAACAAAGGACATGCCTTTCTTTTTCCAAGAGTCTTTTATCGGTTGGAGCTTCCGATTCACGTGCCTTCTCTTGGGCCAGCAATGTTGTTCGTAATTTGTTGTTGGCTAATGTTAGTGAGTATTTTCTAAAATGGGGGCACCTTGCGAAATTGAATGATAAGGCAGACGCATAGACCATGTGAGCTGTCTGTTAATCAACAACTATCTCTTTGCGCTACATTAAATGCGTTTTCTAGAGCTCTTGGAGCTGATCCCATTCTTTTTTTGCATTGAAACAAATTCGATCCTTCTAGCAAGGACAAATATTCTTTCTTCTTTCTCACATTCAGTTCTTCTTGAGCCTTTTTGCCTTCAAATTGCTCGTACTCCTTTAAGGCTTGATATATATAATCTGTAATTGACTTGCAAGCTTCAACCCCATAATTAGGAAGCTTCAATAAGTGAGCCTTCACTATTGAATATGACCCTGTAACTTTTTTATTGTAGTAATTTGCAAGACCAGGCTCTATTTCCATCTCCACGTGTGATTTCATAGTGTTTTGTCATCAAATTGAGACTCCTGAGCTTTTGATGCTCATAGGTTTATCTTTTCTTTTCCTTTGACAAATGACATTGAATCTAAACACAAGTTTAAACTTTAAACAAGAGTGTTAAAAAAGGAAATGGTAGAAAAATCTAACATATTCAAAATCAAAATTTATTTTTCTGAAATCACACGTGACATGGTGTTGTTTATTTTTCGAAAATTGTCAGAATAATATAGAAATAAAATGAAAATCATTTAACATGTAGCGTGAAACAAATGTTAAATGAATAATATAGAAATATAATGAATTTGTCACAAGCATAATATTTTTTTGAGAGTATTTTGTGAGTTTCAAGTTACAAAATTGGTAGAAAAATCAAATAAATGAGAATAATGTAAAGTTAGTGTACACTCGCCAAATATAGCTCAACAAGATGATGATGACGATGATGCTGGTTGGTGGGTTTTGCTACATTATTTTTTTTCCTTTTGCTTTCCTTTGCGGTTGTTCTCAAGATGATGATGAAGATGATGCCGGTTGATCAAAGAATGATCAAAGTATCTCTATGATCTTCAAATGATAGAATGCAAAAGAGGGAAAAAATTGGAATCATGTACGAAAACAGAGAGAGAGAGAGAGGAGAAAAAGTGGTGGCATGCAAGAGAGAGTTCACCTTTTTCAAAGGCTTATGTATGTGATATGCCATCAGGAGCATTTAATATGAAAGACATTTCCAAATATATATATATGTATTGGAACTAGTTGGATTTTAATTGAATTCATTTTCAACTAGAGATCATAGATTAAACATATATTTTAATCAAGTGTGTTATACTTATACAGATTATGTGACAAATTACTTAACAATTGATTAGTGATTTAATTCTTTCTAACTACATATATAAATTAGTAGTGTCTTAATTCAATTAGATGTAGTGTCATGTTCTAATTGGATCACTTATATATGGATTTGTTTAGTCTCATTAATCTAATTAGATATAATCATATTTCAATTAGATACTTATAACAAAACTTCAATTAGATCACTTACATATATGAATTGGTATAGTCTTAATTCAATTAGATGTAGCGTCATGTTCTTAGATTACTTATATATGAATTTGTTTAGTCTCATTAATCCAATTAGATATAATCATATTTCATTTAAATACTAATAACAAAAATTCAATAGATCAGTTACATATATGAATTGGTATAGTCTTAATTCAATTAGATGTAGTGTTATGTTCTAATTAGATCACTTATATATGGATTTGTTTAGTCTCATTAATTCAATTAGCTATAATCATAATTCAATTAGATACTTTAAAAAAAAAACAAGACACTGTCTTTCAATTTAGCTATAATTAATTTAATTGACTTCCCAATTTTGAATAAATTGCATTCCCAATTTATTAAACAAGATATTGTCTTTCAAATTATGAATCAATTGATAATTCTTTGAATTTTATGTACAAAAATTAATTTTCAATAACATAAATTGTCCCATTTACATTTTAAATTACAAAGTTTATTTTACATCTAAAGACCTTTAAAGTTTAATAAATTGAGAATGCAATTAAAGAGTTTTCGTTAAACACAAAGTTGTCAAAGGCACGCCTGGCGCGCGCTTGAGGCACGAGGCGCAGTTGTTGCGCCTAGGATACTCCTAGGCAAGGCGCCTTCAAAGAGGCGTACGCCTTAATAAAAAAGGTGTGAATCCCTAGGTGCAAGAGGAGCGCACCTCTTTGAAGGCTTACGTTTTTATTGGCCTTTTTTTTTACTTGTCCCCATCTAATTGGTGGACTAACAGTTAAAATAAATAAATAAATAAATAAAATAAAATAAAAGAACACCCTTAATTTTTTACTCCTTTTTATTTGTCGGTGGACTAACAGTAAAAACAAAAAAGAAAAGAACTTGCACTTGACCCAAATCAAATCTAGGGTTTGGCTCTTCAATTGGACCGACTTCTACGATTGTGAGACTCTTTTGCGTCTCAACCTCTCAAGTACTCTTCTCTTCTTCTTCGTTTCTTCTTTTTCTTCTTCTCTCCAATTCGAACTGATTCTACGATTATTCGAACTGTGAAAGCTCTGTTTTTTCCCCTCTCTTCTTTTTCTTTTTTCTTCTTCTTCTTCTTCAGAATTCTGCAGAACCTGTTAAGTGCATGCTCTGTTTTTTTTCCCTCTCTCCTCTTTTTCTTTTCTTCTTCTTCTTCTTCAGACTTCTGCATAATCTGTTAAGTGCATGCTATGTTCTTTTCCCACTCTCTCTCTCTCTTCTTCTTCTTCTTCAGACTTCTGCAGAACCTATTAAGTGCATGCTCTGTTTTTTCTTCTTCTTCTTCAAACTTTTGCAGAACCTATGCATGCTCCTTTTTTTTTTTTTTCTAAATTTGTTTTTCTGCATAACATTTTTTGTTTTTTTAATCTTTGCAGTCATTTCATATCAAAAAATTAGAACCTTTTTTAAGTTTTGTTTCATTAGTTGAATTTTACATCTTTATACTAGTATGATTGCTTGTTGTCCATTATGAAGTATAAAGTTAGGCTTTTTATTGTTGCTATTGTATTTGTTGGCTTTGTATTGCTGACTACAAATGCTATATTTTTAATTATTTTTTTTCAACTTGCACCTCGCTTCAGTTAGGCTCGTGTCTCGCCTTGCGCCTCGCGCCTCTGGCTATAGGAGGCCTTAGCGCCTTAGTGCGCCTTGCGCCTTTAACAAATATGGTTAGAGACATAATAAATGTGAATGGACTTCTTTATTTCTTTTATTTTTTTGCCAACTAATAATTATCTATTATTACTGCCTTAATTACAAATTTATAGACATGTCTTTTTTATAAAAAAATAAATTACTAACATTTTTTTTCTTAAGGCTAAAAAAACCTTATGATCAGCATGACTGTTGACTGTTGAATACTGATATTACACAGAGCAAGCAATTGCAAGATTAAAGGAAACATTTTTACACATGAAACTGAAACCCCATAGGGTTTAGTTGTTTACAAAAAAATCTGTCTATCATCCCTTCACAACTATTAGGGTAAAACAAAGTACCTAAATTAGAGACATTTCCAAAAAGCAAAAAAATCACCCAAACCTTAATCTAACATTATCAATAGACGAACCCAAAAAAACCTAAATCCCAAACATTCTTCAAGAATTGGGCATTTGATATTTATTCACTGCCTTCATGCCTTCAGACATGCATTCTTAGCCAATTCATCGGGAAGAACAAGCTTCACAGCACTCTGAATCTCGCTAGAAGTGATGGTAGCCCTTTCGTTGTACTGCTCAAGCTAGGAGGCCTCCATAGTGAGCTTCTCAAACATGTCATTGATGAAGTTGTTCACTATGCTCCTGGCTTTGCTTGAGATTTGAATGTTAGGGTGAACTTGTTTGAGGACCTCAAAGAGATATAATTTGTAAGTCTCCATTCTCTTCTTCGGCTTTTTCTTTTTCTTGTCTCTGGCACTAGCAGTGCCCCCTCTCGTCGTTGGTTTCAACCATTTTCTTAGGTCAGTTGAGAAAGCTATAAGTTTATAACAGAAGTGAGAAGACTAAGAGTCTAAAAATACAAATAGAGAGCGTAAGAGAGATTAGGTTAGGGCAATAGTTAAAAACACAAAAAATCTTGACCAAGTTTGGAAATGATTACATCTAGGCTAATAGTATAATTATTAAACACCACCCTATAGCCCTACCTATTGCAAAGCCTGCCATCTCCATCGGGTTCACATAAAACTCTTTACTTGATACTTTATGATATATATATATATATATATATAATATTCTGTTATAATTTAATTTATTTCATGTTCAGCTATACCACAATCTCATAAATATGATATTGTTAAGTTACTGTATCTTTATATGGTAAATGGTATGTTAACTGTTATGTATAGTTATGTAGAATATTATATATATAAATTGGATTAGAGCTATAATTCATTTAGCAGGCGTTTTATATGGTGAATTTGTAATTATATTTCTATATTAGGAATATTTTGGCAAAGAAAAAAAAATTGTTGAACTTCTTTTTAGAGCTGATGTGTCATATTATGATTGGATTACATAAAAATGAATTAACTAATTTGATATTAGTTTATAAAAAAGTTACTGTAAGTGCAAAAAATCGTCCAATGAAAAGTCAAACAATTGATGCACAAAGAACACTCAAGAAAATAAATACGGGAATAATAGACAACAAAGATTTACATGGTTCGGCACAATTCGGTCTACGTTCATGGATGAGAGGAGACTTTCTTTTCTATTTCATGAGATATTACAAGGATCCCGCTCATAATCTCACTGGCCTAGCCATGGCCAGATACCAGAATCAGTATTTCTTTCTCCCTCTTTTCCCTTTTCTATAGAGTCTTTACCCATATTTATACAGGAAGGCTACCATTCTAGTGCTGATTTGGTGCAGATTATTCGGCGATTTGATTTGAACCAGATTTGAAGATCTCTCTTTGACCAGTTGACTGTAGTTGTCACATGTGATGTCTACGTTAACAAAATTACTTGCCACATATCTTTCTCAATACTGACCCAGATCATGCTATGTGTATCATGTTGACTTTTCTTATGCTCAGGTGTCTTCTTCCTATTGGTGGGAATTTTTCTTCCCCCACAGTTACCTTCCCTAAAAGAATATCATTAAGTTATAAAGTATATATTATATATATGTAAATTGGATACATGTAGCTGTAATCTACTATGTACAGGTTAGACAACATATGCCTAACGCGTGAAACACACTCAGTAATTATAAGGACAATAGTTAGCTCGTGATTTAGACATCATCTTGGATACAACTATAATCCAATTCCACTATGCAATATGCCAAACTCGTGAAACACACTCGGCAATTACAAAGAAAATTGGACAATGGTTAGCGCGTGAATAGACATCATCTTCAACCTTTCGATGAAATCTCGAATCAGACGATTCAAACCGCCATTTTTTAACCAAGAAGCTTCTTAAAACTGTGTATGGCAGCGAATTTAACCAAAAAAATGTGAAAAAAACTTTCTAATCCTTCACAAGCATCAACCCGCACATTATTTTGTATGGTTTCGTCACTAGTCGTGTCCGGTGTAAAGGTTGAAGAACTTGAAGTGTCGGACTCATATCCCATGTCCGTGTCCGCGTCGAGTCTTGTCGACACCGGCACCGGCAAGTCTAGGTAACACAGAAGTTAGTTATCTCTTGTCCAAGGGAAGATTAGGTATTGAAGCTACATTCAAGGGAAAAAAGGTAATCTTCAAGGTTGGGGGTATAAAGGTAAATTGACACTCATATATGCCCTCACCAAATTAAGGTTTATGAATTTATCAATTAGGGTTTCATAGATTTTATGCTTGATTCTTAAAGATCTTTTTTTAAATGCTTTATAAGCTTTTGGAAACTTCTTTGAAATTTTCCAATTATTCAAGTGCAAGGGAATTTGATTGAGAGAGTCAAAGGGTTCCCGACTAATGTCAATCCATCGAAACTCTTCTCGATCGATTGAGCATTGCAAAAATCAAGTTCCGTTTTTTTTTAAAACTCTAATGCCTTAATTCTTTCAACCATATATTGTCTATAAATGCTCCTATATTTCTGAAAAACCTAAGAGACACAGAGTATAGATAGAAGCTTATATTGAGAGTGCATGCAAATAGGTTTTATTTTCATTCATCAATCATCATTCATTCTAGATTGGTGAGTGTGTTTACATGTATTGGATCAACTTTTGCTGAGCTCATCTGGAACTCAACACAATTTGATCACTCTATGGAGATTGAGTTGGATGACTGACTAGAGATCAAAGTACTAGAGAAGCTGATTATGTGGGAAGCGGAATCTGTTGCCGGATCAGACTGTATGCCTGAAAACTCGAGTCAAGAGTTTGAGTGAGGTGCTAAGAGGTAACTAGGGGTTCTAGAATTTTGAATTGTTAACCTAGTGTAGATTTTTTTCCTTATAGTGGATTTGATTTGTCTAGTCTAGGTCTGTGGTTTTTCCCCTTGGGGCTTTCACGTAAAAAAAAAAGTCTCCGTTGTTCTCTTTTGGTTTACTGCATTTATATTGGGCATTTGATTGATTATACGTGAATAGCATGATGGATTGGGTGGATTCAGATTTATTGTGTGAATCTAAGTTTTAAATTATTAATTATTTGAGTAGTTTAAAAATCATTTAAATTTTGTTATTTAAGCTTTCGGGACCTATTCATCCCCTCTAGGTCTAGATCACGGACCTTGCATTAACTCTACATCTTAGCCTAGGTTATGGTCCACACTTCTCAGGCCATTTTGAATAGATGTGATACATAATACTAATAGGAGGATATGTTTATCTAATTACTACATACGCACAGCAGCACACTTCTCAGGCCTTTCCGTGTCGTGAAATTCAAAGAGCGTAAGATAATTTTGATTGTTAAACAATGACTTCTTTTGAGTTTGAGTGTATATCTATCCGTGTGAAAGGCCCTGTTGACTATTAAACTATGCAATTTGGATTGCTATTTGCTAATGCATCACATTCTGCTAAATGCATGTCATTAATGAGCCATGACAGCTATTGCTTTTTCTTTGTGTCTTGATGTTAGCTTTCTCAGCAGGTGCATGTAAAAATTAAGAGGTGCAATTTTTTGAAGAGCTAGGAATTTAGTGTCTGAAACTTGTGAATTAAATTAAAATTGAGAAAGGGACACTTCCTAGAAATAAAAGACTCCTGAAAGCAATGAATGGAAAGAAGTTTATGGTCACACACAGGAACTGCCATCCGAGGCAGTTACTGAATTTTTGTTTTTGTTTTTGTTTCTTGTCTGGATGACCGGATAACATTCGTTGACTCTCACTGTGGCACTTGTATTATGCTTTACAAAGATTCTGAACAAAATTACTGTTTTTGTCAGTCAAAAGGGGCACTTTAAAGGAATGCTTTTCCATCGCGTAATAAAAAATTATGTGATTCAAGGAGGGGATGTCCAAGGACTTGGAACTGCTGAAGATTGGACATCAAAAGGGAAGCATCAGAGTCAACTTGCTATAAGGTTTTCTGGGTTTGAATTATTTTATGCTAGTTACTGGTGTTTGCTTATTATTTCATTATACTGATAATTGATGCTCATAATCATCCAGTCCAAAGCATGAAGCATTTATGCTAGGAACATCAAAGACAAAAGAAGATGGAAAAGGATTTGATCTGTTTATTACGACTGCACCGATACCAGATTTAAATGATAAACTTGTAGTGTTTGGACGGGTCATTAAGGGGGAGGACGTAGTGCAGGTAAGAAAGCTGTGCTTTCATGTTATCTTGTGTTACTCATTAATAGATTGTACTTTGACCTTCTTATTTATAGATGATTAATCTGCTGTTTGTGTTATCGACTACAAGTTGAACATTGGTTATAGTGGAACTAGGAATCACCCTTGGAAGTTATCGAAGTTAGAAATTAAAATAACTAGCACAACATCACATTTATAAATTTCAATTAACTTTTTGTGGTTGTTTGTTGACTATATGAAAGTTGAAAGCGTGCGTTGACTGTGTACCATTCTTACCATGATGCTAATCTACAAATTAAACCCATGTAACTTGAAAGTGGCTCATTTAATTGATTTTCCATTATAAATAGTTTTGAGCCATTATAAGTTGCGTACTTAGGACTCAAGAAATGCTTCAACATTATTGCACTATGGTCTCAATTTGTTTCACTTGCTTTCCACCAGTACTTGGTGGGTCCTTTTATTGATTTTGTTGAATTTGGTTTCAGTATATATCATAGTGGACTTACATGCAACTCTCTAGGCCAAATTCAGGACCTTTCATCCTTTGTCAGACCCCTGACTTGAACTTCTTGATTGAAGTATAATTAGTTTATATCAGTGAAGTTTTTGTTTAGGTGAATGACTTCTTTTGTGTGATTTTTGAGCTTTTTTACAACTTTGCTACTTGTGGTCATAGTTGAACTGAAGTTGCCCATCCTACTACTGACCTTTTTATAACATAGAATCCAGTTCTTACTTTGGAAAACATCTATATGATTTTCAGGAAATTGAGGAAGTGGACACAGATGAACACTATCGACCTAAATCTCCTGTTGGGATCATCAATGTTGCTTTGAGGCATAAAACTTGAAGAGCTTTTCTTTGCCTGTTGTAGAATGTTTTACATGGCATGTGGCCCTTATAAATTAATTGTATGACCTAATTCTTTACGATGTTCTACGATTCACATCCCTTCCCTCTCTCTCTCTCTCTCTCTCTCTCTCTCTCTCTTGGGCACTGGGGTGCGCTTTTTAGGTCTCGGGTGTTCGTTAACTTTGCTTTTCAAGGAAGAAAAGATTTTTATACATAGGATGAACTGCACATGGCATTTGGTTGATGTTATCTACTCATGTAGATGTGTTGTTATCCCTTTATTTGATCTTTTTAGTAATTGAATTTGTAAAACTGAAATTAAAGAAGAGACTTGTAATTTCAAAATAATCTTTCTATTAGCGTATTCAACATTCAATGATATGATTAGTATTTGTGGTAACTTAAAATTTAAATCCTTTTTAAGTAGAAATTTGTTTATAGTGATAATTGTTGTTGCATTATCAAAGGCACGCACTTGGTGTCCTCACAAGTTGGCAGATGCATTGATTGTTCTTCTTCCTTTATTATTTATTTATTCATCCTCTGCTGTGAAGATATTGCGTCTTAGTTCAAAAAAGGCTGTTAGATATTAGTCCGGCTCAATTTGTGAGCAGAGGACGTCGTCATCATAGTGGTTGACGTCATGATGATAATCATTCTTTACCCAAAACAGTCTGATTACCTTGTGACATTGGATATTGAGCTTTGATTATTATTATTATTATTATTATTATAGGCGCCAGTGGTGCGATAATAGAAGAAGTTTGAAATTGTCTCCAGTAGATTATAAATTGATTTATCGATTTTAATTCAGTTATTAAGCACTAAAGCAAGCAATTACAAAACAAAAATAAAAAGAGAGAGATGGCAAAAATTCTAGTGAACAAAGAGTTGGACACCGCAACGACTCCTTTGAACAAAGTTGAACTTGTGCATGTCAAGAGTTAAGACTGCTTTCTAGTTTTAATTACAATTTCTGCTTTCTAGTTTTAATTACAATTTCTCATCAGATTCAAGTTATAGAATGGTGCATGTACAAAGTTCCACAAATGCATAATGGTTTCTATAATGTATAACGGTTTCGTTTGGATTTGACTGGTTTAAAAATATTTTAGAACCAAACTGAACCGTCCAATTAATATAATTGAAAAAACCGAACCGTGAAAGAACGATTTAGTTCTACAGATGGACATTTTTATAATTTAGTCTAATAACTAGCTCAGGCATGATAATTCAATCCAATGAGCCCATTAACCAAAGGCCTAATCAGGCCCAATAATAATGATATATATATATATATATATATATTTTACTATATATTATAATATATAATTGAGTAGCTCAAAGACTAATCTTATTATTCTATAATATATATAATATGTAACTATATATATATACATTTATATAACAAGTCAGTTCATTTTGGTCATGTAAAATCTCAAACCAAAAGCAAACAGTTTATAAACAATTACATGTTTTTGGATTTGAAACTCGATCAAACCAATCGGTCAAATTTGATTCGGTTCAACAAGTTTTTTGTGCACCCCTACCTATGGTTCAGTGGTCTCATGCAATTCCTACCTTGGGCTCTAAGTCACACAACCTTCTGAAGGGTGTTCCTTTTACGTTGTGCCCGCGAATGAGCGCTCTGAGGACTAATCCTTCGCGAATTCAATTTTGTCAATCATTGAATTCATAATAATTTCCCCTACTTTGAATTATAAACAATTACATAGTAACATTTATTATGAATGACAATGACCAAAATGTACCTAATATTGAATAAAAATGTATAGAAATTTGCATAATTGAGAATGAACCTACAATATTAAAAAAGAATAACAAATCTTGCCATATTATCATCCACTTCATATTGATCACTTTTATTTCGTTGTTTATTTGAAGAATATTCAAATATAAGAGGAATTCAAATCAATTCAAATATAGAATAAAATATTAAATGTGTGTATACAGACACACATATATTTGCAAACAAATTATATGCTAAAATATTTGTATTTTGATAATATTATGTATTTAGGGTCCATAACTCAGTGGTAGAGCATTTGAACCTGGTTGGGCCCTTTATTTCTAACTAATTTTTCCAAAAAAAATATTATGTATAAGATGGAAGAAATAAGATTACTTATATAACAGAAATACATTTTCTTATGCTTATGAAATTACTTTTTTATTATTCCACAAAAATATAATGACCTTTAGCCTATTTTTTCCAAAAAAAATATTATGTATAAGATGAAAGAAATAAGATTACTTATATAACACAAATACATTTTCTCATGCTTATGAAATTACTTTTTTATTATTGCACAAAAATATAATGATCTTTAGCATATGTGAAAATCTTGAAAACATTTCACATAGTATACACACATACCTATACTACTTATAAAAGTGCGAGGCCTTTTTATTTTTTCTATACATTTTTCACACTTTTTTAATACTATTTTAGTTATTTAAATTAATTAACCTCCAGAGAACTCTAGGTCTTCCTTATGAGAAATATAGTGTGAACCTATTAAAGTTATGGTTAGTATTTTATACAATTAAAGGATGATATATATATATATATATATATATATATATATATATATTTAATTCCCTTTCATTAAATGAAAGTAAAACTCTATTAAAAGTGTTTTATAATATGCACTCTTCATCTGGTAATATACAAAAAATTAAGTTTTTTCATTTCATTAATATACACATAAATGCAAATACACTAATTGACTCTCTTTGTAATAATGATCACACTATACACACATTTATACTACTTATTTATTTTAATTAAACTCTAATTTCTATATAGACACACATATATATAATTGTTAAGAAATTTTTTCTTTTTTTATTACTTGGAATTTCAAGAGGCCATACTCAATTACCTCAATACAATTTGAATTTTCACTCATTGTTTAAAGACCACATGTTTTCACTCTTTAAGTTTTAATGCACAATGCATATATAATAAGGATAATGCTACTCAGGCAGAATTCGTAGGCAGAATGTTTTACATCCATTGGATGCATGTGGTGAGTGTATGTGGTGGGACCTACCACATGCATCCAATGGATATAAAACATTCTGCCTATGAATTCTGCCTACGAATTCTACCTGAGTAGCATTACCCATATAATAATTGATTACTTTTTAATAATGATCACACTATACACACATTTATACTTCTTATTTATTTTAATTAAACTCTAATTTCTATATAGGCACACATATATCTAATTGTTAAGAAACTTTTTTTTTATCTATATATATATATATATATATATATCTATTATCTATCAATCAATATATCCATCCATCATTATTATTATTATTATTACTATACATTTTTACACATTTTTTATGCTATTTTATTCAAATTAATTAAAATTCAGCTTAGTTCATTTATGCTTGAAAACTTTACATCTTCCTGTTTTTCTCTCTCTGCTTTTTCATTCAACTAAACCGAGAAGTTATTCTTCCTATTTAATAAAATAAAAAAAGAAGGTGGATAGCCTAACACATTAACTCTTGCAACTGTTAGATTATTCCAACAGTTTCGATTTTAACTCATTTTTAATAATGACATATTCTCACTCAATTTTTTCATCCATATAAACGTCACATATAAATTATGTAATAGGTGTAACACTCCAATCACACACAAAAACAGGAGGTGTCAAGCAATCGATAATAAACAAACACAGAATACAAGATGTAATAAAGGAAGAATTAAATTGTAGAAAGAAAAACTAATAAATAATAAATCTCAATATTATAAATCTCCATAAAACTCTTGATAATAAATTCATAATAAATTTGGAAAAAAATAACAAAATTCTCAATTAATTACAACATGGGAATCACGTAACTCAAGGACCCTAAATCTATAACTAGAAATAAATTATAAACTAATAATCTAAAAAATAGAATAGTATCAAGCCCTACTCTGAATAAACTGGAATAGAATATAGACACGTGAGTCTAAGAAGAACCATGAACTCAACTCTGAGGCTGGAATTGTCTGCGAGCTAAAAGTTTGTCAACAACAAGTGGGTTAATCCCACGAGCAAGTCCTCTCTATTACAACCCAACAGAGTATCGAAAAACATATCATCTCCATAAATCTAACAGAGAACTAACAATAACATCCACACACATTAATTATATACAGATGACCATTTATAAACTATACAAAAATTAGTCAACTCAACTGTACCCACATAATCCACACATAATAAATATACATATGTGATCAATGAAATAAATTATAAAGGTTTAAGCAACTCAACCATGCCTACAAATTTTAATAAATAAAAATAAACAACTCAACCATGTTTACAAATAACCACGTACCCGGCAACTCAACCATGTTAATTGGTACTAGTGAGTCTAACTTATTAGCCAACCCACAATTGTTCAAAATACACATACACAATTTACAGTTTGATAAAAATCAATATAAACATATCTGACAATTTATATAAAACAATTCTCACAATTATCATATGAAAAGTAACATTCTAAACTCTTATCCATAGTCAAATTATTTCAATACAACCATTAACACATCAATTATCATAACTTGATTTCTCAACACAACTATCGCACTAAACTACTTTAAACCTATCATACTAGTTCATAAAATTTAGCAAGGAATCGAACATACATATAACCTAATTAATAGCATGTGGAAACATTGCACATATACAACAATTATAGCATGAATAATACCTAAAACAGAAAATCCAACAATATATATACATCTATAAATTAGATTATAAACATTAATGCATAGAAATAGTTAACACAGCAGCCTATACATGCATATAATAGATTGTATAAAGTTGAAACAAGCATATATATATATATATATATATATATATATATATATACACACACAACCCATCTAATTTCAAGCAAACCTTATTGCCTCTGCATCTCACATTAATTAAAATCCTATGACATCATATAAACACGTAAATCATACTATATACACACCCATATATATACATATATACCCACAAATATCATGCTTACACATATACAATTCATAAACCTAATTAACCTTATCATATACACCTAATACATATTAGAGGTGTTACATTTATGGGTCCAAAGGGGAAGAGAAGAAAGAAACTCGCCTTATAATTCACAGAGCAATGTCACATATCTCCTCATGTGTTTATCTCAATTTATTCTTCGCGAATATGTATATGCAAGACCAATGATTAGGGTTTTGTTATCTTCTCCCTCTCTCTCTAATGCTCTGTTTGGTTGGAGGGATGAAAAAATGGATGGAAGGGAGAGGGGGAGGGATGGATGAGGCATTCCTAGGGAAGGGAAGATGTCTCCTTCACATTTTGTTTGGTTGAATGGAAGGGATAGTAGAAAGGATAGATGAAATGATCAACTTCATTTGGTTGGAGGGATGGAAAAATGAATGGACGGGAGAGGGGGAGGGATGGACGATGGAAGGTGTCTCTCTAACTTTTTTGTTTGGTTGAATGGAAAGGATAGTAGACAGGATACATAGGGTGACATTTTTTTTTGTTTGGTTGGAAGGAAACACATGAAAGTTTTTATTTTTTATTTTACCAATATACCCTCATTATACATAATTAAAAAAAATAGAAAATTAGAATTATATATTTGTATTCTATCTTCTGTCCAATTTTGGAAAATTACAATTTCTTTTGGAAAGGATAAATTTGGAATTATATATTTTTAGGTAATTATTCTACTTTTCCCTCCTATCTTTCACCCAATTTTGAGCGGAAAAAAAAATCTAAAAGAAGGAAGGATGCTTCATCCCTCCTTGCTTCCTCCCTCTCTTCCCTTCTTTCCAACCAAACAGGACTATGCAAAGTCTATAAATAAGAGTAGTGTAGGACTATGTAAAGGGTCCCGACCAAAGTAACTTTTCATTCTATGTCATTTACATTTTCTGCCATTTATCTTTTATGTCATTTATCAGTCGCCACAAAAGGCAAATCAGCCGACCGTCTTAGTTTACCAACAACCAACAGCTAATCAGCTGGCCCAACCAATTATATTGGACAAAGGTTATTTGGATGACTTAATTAATAAGGAATGAGATTAGGTTGTTAGAATAGTTGGTTGATTGATTTACACGAGGCCATAACTAGATTTTGTAAATGAGGTGAAGTATCCTAAATGTTATAAAATCTTCAAATTTTTAACCTTTAGTGGAGAAGATAACCAATCATCGGTCGAGCATATCAACCAATTTAAAGTACAATCTAGGAAAGTCGATGAAAAATCTTCCATGGGCTATGTGGAAGAAAAATAACAACACACTCAACAATCAACTATTCTACTGAATAGGCCAACGACAGATAAGAAGATTTCTTAATTGCAAGTACAATTTCAAATTATTATGCTAAAGAAGTCATATATTGCGGAAGAAATTAATCCACAGTCTAGTTTTAGAGACGATTGAGTTTACTCAACCTTGAAAATTCTTTCACTAAAAGAAAATTAATGTTGAAGTTTATTTTCTTCCACTTTTGGAAGAAAATTGAAGAAAGAGTTTTTTTTTTTTTGGTGGGGGGGGGGGGGGGGGGAAACATGGGCAATAAAACAGTATATTTGGCCAAAAAATGTAAAATTTTCTCCTCCATGTAAACCTCAAAACCCTGGGGGCACAAACTCTTGGAAGAAAATAAATTGGTCATTTGATGCAAAGGTTGATGCGACCGATGCCATGTCGTATGATGAAAATTATAAAATAGGGCCTCCTTCAACCACTATGACAAGAAGTATGGCTGATATTGACATCAACAGAATGGAGTGTTGTTCTATGATTAAACTTCCACGGTTGATTGATGAAAAAATTTAAGTAAAATGTCCCAATAGAGAAGCAACACAAAAGCAATCTTTTAGGACCACTTGGAAGCAGGCTTCATCAAGGTGGTTCAGTTTTCAGATTGGCTTTCGAATGTGGTAATGGTCTAGAAAAAAAATGGCAAGTGACGGGTCTGTATAGACTTTACTAATCTTAATAAGGCCTTCCGATAGTTTCCCCTGCCAAAAATCAATCAAATGGTCGATGCCACGACTGGGTATGAACGGTTGACATTTCTTAATGTATATTCTAGGTACAATCAAATTCCAATGAATCCGGCCGATCAGGAAAAAACTTTATTTATCACTGAGAAAATGATATATTGCTACAAAGTAATGTCATTTGGATTGAAGAACACTAGAGCAACTTACCAGCGACTGATCAACAAAGTATTCAAAAAGTTGATGAGCTGAACGGTTGAAGCATACATAGATGACATGGTGGTGAAAAGTCTCAAGAAGGAAGATCATCTGAAACATTTGCAGGAGGTATTCAACACCTTGCGAAAGCACAACATGAGACTGATTCCGTCAAAGTGTTCTTTCGAGACAATTCCTGGGGCACATAGTAAACTGAACGGGCATAGAGGCTAGCCCAATGTAGGTGAAAGCCCTTCTTCAGAACAAAGAACCAAAAACCCACAGGGACGTTTAGATCTTGACAGGGTGCGTCGCCATTGTGAGTAAATTCATCTCTCGGCTATTCGACAAATGCAAACTTTTTTTTTATGCCATCAAAGCAAAGGGGAAAGAGGTATGGGGAGCTGAATAGAACGAAGCTCTAACAAAGCTCAAGCAATACTTGATTTAACTACCAATACTCTCAATGCCTAAGGTTGGAGAAACTTTATATTTATACCTTGCAATATTTCGAACAGCCACCAGTGCAGTTCTGATCAGAGAACTTGATAAGAGGCAATACATAGTGTTCTACTCAAGCAAGACCATGACTGAGACAGAACAGAGCTACTCGAAGATGGAAAATATTGTGTTGGCCTTGGCCCAAGCAAAAAGGAATCTTAGGCACTATTTCGAGGCTCACCCAATTATTATCCTGACCAAATTCCCAATCAGAGCGATCCTTCATAGGCCTGATCAGTCAGGGAGAGTAACCAAATGGGTAATTGAACTAGGTGTCTACGATATAACCTATGAACCTTGGATTGCCATAAACGGACAAACAGTTGCATATTTTTTACTAGAGTATAAGCCAAAGGACGATAAAGAATCGGAGGTTTCAGTTTAACCCGAATGGAAACTCTTTGTCGATGGGTCATCGACACAGGCAGGATCGGACATTGGTGTGGAAATTCAAACTCCTGACAGAACTGCTCTACAGCAAGCAATCCATCTAGAGTTCTTTGCATCAAACAATGAAGCCGAGTACGAGGCCCTATTAGCAGGACTAAGACTGGCGTAGAAGCTCCAGGTAAAAAATTTGTAAGTTTTTAGTGATTCTTAGTTAATCGTGAAATAGGTTAGTGGAGACTATTCCCCAAAAGATGATCGCACGAAAGCCTACAAAGACTTGGTGGAGAAAGAGCTCAAAGAGTTTGACCAAGTTAAGGTTTCTTAAAATTTCAAGAGATCTTAACCTAAAGCTAATACGCTAGCATGTTTAGCTTCGGCAGCTCAACTGGACCTGATCAGAATAACACCGATTGACTTTTTGCAAAAGCCTAGCATCAATATCTAGAAAGAGGTGCTGGTCATACAGAACCAACCCAACTAAATGGATCCTATCGAAGTTTACCTGGTTGACGGAGTGTTGTTTGATTCAAAAGATGAAGTAAGAAAAATAAGAATGAATTCATCTAGGTATTCCATAATCGGTGAACACATGTACAGAAGGTCATTTTCAGGACCATACCTGAGATGTGTGACACCTACAGAAGCAAGGGAAATACTCTCCAGAATTCACGAAAGCGTGTGTGGCAATCATTCAAGTGGGCGATCGCTGGCTCACAAGGCCATTGCCCAGGAGTATTTTTGGCCTTACATGGCCCGGGACGCTGATGAGTATACAAGGAAGTGTGACAAATGCTAGCAACACTCAAAAATACCTCACCAACCTCCAAAGGATTTGACCACCATGGCCAGTCCTTGGCCCTTCGTGAAATGGGGAATGGACTCAGTTGGGCCACTCCCGAAGGCTGCCAATAGTAAAAAGTATGTCTTGTTGGCCACATATTACTTTATGAAATGGGTTAAAGCTGAAGCCTATGCAACAATCACTCATGTCCAAGTTAAAAGATTCATCTGGAGCAACATCATCTGTCGGTTCGGATTGCTAGAATCCATTATCATGGACAATGCCACAAATTTTGACAACCAATTGATAAAAAAGTTCTTCAGAAAGTATGGGATCAACCAAAAGTTCTCCTTTAGATCATATCCACAAGGGAATGGCCAAGCGGAAATAACTAATCGGACCATCTTTGAATGTATCCGAAAGAAGCTAGAAGCCCATAAGGGCAAGTGGCTGAAAAAACTACCTAAAGTTCTCTAGGCCTACCAAACGATGCCTAAGCGTCCGACCGGTGAGAGTCCGTTCTGCCTGGCCTATAGGTCCGATGCCGTAACTAAGTTGTCCACCCCAACCATCAGAACAAAGATACTAGAGAGGGGGCAGAATAAATAAGACTTGTGTCCTATCAGAAAATGATCAAGAATAGTTATGACAAAAAGGTGAAACATCAAGTGTTCATCCTTGGGGACTGATAGGCGTTGAATGTTACGCATTCTAGCCTCTTAACTTATGTATTTTATTCTCTTAGTGATAGATTATTTTGTGATTTTACTTTGTTTTAGTGTTTTCTATATTTTCAGGGCCTTAATGATTATTTCAGTTAAAACCAAGCTTTTGGAATTTTAAAGAAGACATCCAAGATGGTGAGATGAAGCCTACATCAAGGAGATTCACTCAACCATTTATTCCAACTCAAATCAGCCCAAGAAAGAGGTCCAAGAGAATTACAGCAGCTTAAGAAGGTTTCGGGCCTGAAGCCCAAATCTGCGCATAATGCAGTCTTAATCCCGTTTTGGAAAATGGACCAGAAGTCTTATTTCCGAGCCTCAAATTGATATTATTTTCGCGTTAGGTTGAACGAAATTTGATTCTACACACTTTTTTATTTCACGAAAATTCCGTAAAACGGACTTCTAGTGGGTCAAAAGTCAGGCCGAAGTCAGCAGGAAAAACCCACCTGATTAGTACTGCGGGAAACCCTAATTTATTCCTAATTGGATTAGGACTTTGGTGTATTCTCTTGGGGAATAAAGTGAAGACTTGGAGGCTGAGTTGAGGGGGATTGGGGAGAACATAGAGAGAGTCTGAGAGGGCTGAAGAGAACAGAAACATATTCGCAGAGCCATTGGAGAACGAAGTCATACGCATAATTTAGAAAGATGATGTCTTCTTCCTCAACAGTTGAAGCTTCTTCTTCTACCATGAGCGGCTAGTTCATCCACTAGGGTTTTGATGTAGCCCTAACAAAGCATCAATGGTTTGATTGTTTTAATTATTGGGGACCTTTATATACATGCATAGATTGTGTAATTATGAGGATTCTTATTATAGAATTGAGCAATAAAAGTCTTGTAAATTCAGTTTCAATGATTTCTTATCTTGTCTTAGATATTTAGTTGTTGTTATTGAACTCAATCTCTTTTATTTTCTGTGATCATGAGAGAGATTATTACACAATGGTAATCACTGAATATATTGTTATGAGCTTTGATGGATTATGCCTAGAGAAGATGAACCATACTGCACCCTAGATTAGAGTAGTTAGGCAGATGGCCCATGCCAATCGAAGATAGTCCATGCCTTAGCCTTAATCATATGTTATCTTCTTGACGGATGAAGGTGAGCTTGTAGCCACCGACACCACTTATGCATGATGTAATTCCCCTATAGTTGATTCAATTAACCATTGATTGTGGAGTTAGTGGTGAAGTCAAACACCCTAGGTTTCTCTCCTATTATCTTCACTATCTTGTTTACTTTGATTTATTTTATTTTATCTTTTTAATTAGTTTAAAAATTAGAATTCTTTTCTTATAAATTTAATTAGAATTAGTTCTGTGTTCCAACTCATCAGACCATAATCCCTGAGGTACGATACCCATTCATTTCGATAGCCCTATTCTGCAAGGAATTCGTTCTATTGCGAAGTGTGAAAATTTTTAATTGGTATACTTTTTGAGTCACACTCACACACGAATCAGGGACTGGGTGTTATGAAGAGTCACTGAGAATACAAAGGAACAAAATGCTAAAAAATTCGCAGCAAAATGGGAAGGGCCCGTACGAAGTCACTGAAGTGATTGGAAAGGGTGCATACAAGCTTTGCAGAGTTAGTGATGCAAAATCAATTCGCAAGCCTTGGAATGCAACCCATCTAAAAAGGTACAATGTTTAAATTCTGACATACTAGAATCAAAAGAAATCCCTTTTTTATTTATTTTTGACAATGTACTTTTTGGCTTTCCAAAAATGGAATATTTCATAATGAAAAAGTACACTTGTTAAAAGTATTCTACTCTCAAAAAGGGAAAGGACCTGGTCCCACATCGAAAAAGAAGTTTCACACTTCATGACAAATAAACAATAGAGTTGAGACTCTACAGTCGTGGCAAGACATGGATGCTGTGGAAAAATACATGCACAACGACAATGTCTTGCCCTCTTTTTACCTTTAATCTGAAAGTATTTAGCCATTGAGGTAACCATGGCATATTTCATAAATATAACCTCAAAATTTCTTTAGAAAAATCATATGTTTGAAACTCGTCATATTAAAGTCCAGAGTTTAAACTTGGGCAATGCAACCTTACTATTTCTAAGGAAAGGGGTGCACCTTCTTTAGAATTGACCTCAAAATATAATGAAAGTCATGCTTGAGTTGGTTATTAAAGAAAAATAACACATATGGATGGGCATAATCCCACACCGAGTAAAAATTCTTATTTTCCAGCACAGAAAAGGAAGCAAGTGCCCTTAAGGGCATGACGGGGACATGGTATGGTGCAAAGAAAAAATGTGTCATAACATGCCCACACCCGCTTTTGCATCAATAAAAACCAACTCTCTCTCTCTCTCTCTCTCTCTCTATATATATATATATATATATATAAGAGAAAGGAGGTTATAGGCCCAAATCAAGCTAAGATCTTAAATGACCGATCGCTCATTGAAGCTAATGTCTGAACGACCAATTGCTTACTAAAGAAAAGAGGCCATAGGTTTAAGACGAAGGGTGAGAGTTTGATCATGTGTTGGTTGGAATCGTATGTTGACATGTAGTTTGTCAAACCATTAGGTTTGAATACCTAGGAACGACGGGTAAAGGTTGAACCACGTCTTAATTTGAAAGGATTTGAAGATATCTGGATTGTTAGCAAAGCACTAGGTTGGAATACCTAAGGACAAAATGTAACGACCCAGATTACTTTGGACCGATTTCGGGTGATTTTTGGACTGAATTTTTTTTTTTTAAATTAATAAATTTCGGAAAGACGAAAGAATATATATATATATATATATATATATATGTGTGTGTGTGTGTGTGTGTGTATAAATGGAATTACATATATATTGATGGAGGGTATGGAAAATCGTATATATGGAAATGTAAGTATGTATGGTTGCATGGTGAGTGTGTGTGTGTGTATATATATATATATATATATGGAGACATGAATATATATATATATATATATGGTGGGTCTTTATGTAATTATGGATGAGTGAAGATGCACATTTATAATTTTGTGCATGTGGAGGGACAAGAGTGTATGTGATGATGCATATACATATGTTTATACAAAATAATATGCCCATGTGATGTATATGTATATTATATATATACATAATTTGAATATGTGGCTGGGTTAGCTTATGATTTATGTGAACCAAAAAGAGAAGAGTACACAAGAAGATAGAAGAGGAGACCAAAGTGAGGTCTTCGGCTGAAGTAAAAAGAGAGAAGAAACGAAAGAAAGAGAAAAGAGAAGAAAAATGGAGAAACAGATGGTTTCTAGAGAGAGAAATCGAGAGAGAAGAGAGTGGCCTCTCGGCTAGTGCGGCAGCCGATGGTGGCAGCGGCGGTGGTTCTCGGCTCACGAAGTGGTGGGTCTCTCTCTCTCTCTCTCTCTCTCTCTCTCACACACACACACGCGACTGGGCTCGGGTTCATTCGTGGGTTCAGTTTTGGGTCATGGGTGGTGCACGCTTGAGGTGAAGAGGAAGCCTTCGGCTGGCAGTCATGAAGGTGCATGGCTGATGGGTGGCTCTAGGTGGGCTATTGCAGGTAGTTGGGTGGCCACCATGTTTGATGACAGTAGAGGTTTTGGATGTTGCAGGGGGTATTCCGGTGGTGGGTAGCCGGAGAAGGAGGTTGGGAAGCGACCGTTTTGATGTCGCAGTTTTGGGCGACCGATAGATTCCGTCGATCGATCGAAAGTGTCATTTCGACCGACCGAAACCTTTCTTCAATCGACCGAAAGTACGGCCTGTGTGGGTGCTCGATATTGGGTCTTCTCTACAGCGGCTATGGCGGGTTTCTCGGCTGCTGGTGATTGGTTTTGTGACCTTGGGAGAGGGCTGTCTCGACCTTGGTGGCAACTGATCGATGGTAGTCCGAATGCTCTGTTCGGTGGTCGAGCTTGTCGATGGCAGAGGGTGGTACTTAGACCGTGTTAGGCCTATTTCGGTGAGCTCCGACAGCGGCCGAGGTTAGTTTCATGGTGGGTTACGGTTGGTACAAGGGGATACCGAAAGTGGGTGGTTTCTAATGGCGCCAGTTGGTGCAAGGTTGGTGTAGCTAGTAATTGGGTTTGAGGATGGTGGTGAACCGCCGTGGCGTGGTGGCTGTTGGCTCGGCTAAGAGAGGCTCGGCTATATGGAAGCAACCATGGAAGTTAGTGTTCCAAGAATTGGGATGTTTGGTAGGGAAGCTAATATATACATATATATATATATGTATATGTATACATATGTATATATGTATATGTATACATATGATAAAGGATGATGTGCCGAGGTTTGGTAGAATGGGCTGAACTTGGGCTATTGATTGGGCCTCATGATTATTTGGCATTAGTGAAATGGACTATCACTTTGGGCTACAATTAGGTTTGATTTCCAATGGAGAATTAGAATTGGGCTTTAGACTTGAAATGGGGCCTGGATTGAATTGTACCCAAGACATGGGTTGGATCAAACTTTGGGATCAATAAAAAGGAAAATGGTTTGGTGGATGGATTGCATGGACTTTGGCATGGGACCGGACCGGGCATGTAAATGGGCCACTTTGCAGGAGCGGGACCTAAGGCAAGTTGATTCTTGCCTCTATCTCCTATGTATATATTTTAATTATATTGATTAATTTACATATGCTCTTAATTTGATCATATGTGGTGGTTGTATTTATATATATATATATATGCATATATATATAAAGAGGTGATTGTGGTATGTACGTGAGATGTGAAGATATCTATATATATATATATATATATATATATGTGAGTATATATATATATATATATATATATATATATATGTTGGAGATGAAAGCATGTTTAATTAAATGCTTGTTTACATTGTGGTATGTATATGATGTGGGCAAAATTATGTGAAGTATGCTAAATTATTTATGTTTAGCTATGTGTTGTTGCGTATGCATAGGTGAATTTTATGCACGTGTTAAATATATATGTGATTATATATTGGTGTAGTAGTAGGAAAGCATGCTATATATGAATATAGTACTGGCGAGCATTTGAGAAGCATGAATATGATGTGCTAAGTGTTATATATGTCCTTCTTACATATATGGGTGATGAAATATATGTGTGGTTATATATATTGTGGATGAAAAGCATGTTAGTTACTTATAGTAAATGCATGCCTTGAGTGAAAGTATGAGTATATTCATGCTAGTGTATGTGCATATGTGATTTATATGCATGATTTGACATGTACGTGATTACATGTGAATTTATGTGAATTAAATGCATGCTATCTATAAATAGAAAATGTGTGCATTGGTGAAGTATGACTAAAATGTGCTTAAGTGAAGTTTATGAGCATATGCGACTTATGCTAGGGTTTACATGTATAGGTAATTATATATGTGGTTTTGTGAAAGTGAAATGCATGCTATGTGCTTTTATAACTAGCTTGTGTGTTGAGAAGCATGAAATTGGAATGATTGATCCGTAGATGTTCGAAATGTATGTATAGAACCGTTGTGAGGAGAACGGGGAAAATAGGAGAGTAATCTGACCACCTTGGAGTATGTGACTTACTCGGTGATGTATTTCAAAACTATCTGACCACCTTGGAGTATATGACTTACTCGGTGATGTATTCCATGACTATCTAATCGCCTTGGGGTATATGATTTACTCGGTGAGGAATCCTGAACCCATTTAACCACCTTGGAGTATGTGATTTACTCGGTGATGTATTCCAAAACTATCTGACCACCTTAGAGTATGTGACTTACTCGGTGATGTATTCCGGGACTATCCAATCGCCTTGGAGTATGTGATTTACTCGGTGAGAAATTCTGAAGCCACCTAACCACCTCGGAGTATGTGACTAACTCGGTGACGGTGTTGAGATTGTGTGGGAAGTATCTCAGTCACATGATTGGTCAAGAATCATGTTAGGATATCGGGTTGAGTCTAAAAGGGAGAGACAATTATATGATGTTGATAAGTGTTCAATTCTATGCATTTGAACCATCTTTATTGCATATGTTAGTTCCATTTTTGCGTTTACCGAGATATGTTTACGGTATTTTTGTGTTTTTGATGTTTTGCAGGTATTGGAGTAAATGGAGCAAAGTTGGAAACTTTCTGCAGTCAAGAGATGAAATCAGAAAATGTTGTCAAGGCATCTCGATCAATCGAGATGTGGATTTCGATCAATCGAGATTTCGATTGATCGAAATCTCATTTCGATTGATCGAAATCTCGATCAATCGAAATGCAATTTCGATCAATCGAAATGCTGCAGAGCCCACTTGGCCACTTGCTCACCTGCTCTCCCACTTGCAACAAAATCTCCCTTTTTGCACGACTTAGGGGGATTGTCTGACTTGAACAAGACTTTTGGGGGCCTTCTTGATACAAGAGATATATATAATGATATATATATATATATGGTGGGCCCAAAGGAGCCAAAAAGCATACAAAAAGCACCAAAAGCCACATATCTCATATCTCTCAATATACACATCAGAAGACTTGAGGAGAGACCTTCGGGAGAGGAAGAGAAAAGCTGAACCAGACCAAGAAGCTTCATTCTCTTCATCAATGGAAGGGTGCAAGGCAACCATGAGCAACTAACTCTTCTACTAGGGTGTTGGTTTCAACCCCTAGCCATGTAAACTTGTTCATCTTTGTAGCTCTTGGGGATTTGTAATTAAATGTTGATTATTTAGCCTAGTAATTATATACACAAATACATTTCTTATATATATTCGTTTGATATGGAATTTATTCTTGTCTTAGAGTAGGTTTTGTCACTTGAATGCACAACATTTGCATATTCCACAAGAAGTGCAAATGATGGCTAGATAATGGTGTTTAAATGAATGTGTGATGCTAGTTTGTATAGACCATGCCAAGACAAGGTAGTTTGGATGCATGTAGTGTTTACGTAGAGAGTAGAGTAATTAGGTAGTTAGTTAGGTTGAAGAGCTATGCTTGTTGAAGATGGATTATGATAGGTTAGCACACACATTGATCTTTTGATATGTCATTGAGGTCACAAGCCTAATGACATTGTTAGGCATTTAATTAATGAATCCCATGCTTGCTACACTTATGAACATGTGAATGGCTAGTGGTGGAAACCAACCCTAGTTCTCTCTCCCAACTTTACTCTTTAATTTTATCGTCATTTCATTTACGCAATAGTTTTAAACACAAAACCAAAAACCTGTTTTTAGAATTAAAGTAGAATTAATCTTTCTTTATGACAATTAACGACTAGTCCTCGTGGGATCGATACCCTCTATATAGAACCTTATCTACAAAGATTCGTGCTCTTACGAGTGGTTAAATTATATTTTGATAAAAAGGGCAAAATTAAGCTTACAATATAATTTAGTTCCGACCACATCAAAATTTTGGCGCCGTTGCCGGGGACTACGGTTTAATTGTCGTCATTGGAAGATTAAATCTGGTTTAATTCTTAGGCTAGAAATTCTTTCATTCTTTTTGTATATATCTTGTTCTTATATCTCAAACTTCTTGATTTTAGGTATACCACATTGCGGGCATCTAGAAGAATTCAAATTGGAACCCTTTGTGAGTATAACTTCAAAAATTGGTGGTTTGAATCATTCACATTCTTTTGTATATATTATTGTTACTTTGTGTGTAGAGGTGCTGTTCAATTGTTAATGCATGCTAGGTAGACGGTCATTGTCACTTCCTTTGCTTCCTTGTAATAGTGAACTTGAACGAACACTTAGACAACGTAGAGGAACCTCTAGGGACCCTATTTTGCCTAGAACTGAAAACATGGAACCAAATGAGAGACAACCTCCCGGTCTACCTCCTTTTAATCATGAACAACCACCTCCACCACCACCTCCTCAAGGAGAGTTGCTTATGGACTTTTACCTTCCGACTACATTTGAAGTACCTTCGTGTATTCAATTTTCGGATGTAGCGGAAAATCAATTTGAAATAAAGTCCTCCACCCTCAACCTTCTTAACAGCTTTCACGGTCTTCCTAATGAGGATCCATACCGGCACTTAGATTACTTCTTTTCTGTGTGTTCCACCATTCGTGTACCACACTTTACGGAGGATGATCTAAAGCTACGTATGTTTCCATTTTCCCTAAAAGATAAGGCTAGAAGTTGGTTCAATTCCCTAGAACCCAACTCAATCCATTCTTGGGCGGAAATGCAAATAGAGTTCTTAAAAAAATATTTCCCAATGGGTAAGACAAGTGATATTCGGCGAGCAATCACCGGATTCACCCAAATTGACCAAGAACAATTCCATGAGACGTGGGAGAGGTTAAAAGATCTTTTAAAATCTTGTCCGCATCATGCTGTCCCAAAATGGCAGCTAGTGCAAAGTTTTTATGATGGGATGAGTGAGCAACATAGACAAATGATAGACTCCGCGTGTGGGGGTGGGTACCTTTTGAAAAGCCCCGATGAGGCATGGAAACTTTTTCAAACCCTAAGCAACAATTCAGCTCAACGCTCCTCCACTAGGAAAGGGAAGGCCACCCAACCTTGTAGAGGAGTGCATGAGATTTCACGGGTAGATGAGGTAGCCATGCAAGTAGAAGCCTTGTCCCGAAAAATGGATTTAATCATGAAAAATGGGCTGCCTATTCCTAACCAATCTGTCCAAAATCAGGAGGGGTGTTCGTTTTGCTATAGCACTTCGCATTTTGTGCGAGATTGTCCTATTGTCGGGCAATCCCCTGATTATGCTCAAGAGCAAGCGAATGCCTTGTACGCTAAACAAATGAATGATCCATATTCGAACACGTACAATCCTGGTTACAAGAACCATCCGGCTTTTTCATGGAAGAATCAAGTCCCTCTTTCCTAGGGCAAAGTTCTTTTAATTCCCAATCTCAACAGCCTCATTATAGGCCAAACCCTCAACCTTACAATCAAAGATCTAATTACCAACAACCACCACCTCCTCCGAGAAGCCAAAGCTTTGAAGAGCGAGTGATAAGCAATCTTGAGGCCAACACCCGCTTATTGCAAACTCACTCTCAATCAATCTCTAAGCTTGAAGCCAATGCTCAATCTATGGCTAGGTTAGAAGCTCAAATCGGGCAACTAGCTAATGCCTTAAATAGAAGGGAGGAAGGTAAGTTACCGAGTCAACCGGTGGCGAATCCCAAGGGTGTGCATATGATTGAAGATCCATCATCTTCAACTTGTAATGCTCCTCCAGAGCAAGTTCAATCAATCACAACCTTGAGGAGTGGTAAAATCATTAACTCCAAGGTAGGGGAGGAAGAGAGAAAGGAATTTCAAGAGCAACCTAAAAATCCAAAAGAATCTCAATTAAATCCAAAATTATTTCCGTCAAATCCAAATGTGCAAAATACCCCTTTTAATCCAAAAGGAAAGGCAAGTGAAGTTGTGTCATCATCAATTCCAAATCTTGACACCTCTTATGAACCTCCGGTTCCTTTTCCTCAACGATTGAAGGAACCTTCTCATTTCGGGAAGCAAGGAGAGAAAATCCAAGACATGATAGAGATCTTCAAACAAGTAAAGATCAATCTCCCTCTCCTTGATGCTATTCGACAAATTCCCTCCTATGCGAAATTCTTGAAGGACTTATGCACTCAAAAGCGCAAATCTAGGAATAAAGTTCCTAAGAAAGTCCTCTTAACTGAGCACATAAGCTCCATTTTTCAACACCAAGCCCCTCCTAAATTCAAAGATCCGGGTGCTCCGACCATTTCGTGCACCATCGGAAATCAATCTTTTGAAAAAGCACTTCTTGATCTAGGGGCTAGTGTCAATTTGCTTCCATTCTCAGTTTACCAACAACTAGGTTTGGGGGAACTTAAGCATACCACGGTTGTGTTGCAACTTGCCGACCGTTCGGTGAAGCAACCACGTGGCATCATTGAGGATGTCATCATTCAAGTGGACAAATTCTATTTTCCGGTGGACTTCATAGTCCTTAACACGGAACCAGTTCAAAATCCGAATCACCATATCCCTATCATTCTAGGTCGTCCATTCTTAGCCACGGCAAACGCTTGCGTTAATTGCCGTACTGGAGTGATGGACATCTCTTTTGGGAATATGAAAGTCCGCTTGAACATCTTCAATGCTTCCCACCACACACCCGATGATGAAAGTGAGTGCTTTTGTGTCGATGTTGTGGACGACCTTGTTCAAGAAGCACTTCCTTCTATTCTTTCCACGGACCCTTTAGAGGCATGCCTAAATCATTTTAACTATGATGATTTTGACATTGAGCAATCCATATGTGAAGTCAATTCCATGCTCGATGTTAATACTGTCATGGATTTGCCTAAGTGGAGAGTTCCGAGAGAACCCTTGCCCCCTTTGTCCAAAACTTCCCAAACTCCTTCTTTAATTTCCCCACCACAACTTGAGCTCAAGCCTCTTCCAGCTACACTCAAGTATGTTTTCTTGGGCGCAAATGAGACCCTTCCAGTCATTATTGCTTCCAATCTCACAAATGATCAAGAATTGGAACTCATAAAGGTGCTCAAAGAGCACAAAGAAGCAATAGGATGGAGTGTGGTAGATCTTAAGGGAATAGACCCTTCTGTTTGTATGCATCGCATACACTTGGAAGAGGATGCAAAGACCTCAAGGGAGGCACAACGTCGATTGAATCCAAACATGAAGGACGTTGTAATGAAGGAGGTGGTGAAGTTACTAGATGCGGGGATCATATACCCCATCTCTGATAGCAAGTGGGTTAGTCCCACTCAAGTGGTTCCAAAGAAGTCTGGTATTACGGTGCAACCTAATGATAAGGGTGAATTAGTTCCCCAACGCACCACCACAGGATGGAGAGTGTGCATTGATTATAGGAAATTAAATTCAGCCACTCGGAAAGATCACTTCCCCCTCCCATTCATTGATCAAATATTGGAGAGATTGGCCGGGCAAAGCTTTTATTGCTTTTTGGATGGATATTCCGGCTATAATCAGGTTGCTATAGACCCGAGGGACCAAGAAAAAACCACCTTTACATGTCCCTTCGGCACATTTGCTTATAGACGCATGCCCTTTGGGTTGTGCAATGCACCGGCAACTTTTCAACGGTGTATGATGTCTATCTTCTCGGACATGGTGGAAAAATTCTTAGAAGTGTTCATGGATGATTTTTCCGTTTTTGGGCCTTCATATGAATCATGCCTCCAAAATCTAGCTTGTGTTCTCAAACGATGTCAAGAAACCAACCTAATTCTTAGTTGGGAAAAGAGTCATTTTATGGTTCAAGAGGGTATTGTCCTAGGGCATATTGTGTCTAAGCGAGGAATAGAGGTTGATAAAGCCAAGGTTGAGCTCATTTCCAAACTTCCTCCACCATCCATGGTGAGAGAGATTCGTTCATTCCTTGGGCATGCGGGCTTTTATCGCCGTTTCATCAAAGACTTTAGCAAGATCTCTCGGCCTTTGTGTCGCCTTCTTGAAAAAGAGTCTTGCTTTACCTTTGATGAAGCGTGCCTTGACGCTTTTGAAAAACTTCGCGCCATGCTTACAACCGCTCCAATTCTAATCCCTCCAAATTGGGCTCTCCCATTTGAGATTATGTGTGATGCATCCGACTATGCCATGGGTGCGGTCTTAGGGCAACGAGTAGACAAACTGCCACATGTCATCTATTACGCAAGTAAAACCCTTTCCGAGGCTCAAATCAATTATACCACAACGGAAAAGGAATTGCTTGCGGTAGTATTTGCATTAGACAAATTTCGAGCTTATTTATTAGGTTCAAAGGTCATTGTCTATTCGGACCATGCTGCCCTCCGGCATCTTTTGGCGAAAAAGGACACCAAGCCTAGGTTGATCCGATGGATACTCTTGTTGCAAGAGTTCAATTTTGAGATTAGAGACAAAAAGGGAACAGAAAATGTGGTAGCTGACCACCTTTCTAGAATTCTTGTTGAATCCCTTCATAATTCCATTCCAGTTTGTGAATCCTTCCCGGATGAACAACTCTTTGTCATCTCTCAAGAGAGTATCCCTTGGTATGCGGATGTGGTTAATTACTTGGCAACCGGTAAAATACCATCTTCTTGGACCAAACAAGAGAAGGATCGTTTTCTCTCCCAATCACGATCATATTATTGGGACGATCCTCAATTGTTCAAATACTGCCCCGATCAAATAATTCGTAAGTGTGTACCCAACAGTGAATTCCAAAGCATTCTTAAATTTTGTCATACACTCACTTGTGGGGGACACTTTAGTGCTAAGAAAACCGCAGCAAAAATTCTTCAATGCGGATTTTTCTGGCCGACACTTCATCGGGATGCATATTCATTCTGCCGCTCTTGTGAGCGATGTCAGCGCCTTGGCATGATGTCTCGGAAAGACATGATGCCTCTTAACCCTATTCTTGTCATTGAAATATTTGATGTGTGGGGCATTGACTTCATGGGACCATTTTCACCCTCTACTGGTCATGAGTACATACTTGTGGCGGTGGACTACGTATCTAAGTGGATAGAGGCCGTTGCTACCAAAACCAATGATCACGCAGTCGTGGTTAAATTCATTCAAGCTAACATTTTTAGCCGGTTTGGTACGCCTCGGGCCATCATCAGTGACGGAGGTAAGCATTTCTGTAACCGGTTCCTTCGAACCTTGCTTCTCAAATACTCCGTCACACACAAAGTAGCCACCCCCTACCATCCTCAAACTAGTGGCCAAGTAGAAGTATCCAATAGGGAGATTAAGAACATTCTTCAGAAAACTGTTCGGCCCGACCGGAAGGATTGGTCATTGCGACTAAACGATGCATTATGGGCATACCGAACCGCATATAAAACTCCCATTGGAATGTCACCTTATCGGTTAGTTTATGGCAAGGCGTGCCATCTTCCGGTTGAATTGGAGCATAAAGCTATGTGGGCCACCAAGACTTTCAATTTTGACATGGAAAAGGCCGGCTCTAATCGAAAGCTTCAATTAAATGAATTGGAAGAATTGCGACATGACGCGTATGAGAATGCGAAAATCTATAAGGCAAAGTCCAAAGCCTTTCATGATCGTAATATTCGAGTCAAAACATTTTCGCCGGGCTAAAAAGTTTGGTTGTACAACTCGCGCCTCAATTTGTTTCCCGGAAAACTTCGCTCCCGTTGGGATGGTCCATTTTTGGTTAATTCCGTCGCTCCCCACGGAGCGGTGGAATTGAAGGACTTGAAAGATGGCTCGATATTCAAAGTAAACGGGCAGCGCTTAAAAGTGTGCGTGGATGACCAAGTCACCACCGAATACGTAGATGTCGTCACTTTGACGGATCCCGTGTATTTTGACTCGTGAGCCGATTCGGACGTCGCGCCATAGACGTGTAAGGTGGCGAAGCCATGGTAGCTATCAAGCTTCCATGATGTCCCTTTAATCCAAAGTAGGTTTGTATCTAAGCAATGTAGTATCTAATTCCCAAATATCCAAGTCCCTGAAGCATATTTTAAACTGACTGTTTTTGAGCATTTCGATTGATCGAAACCAATTTTTTGATCAATCGAAACTTTCGATTGATCGAAATTTTGGTTTTGATTGATCGAAAAATTGCAGAGATTTGCCAAATCCAAAGTCCCGAGAGGTGGTATTCTTCGATTGCACTTCGATAGGTCTTCGATCGATCGAAACTTTCGATTGATCGAAATGGGATTTCGATTGATCGAAATAAAAGTTCGATTGCATCAATTAAATGTTCGATTGATCGAAGTAAAAATGTGATTCAAGGAAGGAATGTTCGATTGATCGAAACAAGATTTCGATCAATCGAAATTTTGATTGATCGAAATGCACATTTCGATCAATCGAAATGCACGCGGAGCCTGCACGTGAGCCGAGAATCTATTTAAACCGTTGGGCTTCCCTCCCATTTTAAAAGACCATCCGACTTCTTCTCTCCCTCTGTGCGATCCAAGCCTTCTCCAAGCACTCCCGAGCACTCGATCTTCCATTCCCGATCATCCGCCGCCATCCGACGCAGTCCGACGCCGTCGCTAGCACTTGCGCGATCTTCTCTTTGCGGCTGCGAGTGGAGTTTTCTTCGGTTGAGCCGTTCATCTTCTTCCTCACGAGGTAAGTGATGCATGGCTACTTTTTGTTTTCTCTCTCTCCATTTTTGATAGTTTTACGGCGGAATAAGCATAGTTAGATAATGTTGGGGTGGATGGTTGCTATTGCGATATCTGAATCGAGTTTTTCGTGGGTTTCGGGGGGGTAAGAATTCATGACGGAGTGGGATTTGGCATTTTCTTCGTTTCAAACGCTTAGTGTACGGTGTGTAACCGTGGCACCTTCGTTTCGGTTGCGCCCGTTCACATTGCATCATCGAGTGCAACTTTTTGCACTTTTGTCAGTACCTTGGACTAGGACTTCATTTTTATTTTTATTCTTTTAGTCTAGTAGTAGTTTAACTTTCTTCTTATTCATCTTTTATTTACGTATCTTTTGGAATCCAGTGCAGACTGTTCCGAGGCCATGGCGAGAGTGAAGAACGCCGCCGGTGCTGTTCGTGACGTGCCTGGGCGAGCCTTCCGGTCTCGGAAGTTCAGCCCGGAGCAGGTTTTCGACTTAGCCGAGTTCGAGAGACGTCCCGACACCGAGTGGACGGTTGCCGAGCTCAGGAGGCGTCGCCTCGACCGGCTATGTGTGCCTCCCACCGATGTGGCACACGAGCGCCTAGTGCAGGTCTTTTACGAGCATATGACCTACTCCTGCACAGCGCCAGATACACTCGAGACTACCGTGGCCACTGTCACGATCACGATTACGCCGAGCCGGATTGCTCATATGCTCGGCATTCCTCACCAGCAGCCGCCGGACATGGTTGGCCCGGACGGTCAGCCACTCTATAGTGCCGCGCTCCCAGCAGATACCACGCTCTTCTCGATAGTGATGGACATGTGTGGCGGGGCGTTTACCACGCCCAACCACAACTGCACGTCCAAGTCGATGTGCCCGAGCAGATATTGGTTCCTGGACACCGTTCTCCTCAAGAACGCGTGTCCGTTGCAGCACGTGGCCGAGCGCAGGGGTGACCTCCTCCGTTGCCTCTATGCTTTCCATACGGGCACTTGGTTTTCTGTCCCATCACTTATCTGGGGGCAGATGCACAAAGTTTGGGATGGCCTCGTCAACAAGAGGAAGAGGAGAGCAGCGAGTTGGCGTCTTCCCTTTCCATTCCTGATCGCCGCTTTTCTCAGCAGTGCCAGTATACCGGTCAGTCGGACTGACATTCAGTTGGCACCGCCCACCCGCTTCACATCTACTCAGTGGGATCGGGTGAGGCGACACTTAGAGCGACAGGACCATCAGGGTGATCCACCGGACAATGTAGATATGGATGCCCCGGTGGAGATGGATGAGGGAGAGCCAGCAGGGGCTGAGACAGAGGACGAGGAGATGGAGGAGGAGAAGATGGATGTCGCTGCAGAGCGGCATGATATCTTAGCGACAGGCTATTCCTGCCTGGCAGCTGACGTAGAGCGGCTCCAGCAGGGTTTTGACGAGCACGTCCAGGTGACGCAGAGTCAGCTGGCAGGTATTCGGACGGACATTTCTTCTCTGGTACAGGGCCAGAGAGCGATCGTAGATGAGTTCCGAGCCTTCCGGCATGATCTGCAGTTCCTGTTCGTAGGTCGAGCCTCCACCTCCACTTCTGCTCCCACCGAGCCACCACCACCACCACCCGCCCTCGAGTAGCTGCACTTTATTCACCTTTTATGCTTTACTTTCTGTATTTTTCTTTCTTTATTTTTGATAGGCCATGTTGGCCATGTTTAGTTTCTTTTTGCGTATTCCACCTACATGTACACTTTGTACTGAAACGCATTTTCATCTGTATGGAATACATTTATATTTTCTTTTATGACATGTGTCATCTTTACTGTCTTTTCTTTTTGCTTTCCGTCAATTTATCTGTTCTCTATACTTTGACTATGTATGTAGTACCACTTGTCTAATTGTTATATGCGATTCAGTTGATGATTTCCGTTTATTACCGCCTGGTTTTAATTCCCAATACTGTTGAGATTACTTCAACACAGTATGGAGGTAATAAAGAAAGGCAGCCCCTTTGCGTGCTATACGTTAGCGCGCCTGGATAGTCAATATCTTGTCGCATAGACCTCTTAGACAATTGGGAAACACCAGTTCAGACCATTAGATATACAGTGATATTGGCATTGTCTGTTTGTGCGTAATTATTTCATTTTGTTCTATTTATCTACTTTTTGTTCCTTTTAATGCTCGTGGTATCCAGTTGGTATTCTGTGCAGGTTTTTCTTATTAACAGGATGACCGCCGCAGTGGAATACCATTTTTCTCGCCTTCTGCCATCCCGGTAACTTCTTTCCTTGTTCTTCTTGTCCAAACATTGAGGACAATGTTGCATATAAGTTTGGGGGTGCGGTATGCTATACCACTTGCATATACATGCAATGTTCAGTCATTATATTGAGTGTCATTGTAGAGCACAGTTTTTTTTTTTTTTCTTTGATATTTTTGCATGCTTGCTATGATGTCTTGCTTTTTAAAGGAAGATCATTCGAATAAATGTCCGAGGTAAATGCAGCAGGTAGTTAAGAACTTTAACATTGTAAATACCCGCACTTTTGCAAGCTTGATAGTAGACTAGAACGGTCTACATTATTGTCCAAATTCGAGCACGTACAATTCTTGCCCTAAATTTGTCCTTAACCGCACAAATTCGCACACATGCATTTTAAATTGTGGGGTATAAGTCTGAGGGAGGATTTTTGAAAATTTCTGTTTTTATCTGAACAACTTAAAGAATAAGTTCTTCCGGTTGTTGTAAAAAAAAAAAAAAGAAAGAAATAAAAAGAGAAAAATATGCAATAAGCCTTCTCACTAAATAAACCGGATTTCTATGCCTCAAAGCAGGAAATATTCGTGTAAAAGTGTGTAAGGTTGAGCAGTAATAAGCGGGTGGCTTGCTTACGCTCATTGCCTTGTAAGCTCGGTTATTAAGTCCGAGGGGTGCTTCTTCACCTAATGCCCTAAAACCAATTGGTTTGGGAGTCATTGGCCCAATGCCGCTACATGGGCTTACAAGAAAGCAAAAAGAGCTAAGCATTGCACGGTCATCCGCACATGAGCAATCATGAATGTTTTGTGATAATGAAACAGCCGTGTTGAGCATTTTCAATGAGTTTTTCTCTTAAAAACAGATTTGTTCGTTTTCTTCTCCAAATATGACAAAAGCCACACGTTAGAATGCATGTTCACTTTTCAAAGAGGATTTTGGGGTTGGAACTGTTATAGTTGTTCGGGCTTGCCAGTATGTGGGGACTGTCGTTCATTTATAGCTTGTGAAAGTCCATTTTTGCTAATGACCACATAGTTCTGTAATACTTGTTGCATTTGCCAATTGTGAAATGAATGGATGAGCGCCCTTTATCTAGTTGATGACTGAGCATGATTAAACTTTTGTATAAGATAGTTGATTTCATTTTTGTAATATTGTATTGCTAAGGGACTAGCAATATGTAAGTTTGGGGGTGTGATAAGTGTTCAATTCTATGCATTTGAACCATCTTTATTGCATATGTTAGTTCCATTTTTGCGTTTACCGAGATATGTTTACGGTATTTTTGTGTTTTTGATGTTTTGCAGGTATTGGAGTAAATGGAGCAAAGTTGGAAGCTTTCTGCAGTCAAGAGATGAAATCAGAAAATGTTGTCAAGGCATCTCGATCAATCGAGATGTGGATTTCGATCAATCGAGATTTCGATTGATCGAAATCTCATTTCGATTGATCGAAATCTCGATCAATCGAAATGCAATTTCGATCAATCGAAATGCTGCAGAGCCCACTTGGCCACTTGCTCACCTGCTCTCCCACTTGCAACAAAATCTCCCTTTTTGCACGACTTAGGGGGATTGTCTGACTTGAACAAGACTTTTGGGGGCCTTCTTGATACAAGAGATATATATAATGATATATATATATATATATGGTGGGCCCAAAGGAGCCAAAAAGCATACAAAAAGCACCAAAAGCCACATATCTCATATCTCTCAATATACACATCAGAAGACTTGAGGAGAGACCTTCGGGAGAGGAAGAGAAAAGCTGAACCAGACCAAGAAGCTTCATTCTCTTCATCAATGGAAGGGTGCAAGGCAACCATGAGCAACTAACTCTTCTACTAGGGTGTTGGTTTCAACCCCTAGCCATGTAAACTTGTTCATCTTTGTAGCTCTTGGGGATTTGTAATTAAATGTTGATTATTTAGCCTAGTGATTATATACACAAATACATTTCTTATATATATTCGTTTGATATGGAATTTATTCTTGTCTTAGAGTAGGTTTTGTCACTTGAATGCACAACATTTGCATATTCCACAAGAAGTGCAAATGATGGCTAGATAATGGTGTTTAAATGAATGTGTGATGCTAGTTTGTATAGACCATGCCAAGACAAGGTAGTTTGGATGCATGTAGTGTTTACGTAGAGAGTAGAGTAATTAGGTAGTTAGTTAGGTTGAAGAGCTATGCTTGTTGAAGATGGATTATGATAGGTTAGCACACACATTGATCTTTTGATATGTCATTGAGGTCACAAGCCTAATGACATTGTTAGGCATTTAATTAATGAATCCCATGCTTGCTACACTTATGAACATGTGAATGGCTAGTGGTGGAAACCAACCCTAGTTCTCTCTCCCAACTTTACTCTTTAATTTTATCGTCATTTCATTTACGTAATAGTTTTAAACACAAAACCAAAAATCTGTTTTTAGAATTAAAGTAGAATTAATCTTTCTTTATGACAATTAACGACTAGTCCTCGTGGGATCGATACCCTCTATATAGAACCTTATCTACAAAGATTTGTGCTCTTGCGAGTGGTTAAATTATATTTTGATAAAAAGGGCAAAATTAAGCTTACAATATAATTTAGTTCCGACCACATCAGATGTTGCTTGCACTATTTGTTGTTATGCATGATGTACTGTTTAAATGCTTTTACATTGCATTTGAGATTGCTACTTGATGAGTAGGAGACGTGAAAATTGATTTTCATTGTTATGTAAATGCTTTGACATATATATTCTATATACATAATGGTACTGGATATTTACTGCTTTCAAGCATGTTGAACATGATTTTTTAAATCATGTGTAGTTGAGTCATATGTTCATATGTGCTAGATTTGCCATATGCGTTGTTGGTTCATGTATGCTAGGTGGAGCATGATTTAAATATTGTGATATATTTAAATGTGTATGTTTTTTAGAATATGTGAGGATCGACCTGCTGCAGCAGTGATAGTATGGTTCGACATACCTTGTTGGGCCTTTGAGCTCACCCCCTCCCAGGTTTTGCAAGTATTGCTGATTATGGAGTTAGTTGGAGAACTGATGGTACTGGTGGTAGAGGTGGTGGTTAGATTCCTTAGAATTGATTGTATGTCCATGATATTAGTTAGATGTTGTACATTTGGATTAAATATAACTGGATATTGTATGTTGGGTAACTTATCCCATTTGTACATTTCATTTGATGTATGTTTATGAGACGGACATTCAGGGATTGAGTTATATTTCAATTGTTTAATGCATGTTGTAGGAATGCTGGGGGGACACGTGCCCAGACGTGTCCATTTTGATTGTTAGATATAAATGTTGAGGGGACACGTACCCATAAGTGTCCATTTGAATTTAAAGCAGGAATGACATATCAGGATCTGATTTATTAGAATGGGTCATGCCAAATTTTCGTGAAAATAATAAGAAATTGAGATTGTATGATCAGGTGATGGTTATAGCGTGAGGGTGATCTCATAAAGTCACACCTCAGTTTTCGGGCCTCGAAAATCGGGGTGTGACAAATGGTATCAGAGCATGGTACTTTATAGAGGGTAAAAAGGGTCCATTGGAATTAATGGACGGGTTAACCTTCGATTTCCCAAGAGTTGGGGGATCGGGGCGTTACACAAAAGGTCAATGGTCATATTACGTGTGGAGTTAAAGTGATACATTGAACACTAGATTTACGTCAAAATAATAGGTTGAAAAATCTAAGGACGTAGGGTGAAGTCCAATCACGTGTTAGATTGAATATATGTTGACATATAGCTTATCAAAGCCATAGGTATGAGTACCTTGGATGAAGGATGAGAAATGATTATGGATTCATTTGAGTTAAAGGATTGAGACAACCACTTTCGGTGTTGTGTGTTCTAGTATGTGTTAGTATACTAGGGGAACTAGGTCGTGTCTTCACGATTGCTCATGCGGAGGATGTACCAGGATCGTACGTGGTCAAAGGTATTTTCCTAGTTGTAGCCCAAGGGCTAGGGTATTGGGTTGTTTAGATGCATTATTTTTTATATCATGCATGATATGTGTTATATTTGATTTAGCATGTTGTATGTTATATGCTATGTGGAATATGTGATTCACATGACTAAGCATTGCATTTTATGTTTTATTGTGCATCGCATGGCTAGTAGTGGCATGTAGTCACCACCTAGAAATTCTATTTTTGAGAATTGATAAACCTAGGTAGATATTTGAACTTGAGTAGATTGTGATATTGAAATAGACATATAGTGATAGACTCTGGGAGTGTTAGTCTGGGATTGTTGGGAAATGTATGATTTACCTTAATATTTTCCAAACCGAGAGTTTGGTAGTGGTTTATATTAGTGTTGCAACCTTTGAACGAACATTGAGGACTAGAGGTCAGCTAATTGACTAAGGCAGTTGGTGGTATTATGATACCGGGATTCTAGACAGGGTGTGTCTAAGGCGTACTATTGAGATAGTTGGATGAATACTTGGAATTGATTTAATTCCTTTTGAGTTATTGAACATGTGATAATATTGTATGTCTATAAATAAGACATTTAGTTTATGAGGAATGAGTTGAAAGTTGTATCATAAGTGCGGATATGATGTTAAGTGAAGGATAAGTTGATTGTGGGTGAGGACCCTGACATGTAATATCTGAAGTGATGATGATTTCTTTTCATGAGGGGGAAGGGGCGGACACAATGGACGCAGTCCAGAATTATACACCAGGTTGGTTGTATGTGACTGTAGGTGATTATAGGTGACCTTAAAATCTCATTGGTAGGGGTTGTCTAAATTGAAGTGCTAATATGAAAGGACTTCTCTCTAACTGTTAACTAGTTCCTTGGATTAAGAGGATGAAATGAGAAATAATGTGATGAGATTATGAAATCGGTGGGATGTAAGATCCCGAACTTGACGGTGGAATCCATCGGGTTGTAGTCTATGAAACTGGACAAAGATATTTGGCTTGTTGCGGTAAGTACACTATTTATGTGGTTTGTTCTGGCAAGTACACTATTATGTGACTTGTTTGGTTAGTGCACTTGTGATGTGCATTGGATATATGTGGTATGTTGTAGCGATGCACGAAATTGTGGACTAAGCCTGGGAATGGTATACCAGAGTTGAAAACCATGTTTGATAATGATGAAATGACCTTGAGTATTGATGATCCCAATTATAAGGAAGTATCACTATGAATGATTAATATGATTAGTTGAGGATATTATCTTAGACTAAAGATAGAGATAGACTAGATAGGTCTTGAGGTAGAGACTGTGGACTCTAGGAAGCAAGTACTTCGGAGAATTGTGTAAGTGAACCGTGCATGGGGTTCAGAGTTACCCAACCATGTCACGGGAGTGGTTAATTATCCACTAGGGTATGATCATTGCAATTATCTCATCATACCAAGGCTGAGGCCTAGAATTCGGAGTTGTCCATGACCTTGTGAGAATTCGAAGTTGCCCACTCACAATTGGCAAGACCAACATATTGCTAAGATTGTATGATCATTCAAAATTGTCTATGCAACTCGTTACTGTCTCAAAGTGATCCACTCATATTAGCTAGATTATTCTGTGGTTATACTACTTTAGAGCGGTTGAGAGGCACTGATTGTGCTAGACTTGAGTGTTATGAGTTAGGTGTTGAAAGTGTATCGCTTAGGGTATATGGAAAGAGAAAGTGACGATTATTTGTGAGAATAACGTCTTGTTGGGATTGGTTTTGGAAAACCTTGAATATGCTAATTTTGAGGACGAAATTCCTTGAAGGTGGGGAGGTTGTAGAGACCGTGACTAATTTTGGCCGGTTTGCATTTTACGCATCATAATTGCCATAAATGCATTTTGAGTGATGATAAGAATGTTTTGAGTATGGGGAGCATGTTTGGAAAGTTGTATAAATGTTTTGGTAAGTTTTTGAGACATTTGAAAAAGTTTGACTTTTTGGTTAAACTAGGGCCCGAGATACAGTTCGAGTGGGCCCGGGAATCTAAAAAATTCTTCAGAAAAAATTATTTTTGAATTTGGCTTCGATGAAGTTTTTAGAGAGTTAATTAAGTGATTTCAATGCCTTAGGACCCTTCAAAATCAAAAACGGAGGCCCGGAGGGTATGTTAAGTGGTCAGGGGGCATTTCAGTCATTTGCGTGCCCTAGATATTTTCAATATCAAGGCTGAGAGATCCAATCCATATCTCATGCTTGTTTCTCTCTCTAAACTTTCCCATTTTCATCCCTCCACCTTCTCTCTACATTTGGAGTGGCTTGGGAGTGGATTTGAGACTCGTCAAAGAAGGAAAGTGTGTAAGGGACGACTAAGGCTTCAGTTTGAACTGAAAAATCTCTCATTCCTAAAAGGTAGACCTCGGTGAGATTCTTGTAATTTTCTTGGAAGTCTTCCAAATTTGAGGTAGGGGTTCTCCTTGTTGCTTAGTTGTCGATTCTACGGTTTCGAGTGAAAAGGTGAGATGTGAAAATGTATATTGCATGAATGAGAGTGGTAAGAGGGGTGGGATTTGGTGTTTTCTTCTTTCCTTGAGTCTTTTCTATGCAAATATGATTTACCTTGTGATGTGTATAACATAAGGGATAAGTTTGTGCAAGTGTGAGAAAATGAGAGCATGTATGCTTATATGCTTAATTTGATGTGCATATGTGGTTATGTGCAATGTGGAACATATATGCTATTATATTTTGATAATGTGAATTGAAATGCATGATAATCACTTGCGGTAAATGTATACATTCGGTGAAGCATGATTAATACATGCTAAGTTGGAGATTGTAAGCATATGTAACTTATATGCAACATATATGTGAGTATATGTGTGTTTATGTGGAGTAAAAGGCATGCTATGTACTTTTAAAACTAGCTTGTGCATTAGAATAAGCATGAAATGACATGCTTGATTTTATATGTTTGAAATGCATATATAGGATAAATGTGAGAAAACGGGGAAGATAGATCATACATGAAATGTCGGAGAGGTCCAACCATGCTAAGCAAAGGACATTCTTGTCCAATGAGGTATAACCGTCGGAGTGGTCCCATTATACCAAGCCTAAGGCCTAGAATCAGATTAAATTGATATTTATTAAATTGTCAGATTTGTTTATTCACCTTGGGGCAAACCAAAATATTGCCAAAGGAGTATGACATTGTCGGAGTTGTCCACGTCATATAAATGAGTCGAAAGTGTCCTAGGTTGCATGATTCGTTGGAGCGGTCCAAATCATGTTGGAGTTTCAATGTAGGGTCGAGAGGAAAAATGTTATGATTTTTTCTTGCATTGTTAATTGTAAAGCAGTATGATATATGTTTTAATACATTCTTATATATGCATTGCTTATGAATGAACTTGTGAAAGTTGAATGAGACATGTAATGTAGTGACATACATTCATGTAGGTCGGTGTCGAATCGACACCTAGGTGGGTTGGGGTATTTCTACTAAGTCGTTGAAATGCTCACCCCTTTTTCACCAAACTTTTCACAGATAAGGGGCTAATGATGGACGGAACTTGAATGACTCAAGTGAAGTTCTTGTGGCATTTTTTGCCTCATTTTAGATATTGTAGATTTGGCTATTAATGTCGGCTTGTGGCATGTGGATTTACCTTGTAATTATAGTCGTAGATGAATTATAATGCTTTTGGACTATGTGCATATAATTCATGTAATGACTATGGACTTGAGTACGTGATGCTAATGTAATGTACTTTTGGACTCACTTGTGTAATTTAAAAGAATGAGGAGTATTTGTGAGAAATATGTGTAGTAATGGGGGAGGTTTGGATGAATGCATTATTTTGATTAATTGCATGAAACAGAACTTGTGTATGATGATAAAAATTTTCAATCTTGGTCATGAATGAGTTATAATACTTGTGGACTCAGTTGTGTATCTAATGATATTGATGGATGGATAATGGGAATGTGTAAAATTGATAGTTTTTTAAGTATGTGTATAAAATGCATGAATTATTTTTTTTGTGTTCCAAGTGTAGGAGGTAGAATCCAATTGTGATGAATTATCAATTTGTGGATGCTTGAGATGTGTAAAAAATGATAATTATGTTCTATGTATGTTTAAGATGATGAATTAGAAGGAGAATGATTGTTGTAATCACTTGGTGGATTTACTAATGTAGTAGCGTGAGTGATTACGATGCATCGTAATCCCCATTACGATGCACCGTGATACGTCGATGCATCGTAAACCCAATAACGATGCATCATAAATGGTTGAGTGTTTTAAGTGGGATTCCAGTGGATTTTGCAAAAATTACGCACCATATGCGATGCATCATAGCCAACATTACGATGCATCATAATGTGTGGCTGGGTAAATTTTTGAGATAAAATTGGAGAATTATTTAGGGATACAATGTGTGACATGTGGGGCTATAATGGATTATTGAGGGTGAGTCATACGTAAGTAAATATATGTAAGTAATTATGATTCCATGTTGATTTTTGTGGTTGAGGTAGTTTGTTAGAGTGAATGGACACAATCTCCCTTGTAATTACGACGGATCGTAATTACTATTTACAGCATGCTCAAAAAATTAGTCCAAACTTCAATCGGGAGTTACTTCTTTGTTCAAGCTTGGATTTGAGCGTGATTTTTTTTTTAAATTGAGTATTTCTGGATCCTCTTTCTAATGTACTAAGTATCACTCTGAAATTCAAAACACACAGGAAGTCAATTTCTGAAATTTAGCGGTTCATAAGTGCGAGCCGAGTGAGATTTTCACTGTTCACCCTTGGTTTCGGGAGTCAAAAATCGGGGCATGACAACTTAGTATCAGAGCATAGTACCATAATGAGATTAGAGATATGAGATGTATCAGGGAAAAATTAGTGATGAGTAATATTGATGGTTGACTTTCACTGTTCACCCTCGGTTCCCGGGGTGTGACACTTTAGTAGGGTTAGTAAATAAAAATGATGATGTATGTGATGAATGATAAAGTGGTTGTGTGTGAAGTTTCTGTACACAAAGTCCAAAAGTAAGATTTGAATTCTTGTTGATACTTTCTTTTAAGGATGATCTTTTTTGTGTATCACCATGTTTTAAACCAAGCAAGTGTTCTTGGTGTACAAAGTGAAAGAAAGTAAATGGGGTAGAAGATGTATGTGGGGGATATACATGAAAATATATGAGAATGTGCATTGAATATTGAAAAGAACTTGAATTTGAGAAACAATATCTATTTGAAATGAAAAATGACAAGCATTAAAAAGTGAGATGGACAAGTTCAAAAGCAAGAATTAGAGGAACTTGAAATGGACAAGTTCAAACAAGAATTAAAAGAACTTGAAATGGACAAATTCAACAAAGAAAACTTTTGTATAGATATATGTACAGTATAGATATTGTTTCTCTTCCAAACAACACTCTTCTATGACACTCCACAACTGAAGGCTTGAAGTGATGATGTTGGTCTTCAAATGTCCATTTGCAATGAATGTGCAAAAGACATTTTAAGGTCAGTAAAAGTGAAAGAAAAAGCATTTGAAATGTAAAAATGTCTGAAATGTAAATATTGAACAAGTAAAGTGCAAGAATTAAAATGTTTCTATTCCAAACATCACTCTTGTATGATACTCCACAAGTGGAGGCTTAAAGTGGTGATGTTTTCTAAAAATGCATTTAAGTTTTAAATTTGAGGATTATTTATTTTTTCTTGACTTTCTAGTCACCTTAGAACAATTTTGTATAGATTTGATAACTAAAGTATAATTTTTTCACATATATATATATATATATATAACTTTGGCATCATTGTAATTTTTTTAATATTAAAAGATTAGTAATATCTTTTATAAAAAGAAAGGACAAATTTGTCATAAGCCAAAAATTTATGACAATCCTAACAGCTAGTTAACAAGAGGGGCCATTGAGCACATGTGCCTAAACTGAGGGATACACGGTGATATTAGGTCGATTTTCAACCATTGTGTATAATCAATAAGTTTAATTTCAAAGGATGCGAGTATAATTTAACCTCTCGATGATTTGAACCTTGATATTGAAATTCCCACAAAAGACATAAATTATGCTTAAAAAATTAGTCCAGGTATATATATATATATATACATACTACTATATAACACGTGGTACCTATTCCATTCAATTTTCTCTATTTGTTTTTTGAAAATTATACAGTTTTTATTATTAAAAATAATAGAGAGCACTGAGCGGAGCATACACCTGTCAAAATCGCAGTATTTGACTATTTACTTACTACCAGGTTGTATGCTAGCAAAAAATTTCCCGCGTCCATTGCAATTTTGATTCAACATCACAAAAACCCGCCACCAACCATTTCCATTTGATGTCACATCACATCTTCTAGGGTTTTCACATTCTCGATTGAAGCATCAATCTTTTAGGGCATTAAATCGTTGATCTCAACAATGAACTCTCTCGCCGATCTACCACTCGTCAATCGCATAGCAGATCATATTGTTAAAGATTCAACCATGGACATAGACCACCAACAAGAGGAAGAAGATCCATTTCTTCGATTCATCGATTACGCAAGATCAATTTTGTCACCCGAAGAAGAAGAAATCGAAGAAGAGTTCAACGGACCCGGATGGAGCTGGATCGCAAATCGACTCCTCAAGACTTGTATTTCTTATTCAAGTGGAGTCACCTCAGCGATTCTACTCTCTGACCTCTCTCAGGTTCGTTTTATTATACATATTTACAATACATATACATGTGTGTGTATGTATGTATATATATTATTTGCTTTGTTTGATTTTATATGTAGGCTTGGAATGAACAACGAAGGACTGGTGCTCCAAAGAAACGGCCGGATTGCATTAATAAGTTGAAAAAGAAGCACAAGAGGGCGAAGCTTCCAAACACTGTCACGATTGATTCGATTTATGAGAAAAATTTCTTATCGTTAAGTAGTGTTATTGAAGCTGTTATTGTCGACGCTTTTATTCTTCCAGGTACCATATGATCCTTGGTGTGATAGAGTGATGCTTGTGATTGTTGATGCCCCTTGATTAAATGAATTCACATTGTGTTAATTATTAAATACTATTAAGTTTTCTCATTTGACTGGAGCTATCAATCATTGCTATATTCTTTTACATATGAACTTCCTCAACCTTTTGCTCTGTTGCAATTTATTGGGTCCCAACGAATTTTAGGACTTCGGTTAAGAACGATGGTATTTATGGAAAATAATTTCGGTCCCGAAGTATTTTAATTTACAATTCTCTGACTATTACTTGAAACTTTGACTTGTATTTGTTATTTGCATTCAGTGCTGGTCTGCTGTATGATATCTATTTTATAGTTGTGTTATTGTCATTAATATAACCTTTTATTTATTTATTTTTTAGGTACGGAAATTTACATGCTGAGCTTGGGGGATTTTTGGAGCTCCAATACCATTGATCTATATCTTCACCGCAGGTATATGACTATACACTGTACATTTGTACTAAAAAGTATCTTTTCATCAAACTGGGCATTCCCTATTCACAAAAAATACAACCATTGGCTGTTTGTTGTTAATATAATTGCCTTTTTCATTTCACTACAGCTACAAGGACCGGACACGTGTCTTGATAATTGGACATTCCCTATTTACAAAAACACAACCACCCTCCTCATATTTATCATTTGGATTGTTTCAAGTTATTGCATCATTGCATGTATAGCCGGTTCCATTGTACCTACTGCAGATGCTACATGGTTGTTTTTTTGGTGGAATTCTCATCATCAGTGCCTAAGAAGCACATATACGGATACGGGACACAGATACGACACGACACGGACACAGCGACACGGCAGATCCTAAAAAACTAGGATACGGACACGGCGGGGACACGCGATTAATAATTATATCTTTTTATATATATGAGATCAACCTAACAATGAAAATTCACAAATCATAATAATTAATGAGCTATAAAAACAATTAGTTTATCGTTTAAAGAACTATACAATTGAATCTACTCCACAATAATGATAATAGTTATTTTCTAAAAAAAAAATGAAATATTATATGGTATGACTGCAATATTTTATTAAAAAAATTCAAAGAAGTCATCATATTTATATTTTAAACTATCTTTCTTTTTAAAACTTTCTAAAAACTCTCTAACGATATGACACGCGTGTCGGACACGTGTTTATGGTGTGTCTATGCCGTGTCCGTGGTGTGTCCAAAAATAAAAAAAATTAGGACACGTATTTTGGTGTGTCCGACACGTGTCGGGGCGTGTCCGATGCGTGTCGGTGTCCTAGATCAGTGCTATAATTGACAGCTCATGCACAAAAAAATACTCATTTTATTGGGTTTGTTGTATTTGATTTAATGTTTAGCTTCTGGCTGCACGGGGATCTTATATTGGTCTATATGGATTTTGACTTATTATAGTCCTTTTTTTTTTGCCTGAATTTGAACATTGGTTCTATATTTGAACGAGATGTTCACTCAACTCGTATGTTTGTTTTACTAAATGAACTTCTTTTGGTGAAATGGTGTGAATCTGAGTATCCGTCATTTCTCTCTCCCTCCCCCCTGTTTACTTGGAGATTCACTGGACCTTACTTGTTGTGAACTGTTGGAGTAGTGTTCATAATATTTATGCAAAGGTTCTATTTGTGACAAGAACTTGCGCAATGGTGTGAACTGAATGAAGCAATGCTGATTGACATAAACTTTACATTAAACAAAAACTCTGTGTAGTGTACTTAAATCAAATAAATAACCAGATATATGATTTTGCTCTTCTAATCTTCTATCCTTGTATATCAGCTGTGACATATACGCGTACTTTGTGCTGTAGTGTGCATATGTTACTGATACCATGAATATCTCTAAGATCCATTCTATGCCAGATATTACAACTTAGCAGATCCTAACAACGGGATTCTGAAGAAAGGGCGGGAGGTTTTCCTCACGGGATGCTATCTTCGAACTGCCTCTGAAGGATCTGGTTTTCCACGTCTCTTGCCAACTGAATATCTTGTGATACTGTTAGACGAGGTAACTGTCAAACTCAATTTACCATCTTTCCCTCTCCCTCTTCAGGTTTGTCTTTTGGTCTAAGTGGCTCTTGTAGAAATTTCCAGGGAGCTTTGTTATATTCTGAACAAAATACATAGAATATGAGGTCGAGCCCTTGCATTTAAATAAACATAAAGAATTCTTCTCAGAAGCCTCAAAATAAGAATAGTAATAGGATTGCCATTGCTGCTGCCATATTTTATTGCCCCAGCTTGTTCTTTTTTCCCCTTTTCTTGTATGTTGCCCCAGGTTGTTCTTATGCTCCAAAATTGAAACTCTAGAAACATTTTATTGGGAGACTAAATGAAATATTCTGCGAGTTTCAAGTAATACATGATTTAGTTGAAAAAATGGGAAATTGTGAGTTTATTTCCCTTCCCTTTTGAATTTCTTATCTTCAGTTCTTTACTCAGATTCAACCAATTATTCCATTAACTGGTCAAAATGAAAGAAAAATAGATGATTTCAAAAGCATTGAACCTCAAACTTATCTTGAAAGTGGAATAGGTTTGAACTGCACAAATAAATTTGAGGTCATATGTGTGGATAACATTAAAAGTCGGAAGGACCTTCTAAAGGTTCTCATTTTTTTAAAACATGATAAACTATGCATATCTATAGCCTCATACATCAATTGATATCTTTAAAAAGGGACATTACCTAGTTTTGGTCCCACTGGGGGAGGACTTGAGACAGACCTAACCTTTGATGTTTCACAGAGTGGTTGCTCTGAGGCTCAAACTTGCACCAATGACACTGATTTTCAAATGTTAAACCGCTGAACTAGGCAATGACTCTCTAATCAATTGATATCCTTATAAAATATATTTATGAAGTTTTTTTTTCCCAAGCATTTAATAGTCTGAAATTGGAATTAATTTGTATTTAAGATTGACAAATAAGACATCCAGTCTCTTTTTCTCCTTTTTTTGATGAGTAATAATTTATTGAAGCACACTCAAGAGGGGCTGCTGTACCCTCATCCTATCCACAAAATTCACAGTATCATCTGTAGCTTTACAATTCCATTCATGAGTTCACAAAAACAAAGAAATGGGGAAAGAGAATTTAAGATCCCAAATTGGAGCCTCCTTTCCTTCAAAGCATTTATTTCTTTCTCTTCACAAGCCCCACCGCAAGTAAAGGGGGGATACTCTCCACTTGTCTCAGGCTTGGATCCCCCACTACACAGCCTCTCCAAGCCTCAAGAGTCATCTTGTGGAACTCGGCATCACCCAATGCATGTCAAAAGTACTGGACAGTGTAGAAGGAGATGGATAATTCACCGATTTCTCATCCTTACACATACAACACTAATTCATGATAACATGAATTAATCTTAATTTAATCTAAGATCAATTAACTATTGAATAATACATTCATATGGTAACATGAATTGCAATTTTATACAAAGCATTTTATGTTTTTTTTTTCAACAATAGATTAAGGTTAAATCAATATTAGGTTGTAAACTGAGTAGTAGCATGTTGAGCACTTAAGCGGAGCTTGTGGTCACTCGTTCCTCGCTTGTTCCAATCCTAGTAAAGAGCTTCAGATCTGATTCTACACTACATATGATATTCCATTCCGGCCCTCGCTGGCTCTTCACTTGGTTGTACAAGGAGCATTTACATTATAAGTCAACAATTTTTTCCCCTTTTAACTATAGATTTAAGTCATACTTTGACCTTGTGATATCCATTCTTCAATCCACATCTTGTAGTATGTATGAAGTGGAGTTCCTTCTTGTTTCAAAGTCAAGTAATCATGGCAGTGTTTATATGATCTTTGAGAATTGAGTGATAACATTATTTTCACTGTTGTGGTTACATTTACATGTTTATGCAGGACCAAGATGACGATGCAATGCTGCTGGGAGCACAGTTTTGTTCAGATTCTTTCTCTTCCATTTCTCTCTCTGCAGTTAATGAAGGGGCTTCTTATTCGTTATATGCAAGGTAAGATGCATTCACTCTATCCACTTCTTTCTAGAATTGACCTGATGCTAATTTGGATGCTGTTTGATAAAACTGAAATCTAGCACTGTGAAATTATACTCTGTTTAATTAGTAGTGCTGGAAATTTTGATCAGTTGAAATTTTATAATTCACATTTTACTGAGCACATTCAGCATCATAGTTATTAAAAAAGGCTCAAGATCTATGGAGGCTAAGCGGAAAGCTGAGCTTGATTGAATAAAGGGGTTTGTATTATGGAAATGCATATTAAAGATCTTTATAATTTCAAATTTTAAAATATACTTGTATAACACAAATTATTCAACATCAAAATGAGGGAATTTAGCATATCAGCTCAATACATTATCTAAATCAATGTACATATACCCTTTTTATTTGCATATGTATTTCGGTTAAAATAAATGTAAAACTGAAACAATTCAAGATATCCAACACAAAACTAGTTTTTTTTTTCTTGTTTTTTGATTTTTGACATGTCAACTAGTAAGGTTAGCTAAATTGATTTGATGATATCCCTAAAACATGCATGTGTATCAACTGAATTAATGAATAATAGAATAATGAAAATCAAATATCGGATAAGATTTAGCAATATGATTGAGCGAATATAGCCATGATATGATGTGAAGAATGCTAAACTAGGGATAACTAAGAAAAGAAAGTTCAAGTATGTGATGCATTTATTACAAAACAAAGGCTCCCTTTTCTCCTTGAGAATACTAAGAAGCACGCTTGAGGGTTTTATATGGGCCTAACTGAAGGAGTCCCATGTGTAGTAGGTTGAGATGTTTTGGCTTAGCTTTGACGAGTTTGAAGTGTTTTAAGAATCTAGGCATACCTTTAATAGTTATGTTCAGCATTCATGGAAAAGTTAGGTTACTTTGACTTCAAATTCATTTTTTTAAGTGGAATTTATATTTTAAGTGGTAACTAATTGTTCAACTGCACTTGATGAAGAACTAATATTGTTTTCAATTTGAAGAATTTGATTGGGTTGTAAATTACCCCTTGTTTTAATACACATTTTGTTCTTATACCCCTATTTCTGTTTAAGGCCATCAATTATTTTGTTGCACAATCTTAAACATTGTGAAATTTGAAATTGTATCACAAAATTTTAATAATATTACGTGCTCTAATAATAGTGGAAGACCATGATAAAATCATTTCCCATCAAAAAACCCCTATTATTAAAGTAATCAAGCATTTATTCTGGAAGTTCATAGCCATAAATAATTTCAAATTATGCATGTGGATATCGAGATACTATTCACTGTTACTTAGATTTTCTATGTTTTATAGGTTTTCTTTACTCTTTTTTCCCGATTTATGTGTAGGATTGAATCTATTGGATCACTGGAAATTCGGGGAAATAATGGTAGTTTGCAGAGGAAACAAATCAATCTTGTGGATAACAATGGTGTCAGGTTAAAATTTCTGTTGTGGGGCGAGCAGGTTCTTCTTTCCAACCTTTTAAGGTAGACCTTAACACTGGATTGCTTCTTTAACATCAGCTCTACTTCCATATCTTCCCACAATGCAATTTCTTTTCAGTGTTGGAAGTATGCTTGCATTGGATAGACCGTTTATTGCAAGTTCAGTTGACAGTGCATCTGAAACATGCAAAGAAATTTGTCTTGAATATGGTAGTGCAACACAATTATACCTGGTACCTTTCATTCAACATGAGGAACAGGTAAGACATGAATGGCAATATTAAAGAAAATCATTTTAATTTCGGATATAGAGTTAACTTCTACATTTGTCAGGTATGTATAGCATTGACTCAAAATCGGTATCAAGGATCAAGGCTGTTGAGTGCATTAGATCCAACTCAAGGACCAAAATTTTCTCAAGTGACCTTGCCCTGTGATTCTCAGGGGTCCATTGACTTCAGTAACTATCCTTTTAGAGTGAGTTAACGATCTTCAATACTTTATACATAAAAGTACTTAGATTTATCACTACGTGTTTTTATCGATATCAACATAAAGACACATTATATATTGTTTTGGGCCATTAGCTTGTAAGTATTAATATATTTGTGTCATGCCTGCAAAATTTAGTAGGGGAAATGGTATCCTACTTCACATTTGAAGTAGGTATCTCTGTACTCACTTTTACTGGACACAAAGTGTTCTTGTCACCGCACTGTTAGTGCTGACATGCATTTATTAAATCCAAACTTTAAAAAGAAAATATAAAATATTGGTGGCAACAATAGTGATGGCACCCAGCGAAGGCTGCAACGAAGTGTTGGTCGAGTTAATTATTGCCGGTGACTGCTGATGGCGGTGATGGTGAGGAAATTGATCGGCACACAGCGGTGATGATCATTGTTGGGAAAATTGTTGAGCTGAGTTTCATAATTTACCATAATATCCTCATTGTAATGAAGTGCAGGGACATCATCCAATGAGGTGGGTACTGGGTATGGTGCTATTCAACTTCAAGTGTGTGCTGCCCCCTCAATAATTTTGTTCCAAATTGAGAGTTTCTGGAGATTTTTATTGTTGATATCATTAGGCTTTGGAGCTGGTTCCAAAACTATTTTTACCAATTAATTGTTGTCCTTTTCTCTATCAAATGCACACAAATACCCGTCCATTACAATTTGTATCAAATTTACTTGTAAAAGGTAGTTATCCATTATCTTTGTGGGTATGTGTCTGATGTATCAAACTATGTTTCCTAGGTTAGTTACTAAACTTAGAAACTGGATTCGGTATGTTAACAAAGCAAGGATTTCATTCTTAAATTGTGACCACAAGCACCATATTGTTGTTGAAGTCAATAATCTGCTCATAGATGCTGAAAGTATTATGCTGGCATTTGAATTATTTTGGAGATTTCAGCTCAACATGTGTGGTAGAATCTGTTGTGATGGTGCCTTCAGATGTTGTAGAAGTCACTTGATTTCTTTTCAGACTTTCCTATACTTGCATTGTTTCCATTATATTCATTTTCAAGATATCTCTCTGTTTATTTTTGCTGCATTTGAAATGTCAGGAATGGGTTTATATATTATGTTGTCCAGAAGAAACAAAAAGCAAAGAAACATTCTTAGGATTTTATCCTGTACCAGTCAATAGTGCCATTAATTTTATTTTATTTTTATTTAAATGTTTCCTTGGCTAAATAGCACAGATGCAACATAAAACTCACACAAACAATGTGGAAATGTTGACGTGGAAAATTCAGAGAGGACGCATACATGACAATACGTGGATAAAAGTATTTATATATTTACATCTATTATATAAGACAACTATATAGGTTTAATTTAGTGAAGAATTGCACAATATAAAGATAAAACTTTACAAATATTATAAAGATTATAGTATTTTATATACTACTGTTACTCTCTTACTATGTTTCTTTCATGTTTTACATTAAAAAATGTCTCGACTTTGGTGGTTATGCAATATCTAATTTTCTTTAAAAATTGAATCTGAGTGTGGGGTTGGCCGTCTTGCTTCCAAGACTATTGGACATGGCTCCCGTGGTAACGTGTATGTTTTGCATAATTCATAATATGGTGAGTGTTTGAGATGTCCATAAAGCGTCTGAAGTAGTGGAATTGATACTTGAATTATTGATGAGTCCATGAGGTGTGCAACTCATGTCTAAGAATGTCCATGAAGTATTTGTTCCCGAATTCTTGCACATTTCTGATATGAACGTGGCACCTTTGTGAAAGTATCTGATTCTTAGTTCTTGAGTTTCTGAAGCTGAGCCCAGAGCAGGGCTTACAATTATTCTATGTAGTTTCTGTGTTCTCTCTGCACATGTGATCATTTTCTTGTTTGATGAATTTTTATTAACCTTGCTTACATTTTCAAAGTCTTGCAGTCATTTGTAAATGATCTTCGTGACAAGATGACAAGCATCAGCCTCTATGGTGTTGTTACAGACATCGTTGGAGAAAGAAAAACTGCGGATTCTATTTTCTCATTGAGGATTAAAGATACCACTGGTGCAATTTGGGCAAAGCTACATTTCGTTGGATCTTGGTACTAATACTTGACTAAATTCTCCATTATAAAACTGTATTACATTTCTTTGACAACTTCTTCTTAGTTTATATATTTATGCCTTGAAATTATGTTTCTTAGGTCATTGGGAAGACTAGGCCTTGGTCACACTGTATATATATCTGGCTTGACATGCTCTATGACAAAACAAAAACAGTGAGCATATTCCACATTTTATCGGCTTTCTTCATTTCCATAAAAAATCAGCTTTCTTATTTTAATGAATTAAGCATAAATGATGATTTGGTCACTTGAAGCTATTTCTAAATTCCTCAAATCATCATGGGTAAAATAGTTATCTTAAAATTTTATGGCGTGTAGTTTATGCTGCTCATTCTTATTCTGACAGTGTAAATGCGACATCTCTCATACATTGTGGAATTTTTTTGGTTTTTTAACAGCCTTGAAGTATTATGGTTTGAGAATGATGTTGGAGCTTCATTTATCAACCTTAGTTGCTTGCCAGCATTGGTGAACTCATCTTGTCTTCACAAGTTCTCATATCTTTCTGATCTATCCAGCCAGACTAGCAGTACACATGTATGGAATTCTGGCTTGCGCTCATCTTTCATGAATAAACTTGTGAATGCCTTTTCTGTGTGCTTAATCTATCTTCTTTTTTTCATATTTTGGTAGATAAAGATGTTTCAATTTTATCTCTAGTCAATACAATATGTTTTTTCCCTGTTGAATGAAAACTGCATCAAGTGCAAGGGGCAGATGGCGCACACACACACACACATATATATATGTATACACTTATTGATAGGAGAAGAAAAGAAAAGATAAAATTGTTGTGTCAAATGGTATAGAATATGTGGTGGAGGAGCATTTGTACTTGTTCCCTAATCTAGTGGGTTTTTTCCCTTTGGTGAAACTTTTCAGATATGTAGAGTTTGGCTTGACCAAATCGAACATTGTCATGTAAATACGAGATTTTCACATGGGTGTTGCGGTCATTTTGTTGACAAGACAGATTACGGTGGTGTTGAGTGTCAATTCTGTCATTGGAGTTGCGATGATGAAGAAGTTATGCGCACTTTCCATTTGAAAATAACTCTTGCTGATGAGAGTGCAAAAGTTTTTGCATGGTGTAGTGGTCAGACTGCTACAGAGTTGTTGCAAATATCTCCTGACGAGTTCTATGAGCTACCTGAGGTAATCTCCAAACAACTTGTTCTCTCTTTATTTTTATAATCTCATTAGAGGTAGAGGGCCATTTATATATATATATATATATATATATATATATATATATATAAACAAATACTAATATAGTAGTATTTCTTTTCTTGCTGACAGTATGTATATTCAACATAGAGAAGAATTAATTTTATGATATAAGTTTGTTTTGTTTCTATTTCATATTTTGGTTTTGATATCAGGAAGAGCAAATCATGTATCCTTCTTCGCTGGAGAATGAAAGGTTTATCGTTGCATTAGTGAATTGTAGAGCGCAGGACAGTAATCTAATGCAAGAAGAATATGGTGCAGTTACATGTGAGATCACTCGTGCACTTAAATGTGAATGATAGATACTTGGTTTGTTTGAGGAATTTCTTTTTTTGTATTTATTTATTTATTACCTTCATTTACAAAAGTGGCTGAGAGATGTGCACCAACTGCAAATAGAGTTAGTCGCTGATTCTAGGACAGTGATTGTCTGTCACAAATTATCTTGAAATGCAATGCAATGTAATATTTCACTCAACACTTTAATCTTAAACTAAAATGAGTTAACTATAAGAGTCCGTTTGGTTAGACAGAATTATGGTAGAAAGTGAAAGTGAAAGAAAAGAAAATTAGGTTTTTAACATGCATTTGGTTAGCAAGAAAATTTTTCGGTAAAGTTGTAAAAAAATATTGTTTTGTTAATTTGGATAGTATGGACGTGAAAAAAAAATAATTACACTTACTAAAATTATTCTTTAATTTTAAATACTAAAAAATAAATAAATTTGTGTTAAATAATTTTGATCTCTTGCTACCTAATTGTTTATATTTATTTTTAGCAAATAAATTTGATTTTTTTATCCAATTGTTTATATTTATTTTTAACAAAGAGATAGACTAGCAAGTAATCAAAAACTTATGAGAGTATTTGAAATTAAAAGTTAATGTAAGTCAAATAAAAAATTATCTATTATTCAAAACTAAAAGTGACAATATAATAGTGACGTTTCAATGTTAATAAAAATTATTAATAATAGTAATTTAGCTTAGAAAGATAATTATTAGAAAAAATCATTTAACTTTAAAAGGTAACTTTTTTTTTAATAGGTATAAAATATAAAGAATTGAGAATTTTATTTTGATTAAAAAGTTGTAATTTTTGAGAATTTCAAAAGTGAACATGTGCGGATTATTCAACTTCTTTTATTAAAATTTTAAAATATTATTTAATTATAAAAAATGTATAAAAAAATAAGAAAACTATACAGTTTTTAATAGTATATGTGCATATGTATAAATATAATATAACTTAATGTTAAAGCTAATAATAGCATATTAGTGAGAGTTAACATGTTAAGAGTATGAAAGTTACATTGAAGAAGAGTTATAAGAACTAACTACTTATGTGAAATCTGTGAAAAGTGGAGAAAAACAAGAGGCACAATAGTAAATTAAAATATAAAGTCACGAGAAAGTAAAACTTTCCCGTGTTTTATGCTAGAAATGTTTTGAAGAAAATGGAATAGTTATGGAATCTTATTTTTCTAAAATTTCACTATCCTATTAACCAAACTCCTAAAAATTATAAATAAAAATTATAAATAATTTCTTTTCCTTTTCCTTTCCCGTTGCTTCTACCTAACCAAACGGACCCCAAGGGAAATTAAACTGTAATGTAATGAAGATATGTACATATTAGCAGTAGTAGTTAAAGCCTTACAATTATGTGAAAAATCACTGATGATTACCAAATTGCCCTCAATAAAGCACCAATGCATGGCTTCACACTGAAACATCACTTTTAATGCATAAATACATCACTTTTCATACATTTATCACACACACACCACGTTTAGTACGAAGGACCGGTAGAAGTAACTAAATACTTTACCTAGTCTGTGCATGGAACTTGAGTTTTCATGTAACTGTAACTTGAGGGCTTTAAATGTGCATTTTGATAGTTTTCCCCAAGTAATTGCACTCGAATTTCCGAATTTATCATCAGGTCTACAATTTTAGATAAAAATTGATTCAAACAGAAACCTCACTGTTATAGTGGAGTTATGCAATTGTTAAAACTCGAAGTCTCACTTGAACATTACCTACCAGGCTACCAGCCTAAAAATATATGCATACATGGATGCATGAATCCCTGTTCTGAAGAAAATGTTTGGAGATCCATTTCAGAATATGTACACGCCAACTCAAAATATGAGTATGCCTATGCCTATGCCTTTTAGTGGCAAATACAAACAGAGACAGCAGTGAGGAATTAATGCAGAGCTAATCCTCCAAAAAACCTAGCAAGTATTAATGAAAACCAAAGAGAAAATCAGAATACCGGAGAAATTTTGTTGCCAATGCCTAGTCATTTCTTCTCTTATTGCCAGCAGGGGAGCTCTGCTCAGAAAGAAGCTTTAAGACATTGACTAGTGCCCGGAGACGGTCCCACACATTTAGGCCATACAGTGCTTCTACAAGTGATTCCTGAAACTCAAATCCGTTCTCGGCAACAGGATACTAGATTTCAAAGAGAGAAACTATCAGTTAGTTTGTAAGTATAGGGACCTTCACAAATTTAACTTCACAAGTTGTGAGTGAAGCTTACCCGAATTGGCTTTGGTATTATAGTCTTGATATAAGGCCACCATCTATCCTCCACAACTGATTTTACAAGACAGCAAGCTCGCAATCCTTCCACACCACCAAATCTTCCAAACCCACTGTCTTTTACTCCACCAAAAGGCAGTGACTGTAATAAATGTTTGGCATCTTTAGTGCAGCACTATTTACTAAGATTAGTAGGCTTGCTCAACAAACCAACTGCTGATGGATTGACATATAGAAGTCTATGGACTGACCAATTGCCTTTTTTAAATTCTAGACCAATAAAACTCTCTCTTCCTTTTGGCTCCATTATTTCAGATTATATTATCTGGTTCCATTTCATCACTCAAGTTAATTACCTATCCAATGATATGACTGAGAATTAAAATATCGTCATTTTAAATATAAGATAAGGCAAAAGAAACAGTCTCTCGATCTCAGGCTCAGCGACAAAAAGTCTCAATAACTCTTGAAATCTTTGTTGCCTGTTTTCATTTAAGCAAATGTATAGAAGCATCGATTACAGCTACTTCAACAAAAGATTACCTGACACATGTAATTTGATGCAAAGTCATTAATAGCAGCAACTCCACAATGTAATTGGGAAGCTATCTGCTTGGCTCGGCGCTGACTGCCAGAAAACACAGCACAGCCAAGCCCGTATTTCGAGTCATTTGCAAGCTTGACAGCCTCTTCATCAGTGCTGAATTTCATTATTGGCATAATTGGTCCAAAAGCCTGGACATTAATGGAGGTCACAAAGATTAGCATGCAGTCATCCACAGAACCAAGAAGACTAAGAAATGTGTTTCACATGCCCGAAATAGAAAATTTTCACTTCATTTCCTGTAGTTCATTAAGGTACTAATGCAATCTTCAGAGTATGATAAAAGCAGAAAACAGATGATATAAAATCATTTGCATGTCAGTTTTAACACAATCTGGTAGTCTGATAAATAATGGAAATACCTCTTCCTGCATCAACTTCATCGTGTGATTCACATTGACAATTACAGTGGGAGGAAAGTATTGATCAACTGCACCTGAACCAATATTGCCAACACTTCCCCGACAAACAATTTCAGCTCGTTTGTCCAAGGCATCATTTACAAGGCTATGAAGCTTTTCTGAATGCTCTTGCATACATATGGCTCCCATATCATACTTCCCAGCCAGTGGAGGACCCTGCCCAAGATTAGGTAAATATCAGGTACTTGGAGGTCTGAAAACTTGAGTTTCAATTCTCAGTATTTTTGGTGTTAAACAACACAAGATGTATTGCTAGTGTTGAGTGCAATCATAATTTGAACTGCTACCACCTAAATCTGCTGGAAGAGGATATGTGAGAAACAAAGTTGTTGAATTAATCTCGATATACAGACAAGCAGATTAGCCACGGTTTTCTGAACCCAACACCATAAATAACTTCAAAGTTTTATAGTGCAGCAATGTTGAAGCGTCAAGCAAATTCATCGTTAAAAGGATATTATCTGCAAACAATTTGTACTTCAGAACTGTACAAACTCACACAGGCATAATTTCTACCATTAAGGACAAAACAAAATGACCACCATCAGCCCACTCGTTTCAAAACTGATGCCCCATATATTCCGTTCATCTTTGTTTTGAAATTCTTGAAGTTCTCATTTAATCTACACGAATACAAGTGACTTTCATATCAAATTTGACTGACACGTGAAATTAATAAAAGCAAAAAGTTTCCATGGACACTTAAGTAAATAGCATACAAGCCTTTAGAAGGTGATGTGTAGGCATGCTCAAGCAAATTCACAAGCCTGTTTAACTTCTAAGCAAACTAAAGAGGCTTGATGAAGCATGCATTGGTACCACAAGAGGACAAACCCATATAGATCCGAAAGCTAATGGACCTTCGCATGTGCCACTAGTCGGCTGAAGTCTCCACTGCTGGTTTACCTTAACCATTCTAAAAAGTTTGAAAGAGTTTCATCATGTGTTCCTCAATCATTCTAAGTTTCCAAATGTGGGTAAAGTATTCACCATTCTGTCCATCCAAACCAGTGCACTTATTTGGAAAGTGTGCTTACATCGTTCTAAGCAAACTTAAGGCACTTGTTCTGGGCTTGTGTAAAATAATCCAGTGCCTCTGTTCTCAGTAGAAAAGAAACACAAATCCAGAGAACTTAAATCCCTATTTTTTTTAATGATTCGTCTTCTCTACAATCACTGACAATACACAGAACTTCTTTCCACCCCACTTGGGTTTTAACAAGGTCTGAAGTATTGTTCAAGATCCATATGCACTACTATCAAGCATCAGTAGTGCAAGGCCTTGGTAAAAGATCAATCCCAAATAAGAACAAAAGAACCACCAAAAATTGATCATTGATGTGAGACAACAATTGACTGTACCTTCTCACCTATGAGGGATTTATCAACAATAACTCGAGTCATGTGTTGTTCAACTTGGGTACATAGTTGATGATGCCCACAACTCCTTTCTATGAATTTTGTCAATGCACCTCCTTCCTCCTATCAACTGCACGTGGATGTATGAACTTCCGTGTTGTTTAACTTGGGTACATAGTTGACTGTACCTTTCACATATGAGGGATTTATCAACAATAACTGGAGTCATGTGTTGCTCAACTTGGGTACATAGTTGATGATGAACACAACTCCTTTCTATGAATTTTGTCAATGCACCTCCTATCAACTGCACATGGATGGTATGAACTTCCGTGTTGTTTAACTTGGGTACATAGTTGATGAAACCATAAACACTCACTCAACATGCACATCCAACGTGAACAAATTTCATCTAAATAATAGTTTCACAGAATCAACTTAACATAAGGAGTTTGGCACGCATAACACATTTTGATGAAATTAAATTTTTAAATTTTATGTTTTGTAAATTACTCCCTCCGTCCCAAAATTCTTGGGCACTTCGGGAACTGTGACTCACAACTTTGTGAGTCACAGTTCCCGAAGTGTCCAAGAATTTTGGGACGGAGGTAGTATCCAATAAGAACAGTAATTCCTGTTGTTGCAATAACTTGGTTTTTTTCCTTTTGATTTTCTGGGAGCCATGCAAGGTTTATCAAGCATAGAAGCCAGAAACAATAACCAGATACCAAAACTTTGAATTATTTATTTCCTTTCCCCATTTTCAGGTTCGACTTATTATGTGGGTTTCAATCCCACATTGGTACTTTCCAATTTTATGTTTTTTGCCAGAGTCCCACATTGCTAGTTCATTGAGTCAAATATTTGTGTCTGCTCACTTCCCTACCCTTGAAGAAAATCACTGTATTCTAATTAAGAAGCATCAACTTCAGAACAAAAACAAAAAAGTGTGGAAGCAAAATCCTTACTCAGGACACTCGTCTTATCCATATATCATAATATTGTACCACACAAGTTCTTTGCCACAGTTCCTCTTGTTGCTTACCTCTGCTTCATCTTTACCTCAGTTAACAAAACATATCTTTCCTGGTGACTGCAATGCAGGCAATATCACATAACTGGAAACTACATCATACCTAGTTGCATCTCTCCTACCTAATGCTACATATAAAGACTCAAGTGCACTAAAGCAGATACAGCACATCCCCATCCTATATGTTTTTGCAAGTTTTTAGTCACAAAGTATTAGAAAGGAATATAAACTAAAGAATTTCTTTGAAGCACCACCTTAGCAGTCAATTAAGTGCATACAACAGGTAAATATTTAAATCTGAAGTTCATGTAAACAGTGAACCTATCAAGACAAAGCTGCAACAAAGTAAAACATCTCATATATGTAATGCGCCAAAAGTAACACACTTACCGCAGTAACAGATTTTACAATTTTGACTACTTCAGCAACAAATGAAGAATAAATGTTCTGATGAACATAAAATCTCTCAGCCCCAGCACAGTTCTGTCCACTTGATTGGAGAGCAGCCCTAACAGCAATTTGTGCAACCTATATATTAAATGATACTAAAAATCAATGGCGCTCAATAATACAAGATTAATTTTGTAGAGGTTCAGGTATATCAAAAAACAAAATGAGAAGTCAACAAGAGTATCTAGAGTCTGGATCCCCTAGACACTAGTATACGAAAAGAAGGGTTTATACATGAGGAACATCTACATCTTCACAAACAATAAAAGCATCTTTTCCACCAAGCTCAAGTGTTACTGGTATCAACGTCTCAGCTGCATCTCTCATGATCTGCAGTAACAGCAAACATGCCAACCTATGAATGAAAGCAACAATGATACAATTACACAGATATGCAGCAGACGTGATAAAATCAGAAAAACACTTCAACAGAAAATGAATGGGGGTGAAAGAGAATTTCGTGATACCTCTATAATCTTCTATATGGAGGCACCTCTTTGAAATAAATGTCTAATTCCACTAGACAAACATTCTATTGAGAATCTGATATTCGTAATTTGACATTTGGAACAACAAAAAAAAATTTGTTCTTTCTCAAAAATAAATTACTGAACAATAAAGCAACACTTCTTGGTATGTTCTGCACTGAACATTTCAATGTACTTGAGGGGATATGGAGCTATGCAGTTAAGTTAGAGATAATTTAAAGTAAAATCTCTGTTGGAAATTCTTTAAGCAAAGAGAATGATCATACCATTCTACCCACACCAGGTGATCCAACAAAGATGATTTTATCAACTGAAGACACTAGTGCTTCACCTGTTTCAGCAAACCTGAAAAAATATTTATTTGATGTTAGATAAATCAACACAACCAAAGAGATAAAAGTAAACAAATAAATGCATACCCCGTGATTACATCGACCAGATTTTCAGGAGCTCCTACAGCAGCAAGGGCTGCTTGGATGATTCGAATATAGAAACATCCGGACCAACTTGCATGCTCTGAAACCTACACTAAAAAGAATACGGTTCTGTCAAATTAGCAATTTAACTTCAATACATCCTTTGTTCAAAGATTTCTTCTTTGTGTGAAGAAACTTCTGTGATCTCTTCAATCACCTTGTGAGTAAAAAGTACTTTTAAAAACTAGTACATACACATCAGGCTCACAAGGCATTTAGCAATGAGGTATACTTTCCAACCATTCAAAGGAGGGGGAAAAAAAGGAAGAAGCATAGTTGTTAAAGGCTCAAGGCGCACTAAGGCGCTAAGGCCTCCTGAGGCGCGAGGCGAGGCGCGGGCCTGACTGAAGTGAGGCGCAAGTTGAATTTTTTTTAAAAAATATAACATTTGTAGTGAGTGAGTGAAACAATATAGAACAACTACAGTTGAGAGCAAATAAAAAGAATATTCATGGCAATTAACAACAAATGAAACAGAAAAACAGATTCCGAAGTGAGTGAAAAGTGAGAACTGAGGAGATGCTTGCAATTCAATTATCTGGACATAGCAAACTATTTACATGGCAACCTCCCCATTATGAAAGTAGAATACTAAGCGCCAAAAAAAGCTATTAGTCAGTGAAGCTAAATCACAACAGAACAAAGGATGTGGAGGAATTAAATTGAAGAATAAAAGAGGAAAATCATTGATTTTTAGATATGAAATTACTTCAAAGATTAAAAAAAAAACAGAAAAAGAAGAAGAAAAAGTTTTGCAGAAAAACATATTAAAAAAACTGGGCATGCATAGGTTGCGCCTTGCGCCTATTTGCTTGAGGCACGCGCCTCGCCTGGGCATACCCTAGGCGCAGGTTGCGCCTCGCACCTCAGGCGCACGCCTTTGACAACTATGGGAAGAAGACAACAGATACAAGCTATAAGTCATACTTTTTGTCTTATTAAACTTGATAAGAAGCTAGAAAACATTTTCCTTGGTGTATGAGCTTAAAATGGTCAGAAACAATAGATATCCAAACCAAAATGAGCACACATATATGAGCTTAAAATGGTCAGAAACAAAAAGATATCCAAATCAAAATGAACATATGTATACATGTATCATATGCAACGTTTTGAATCATGATCGTGGCTGCTTATATGGCTGTGGACAGAGTATAATGAACACGTAATGTGATGGGCATACAAAACGGTTTCGGATGCTGCAATCTTGAATTATTTCAACCTTGATCCATAATATGCTGATATGCAAGTTTATCCCCAAAATCCATTAAATATGGGATTTCAATGATTTTTAATGGATTTTGCTGGTGATTTAAAATGAGTAACTGTAATGTCCCCACCCCACTAGATACAATATTGTCCCTTTTTGGCTCTCCCGAACTAGAGACTTCCCAGGAGATCACCCATCCTAGTACTACTCCTAGCTTAGCACACTTAGTTGCAGAGTTTTGATGGGTTCATAACCATAACGACTTTAAAATGCAGTGTGTTAGAGAAGGGTGATGAACATACATATAACACTTCACCTTCACCTGCCTAGGTGATGTGTGATTGAGACACCCGTCGCTTGCTAGTGTGATAACAAGCCCAGTGTATCATGAAAGTGAAGTGTTATATGTATGTTCATCACCCTTCTATGACACAACGCATTTTAAAGCCGTGAACCCGTCAGAACTCCACAGTTAAGCGTGCTTAACTGGGAGTAGTACTAGGATGGGTGACCCCCTGGGAAGTCTCTGGTTTGGGAGACCCAAAAGCGGACAATATTGTGTCGGGTGGGGCGGGGAGTTATAAATGGTATAAGAGGCAGAGCCCAGCCGGAAGTGTGCCAACGGGGACGTTGGGCCTCCAAGGGAGGTGGATTGTGACGACCTCTGTTGGTGGGTGTGGTGTGGGCGAACATTGGCAGGCTACGGGTGTCACGATTCCACATCACCTAGGCAAGTGAAGGTGAAGTGTTATATGTTTGTTCATCACCCTTCTATGACACAACGCGTTTTAAAGCCGTGATGGTCGTGAACCCATCAGAACTCCGCAGTTAAGCGTGCTTAACTAGGAGTAGTACTAGGATAGGTGACCCCCCTGGGAAATCTCTGGTTCGGGGGAGCCAAAAGCAGACAATATTGTGTGTCGGGTGGGGTGGGGCGTTGCAATAACGACCCAAAACACAAACTTAGAAGCATGGAGAAATAAGTCACAAGGAAAAAATTCACATTTTAGTAAACCAACGTAAAGAATTTCTAATACATGACATAATAGAACTAAATATTAGTAACTATACTAACACCTAGTCGATTTAGGATATGTACAAAGATATTGACCAAAATGTTCTAATCCCAAATCTCTAACCCATTTGCTTAAAGCTGGTAAGAGACATCTCATCCAGTCTACCTTCTTTACTCTAGGGAGCTGTCACCCTATTACTAATGTGGCACCTCAATTAAAAATTTTTTTTTGCTTTCTCAAATTTGTTTGATCCCTTCAAAAAGATTTGCATCCCCCTTCTTCAATCCAACCCTAATTTTCCTCTTCAAAGGAGGAGGCTAGAGTATGAAGGTGGAGCTCATGGACATGACCAGTTAAGTTGTTGCAATCAACTCCAGCCTATTTACAGCAATCTTCAATATATATATACATTTATAAGTAAAATTTCATTTGAGGCAAGAGGGGAGTGCTCCCAAGAGAATACATAGAAAGCCAAGAAAGGCCATCTATACTTTCAAGCTATCAACAAAATCCATAAATTCCACCATAGATTTAAAATTACATCCATTTACCCAAAAGAATAAAGAACTCAATACGATGTATTTTAGAGACCAAATAGGAGTATTCTCTCGATCAAAGGATCTCCTATTTCTCTCATGCCACAAAGCCCACCATAAACAAAGGGGAGTAGCCCTCCAAGCATCTCTGACTTGGCTGTCCACTATACACTCTCTTCAAGTCTCAAACATGTCGCCGTCCCTAGCGCTTGAATGAACTCCATACTCTCCCCCATTCTCATCACAAAAAATGATCATCCCCTGTGTTGAACCCTCACTGACCGCTGCATAGCCAGACTTCTCATCCCTTGCCCAATCGGTAACCTCCCTCTCTAAATCACAGCCTTCGCTAGCCTGCTAGCCTCCTCCACTAGCTTAGGATCTGAGATTCCAAGAGGATCTCTGAGATCTTGCTTGAACCTCAATCGGGAGGGCTTGTTTCTCACATTCAGTGCAAACCACATCTAAGTTTGGAGCACACAAGCCATTGATGCTAATAGTTGCTACTATGGTGACAAAAACGAACAACAGATTTGTAAAAGCTCTCATGGGTCTATCCATGATGAAGGAATGATGATGAACAAGAGGGTAATAATTATTTTCTTTTTATAGTCTGTTTCAAACCATGTTCATTGCGTATGTAAGGGTGTGCATAATTACTTAGCATCTTCACAGCAATAGCATTTTTCAAAAGGAAGTCCTTGAACATTAATTATTTGTGTGTGAAATTTAACATTTAATTGGTGGAATATTATGGGACACAATGACTTGCTTTTTTCTTCTAGATCTACTCAATTAAAGTAGAAATTTCTTGGTGTGAGTATATTATTGCTATAGAAACCTTTTCTTTATTAGGTTCCATAATTAATTAACATTACTTTTTCATGTTGTCACTTCTTTTTTCTAATTACATGTATAAATATTAATATTGATTTAGCTAGCGACTGTGACCAGTGTTATCAAAGGCTTTAGGCGCACTAAGGCGCTAAAGGTCCTTTGGAGCCTAGGCACAAGGCGCAAGGTGAGGCGCGAGCCTGAGTGAAGTGAGTCGCACAATTGAAAAGTTAAATTACTATAAAAGAATTCATATCTCATAATCAATATTTTTAAAAATTCATATCAAGTATGAAAAAATAAATCCATCAACCATGTCATTCAAGAACTATAAAATGAAACAAAGCACAAAAAAAATAGCAGGAAATAGAAGGAAGACGAGGAGAGAGAGAGGGACAGCTAAAAAAAGAAAAATAAAAAGTGTTTTTTTTTATAATAAAAAAAAGGAAGTAATTTAGGACAAGATCCAAAGGAAAAGAAAAAGAAAAAAAAAAAAGAGAGAGAAGACGAATACAACGAGAGAGAGAGAGAAGAAAGAAAAAGAAAAACTATTAAAAAAAAAGTAGGAAATAATTTAGTACAACAGGATAGGATTTAGAGAGAGAAAAAGAGAGAGAGAGAGAGAGAAATTAGACGAAGAGAGATGAAGAAGAAGAGCATGTGTATCTGATCGTCTTTGCAACTCTCTCAAATGAAGGTTATCGGCATCGTGATGTAGGGCTTTTGGCATTGTGACTAGGGGTTTTGGCATTGTTCATGTCTTGTGATCATAATGGACTTCTCTCTTCTTTTCTTTCGAAAGAGACAAAAGTCTTCTTTTTGAATTAGGAAAAAGAAAAAAGGAAATATCAATCAGGCGCGCGCAGCCCAGGCGCACGCCTAATGAACATAGCTGAGCCTAGGTTGACAACAGGCGCAATCCCTGCGCCTATGTGCGCCTGGAGCCTAGACGCACGCCTAGGCGCGCCTTTAACAACACTGACTGTGACTCCCCAACTTTCTCACATACGGTGGGCCCCATCATATATGTGAGAGAGTGGAGGATAGGTTGTCGCTATCTTTAGAGTTTTTCATACTGATTACCAAGCAAATTCTTCTCCATTTTTACCTCTTTATCACATATACCCAACTACCCATCCTCATTTCTACCTGTTTGTCACATGTATCCAACTACTTATCTTCTGTTTCTACCTCTGTCACATGTACCTGTAATGAGGAAGAAACAGGTACATGTGATAAATAAATAATCTCAAAATAAAATTTTAGGTCATTATTTATTGAGATGACATTTATTAGTAGTCCAACATATATGAATAACTTAATTTCACCTATACAACTAGTCCTTTTTTATGTTGGAGATTTATGCCCAAGCCAAGACCAACATCAAAATTTCGAGATGAATATCTAGAAATGACTCAAACGGCATTGTTTATGAATGTTTGACTTTCGCTAAAATTTACTCACTAGTTTTCCTCTATTATTGCAAATTTTAGTGAGAGGGTTCAATAAACTCAACGCCAACTATTCAATAGCGTCGTTGATTCGAATTCCCACAAGGCAACATCTGTATTCAAATTTGTAGAGGAGGTCGAGATGTCAAGGCATACAAATCAGTACGAGTGTAGGTTACAACCCAGTGAATCAATCTCTAAATTCTTTTTCACCTCCACGTAGTATTCGTTTGCAAACTAGACCCATATTATTTCACTAAAGAACAAGAACAAAGTTCAAATAAGAAAGAAAGTTGTAAAATCTGTTTCATGTATATGACCCAATCCAGTTTTCATTCAAACAAACTCATTGCTGGCTGTATAATCCATTTTCTGAACCAGATCCAATCATCCAAAGACTGGCTCGTTTTTTATATCTCTATTTAACTGTGCCTTCAGAAACAATAGTTTAAGCTTTATACAAGTAAACATGCTTCAATTCCAATAGAATATCTTTAAAGTAGTATTCTTAGAGCGAGCTGGAGCCCTCACCATCTCTCTAAGAATATCTCTTAATTTCAGTTCTCAGTCTCAAATTAATACTTCAGAAAAGTAGTAGTTATATATATATATCTTATATATTATCCAATAGTAAACGTGCTTAAATTCCGAGTTCATACTTTTTTAATGGTTGCAATGATATTCAAAGATGAATCAAGAAATTTTCAATAGAGGGTTCCTTATACAACAGCAATTAATATTTGTTTAATTGTCATTTGGTGTAGAAACTTCCTTTTCTGCCACTCACTATAGCAATTAAACAAAATACTCATACAAGATTAAAACTAAAGAGAGGACAACCAAGACCAAGATAGTCCACCCTCAGCACAATTTTTTTTTGCTTTACTTCATTTAATGCATATGATCAACAAATGTAAATTGGTCCAAGTTTATGTAAGCATCTCATTTAATAAATTATAGAATCACAAAATGACCTATTGTCTTCACTCATCCACGACAACGAAGACAACAACTAAAGTAACCAAAGAACGAATACTCTATTCATTGTTTTACTTGACTTTTCAAACACAAAATATAATAGTAATAAAATAATACGTTCGTTTGAATAATGAAAGCAACATGAAAATGTAAGAACACCCAAGGGAATGAGTATAATTAATTTTAGAGTTGAATGGAGAGAGAAAGTTGAGTACTCCGTTGTTTAAACTGAAAGTCATTAATTATTCATAAAGTTGAAATGTATAGGAAATGTATTATAAATACGTTCACAGAGCTAGAGGTGAGTACAATCTGATCTGATGCAAACATACAGGGCAGGCACAAGTAGAATGAATTAATTGTTGGAGTTGGTGAGTGGATATGATCTGCAAGTAGGGCAGGAGGAGTGAGAGAGCAGCCATTTATCAATGTAGGCAACATGGAAGCGATGGTTGCAATTGGGCAGGAGCCTTCCTTTATCACCATCTGAGAAGTTGAGCAGGCAGATGGGACAACTATGATCAGTTGCAAGCTGTTGCAGGGATCTTGGGGATCCGGCAGAAGCACAAGTAGTACTACTAGTACTATTACAGGCTGCTGCTGCATATGTTGAAGTTGGCAAGGCAACCATGTCCTTTTTAGTAGGTAATTTCTTATCTTTTTTTTTCCTAGTTGGGGACTCACTGATGAAGAGCCTAGCCTGAAGATCTACACTAGGCGTAGGCAGCTATCCTAGGGCTGCAGCAGAGATATTGGGAGATTGAGGAGATGATGGAGTTCTTGGCCTTTCTATACGGACAGACTTGCCCTGGGGAGGGGAGAGATGAGCTGGTTTGGACGGGCTCGAATCATGGGCGTTTTGAGGTACAGACTTTTTACCGGAGTCTGATGGAATCTCAAGAGTCTTCCGTTCCTTGGAAAGATATTTGGCGATCTAGAACTCCTTTGAAGGTGGCTTTCTTTGTGTGGATTGCGTCCATGGGGAAGATCCTGACCATCGACAATCTAAGAAAGAGAGGCCACATTTTGACGAACTGGTGCTGTATATGTAAAAAGGTGGAGGAATCTTTTGGCCATCTCCTTCTTCATTGTCCTAGAGCTAGAGAGGGATGGGACCTGCTTTGTGATATTTTTGGTGTGCAATGGGTTATGCCTAAGTCGGTGGCGAGTTGTATCTTAGCGTGGCATGGTCTTCGGGCGCAGCATGATATTCGTCATTCATGGAGGGTTGCCCCTCATTGCTTATGGTGGCTATTATGGAATGAGAGAAACAAGAGATCCTTTGAGGACAAAGAGCTGCCTTGGGGAGTCTTTAGATCCTCTGTTCTTAGTTCCCTCTTCTTTTGGTCGGAGGGCTTTCTTTGTATTTCTTCGTAGTCCATGTTGGCTTTTGTGGATAATCTAAGGTCTTGATGTAAAGGCCTGGTTTTTGTGTTGTTCCATGGGATGCCTTCTTGGGCGCTCTTCTATGATATTTTTACCTATAAAAAAAAAAACTTTTATTAAATTTTTATTTATTAACAATGAGCCTTGCTCCAATAAATCAAGTGGCTCGCTCTTAAAACCACGAGTATAAGATCAAACACTCTCATATTCAAACAATATGTGCATCGCATAGTCCCTGACTACCGAAAACACACATGTGGTTGGGCTTCTACATCTACTCACCTAGGTGGTCCTGGACCACGTGGTCCACGTTCACATCAATAGGGTATGCTCAACCCAAATGGCCATATCAGAATAGGTAGTGCAATCCCAAATAAGCTAGTCTCGAACCATACCAAACAAAGTCATCATAGGGTTAGTCTCAGAGTAATCAAATAATATCCAATTTATCAATTATGTCTTGTATTTAACCATTAATAATTTCACCCAAAGATCAATTATGTCTTGTGTTCTTAATACATTTTCGAAAGACACAAATCCAAACAAGTAGGAGTATGATATTCATAAGGCTTCATTAATATGAAATCTAGGTCTAGCTAAAATTTCACAACCTAACTTGACCTTTTATTCGTACTCTCTGATTATGTGTACTAAAGTATAACTTTTTCAAGTTTTAATTCAATTACACACCTAAACCTCTTCTACAAATATTTCAACACATTTAAGTTCATTTTACTAAAATATAGTTTTTGGAATTTTCAATAATTTTATGAATATTTTAAATATTTTTCTCTAGTTTTAAATCAATTAAAAATTAATAAAAAAAATACAATTTTAATTCGGCTACACCAGGGAGTGAGCCAACTTACTGGGCTCGGCAAGTGGAGCGCCTTTCCGGTGGAAAGGCGTCGTGGGTCTTCCTCTACCTTTACACAACCAGAACCCTAAATTCAACCAATTTTACACTTTCCAAATCTTTTATTCACCAAATCAAACCAATCTCAAACCCTAAAATCAAAATTAAACAAAGGATTTTTAATATACTCATCAAATCAACCTTGATACTCGAGGATAGATGCCAATTTACGCGCTGTTTAAGAATTTTAAAAGTTCTTTATTTAAGATTTGTATCTAACTATATAAAACCATACACACACACACACACAATTGAAGGAGGGATGCCGCGGTAAAGTGGCTGAGGTTGTGAGAAAAGACAAAAGAAACATGGGCCAAGGTTGCTGAGGGGACAAAAAGACATCATAGCAAAAAATATGTTAATCCCAATGGCGATAGATTATTGAAGTACTTTGACCCAAGTAGTTAGAAAACAGGTTTGAAGATCAGGTGAGTTGTGTTTTTGCATCGCGTTCTGAACCCCCCGAAGGGAACATTCCATGGAGTATATCCCAAAGCACATACAAGATCTTTGGGAAATTAATGAGAGATAGATCAGAATTCTGCTTATTCTTTGAAATGGCCACACAATTCACTCATTTCCTTCCTCATACAAAAGTTTAACAATTAATTAAAATTTCTTTTTATTAACCTTTTGCCCTTTGATGATTTTAATCCCTCTTTTGCCCCTCAAAATTATTCACTTCTGTCAGCATTTTAAATTTTAATCTATCACCAATTAGTCCACAAAATTCCAATTCATGATAAATATAAAAAAATTTACAGCCGAATGTATCAGACATTGTCATCCACTGGTAGCACCTACTGTTGTATCTTCTGAAGCAAGCACCATAGGACCTAGCTAGAGAATACAGCATATATATAGGTGACGCGGTAACTATTTGAAAATATAGATGTTTATGAGCATCCAAACAATAATGTAGATGTGTATACTACCATTACATAAGAAACAAATTATCTAAATTAACTACAGATTGGAAAAATTAGATGTTTCTTTTTTGAACTAAAAAAGAACACAATCCAATACTTGGAGTAGGTAGTCTAAACACAAGTTACCTTTATCACAATGCTATTCCCTGAAAAGACTGCTGCCAGCATTGGATTAAATATATTATGAAATGGATAGTTCCATGAAACAATGGCACCAATCACACCAAGAGGATGAAATTCCACTTTGGATGTCTTGTGAAGCATTGATCTTCCAGAAGACCTGACAGTGATCATTATTAATGACAGTCAATTTTTTTCTTGGATCTTCCTCTAGCACACATTCTTTTGACAAATGAAAAGAATTAAGGAATTACAATGTATTATTACTAAAAATGCTTAGTTGATTGGGTAGTAATTTTTGTGCGTACAATGAGGATCTCTGGAGAATATATGTAAAAGATGTGAGGTACTAAAGTATCAGACTGCAGAATTAATTAAGAATAGAGATGAAAGTATCTAGGTAGTATAAATTTCATATTGAAAACGAAAAAAGTAGATTTTTTTTTTTTTTACAAATAAAGTATCACTGAAAGACGCTCCAAAGGGGAGCGCGGCCCGAAGAAAAAGAGAGACCAAGAAGGTCTACTAAGCTAACAAAGAATCTATTAAAAACATGACAATGCAGGTCTTGACATAAAATTTATAGAGGATCAAGTGATACTGGTACTGAAAATGAGGAAAGTTAACCTTAAGGACAAGTAACACTGACTAACGACACATATGATGGTAAGAAGCTACTAGAACTCCAAGACAAGGAAATAAGAAGTTGGAACTTCAATACAACTAATAGATAAATTTATTGATGGTTTGAAAAAAAAAAAAGGAAAGAAAGAAAGAGAGAACCATTTTGTTATATTAACGGTTCAAATTAACCAACTAAAAGAAAATGGGCAAGGATTGCAAGAGGTACCGATATTCAGGCCTTAGCCACCGTTCACCCTCTGAAAGAAGCCAAGTGATCTTCTCACATGTTGTCATTATTTCTCCCAATGAAGCATCCACCATTGTCTTTCCAGTATCACGTGAAGATATTCTAATCAAAATGACAAGTAAATTAAGGATACACGCACTAATCTAAAATAACAGTTACCATGAAATAGAATAGATAGATGAAAAATGTGGATCTTGGTGAATTCTGATGTCCCTTAAAATCTTTTAATACAGTGATATTGTTAGAGATGATTGGACTAATAACTTTTGCGCATTAATTAACTTTAATCATGATATTTTTTGAGAAAAGGTTTGAAATTGACTTTTCTAGCAAATTGCCAAGAAAAAGTTTGTTGTTTGTATCATAATTATTGTCTCATGCATCATATTTATATCGGAGCTTGGAAGATATAGTCAAGGCTTATGTTCAAGATAATTTTATATACAACACGCATCATATTTTATATATCGCGTCATATGAATTGCATTACGTTTTGTGTGTATTGACCGCCATTAGAATTCTGAAACTATTCTAAAGTTAATTTCCTGGTAATTGCATCAACGTGTCTGAAGTCATTGAAAGCAAAGAATACTGGCATATAGTTCATCCTACGAAGCAAGGATACTTTTATAAGTGGTTTTTCTCTTGGGATGCGCTCCCCTTTTGAGCGTCTTATATAAAATTTTACTTATCAAAAAAAAAAATGAGTGGGTTATATCCGTATTGGATATCAATACTCTTCAAGAACTAGAAATACTAAGATACTTCCTAAATTTATCCATCATTTGAAAACAATTTTTTTTAACATGTATTTGATATTTTATACTCCCAAATACTACATTTTGAATATCAAAATGCGTCATTGATTTAATTTCATCCCTTTGTTTGCAATAACACTCCACGTTTTGAAATGGATTTTTTTCTAGTAATCGACCAAATATTGCCAAAAACATACAGGACTCCCAAAAAATGACAAATAATCATGCCCATACTTGACATACTTCTTGGATAGACTATTTCTTTATCTAGAATTCATTAAGGAAGTTACAAAGAATTCATCCATCAATAAAATAATGAAATTCTTACTCGCATATAAGTTCTTGATGTTCAATAATGTACTTCAGAAGTATCCGCAAAAACTGGCGTCTTTGCTTGAAGCTACTCATTGCCCATATTTTCTGTGCTTTCCTTGCCTGTGCCACATGCTCCTTGACCTGAGCATAAGTATTTACTTAATATTTTCAGTCCATAGTTGAAATTATATACACGAGCATCTATGTTACCTGGACTTTGGTACATGCGTCGGAAGCGTCGACATAGCAAATTCCCAAACAGAAGAAAACAAAGACACTGCTAAAAATTCATATTATTCAATATTTTTGTTTTATTTTATGGATTAAAATGATTTCTATATGTTACATAGTGTTTAGTATAGGCATTTCACTTGCTTTGAAACAATAATATAATATTTGATCATTGAATATGCTTTTTAGATGCATGTTCAACCAAAAGTGTCGGACACATATCTAATACCCAAGTCCGAGTATTATGTGTCCGACACGGGTACTTCAACTACTTTTGAAGAGTCCATGTAACATAGATGAGCGTGCATTCCAAGGCCCTGTATAAATGCATGTATAATCCACCTATGATGCAGCCATATTATAGAGACAGCAATCAATAATTTCAGGGAAATGGCATTTCAATTGAAATGGCCTTTATTCAAGCAAATCATAATTCAACCAAAGCAGAATTGCCAATAAATAAAGAAAGAAATGAAAAAACCATAGATAAAAATCACAACCATCTCAGCAATATAATAATATTAACACCAACCGTGATAGGCTGTGCAAATGTCACTAAAATTTAAGCAGGTGATGTAATTATTTAAGTCAAAATGATATATATATATATATATATATATATATATATATATATATCATACAAAAACTGGATAGGATAGCAAGGACTGAAAGGGAGTAAAGAATCAAGATGAGTTCCTAACTAAGCACTGAATAAATGCAAACTTGGTCTACTACTTTAACATGAAAGAAGCCAAATATTCTATCCATTGAAATCCCATCTGCAACAGAACAGGTGTAACCTGAATAGCTTTAATAGCTTCACTAGTTTGCAGAATCACAATTCTCACAAACCCTTAATGCATGACACATGTATAACCCAGCACTAACCTCATCTGGTTTCAGTGCTGAGAAGTACCCAAGGTATTTCATCGTAGCAGGCTCATAACATTGAACTTTGTCAGTATGTCTTTTTGAAGGAATCTGCAAAGAAATCCCAATTGAAATATGAGCTACCAGATATATGAAACACAAAAGCACTCTCCACAATGTATATAAAAAACTTTGGCACATGCTCATGCAGGGGCACAAACACAAAAACTTACAGTCAAACAGTTTGGGAGACCCTAATTGAACTATGCCAAATTAGAAGCACTCATCAGGAAAACACACACACATATAGAGAGAGATGGGCTTGAAAAGCATAGGGTGTGACATTGCGGGAAAGTTATAGTAAATTACATCAACTATAAACTCATCAAAGTAGAAAATGTAAACAGTGTATAACAGAAATGCTGGCAATGATAGAAGCAATCACATGCATTCCATACTTCCATCAAAGCCTCATATCTCGATAGAATCATAATGAGAAAACAAATTAACAAAAATCCGTGAATGATCTGAAATTATACAATCTGCAGTACATAATCACAAACAGAAGCAGATATAAATTGAACAAAAGATGAGCAGCATTTCAGAAACTCACGTAAATGAAACTGTTCTCCCTCGTCTGATTTCCATCATCTAACACTGTGATTATCAAAACACCGTCAAAATTAATTTATGCGTTTGTGCATATATATATAGATATGTGTGTGTGTGTGTGTGTGTGTGTTATAAATATATGTGTTATATATATATATATATATAACACATATATATACATAAATATATATATATATAACACATATATTTATACATATATATATATATAGAGAGAGAGAGAGAGAGAGAGAGAGAGGGAGATGGTACCATCAGATGCATCGACGTCGATGGAAGGCACATTGGGAGGGATGAGCATCAGCAAAAATCTACAAATCGCAAAAGCAAATCCGAGAACGAACAAAGGCCACCAGAACGCCATTTGATTTTCAAAGTAGATTGCCTCTGAAAAACCCTAGGATTTTGGAGAATCATAGCAGATCTTCATCTAATGCTGTAATGGTGAGCGTTATACATACATACATATAGATGCGTTGTATGCTTATATGCTAGTACTATATATGTTTGAGCATGTATGTATATGTATATGTATATGTATATGTATATTTAAAAAAAGAAAAAGAAAAAGAAAAAGAAAACACAGTGAAAGTGAGAAAAAAAAATTCGTATTCACTTTGATAGCTTTTTCTCTTTATTTTCTTTTGTCTGTTTATTATACTGGCTTACTTCAAAGATTGGTTCTGAAAATTCGCAATAGAATGGCGTCATTTGAAAGAGGTTGTAAATATGAGTTGTAATCTGGGCATTTCCATCGGAGTAATCTAGACCTGATCACAACTCACGAGCTCATACTGATCCTACTAATACGTACGATTTGCACTCGGCTATAATAATAAAATATTAAAAGCTCAAAAAAATGCTTTTAATAATAAATATTGGCATGTCACGGTCCACTTAATCTAAAAATTTCTTAGGATTATACTTATTCGTTTTCAAACGGTCTTATTATAAAAAAAATTATATCAAAATAGTCTAAAATAAAATTATAATTTTTTTCTAAATATTTTTGGTTCTATAATGCTTTTGACCGGAGTTCAATTTAATATTTATGGGACTGCAATTGTATAGAAATGTATTTTTAGATATTGTACTTTTTAACACCTCTATAAAAAAAAAAAAAAAAAAAAAAAAAAAGCTTCATTAAAAATTTTAACAAGACGAAAAACTTTATAATACATTGGATAAGTGAAAAGAAAGGTAAGAGAGAGATATTAACACTTCCCTAGTTTGCTAACTAATTAATGAAAAGAAAAAGGTAAGTTATCTAATTTGTGAAAGATAAAAGAGATAGAATAAAGGAATTTATTTCTTGTAGAAAAAACATGACAAAATTAGGGGTGCATACGGTACAATTTTTTTACGGTTCTTGATGAAACTAGAACTGGAATTGTTCTCAATGATTCCTTAATTTTGGAACCAGAACTGTTGAGTTTAATTCGTTTCCGTTCCATTCTCATTATTTATGGTTCTAGTTCCGATTTTCCAAAGATTTTTTGTCAACCTTTTTTTTTTTTTTAAACATTGGCAAGATACACACTAATAATTGTGCACCCCTAGTTATAACAATATATTAGAAGCTATTAGTATTTATTTATATATTTTATATTATATAAATATATAGAACATTAGAAGTTATAAGCTAAATGTATTTATCTATATATTATATATTTTATATTTTAAATATAAATAGAACACTAGAATTTAAAAGGTATTAGTATTTATTTATATATTATATATTTTATACTTTATATATATATAGAATACTAGAAGTTAGAAGTTATTATTATTCATTTATATTTTATATATATATATTCCTAACAGAACCGGAACCTTAGTGAACAGTTCCTAAAATTTAGAACCGGAACCAGAACTCTAGTGAACGGTTCGTTTTGGTTCAGCTACGATTCTTTATGGTTCCAGTTTCATTGGTTCTTTGTGCACCCCTAGACAAACTCACAGTTTTTCTCTTGTTTCTTTTTATATTTTATTTCTTCTGACTTATTGGAGAATAGGAAAAATACTATTGAAAGTAATAAATAAAAAAACTCTTTTTCTTCAATTTTTTTTTTTTGAAGAGTCTTCTTCTTCATTTTGCTTATTTTGTATTCAACTTTTTAATCTCATTATTTGTTTTTAAGTAAAGTTTATTATGAAAATACTCCCGATATAAATTCGTATCTCAACCAAATCAAGTTGGGTGTTGTTACAATCTCTCAACGGAATGTCGTTAATTACGTTGTGATGTGGAGGTGGTGGCGGCAGTGGTGGGAGGCGGTAATAGTGGTGGTAGTGGTGGTAGAGGCAGCAGTAGTGGTGGCGGCAGTAGGGGTGGAGGCGGCGGTGGTGGTAGTAGTGGTAGTGGTGGCGGTAGAGATAGTGGAGGTGAAGAATTTTTAATCTTACTAGAAACGGAATGTTCATTCCATAAATTTAAGTATGGGCATTCCCTTCTATCCCCACATAGAAATGGAATGGTATAATCACTTAGGAGAAAACACCCTTTGTTACCCAAAAAAAAAATATCAATATAATAATTATCATAAATTTATTCTAAAATAGATAATACTTTAAAAAAAAAAAAATGTTCCTTCCAAAAATTTGTGTGCCAGAGGGGGAGATTGTTCAGTGTGTGTCAACAGATATCACAGCAGCAGAATCCATGGATGAGTTAAAAGTTGGCTGTGACTTCTTAATTCCACACACACACATTATATATATAACTGGATGCTAACTTTATGGGGGGTTTACTGCTGATCACTTTCTTGAAAATTTACATCCACTTACTAAAATTTGATTTGTTCCTATTTCTGAAGCAAACCCATAATTTCCTCACTTTTAGTAACAATTGTAACGTGTATTTCCACACTAAGGATTCCTGAGTTCTGTCAAGTATAAGACTTGTAAAGCTAAAAATAGTAAGCATGAGTCTTTTAGTTAAAGAATTAACATTCTTTTCAATCACAGTAAATTTAGTATTATTAATTCCTGAATTCTCAAAGAAGTAACTAACACCTTAAGCTTACTTGGACCAAAGATTTTCTTTCTGTTCAAGACTGTAAAATTCTTTTCAGACATTGGCTTCTTTGCTTTCTACATCTATTAAGCTTATTAATTTCTCTAAACAAACTCACCAAGTCATCTTAGATTCCTATCTTTTATTGTTCTGCATTGTGTAGAATTTGAGTGCAGTACATACATACATACATACATACATATATATATATATATATATATATATATACACTTAGATTTCTTCTGGCCTGAACTGGCAATATATACCAATGCAAACAAATACAAGTACTTCTCTGTGCTCAATGCATCAAACTGATCTTTCCCAAGTCAGGTAAGTCCATATTTCTTTTCTCTGTTTTTCATTTTGGTAATGTACAACGGACTCTAATTAAGACCAATATCTAAAGATATTATTGAATTGCATATGAAGAATGCTTGTGGTGTATCTCAAAGTCTGTTATATATATATATATATATATATAATTATTGTGATTCATCATGCTTGAGAATTTCAATCTGAGCTAGGGATAACAAGATAGTTCTGTATTCTACTTTCTCACAAAGTTTGACACATTGTTAGAGCTTCATATATATACATCATATTTTTAACAATACTCTCAACTCTGGGGTTTTTGATTATCTAACCTAGCTAGTATAAGAGAGCATTAGTTTATGACTTCTTGGGTTTAAGTCTCTAATCGTATTCTATCTTCTCTGTACAAGTTTGTATTCTGTTCTGATCTCTTTTGTTTGCATCTCCATGACATGAGTGAGGGAGGGTGTAAGGGCTTCATGTACATTGTTGGGCACAATCTTTTAACATTGGCTAATAACACCTTGTTGTATTTCAGAGTGTCTGCTATACTAATTGATCGAGCTTGATTGAAGATATAATAGAGGAAGTCACTTGTTCTACCAAGTTGTGAAGTAAAAGATGGAAGCTGCAGAAAGTAGATCACGGAGACAAGAAGGCAGAGATCATGTTGCAGTTGAAATTATACATGAAGACACTCTGGTATCATCTATCAAAGAAAAGATTGTAAGTGTTGCTCTAACGCATAGTATTTGCAGGGTACCAGATAAACATTCTAAAGAACATGAAGATCAGTACATCCCCAAGTTAGTGTCTATTGGTCCATTACACCATGGCGAAGACCCTTCAAAGGCCATGGAGAACAAAAAATGGTGTTATCTCAACACGCTTCTGAATCGAAAACCAAATGTAGATGTAACCTTGGACACTTGTGTGAAGGCTCTCAGAGAGTTGGAAGCAAGAGCTAGGAAATGCTACGGGGAAGAAATCGATCTGGGTAGTGATGAATTTGTGGAAATGATGTTAGTTGATGGTTGTTTCATCATTGAACTCTTGTTCAAGTACTCCATCAAAGGCTTGAGGCGTAGAGACGATCCATTTTTCGTCACAAACGAGAGGTTTTCCCATTTGAGGAGTGACATGATACTGCTAGAGAACCAGATTCCATTCTTCATCCTTGAGCGCCTGTTTAACCTTGTTCCAATTCCCAAACAATGTAGTAGTCAGTCCCTCACAGAGCTGGCCTTGCGTTTCTTCAAGAAATTGATTCCAGGAGATGTTCAAGTTCTTCGAGAGAAGTTTAGCCAGGACTTCAATCATTTACTTGACTTAGTCCTCCACTTTTACCTCCCAACATATTCAGAAGTAGTAGTAGTGCAGTCCACAAGTAGTGGAGCACAGCTGCCGAGTTTGGATTGTGCGAAAAAGCTTCAAAAAGCAGGAATTAGCTTTGAGAAGGCCAACAGCGAAAGCTTGTTGGACATGAAATTTGTGGATGGAGTGCTCAAAATGCCACCTCTCAAAGTACATAATTATACAGAAGTTGTTCTTAGGAACCTCATTGCACTAGAGCATTGTTACTCTTGTGATCATCAATGTCGTAAAAAGTACATCACATCTTATGCCAGTTTGATGAAGAAGCTCATCCAATCCAAAGAAGACGCGAGATTGCTTTACCAGACACGAATTCTGGGCAATGGGTCGGACAAATGGGAAGAGATTGTTGGTTTATTCAAGGAGCTCCATGTAGAGATGGATGTGAAGGAGGACTACTATAATGGGGTTTGTGAGCAAGTGATTGGGTATGGAAAAAGCAAGTGGCAAGCTTTGTGGCCAAAAATGAAGTGGGGTTTCCGCAAAACTCCTTTGGCAGTTGCAGGCTTCGTTATTGCTATTCTGTTCCTTGTTTTCACCTTCATAGGAACTATATTTTCAGTCCTCTCATTCTCACTCCATCATCTTTAGCCTTTAGGAGAAAGATGCACTGATCTTAGGTTATAAATTAGTAATGCTACTTTTCACTGTTAAGTGAATCGTGTCATGTACTAATTGGTTGCAAGCAAATTGTGTCTTATTTTTCTTTTTCGGTGGGAAGAATAAGAGGAGATACCATTAGGCCACAAGCGTTCGTGATGAAATAAATTGTGTTGTCAATTACTGTATATATATGTAACATTTAGTTGAGAATAAATGTTAAAAAAACAATCATACAAAAATACAAGCGATTTACTTAGTTCACTATAACAAGGGTTTATGTTGAAGGAACACACCAAACAATTTTCCTATAAAAAATATGATGAATGATGACAATCACTTAAACTATCTTCTCTCTGGTTCCTACACAATTGTTCTCAATACACAATCTTAGGATTACACAAAATCCTTATGTATAGAGAGAGATATCTCAGTCACTAAGTTGTCTTGGTCGCCAATTCTTCAACTTTCAATTAGGAATTAAATTTTTAAACAAATCCCATGATAATAGGGAACAAATCTTTCAATTAATAGTCAATTTTTCAAAAACTATCGTCCTCAGACTCCACAAGCACAACACATTTGCGGTCTAATTTTTTTTATTTCTCCTTTTCGTTTTTTGGTGACGAGAATTGAGATAAGCATATCCATCCTTTTCCACAAAACTAATATATATATATGCTAAACTCACATACACAACCTAAGGGCATGGTAACTCTATCGATTTTATTGTTCAATTTTATGAAAAATAAAAATAGAAAATCAGTTGTGGTGTCATTTATGTCAAAAGAAGAATACATTGAGAAATGTCATATGCGATTAATTTTAGTGTCCTTAAAAATGAAAACTAGAATTGACAACTTTGTTTTAAAGTTTTCAACTCATGTCTAATCCATTGTCAACTTTTTAACATTGATTTTATTTTTTCTAAAATAAAAACTCCTATTTTATCGCGACTTCTCATTTTTTGAAAATAGCAATCGCAAAAAAAAAAAAGTACCAAGTTACCAAACAGCTCAAGTCATTCATCGCGTAAAGAAAATCTGAGGGGACTGGTCAGTCCTAGAGCATGGAACAAAACCAGAGACCTCTGCTTCATAGGGCTTAAACCGAAGTCACTTAACCCATTCATCAGTCCAGGAAATCATTGAGGGGGATTGGTCCCTAGAGAGGGAATCAAATCAGTAACTTCTAACTGCTTCATACCACTTAATTGGGTTAGGAGTCACTTAATTCACCCATTCTTAGAGCAGCTCAGTGATTATTATCAGGAACAAATTGTTAACTTGAGAATGGTTTGGGATCAACAATATCAATCATAGTTTTGAGTTTGACCATTGAAGTATTCTACAAATATATATATATATATATATATATATATATAGAGAGAGAGAGAGAGAGAGAGAGAGAGAGAGAGTTTTTGATTACACTATCTATATTAGAGGGGGCCATTGAAAATGTTCAATCACAATAAATTTTTAATATCATACATTTCTTTAATTCAAAGGTTGCATTTATAAAGTTAATGTATCTCTAACAATTTTCTATTGTCAAATAACAGAAAAATATTGTTTTGCTTTACAGTTTTTTGAAAGTCATTCTCTTAAATTTGAGATAAACAAAGGTTTGATTTCATAAAACAATTTTTAGTAGTATTTTTCTGAAAATATATATTTCTTAGAATTCTTGAAAATTGGTCTTCGAATAATTGAAATAGTTTTGATTTGTGTTTTACATAAGTTTATGACTGCGTAGATAGAGCAAAACATTTTGGTTTGATTTTTCAATTTGTATCCCATCGGATTTCCGCAAAACCCTCAAAAGATGTTAAAAATGAGAATTGTCCACTCAACTCTTTAATATTATACTATATTACCCACTTGCTATACCTAATGGTCCGCAAAGAATTTCGTATGTTAGTCAATTATAAAGCATACACACCATGCTTGCTTAGTACAACATCGCTCAACTCAATACCTCGCGGTGCTTACACATCTGGCCTATTGAAGTTGTGTTTAAGAACTTCATTCGAGAACGTGTATAGAGAAGGATTTTTTGCTACTAGCAATTCTTCCATACCAACTTAGTTGCTCGTCGCTTCTATTGGCATAACAACCGATACACCATAGGTTGGCCCAACCCAGTCCTCTCGTACTAGGGTTGGCTCCTCGTAGTTCTTCCTTTAACACCAACGGTAGATAGGAACCCAAATGTCTCACGACATTCTAAACCCAACTCACGTACTTGAATTCGCGAACAACTGAACCCTTGGAACCTTCTTCAATTGTAAGATGTGATGAGTCGACATCGAGGTGTTAAACGACTCCGTTGATAAGAGCTCTCGGGAGTCATCATGATTTTTTTTAAACTCGCATGAAAGGTCTAAAATGCACATATTCATAATTTTTTACAACATAATTCACTAAAAATTCATTTTTAGTGATTTTTATTGAATTTTTGAATAACATTTAACACAAGTAATGACTTATTTATAAATTCTAAACCAATATGATTATTAAAAATGTTTAGTACGGATATTTTGTACAAAATTAATAAATAATAATAGATTTAAGCATGAAAGAAATAAAAATTGATATAATGTATAATATGTGATAATAAAATCACATAAAATAAAATTAAAATTAAAAAGTGTATAGTTTTGTTCACATGTATAAATTTAGTTTACATATTCTTTTATAATCAATTTTTTTAATAAAATAAAATGTTTTTTAATAAAATAAAGAACTTTTCTTGATTCAATAAAAAATAGCATTCATGTAAACAAATAATCAAGCTTAGAGTGAAAAAAATACTTATTTTTGATAGTTCATTTTAGAGGGTAACTTTAGCATTTTTTGTTCAACTAAAATAAAAGTTTCAAAAGTTTCAAAAATATATATATATATTGAATAATTATCACAAAAGATAATTATTATATTTATATATATTAATAGGATAATTATCAGAAAGGGAGAAAGTTACTAATCTAACCCTCCAGTGAGCCTATAAATAAAGGTTCAGAGGTAGAAAGAACAAAGGAGAAAACAGGAAGAATACTCTCAAAGAACACTGAAGCTCTCCAAGATTCTTCACTCAAAATCCAAAACTCCAAAGCATCTAAAATCTTGAAGGAAAAGAACAACAAGCACATCATTTATGTGTCGTTCTTCACCAAAGTTCCAATCTAATTCAAGATTAAATTTTAGCAGCCCTTGAATCTGGATCACTAAGGAGATCGAATCAGTGGAATTTGTCTTTCTTTTGTAAAGGTCTATAGAGATTTGTAACTCATATTTTTTGAAATTAATAAATTTGATTTATTTGTACATGTGTTTTGATCTTATTCTCAGACTCGAAATTTGTGTATACAAATTTCTGGTACGCCGGTGGGACCATCTTTATCACTCCTCTCATTTCTATCTCCTACATTATACATCAAAAACTCTGTTAATCAGAATCTATGACTCCTCCCAAGGCTCAAACTATAAACAAGAAAACCTCAAAAGACACCGTTACTACATTGGCCAACATCAAAGCTGTCACAAACATTGGCAAGAACACTAGGAACCCGTCAAGTGCTAGTAGCACCTTAACAGGTCCTATGACGCGTAGCAAGACCAAAACAATTGCTTCGCTCAAGAATCAACAAGATTTAGTGAAAATAAATCTTGCTAAACCAAAGGATGTGAAAACTCAACATGTTTACACCATCGATCCTCGGGGGGGGGGGGGTAAAGAACTCTGACGTTGTTTTAGAAAATTCAGTACCACCACATTCACCCCACTCAGTCTCTGATGCCAACTCTAGCATTGGTTCACTCTCAGAGTCGTTACTTGAGATTTTATACCAATCAGTCACTTCAAAGAGTGTTGGCTTTCAAGGTCTTTTCTATTCGGATATTGTCGCAGCTATGATGACTAGAACAACCTCGGTGGAATACTAACTGGCAATGATGGCGCACACAATCAAAAATTTCACAAAAACTGTTGAAGAGAAGGACTTGCAGATTGTCGCGCTAATAAGTAAGCTTGAAATCTAAAATCCTAACGAGTCAACACAACTGCCTACAAATACTTCAAATTCAGCCCTTCAAGGTGCCCAATCAAAAGATCATTGTCACACACTTGCGTCAGGACATGTGACTAATGAAACTAACTATGCTTCGCCAGTTACTTCACTATCTATCCAACAATTGTAGGATATGATAACGAACACAATCCGTGCACAGTATGACGACGCCCCTCAAAGCACTCTTATGTACTTAAAACCCTACATTGAAAGAATTGACAACTTAAAAATACCAGTGGGATATCAACCGCTAAAGTTCTAACAATTTGATAGAAGAGGCAATCTCAAACAACATGTTGCACATTTTGTGGAGATTTACAATAATGCTGGCACCGAAGGGGATCTCTTAGTTAAACAAATTGTTTGCTCCCTCTAAGGGAATGCATTTGATTGGTACACAGACCTAAAAACTAAGAGTATTGATTTTTGGGAATGGACAGTACTTACAGAATAGTAAGCATATTATAACTCACTAACACTAAATAAATGAAGGACGAGCTTGTGGTCATCTATATCAATCGCTAGCAAGCTCTAAGTCTTGGTTGTAAAGATCGTCTTTTTGAAGTCTCAACAGTTGAAATGTGAATGCAAGGTATGCATTAGGAGTTTCTCTACATTCTACAAGGAATCAGGCCTCGTATATTTGAAGAAATGGTTGTTCTTGCCCATGATATGGAGCTTAGAATAACAAGTCATGTGCAAAGGATCTTGCTTTTCCCAATATGTTTGACAACTGTCTTAAAGATGACGGGGTTGAGTCCGAAAAGGAAGACAAAATACTTACTAACTCAGAGATACATCTTATGTTACAAGCATCGTCTCTAGAGACTTGTATCAAGAAACACATCATGTTGCTTTCGTTACTTCATCTGATTACATAAGGCATCGAGTCAAGGAAACCTTAGTAGAAGACCGGACTTGTTGGGAACATTAACTTTCAAGTACAAGAAATTTGAGATAGCTCACCACAATTTGAATGAGAAAATTTTTAAAATAACTTTCCAACAAAAAGTGAGTAGTTAGAAAAAAAGGAAAGTGAATAGATAGGGGGCAAACCCTTTAAACAAAGCTTATTCCCAACTCTTTCATATGAAATACCTTTGGCAATGGGGTAAGATTCAAGCCTATCCTTTAAAAAGGCTCACACATTTTCTCAAACCTCAAAATAAGAAAGAAGTTTCAAGAAAAGAACAAGAAAAACAAAGGCATAACCAAAGTGATAAATCACAAGGATTTGCATCAAAGAATCATTGTAAGGGTAATTCTTCAAGTTCTTCTCAAACAAATTCAAGTAGAAAGGATCGAAAAATTATGCTCACTTGGAGGCTAAAAAAGAAAGTACAAGATAGGAATTGTCTTACAAGGATCTCGCAAGAATCATTGCCCAGAAATACATGAGTGATGTCTCAAGAGTCACTTTCTCGAATTGTCTCTAACAACTAGAAAAACGAAGGTCTTGAACAAGAAAGTGAGGAACAAGAACAAAGTCATTTCTAATTCCAAATAGAACGAGAAGTTGTGAAAATCAAAAGACTAAAGGAAGGAAAAATGTGGAGACCAAAGCACGAAGATACTATCTGGATCGAATCTCATAGTGGAATGAAAACATACTGGGCTGAGGTTCAATCATCCTACATGGACCATGACAAATGGAATACTTTTTTCCTTCTGGGTGGGGAGACGAGTTCGAATGAGATGTTTCTTCTCAAGTACAAGAAGAGTACAATGAAGAAACAAAGTAATAAGGAAATATCCAAATTGACACCGAGCTGGTTCACACCTTTCAACACAAGCTTGGACTGTCTTCTGAATCTTGCAAAGTTGAAGAATAATTAAAGCTAAAGTGCAACCTGATACGAGCCTAAACTATCGATGATACTCTATGACATGAGTATAAACTGTCTAAAAAAAACACTCATTTACACGAGTGTAAACTATCTACAACAAAAAAGGGCTTCTTGACACGACATGAGTATAAACTGTCTACCAAAAAAACATACTCATTAACACGAGTATAAATTGTCTATCAAAAAAAAATACTCATTAACACGAGTATAAACTGTCTACTAAAAAAAAAATAGACAATAGTCTAAATTATCTAATATATATAATTGTGAACTGAACTACGTGATGACTTGATCCCTGGTAGGGTACATAGGCAGCTTAGAGCTTCGTTCTAAGTTCAGTCAACCCAACAAAAAAAAAAAATTCTTTTGGCCTACCGCCAAGATATTGACAATGTTTGTTGCACTATGGTGACTTGGTTTGCCGCCAATATGTCAACGATGCCTACCGTACCGTGCTGACGACTTGGCTCACTACTTAAAAATATTAAAAGGTGTTTGTTGCATTGTGATAACTTGACTTGTCGCCAAGATGTTGAAAGCACCTGTTGCGCCATGTTAATTTGGCTCATGGAGAAAGCATTGACTTATTTGGAACTAAGTAACTCTGAATGGACGAAAAGTGTTCCTACGGAACTAAGTGACCCTGAAGGGATGAAAAATATTTCAACGGAACTAAGTGACCCCGAACGGACCAATAAAGTGTTCCAAAGGAACTAAGTAACCCCGAACGGACAAAAAGTGTTCAAAAAGAACTAAGTAACCCTAGAGGGATGATAAAGTGTTCCAACAGAACTAAGTGACTCCAAAGGGATGAATGAATGGCATTCAGAACTCCATATTCTTAAAGAAGCAAATGGCCAATTTGAAGTATTTTGTGTTGACCCAAAGATTTTAACCTAAGGGTAATCTCGTAATTTTGATGATAACAAACCATTAATGGTGTTAATTACTAACATCTTTTTGAGTGGTTGACTAGAATGATCATATATATTCAAAGGAGCTTTCATCTCATGTGAATGTCAATGAAGAAGGAATTTGCACCTCAAGCTTGAAGAATTATGCAAAACAAAGAAGCATTGGGGTATATAGGATATGGTGAGAGCTTAGGTATATTTTGTAAAGCTAAATTTGATTTACCTGTTTGAAGCTCAATGTCTAAAATTGAATCTAAAACCACATGCATCATATTTCACTACAAGAAATTTAACTTTTAACGACAGGCTTTTTACGGCGGGCCCGCATAGCCCGTGGTAGAAAGTGACTTTTTACGGCGGGCCCTTGTAGCCCGTGGTAAAAAGTAACTTTCTACGGCGGGCTCATATAGCCCGTCGTTGAAAATACTTTCTACCACGGTCCTATGTAGCCCGCCGTTGTAAGTGACTTTCCACTACGGGCTAGGCCCGTGATGGAAAGTTTTATAAATATCACGGGCTTTGCCCGTGGTAGAAGGTCTTATTTTTTTTCAAAAAATTAAGTTAATTTCGCGCGGTATTTTTGTTTAGAAAATTAAATTTTGCGCGGTTACCAAACACACATCTGACATCCTAATTCTCTCCCTCTCTCTCTCTCTGCCCTGACTCCAACGACAGAAGCCCTAACCCAAACACAACCTCTCTCTCTCCCCCTACTCCAATGGAAAATCGTCTGGTACGTGCTTGTTTTTGAGCAAGGTTTCCTCTTTGTAAGAAGTTTCAGGTCTCTTTTCTCGGTCCAGCGTTGCCCTCTCCGTCTGCGGTCGGTCCATCCAGCTACGATGGGTGCTTTTTGAGATAGATGGTTGCGAATCGTGTAAGCGATTGATGAAGCCATGGATGCAACCGATAAAAGCCCTAACCCAAACACAACCCCTCTCTCTCCCCCTACTCCAATGGAAAATCGTCTGATACAAAAGCTCTAACCCAAACACAACATTCATCAAATCTGGAACACCCAAATTCCTAACCGTCGTATCTTTACTGTCCTTTCGTCTGATTGAAGTCTTTCTTTAGCTCCACTGGAACAAGTTTACTCTCTATCAATAGAATCCCCTATTTCTCCCATCAATCGAAGCAACTGAAAGCCTAATTGCTTTCCATCAAAGCAACTGAAGCTCTAATTGCTCTCCATTGAAGCAAGATCTAAGCCTCCTTAGTCTTCAACCCATCTCACTGGTATTATTTCTCTCTCTTTCATCTCAGTAGCATTTCATTTTTTCACTAGCCATTTCTCGGTGGATGCATTGTTGGATATATTGTTGTGTTAGAAATTAGAGATTAATTTTAGTGCTCAAATCCATAACATGATAATGAGAGCTTTTGTTTTTATCTCTTTCATCATGGTAGACCCTGGATTTTATTCCACTATTAATTTTTTTCTGGTGCTCTTTCTTTTCATTGTCATTTGTATTTCTTTTAACTTTATGTGCACTGCTTCTACTTCAGAGTAACATTAGGCATTTAGGCACAGCCCTATCCTTCATTATGAAGAAGTTGGATGCTTTTAACATTTCCAGCTGGTTTTTTTTCCCTTTAACTGGGCAACCTTAGAACTGAATTGGCAAAAAAAAAAAAAAAACCTCAGAATTGATAACAGCTAACTCATCTGACAATAACAATATTAATAATATTGATATTTTAGGAAATGATAATAATAATTATAACAATTATAATCTTCAAAAATGAAGTTTACGAATACAGTGAAAGGCTTGGGACATGACAAAGAGCTGGAAGTTTCTTGATTACTGAGGTTGAGAAAGTGGCCTTATATAGTAGGTAAGTCCTGCCATCTTATGGAACTACCCAACCATGAAAAGGGAAATTCATATCACATAAATGGTGCACACATTAGAATCACTGATTCATACATCAGCGAATAGCTAGCTAGCTAGATATTATTGGATATTTTTAATTGGCCTTATGTTTGTGGTTATGACATGAACCCCAAGATTTCTGATTTTGGCATGGCAAGGATTGTTATGGGGAATTAAACTCTAGAAAACACCAATAGAGTTGTCTGAACTTAGTAATAGTTTTAGTACTGAAATGCATTTTTAAATCTTCTTTAATTTCTCTCCAAAAACAAAGCAGGATAATAAAGTGATCATGAAGTTTCTTAAGATTTGCATTGATCACATTTTGATTAATTGTTCTTTTTAGATAATAAATCTTCAACTTCAAGTGCTCTCAATGTATATATATTTCTCTTCCATGGAGGAGTTAATTGTTAGTGTCAGTCTTTGTGTACGTGCATTTGGGGCAGCAAATTAGGAAAATGAACATAAATTAAATGCCCCCAGATCTGCTAGGTGTTTATAATTTATTTTTTCGTTTAGTTTATATGAATGGTTACACAACAAACTAATCATCTTTGTAGTTAAGAGTCACTAATTTATGTGTGTGTGTGTGTGTGTGTGTGTGTGTGTGTGTATATAAAGAAAGGCAGGAAATTGCCTTCACTGCCTTTCTTGAAATTGTGTGGCTTTGTGTCATGTATGTTGGGCCTATTCTCATCCAAAACTTTGTGCCTTTCAACTATTGCTTTTTGATTGTCACATTGGAAAATTTAAAAGAAAAAGAAAAAGAAGAATGATATACCATACCATATTATCATGTAATCTATATTAAAATGGTTCATGATCAAGTAAGTTATATCCCAATTTCATCTTCCCTCACTAGAAATTTATGAACCCACTTAGTACACAAAGATATCTTGTTCGTCAACAAGTCCCAATATATTCCTATGTGCCCCAAATTTTTGTTGCTGATATATTAATTATCTTCCACACATTATTATCTAGCTTTCAAGCACTTTTATCATAAATGGGTTCATGAAGGATTATCACTGGATATACGAGCAGTTGTTGAATCACAGCTAATGATTTCTGATAAATGTTACAAGTTGCTGGCGCTGGGAACAGATGCTGGCAATGACGTATAATGCTTTTAGTGTGTTATTGCAAACTGATTGAATGTCCCTTTCTGCACTTTCTGAGTTATTTGATCTATTTTAACTACAGTGCCTATTGTATTAGGAATGAAAAACGTTAGCTCATTTAGAGTATATGTCCAAAAATTGGTGTTTTCTTAATTAAGCTGCTCTATCTGCTGTCTCCCCATTTGCAAAGCAGTCATTCATGCTGAGTACTGCTGCTTTCCTGAGTTGTGTTTCTAGGGCCACACGGGCTTACCTAGGTTTCTTATCCATTTGTATTAATGGGTCAATAGTAAAAATTGAACTCAAGAGAATCCTGTTAAAGATGCCTATATAGCCATGCCACATTGGCTTTGGCAGTTGGTTAACTTATCTAATCATGTGTACCTGTTAGTTTCACATGTTCTTCTTCAAGAAAAATTGAGAAATTGATTGTTGGATGAGTATTCACTTCATTATTGGTCTGCCTGAATTGTCCATTTTTTTTTTTGAAACAATTATTGCACACACTTGTTTTGTACAATAACAAAGTCAACACAAAAGCATATCAAGATCTGTTTGGAAGGAATAGGTTTGAATAATTAACAGAACTTAAACAATTCAAAACACAATAATTGATTAATTGAGAAGTCCAAAAACCCATATTTTGTAAACCAAGCCCACCACGTCAATGATTGACCCATGACTTCCTCTGTGTAAACTCAACTTAACTGTGGTCATCTGATATTCCATAGCTGTTCCTCCAGTTGTTTTATGTATCATCTGTCTTGAAGACCTTCTTTTGAAGACATACTACTAAAAGATTTGTGCATCTCATTTTTCCATAATCGTAAATGGCATTACTGCTGAGCCATTTCTATTCCAGCAATTCTTTTGGGGCGAAGGCATGTTTGAACAGTGCTTTTTGATTATTTACTGAAGGGCCTCCTGGGAAAACCAATTACCCTAAGTAGCTGAAACTGCCTGTCCCACATATAATATGATTTATGAACAACCACAGAATCAACAAAATCTTTGTCCTCCTTGCACAAGGAATACATATATGCACCCTCCCCTGTGAATAGGATGTTAATGGTGTTATTTGGAATTCTTGAGTTGAGCAACGGACGGTCTCTCCATTTTGCTATATCTCTGGCTACATTTCCTAATTCTTTTTCTAACCATATGACACAATGATCATAGGAATTTTGTTACTGTCTAAGGGAATCCTTTCTTTCCTCAATATAACTCAAGAATTTGCTATTAGTAACCTTCTTTCTACATTTTTGTGTTTATATATAATTTATTTGGAAAGCTTCCTCTCTACTTTTTACTTTTTCCCTTTCTGGGAGTATAATATCATTTAATGTTTTATGTAGCTGCAATATCTTGGCATGAGAGCAAAAAAGAATGGGTTGGAGATCAAACTCGAAAGTCGCATAGAATGTCAAAGGATCCAATTATAAGGTATGCTTTCCTCATTGCTTCTTCAGGTACAATTGAGATCTATTGTAGTCCTGTTTAAGTATCTCATAACATTCGTATGCTAGGCAATATTCTATTTGCTATACTGTCAGAATCCTGACTACATTTCCCGTTATTGATGGCACTCTAAGTGAAAAATTGTCTATAGGAAATGCTCAAAGTAAATTCTGGGTTATTATACATGACGAAGAATTTCTTAAAATAAAAAATTGTGTAGAGTAAAAATTGTGTATCATTACTGTATCAAACAAGTGGTGATTCTTTTAAGTAAATGTACATAAAATAAACTCCAGAAAAGGAAGCAACCAACTTGGGGACATTTTTCCATAAACTTCCCAAAGCATATATGACTAGAATAACCTCCAAAGTTGCAATTCAAATGAAAAGAGACATTTTTGAAGGAACTTTTAACTCACTAAATGCCCTTCCAAGAAACTTTGGATTCCCATCACCACAAAGCACCTTATAAAACGATCTCACACTAGACCTGTCATTTCTTTAAGACTTCCACCATAGTGCATTACCATAGGTAAAATTGAAGTAGCAGTGAAAAGTGTCTTGTAGAGTGGGAAGATTTGAATGTTTAAATAACTTGGATAGTGTATGTTGTTGGTATACTTATAAGTCACTTCTTTTATAGGACTCAACTTTAGAAGGTTGTTATTCTGGTTCCCTTCCTTAATATGTGGAAGGTACAACCCAAAAGAGGACATTCATCCTTTACTTCATAGAAATTGGGGGCAATAGAATGAAGTATGTTCCCAGCTGCTTGTGTCCAGAGATTGCCATGCATTGCCTCAGACCACAACCCTGATGGAATGGAATGTTAAACGACCACATTAGCCACCTCCGGACCATTTTTAACGTATTAAGGATGAATCACTAAGAGCGGGAAGATCCATCTCAGACAGAGCAGATGGGGAAAGATATATTGAATGACAGGTGTGCCAGCAAATCTTTTTTGTAACAGAAAAACAAAAAGTGTGGGACCATAGCAGTTACACAGCCAGCTGCTACAGGGCAGGTCGGCTGGACTCCCATAGCCGAGCCGATTGCTGAAGGAGAGAGATCTGCTGCATTCCTTTAATGCTCTTATTCAAAATATATGCATTTATGCGTGACTAAATTATCAGCCAAGTTTAGCGGCTGAGTCTTTCACTTTAGATTTCAAACCATGGTCCCTGTTTCAAAGAAACCTGATGCAGAGTGTGCTAACAAGAAAAGAGACAGATTACAAAGCTTATATCGTGTTCAAGAGCTTGTGATCTTAAGTCTGTTCAATTTGTCTTATTTTATGCTTTCTATAGGTTAGTTTATTGCTAGTATATTTTAATAATGTTTTCCTGTCATTTAGGAGTTCTAGATTTGCTGATAGGTTGTTGTAGTCCATGAGTCTTATTTTGGGTCAAGTTTTCCTTGTTAAAATTTAGAGCTTTTGATTTTGAAGTCCTTACTCCTATTAGATGTAGGATAAGTCCAACAAATAAATGTTTATATAAATTTTCAATTTAATGAAGATGTAGAGAGTCAAACATCATGGGTGAAGCCTAAGGAAGTCCAAGTCCGAGTCTTGGAACATTCATTTTCTTCTTATCTCCAATCTGGTTTACAACTAACTTTTATCTTTTTTTACTGAATTTTCATCCTACATCAAAATGAAACCCACTTCAAAATGAAGATAATTGGAAAACAAAATGGAGGGGTTAGATTTCTATGGAACATTATTTACTAGAAAACATGGAACACTTAGGTTTGCCTAAATTGGTCATATAAAACTAAGAATGGTACTGAATTTTAAAAATTTTGCAGAGAATATTCCCACGCTGACATTTTTTTGGTTATAATTTTGTGCGTATCATTTTTGAGAGTGCTAATATGACTTTATTTGGTTGTTGGACTTTGCAGGAGATGGTAGACTTTTTAGTTGATATCTGGCATGATGAAGGCATTTATGATTAGATAATTAGTAATAATTTCTTTTCTTGACACTTTGGTTTTTCGAGTAGCAAGATGGAGATGCTAGAGGTGAAAATCACATGTATTTTATACACAACCTTTAACCCAAAATTTCAGTTGACATCCAATTCTTTGGCTGATGTTGTAAACTTTGGAAAAAGCCTTTGAATTAAAAGATCAACAAGTAGACTTTATTTTGAACAGTATGGCTATAAGTTTTAGCAAAATTTATGTATTTCTGATATTATTAGGGGTTGTCCTAAAACTTTCATTATAAAGCATCTCTAAATAGTATTATTTAGAATTCCACATTGACTCTTGCCTTGCTAGTCACATACATACAACGTACACATAAAAACCTGTAGTGGAATATGTTTGATAAATTTATCCACAATCATTGCATTAAAAACATGTTTAATGCCAATCCCAGGTGTGGTTTCATTGTGGTTGAAAATTCACAAGTTTTTTCTTCAATGCTTTCATAATGGTATATTACATCAGCTTATGTCTAATTGGTACCTCCTTTTTCTAAAACCTGAAAAACTGTCTTATAAAACTCTCATATCTTTTTTCCCAAGACAAATTGTATGAATGTATAGTTTGGACTTCATTTATCCATCTGATTTTTTGTTATTGTTGTCTATTACCTGCATAAAAAAAGTTGTATCCGTGACAAAAGCAAATTCATTTTGCAATGCTCTCACTTCATTTAGTGATATTTGCTCCTTTTTTTTACCCCAAAGAAGAAAGATATCTGCTCAATAATTTTTGCTTAAAGTGTATTAGTAATCATCCTGTGTTTGATACATTCCCCCTCTTGCTTTTGGCATTAATCCAACTTGATAGTCTTCTTAAGTGGTCTTTTTCCATTATTTTCCCAGATCTATGATTCTCCAATCTGAATAGAGAGGAGATCACCTACTCTGCTTCCCACTCTTGGATATCTCCTTCTGCTTTATTCCAATACCCCAACTTCTCTATGCACACTATTTCACCTTGAATGCTTCCACTTTCTCGACTGTGAGCAAAGCACTAAGATATCACAGTTGAAATTGTCTATCGATGGAGCATCATTCCGCGATTTTAGATTTCCCCATTTTCTAAATGCCATTGGATAAGTACTTCTATAGTTGAAGAATTATTTTTTCCTTGAAATTGTTTCTTTACATGTTACATGTTACTTTTATATGCTTATTCTTACTGATTTTGCTGAATTAATATGCTGTTTTTTTTGCTCATTTTATATGTTGAGTCTTGCTGATGTTATATGCTGATTTTGCTGAATTGATATGTTATTTTTGCTGATCTTATATTGCTGTTTTTTGATGAATTCTATTGCTGTTTGGTGCTGAAATTATTGCTGTTTTTGCTGAATTCCATTGTTGTTTGGTGCTGAAACATATTGCTGTTTTTGCTGAAATAAGTTGTTGTTTGGTGCTGAATTCCATTGCTGGTTTGTGCTGATCCATATTGCTGTTTTTGCTGAACTTTTATAGTGCTGATTATACTCAATTGAATTCATGATGTGTACAAAGGGGGCAATGTCGCTTTTGTTTGCTGAGAAACTGCCAAATGCATAAAATATATTGAATTTATCTTTTATGCTTCATTTTAAAAAAATATATATAATTACCCTTTCAAAGCGGAATTCACATAATGTACACAGATAAAACTACTGGAGGGTTTTTATCAAATAATGGAAATCAATTCAGGGCTCAGAGTTTTAGACTTCCTCTCTTTCTTTCTTGATCATTTGGAGGGTTCTGTTCAAATAGTGGAAACTAAAAAAATTCAGAGTTTTAGACTTTCTTTTTCTTTTATTCTTTTTTTCCCTTATGCTTTAGAGACAAAAGGAAACTTCAAGGAAAATAGTTGCGAGATATTCATTTGGATCTTAATCTTTTTTAAAACAAAAGATGGAAAAGACAAATCACAAATTTAGAGTTAATTCTGAATTGAAACTACATATAATATACATGCATTACATGACATGAACTACTCTTAAACCATTTGTTTAAATATGAAGTATTTTATTAGTGTACTTAGAGTTTAAATTGAATTGATTATTAGAAAAAGTATTGATTTTGATTGAGAATGTTTAATAATGCAGGTTTATTTTAGCCAACTTTTCGACATATACTTTTTTGAAGACTGATCAGATATTTTAGACAGTGACACACTGGACAGTGACTAACTTTTGGACATTATGGCTGTTTTTTTGGGTATAGTTGTGTTATGCATTTAAGCAAAGCGTTTTAGTTTTTTTAATGTAGTTTTGATATAGCTTAATGTTTTGGTTGAAAGGAATGCTATTGGTAAGCAATCATAATGTTAGTTGTGTTAGTATTGAGACTTTTTTTTTCTTTGAATAGATATGTCTCGCAACTAGCTTTTTGAATATAAAAGAAGTTTGGGATTAATTTATTTGTTTGTGATTGGTAGGATTAATATTTTGATGCAATTTTACAATATGTAATGTCGTTTCATATTATGTATATTTAGCAAATACAGTACGTAAATCTGTTCAACATTGGTTGTTATTTTTGATATTCCACAAGTTCCTCGCTGTTCATATGGTGTGTCAACCTTCAGTTTTAATTGAATTTGGTTCTTTAAATTAGATTGAGCAGAATTTGGTGTGTCATTTGTTACTAGTTTTAGAATTTGATTGGGCTGCCTATAGTACTTGAGTGATCTAAATGATTGTTCTGCCACGTTTAATATCATAAGTTAACTCAACCAAGAGTATTTTTGTTGATTATTTGTTGCAAAAGTATTAGGTAAAGCCTGTTAATATTGATGTTATCAAGGCTTGATGTGAATATGACTTTGGGTGTTGTTCAGTTGTATATTGGTGGAATTGAAGATGGATGATTTTTGTTGTACAAGTAGTTTTGAACATTTTGTTGTACATGCATATAATTTTTTTAAAAAAATTAATAAACTTTTAACCACGGGCTAAGCCCGAAGTAGAAAACATACTTTCTACCACGGGCTTAGCCCGTGGTTAAAAGTTATTATTCTACCACGGGCTTTACCCGTAGTAGAAAGTATGTTTTCTACCACAGGCTAAGCCCGTGGTAAAATAATAACTTTTAACCACAGGCTAAGCCCGTGGTAGAAAGTATGCTTTCTACTACGGGCAAAGCCTGTGGTAGAATAATAACTTTTAACCACGGGCTAAGCCCGTGGTAGAAAACATACTTCCTACTACGGGCAAAGCCCGTGGTAGAAAACATACTTTCTACCACGGGCTTTGCCCGTGGTAGAATAATAACTTTTAACCACGGGCTAAGCCCGTGGTAGAATTTCTACCACGGGCTTAGCCCGTGGTAGAAAGTCTATTGGCAACTACGACACCGGATACCACGGCGGGCTGTGCCCGTGGTAAAAACCCTTTTTGCCCGCCGTAGAAAGTCTTTTTTCTTGTAGTGCTCTAATTTTTCATGAGTGACTCATAACTTTTGAGATTAATTTTTGAGCTCATGAATGCCTTGACTAAGTTGCCTTTCAAATGAATTCCAAAATCAGTCGACTTAGTGGAATTATAAAGTCGACTCTTTTAAGCAGTGCTAAAATGACATTTCTAGAGTAGCAAGATAGAAGACTATATCAAATCATATAGAAGACTATCTTTCTATTTTAGTTTATGAACTTTTGTGAAAATGGCTTTTCTGGAGTAGTAAGATAGAAGACTATCTCAAATCATATAGAAGACTATCTTTCTATTTTAGTTTGTGCTTTTATGAAAAATGTCATTTCTAGAGTACTAAGATAGAAGACTATCTCAAAACATATAGAAGACTTTCTTTCTATTTTAGTTTATGAGATTTGATAAAATAGTCGCCTTTTGCATTAGAGAAAGTCGACTATTTTAGCCAGCATGAATCTGACTCTTTGAAGGCTCAAATAAAGTCGACTGCTTCAAGCAGAAAGTCGACCAGTCGACTGCTTTTCCCCAGATTCAAAATTAAACGGCTAGTTGGTGCATTTATTGTCTTCACCCACCTTCCAACAGCTATTTTAGTGAGAGTGACTATATATACATCTCTTGTTCTGCATTTAAAGATACAACTACCAGAGATACAAGCATTCAATATACGATTCACTCTTCTCACTCTCATTCAATTAAGTCTTGAGCTTCAAACTTGAGAATCAAATACAGCTATAGTTGTGAACTTTCATTTGAGAACTTTATCTTTGAGAGATACAACATTTGTACTTCAAATCCTCTTATCATTCATTGTAAAGGGTTGGTTGAACCCTAGAAGACTAAGTGGAGGACTTCACTTAGCAAGAGAAAGGAGGAGCTTGTTAGCTTCATTGTAAAGGTTTGCTCTCCACCCGAAAGGAGAAGCCGTAGTGAATTTGGGAAATCTCAAGAGGGATCTTGAGTCGTGGAGTAGGAGATTCCGAACCACGCTACATCTTGAGTCACTTGCGTTTGATTTTCTCTATCTCTAGCTCCTTATCATTGTGCAATTTATTTATTGTCTTAATCTATTATTTGCATAATTTTATTTGCTTATTGTAATTTAAATTTGTGGAGAAAACATCATAGTTTGCCATTGACCCCTATTCACCCCCCCTCTAGGGTCAATTCTTGGGTAACAATTGGTATCAGAGCTTGGACTCTTGAATATGACTTAATCGTCTTAGAGTTTGATCATAGCAAACATGCAAGGACCATCTCATGTTGAAGGCCAATCCAACAATAGACCACCTTGGTTTGATGGAATCGACTATAGCTATTGGAAACCTAGAATGATATGGTTTCTTCAATCTATTGACTACCAAGTTTGGGAAGTTGTTCGTGACGGACCCTTAGTTCCCTTAAAAATCGTAGAAGGTCTAAGAGTTCCAAAAGACTTGAATGAATATAATGACAATGACCGAAAACTTGTTCAAGTCAATGCCAAAGCCGTTACAAATTTGTATTGTGCCTTGAGCAAATCCGAATTCAATAGAATTTCAGCTTGTAAGTCCGCCAAAGAGATTTGGGACAAACTAGAAGTGACTTATGAAGGCACTAAGCAAGTTAGAGCCACCAAAGTGAGCATGTTAATTCGTGAGTATGAGCTCTTTAAGATGGAACCAAATGAAAGCATTGGTGAGATGTTTACTCGATTCACTAACATTATTAATAGTTTATCTCATCTTGGTAGGAATTACTCTACTTCCGACAATGTGGAGAAAATTCTTTGGTGCCTACCCACAAGTTGGGATGCTAAGGCTACCGCTATCTCGAAAGCAAAAGATCTCGATGCATTGAGTCTTGAAGACCTCATGGGATCTCTCATGACTCATGAAATCAAGATGAAAAATCGTCAAGAAAAGCCCGAGCAAAAGAAGAGCATGGCTTTAAAGACTTCAATTCAAGATGTCAATGAGGAAGATAATAAAGATGTTAGCGATGATGAAGATGAACTTGCTCTCATCTCCAACAAGTTCAAAAAATTCATGAGGAAAGAGCATCTCTTCAAAAAGAGACCTTTCAAGAGAAACGAGTCCAAAGGCGAGTCAAGCAAAAAGGAACCACCTATTTGCTATTATTGCGAAAAGCCGGGTCATTTCAAAATCGATTGCCTCAAGTACAAAAGAGATAAAGAAAATAAGCAAAAGAAAAAGGCAATGAAGGCAACATGGGATGATTCCGACTCAAGTGATTCGGATTGTGATGATGACGAAGTTGCCAACCTTTGCCTCATGGCAATTGAGGACGAGGTAGATTCTAATCTTGAACTTTCAATTGAGTCTTCCTTTTCTTATAATGAGTTGCAAGATGCTTTTGAAGATTTGCATAAAGAACTTGAAAAGGTTATTTTGAAAAATTCATCTCTTAAACAAAAAATCTCATCTCTTTCACTAGAACTTTCTAAAGCTCAAAATGAAAACATTTTATTGAAAAAGGAAAAAGATTCTTCTTCACTTGAGCTTTCTAAAGTTCAAATGGAAAATGATTCTTTCAAGAAAGAAAGAGATACATTTTCAAAAGAGACTTTCTCAATTGATCTTCAAATTGAAAATGAAAATTTGAAGAAAGTTGTTGAGGATCAAATTGAGATTCTTGCAAAATTCACCAAGGGGAGAAAGAATTTAACTATTCTCCGTGGAAGGCAAAGGGATGTTTTTGACAAAGAAGGAATTGGATATAATCCATATGATAAACAAAAGTCTTTGATCAAAAAACCCTCTTTTAAGAATGATAAGCTAAAACCTTTGAGGCACTTCTTTGTCAAAAGCTCTCAACTTAACTTTTTTGGTTCTATATGCAATCTTTGTAGAAGAGATGGACATAAAATCTTTTCTTGCCCTTTTAGAAAAAGAAATTTGACAAAAATGATTTGGGTTCCAAAAGGAACATTTCCTATGATTGCTAACCCAATTGGACCCAAAATGGTTTGGGTACCAAAAGGAGTCACTTAAGCTTGCCTTGTAGGTATGCTTGAAATCCTCTTCTAGTTCCGAGGACAAATGGTTTCTTGATAGTGGTTGTTCAAGACACATGACGGGAGATCGCTCCAAATTCTCTTCTCTCAAGCCTTATGATGGAGGAAACGTCACTTTTGGAGACAACTCTAAAGGTAAAATTGTTGGCATTAGGACCATAGGTATATCTTATTCCTTATCTATTGACAATGTGCTTCTTGTTAATGGTCTTAAGCATAACTTGTTTAGCATTAGCCAACTATGTGATAAGGGTTTTAATGTTGCATTTAAATCGGATCATTGCATAGTTGAAAAAGATGGCCGTCAAATTTTTGTTGCATATAGAAATGGTAGTTTGTACACCATCTTTCTTTGTGACTTGCTTGATCAAAATGTTAAATGCTTTGTTTCCTCTAGTGATAATAGTTGGTTATGGCATAGAAGACTAGGACATGCAAGCATGGACTTGATCTCAAGATTGTCCAAAAATGACTTAGTCAAAGGCCTTCCAAAGACTAAGTTTGTTAAGGACAAAACTTGTAGTGCTTGCCAATTAGGCAAACAAATCAAGTCTTCCTTCAAAAGGAAAAAGGATATCACTACAACAAGACCATTAGAATTGCTTCATATGGATCTCTTCGGTCCGGATAGAATTGCTAGCTTAGGAGGAAAGTTTTATGCATTTGTGATTGTAGATGACTTTACTAGGCTTACTTGGGTATTCTTTCTTGCTCATAAGAATGAAACACACGTCATTTTCTCTAAGTTTTGTAGAAAAGTCCAAAACGAGAAAGAATGTAAGATTAAGAGCATTAGAAGTGATAGAGGTAGAGAATTTGATAACCGAGACATTGAGAAATTTTGTGATGATAATGGTTACGATCACAACTTTTCCGCTCCTAGAACTCCTCAACAAAACGGGGTTGTTGAGAGGAAAAATAGATCCCTCCAAGAGATGGCTAGAACAATGCTCAATGAACATAAGTTGCCTAGATATTTTTGGGCCGAGGCCGTTAGTACTTCTTGCTATGTTATAAATAGAGTCATCATTAGAAAGAAGCTTGATAAGACTCCATATGAGCTTTGGAATGGTCATAAGCCAAATATAGGTTATTTCAAAGTTTTTGGGTGCAAATGTTTTGTGTTGAATAACAAGGACAATTTAGAAAAATTCGATGCTAAATCCGATGAAGGGGTTTTCCTAGGATATTCATCCAAAAGCAAAGCCTATAGAGTTTTCAACAAAAGAACATTAGTAGTAGAAGAATCAATACATGTAGTATTTGATGAATCTCCTATCCCTACCCCTAGACAAAATTTGGATGATGAAGTGATTGAACTTAAAAAGAATGTTGATGGATTTACGTTAGTTGAAAAACCAAAAGAGTCCACCATTGATGAGTCACAAGAAAATGCTTCTAAGGAGGAAATCATCCAAAATGACATACATGACTCTCTTCCAAAAGATCAAAGAGTCATTCCCTATCATCCACTTGACCAAGTTATAGGTGATCCTTCTAAAGGAGTGAGTACTAGATCATCTCTTAGAGATATGTGTGATCATTTAGCCTTTGTGTCTCAAATAGAGCCAAAGAACATCCATGAGGCCGAAAATGATGAATCATGGATTTTAGCTATGCAAGAAGAACTAAACCAATTTGAGAGGAATCAAGTTTGGAATTTAGTTCCTAGACCCAAAGATCAAACCGTCATAGGAACCAAATGGGTTTATAGAAATAAGAAGGATGAGTCGGGTGTTATAATTAGAAATAAGGCTAGATTAGTTGCTCAAGGTTTCAACCAAGAAGAAGGAATTGACTATGAGGAAACCTTTGCACCCGTTGCTAGACTAGAAGCAATTAGGATGTTACTTGCATATGCATCTCATAAGAACTTCAAGCTATATCAAATGGATGTAAAAAGTGCATTCTTGAATGGCTTCATAGAAGAAGAAGTCTATGTAGAACAACCACCGGGCTTTGAGAGTCATGATCTTCCAAACCATGTTTTTAAATTATCTAAAACCTTATATGGTTTGAAACAAGCTCCTAGAGCTTGGTATGAAAGATTAAGTGGTTTTCTTCTAGAAAATGATTTTGTTAGAGGGAAAATTGACATCACTCTTTTTACAAAAATCATTGATAAGAATTTGTTGATCATTCAAGTTTACGTTGATGATATCATTTTTGGATCAACAAATGAGATGTTATGCAAAGAATTTGCCTCAAGCATGCAAAACAAATTTGAAATGAGCATGATGGGTGAACTTAACTTTTTTCTAGGATTGCAAATCAAACAATCATTGGATGGTATATTCATTTGCCAATCTAAATATGTTAAAGATTTACTAAAGAAATTTGGCTTAGAGGACGCCAAACATGTAAAAACTCCTATGAGTAATGCCTCTAAACTTGATAAGGATGAAAAAGGGAAAGATGTTGATATCAAGAGATATAGAGGTATGATTGAAAGTCTTTTGTACTTAACGGCAAGTAGACCAGACATCATATTTAGTGTTTGCTTATGTGCAAGATTCCAATCATGTCCCAAAGAATCCCATTTAAGTGCTGTTAAACGAATTTTTAAATATTTGAGTGGCACTATTGATTTGGGACTTTGGTTTTCTAGGGATACATCCTTTGATCTCATAAGTTATTCGGATGCTGATTTTGCCGGATGCAAAATAGATAGAAAAAGCACTAGTGGTACCTGTCATTTTCTTGGACACTCTCTTGTATCTTGGTCAAGCAAGAAACAAAATTCTGTAGCTTTGCCAACAGCAGAAGCCGAATATGTGGCAGCCGGAAGTTGTTGTGCTCAAACTCTTTATATCAAACAACAACTTGAAGATTTTGGACTTACATTTGATCACATACCTATTAGATGTGATAATACAAGTGCTATTTGTATTTTCAAAAATCTTATACACCACTCAAGAACAAAGCACATTGAAATTAGACATCATTTCTTGAGAGATCATGTGTCCAAAGGAGATATAGAGCTTATTTTTGTCAATACAGAAAACCAATTAGCTGATATTTTTACCAAGCCCCTCCAAGAAGATAGGTTCTGTTCTATTAGAAGAGAAATTGGCATGACCAGAGCAAGTGAGATTGAATTGACTTGAGTTTTCAGGAAAAAGTCGACTCTTCCATTATTTAAAGTCGACTATTTTTCACACAGGAAAAAGTCGACAGAACGTGGTGTATCTTTTGAATGTAGAAATTGATGCCACAGGTTTGATGCGTGGATCATATATATATAGTCAACAACATTATACTTGTGAAAGGATTCTCAAGACTCTAATTCTACTTAGAAAAGGATAAAAAAACATCCTAGCTGGTACATGATTTTCAAGATGTTGATTCAATCAGAAATGGAGAACTAGGAAATCTTAGTTCCATTCAAAAAAGAAAATTTAAGCAATCGTAGTTCATGTCACGGATAGTGTCCAAAATTTGGACGTTGGGAAATTGCATTTAAATATTTTTTTTACATCAAGCCCTATTTTAAATACGCGACAAGTTCCGTGTTAGCGCGAGACTTGAAGTGGGGGCAATATGTAGACATTAAAAAAATTATATCATGGATCCAAAATATAATTTAAGCTTATCTTCAATTTAACCCACTTTGAATTATGGCCCAATAAGTCAGATAATTGAAAGCCCAGACCCACCCCAAATAAATGGGTCATAGGCCGATTCAAATTATCTAAGAAGTCCAAACCTGATTAAAAATGAGTCAGATGATAATTATATATATATATTGGATAATTATTAGCCAAAAGATAATTATCATATTTTTATATATTAATAGGATAATTATCACAAGGGAAAAAAGTTACCTATCTACCCCTCCGGTGAGCCTATAAATAAAGGTTTAAAGGTAGAAAGAACAAGGGAGAAAACTTGAAAAAGACTCTTAAAGAACGCTATAGCTTTGCAAGATTCTTCACTCAAAATCCAAAGCTCCAAAACATCTAAAATTCTGAAGGAGAAGAACAATAAGCACATCATCCACGTGTCATTCTTCACCAAAGTTTCAATTTAATTCAAGATTAAGCTTTAGCAGCCCTTGAATCCGGATCGCTAAGGAGATCGAATCAAAGGAATTTATCTTTCTTTTGTAAAGATCTACAAAGATTTGTAAACCATATTTATTGATATTAATAAATTTGATTTATTTGTCCACGTGTTTTGATGTTATTCTCAGACCTAGAAATTTGAACATAAATTTCATATCTGAAACAAAAGGAATGAAAATTATGGACAAATATAAATTTTATTAATTTCAGTAAGAAGTATATACAATCCTCTGTAATTCCTTACAAAAGAAAAAATTCATCCTCTGATTCGATTTCCTTGGTGATCCAGATTCAAGGGTTACTGGAGCTTGATCTTAAATCGGGTCGTTGAGAGTCGTCTTCAAGTTTTTGTTGTTGAGAAAAATAGTTGAGAATCTCTGATCGAGGGCTGAAAAAGCTTGATCTCGAATAGTCTTGTTGATGATTCTTTGAATTTGTTGAATCGTAGAGGAAGAACAACACAACTTTGAATATGTTTGTTGTTATTTTTCTTCAAAGCTTTGAGGGTTGGATGAACATAATTCCTTCTCAACATGTCATCAACAAGCACAAAGGAAAGAGTCTAAAACTACAAAATGAGGAACAAGAACAAAATTTTCTACAATCCCAGATGGAATGGGAGGCTCAAAAAATTAAAAGACTAGAAGAAGGAAAAGTTTGGGGACCAAAGCTTGAAGATGTTGTCTGGATCGAATCTCATAGCAGAATGAAAGCATACTAGGTGAGGTTCAATCCTCTTGTATGGACTATGATGAATGAAATACCTCTTCCTTCTAGGTGGGGAGACGAGTTCAAAGAAGATGTTTCCTCCCAAGTACAAGGAAAAAAAATCAAGAAGGAAATTCTCAATATGACACCGAGCTAGTCCATACCCTTCAAAACAAGCTTGGATTGTCTTCTGATTCTCACAAAATTGAGTATAAATTGTCTTTGTAAAAAAAAAAGTCAAGCACTCCTTAACACGAGTTTAAACTGTTTAGAAAAAAAGTGAACTATGTTGGCTCTAAATGTAGATAACCAATCCATTCCGAGAATTACATCAAAGCTAGTCATCTCTAAGAGCATAAAATCAAACACCAACCGTCGATTTGTTATCTCTATCTCACATGCCCAACACACCAGATCCAGAGTCACCCTATCCCCAACTGGCATATCAATGCACAAGGCTCTATCTAAGGTAGACACCTTTAACCCCAATGCAGAAGTAAAAGTAGTTAATATAAAGGAATGGGATGCACCCGAATCAATTAAAACTCTAGCTCATTAGCTAGATACAAGAAAGACACCTCGCACTACCAAAGAACCCGCTGAAGTCTCGGTTGGAGTAATAGCATAGGCACGACCCTGTATACCCCATCCTGCCTGACCACTCCCCTAATGACCAGACTACTGTATGAGGCATTAGGAGTCGTTCCCCTCCCCAAGTGCGAACTCCGAACAAATTGTATAGGATGTGGTAACTAAGGGACTCTGAAACCTGACTGCACCTCAGAACCCTATGAATACTACTGTTGTGACCCCGCTGCACCATAAGAACTACTCTTCTTCTGTGGGCAATCTCTAATCATATGACCTACTTGTCCACACCTATAGCATTTCCTCGCATCTCCCTCAGGTGTAGGTTGCAACTGTGGGCATTCCAACTTGTTCCCCTCCCCGAGTGCGAACTCCGAACAAACTGTATAGGATGTGGTAACTAAGGGACTCTGAAACTTGACTGCACCTCAGAACCCTGTGAATACTACTGCTGTGACCCCGTCGCACCATAAGAACTACTCTTCTTCTATGAGCAATCTCTAATCATATGACCTACTTGTCCACACCTATAGCATTTTCTCGCATCTCCCTCAAGTGTAGGTTGCAAACGTGGGTATTCCAACTTGTAATGACCCATCTACTGACATTGGTAACACTTCACCTTGTCTCGAGATGATCTAGTAGGCATAGACACCGTAGAGAACGATTGTGTTTGTTGTGGTCCTTTAGAGAGAGAACTACTCTCCTTATGATTCTTCTTAGGATTGTTCTCTGAATGAGAACCCACATTTTGAGACTGATTTCTCAAGTCCCGTATCCTTTAAATATCATTTTTATCCGCCTCCACTAACAATGTCCACCTCACCACCTCCACATAGCCTGGCAAGTCCAAAATAGTAACTTTGGCCCTTAGTTCAAATCGAAGCCCTTTCACGAATCTCCTTGCCTTGGCTTATTCGTTTGCTACCATCTCCGGTGCAAATTGAGATAAGGCAGTAAACTTATTCTCATAGTCCATCACACTCATTCATCATTGAATCAAGTATATGAACTCATCCTATAGTGCTTCCTTTATCGTGTTTGGAAAATACTTTTTAAAGAGCAACCTTTTGAAAGTTTCCCACTCCATGTTCCTCACTTTATGAGTGTGAGTCATGGACTTCCACCATAATTCCACTGCCCCTGTCAACTGAATAGGGATCATAGACATCCTCAAATCATCTTCATCTATCCTAAACACATCAAATATTTTGGACATCTGTTCTAGCCAATCTTCCACAACCATAAGATCAGATCTCCCATTCAGTGCCCTATTCCCACCTCCCTGTGCTTAATTTTGTGGACCTTCATTAGTGGCCCGAGCCAATAATTGGATGGCAGCAGTCATCTCTTAGACTAACTGTGCTCCATCAATCAATGGTAGTGGTGGTGGAGCTGGATCCATACCCCTACCACATCCTCTTCTCGGTGTCATGATTCTAATAAACAATTTTCATCAAAGATTAATCACATGCATATGTAAATTAATCAATGTTACTCACTTATAGAATCATGTCATTACACTTAACACGTATTTAAAAACTAACATAATGCATAACACATAAGAGTCGTCTAAACCCAACCTCAATAACCTATTATGGGCCCCACACATGGGACTGGAGGTGCTGTTGTCTATTAAACCCTAATAGAATGTCCATCCATGTACATCCGCGGAAGCTTAAATTACATGCACGCATGTGTACATGTACCTTGCAGACTCAACTAACCCCAATGGATCCGTTACATGACGTCTCTTAATTCCTTTATTCTATCTCAATGTCCCACCCAACCACACAAAATAATGTATCGTAATGTTGGTTACGATGCATCATAATTTACGATGCATCGTACATATTGCAAAACATGTTACGAAATGCTCTAGAAATCGACCCAAATTCTCACCTTTTTATGCATCGCTAATGGGCTTATGATGCATCACCAAATCACGATGCATCGTAATGGGGATTACGATGCATCATAATCACTCAAACTATTACAATCTCAAAACCTTCAAGTAACTACAATCAACATTATACCTATCAAATTCTTAAATTCACAATATGCATACATCCCCTATACTATGCAAAACATTTAAATGATCCGAGACATGCTTCAATGGTCCAATTACGTAAATTGAATCTTTGATTGATCAAACCTGCAACACATATACATTAAGATTAAACTATACACCATACATTGTATTCCTCAAAATTTATACATACGCCACATGTGGCAATTACATTTGAGATAAAAAGAAATCAAGATAAATCAAATGCAAATACAACATTTCTAAAAAGCTAGTCGACATGCCATAAGTCGACATGGACGTCTATACACATATGATCCAAAAAAGTATTCTTCTAATACTAAGCTCTACTCATGGTCGCTCACGATCAACAACCTCCTTGCTATGCCCTAAAAGTGTTAATGTATGGAGATGAGAAATTTTAACAACTCAATGATAACATATTGTGCAATCCATTCAAATCCACATTTCATACCATTGCATAAATATAATAACATAAATATCCTAGCTATGTGTCATGTTTCCTAGCATTCTAGTCAAGAGCTGACTTTTATTCACTTCATGACATATTCATCAAATTTAACTTAACAATCACATATATACATTTCATGCATCAATGCACAATCTATCATATCTATAACATATGATATAATCGAATTTCGAACGCAAAATTCACTTAAGTCACATAAGCCACATAATTACACTTAAGACTCAAAACACTCTCGGAATTGGAATCACACTCACACACACAATCCGGATACGTGCTGAAGCCTTATACCATATATTCTAGTTATTTTTGAGTTACTAACTCACCGGTAACCAACCCTCTTGCGCAAGTTTGAGATCTTTCAACCCCCGGGGATATGTTTCTCGTCTACTTTATTATGAGCCACTTCCAAGATAACACCCCACACACATAAAATATGTCACATTTTGCACATACATTTGCATGTATCAATGCATTGCAGCTAATTCAAGTCATATGTTCATTCTAGCATGTCATGCAAGAATCAATATAGACACATACATACATTCAACTCCAAAACTAGGTTTTTAACATTTTACCTAAATCCTATATATGCATCATACTTCCTATAAGGCAATATACTAATCATTCATGCATTCAACATCATATACCAAGAATTTTCAATACAAGGAAATGTACATATATCAATATAACACAAGAAATTCATCTTAAATTTCACATAATCATATATAACATAAAAAAACATCTATTTTATGCTTATAACATGAAATTTAATTTGAAACAAAAGACACAACACACATCCCCTACCTCAATAGCTATAGTCTCAAGTTATCCCTCAAATTTACCGACGTTAAAGTTGTCCAAACTTGACTTTGTTTGGTTCCAAGCAACACACTCGTCACATAGAACACACTTCCCTTCTTCAACACCTTTCAAATCTAACCTTAAGGGCCCCAAATCTTATAGAGAAGGTAGAGAACTCAAGAAGGAAGTGAGAAGAGAGATAGTTACAGGTTTTTAGAGAGAGAAAGTGGTTGTAAATATCTATCTCCCAGATATTTATAAGCCCTAGGGCATAAAAAGACCAAAACGCCCCTCATCACTTAACGTACATTCTCGACCTCCGTTTTCAAAACCGAAAGTGGCTATGGACCCAAAATTAATTTTATATCTCACCTAATATTATAATTGGTCTATAACCATAAAATGAAATTTACCAAAAAAATATCCGAATTTTTGAACCAACCCAACCCTTGTCCCAGGTCTCGACGACCCAAAATTTCAAAATGAACTAAATGACTCACAAAACTCTCCGAATCTCTAAACTAGTCCCCACATATGTAAGTTACATTTAAAATATATGCAAATCAATTAAAATTCTATTTTAAAAAATAATTAAATAAAAGAAAAAAATTCGGATCTCTACACTGCCAGCCGGTCAGGATTCTCCTATTAGCCACAACCCTCTAGCCGATCAGGATCCTTCTCCTAGTCACAATCCTCTACCTGGTCACAACCCGCGTGTCGGTCTAGATTTTCATGTGAGTTACAATCCCCTAGCCGGCAGACCCCCCAGCCAACCACAATCTTCCAATTTGCGAAGACGGTTTCCTAATGGTTTGGTAGTGTCAGAGTCCCTGAGCGGGAGAAAGAGGCATACAACCCCCTGGTTATAGAGACTTGCCCAGAGTACGTTTTAGAGTCCCAAATAACCAGGAGCGTGTCGCAGCGTTGTAACACAAAATTCAGAACTTGAATTAGAGTCTGATCCAGGTGCTCCAACAAAATACGGCAATCTTGCAACGCCGTCCCCCCGTAGCACTTGTGCCATTACAGAGTCACCTCAAACCAATCAATCTAGAATGGAACTATGTGATGCAATATAGTGGGATTTTGGCAGGTGACGCTGCCCCAAGTCATGTGAGAAGTGAGCAAGTTGGGACTAATCTCATTCACCTGATTTCATCTAAAAGAGCTCGTACTCATAGAGATTCGGGCCAGGTAGGGGAAACTGCTTATTATGAGATAGAGATGCAGGACCTCAGAGCTAAGATTGAAAGTATGGCCCATGCCATAAAGGGGAAGGGCCCTGTTACAGTGGAGAATCTTGTCCAACAAACCAATCTCCCTTTTACCTCCAGAGTAATGAGTTGTCCTTTGCCCAACAAGTTTAAGATGCTAACCTTTGAAAACTTTGATGGGACCAAGGACCCACTAGACCATCTTGAAACCTACAAAGCTTTGATGTACCTCCAATGAGTACCAGATGAGATCATGTGTAGAGATTTTCCCACTACTTTGAAAGGTTCTACCTGAGCATGGTTTAATAGCCTAAAACCTGATTTAGTGCATTCTTTCAAAGAATTGAGCTGGTTGTTTGTGAGAAATTTCATTGCACCCCGTAGACACAAGAAACCTACAACCTATTTCCTGAACGTAAGATAGAGCAAAGGAGAATCGTTGCGAGATTACATCAACTGGTTCAATAGAGAGATGTTGTAGGTCGATGCTTTAAACGATCAGGTAGCAGTTACCGCGTTCATGGGAGGCTTGGAGCCCTCAAAGTTCTTATATTCAATCTCTAAACACCCACCAAAAAGTATGTCAGAGCTATAAGGCCCAAAAATACATGAATGTTGAGGATGCTCTAGACGCGCGAAAAAAAATGAGACGATGATAGAAAGACAAACAGAAAAGGCAGGATGAATTAATTCCGAAAATATTGTTAATCGACCCCATTGGGGCACACCTCGTTTAGAGGGCCTTTAATGAAAAAGGCAAAATGAATTAATTCTGAGAACATTGTCAATCGATTCTATTGGGGCACACCTTGTTCAGAGGGCCTTTAATGAAAAATGCAGGATGTATTAATTCTAAGAACATTGCCAATCAACCCTATTGGGGCACACCTCGTTCAGAGGGCCTTTAAATGAAAAAGGCGGGATGAATTACTTCTAAAAATATGGTCAATCAACCCCCATTGGGGCACACTTCGTACAAAGGACCTTTAAAGAAAAAGACAGAATGAGTTAATTCTGAGAGCATTGTTAGCCGACCCCATTAGGGCACAATTCATCAAGAGAAATTTTAGTAAATGGTGGGTAAGCCCCGCAAAGTTTGTCGCATGACTTTTTCAAGGGCTGTGCCATGAAGATTTATTAATTAAATTTTCTTAACCAAATAAATCATTGGCATGATGGTTGGGGTGATACCATTAGAGCTTGTTAGTTAAGGTTCAATTCTTCTGAGCAACAATCATTTTTAACTATATTCGACTTCTTATATAGCAACCCAGGGTTGGCCACCCAGGGCCATAGGTCTAGCCAGAGGCTAGCCGGGACTGGCCGACCAAGGGTTGGTCAGAGTCTGGGCCGGTCAATGACTGGGTCTGGTAGATCTGACCCTGAGACCCAACGGCTAGCTGGGAGTATGGGTCACGGCCCAACGGGCTGATCAAAGTATTCCTAAGGTTCAACAAGCAACCTTTATGAACATGGGGCATCTGATGGGGTATTTGACTCCAATTGTATGTCATGTGACATAGATCACGTGATGTGGATAAGAGATGAACATTGACCACGACTCTTCTATCTCCAGATAAACTGGAGAACTGAAGAGTTAGTCGCCTACTCGGATACATTCTCATATGACTGCTATAAATACATGGCCGGTCTATATTCTAGGTATGTAATTAATACCCTCTACATGCCTTTACAACTTCTTAAGCTTTTTCGATTTCTAACTTGATCGTTGGAGCGTAGTCAGCCGGCACCACGTTGGTGTCCTTCTAGTTACCCTTCTCTTGTCTTTTTCAAGTTAGCGTTGACCCGAATCGTGCGATGATTTCTGCATCATTAAGCATGAAAGAAAAAAAATCAAGGTGTACAAAAAAAACTACTATAAGTAAACCCTAGAGCATTCTACAAGATAACAAAAGACTATTAGTACAATGTATATATTCATTACTTTCTTCTTTCACAAAGCAGTGGAAAATTTTACAAGATAATGTATCTAGTTTAACTATTAAGTCATTGTTACAAACACATTAGGAAATTCAAATTGAAAGTGTTAAAAGTAATAAGATTTCAAGCTCCAGAACTAAGAGATGCTTTACTTCAATTAGAAAAAAATAGTGAAATTCCTAAGATGAATTTGAAAATTTTGAGTTTTTATTGGGTTTAACTATTTGGTATGATATATTATTTGCTGGTAATTGAAGGTATAATCTCAAGATATACATATTGATGTTATCAAGATCAATTAATTAAAAGGTCTTCTTTTTTTACAAAATATAGATATACATATTGATGTTACCAAGATCAATTAATTAAAAGGTCTTCTTTTTTTACAAAATATAGAGAAAATGAATTTACATCCGTTACTAATTCAGCTAATGGGATTGTTAATGAAATAGAAATAGAACCTTTATTTCATGAAAAATGTATAATTAGTGGGAAAAAATAAATTTGATGCAAATGTAGGTAACAAGCCAACTCAATTAGCTGAAGAAACTTTTAAGATTGATTATTTCTTATATATAGTCCACCAGGCTATTTCTTCAATTCATAGTAGGTTTGAACAATTTAAAAGATATGAAGATATTTTTGGTTTTTGATTTAATTTCAAAAAGTTAAAATCATTAGATGATGACAGTTTGAGAAAATATTGTCTTAATCTGGATCTCTTTCTAAAACATAACGAGTTCTCTAAAATTGATGGTTTAGATTTATTTTTCAGAGTTTAAAGTTGTAAAAGAAACTTTACAAATAGAATCAAACACTCCAATTGAAATGTTAAATTATATTAAAAGATTAAATTCTTTTTCAAATTAATGCATACATTGCTTACTAATTATTATTGACAATATCTATTATTGTCACAAAAATGAGTTTATCAAAGTTAAAGTTGATTAAATCATATGCAGGACCAATTATGTTACAAAAAAAAAAAAAAATGAACTCACTATATTATTTATTAAAACAAAATACTTTAACAAAACTCGAATACAATAATCTAAATAGTATTTTGCATATCAAAGGCAAGAAGGATAATTTTTAAATAAATATTATTAATTACTAATTTATTATTTAATATTAAAAAGTTACTTTTATATTTTTTTTCTAAATTTTCAAATCATACTGAGCCGCCATCATTGATTATAGTATTTTGTTATTAAACATGCGATTTTGTTTTGTCATTAGTGTGAAAGTTGTTGGTGATGGATATTCATTATTACAGAAATGGCCTTACAAAATCCTTAAATTTTTAATTTGTTTTTTTGTCAACTTAAATTTTTAATTGGGGAAATTGAAGGAGTGCTGCTAGTGGTAGAGCAAGGATACCGACAAAGACGAAGACAGGTCACATAAAGGAAAATATTATTGACTTCTCTCTCTACAGACTCACTGTGGTTCTGGTTTTTCTTGGTCAGAATCATTTAGAGAGAGAAAGTGAGAGTTCTAGAGAGAGAGGGAGAGAGAGAGAGAGAGAGAGGGGATGGAAGGAGAAGATAGGAGGGTCGGAGTTGCAGTTGATTTCTCTGCATGCAGCAAGAAAGCTCTGAAATGGGCGGTGGATAACGTTGTCCGCAACGGGGATTACCTAATCCTCCTTAACATTCGTTCCGATGGAAATTACGATGATAGCGAGAGGATGCTCTGGGAAACCACCGGTTCACGTATATATATACATGATTCTTTCTCTTTCATATATATACACACACATAGTTATATACATATATTACATATCTATGTGATCAGTATCTTTTTTCACCTTTTTAAGCTTGTGTGTTTCTTCTAAACCGTTTCATGTCTTCTGGGTGATTTCTATTATGACGAGTTTATCCCCGGATCAACTCAGTTTTTGCTGTAATGAAAAGGGCAAATTGGTCATTTTGTAGTATTGCAAAGTGTTCCAGAGGGAGAGAGAGAGAGATCACTGTCTTTTTCTTAATCTCCATAGACAAACTGTTTACAATTTCACAATAAACCAAAACAGCATATAAATAAATGTTCTAGTTATCAACAGTATATGTTTGGGATGCTACTTTCAAGAAATTAGGAGGATAAATTAGTATTAAAACTACTAATATGCAAATTATTTGGATAAAAAAGTCTTCACTGATATTTAAATATGTAATTCAGTTCATCTCATAGCAAAATGAAGATTTGTTTTTTTTTGTAGGTTATGTTTTTTTATTTGGCCAAACAGATCCTTAGGTCTAAGACTTCCCAGCTTTTGATTTTATTATTAATCCCTGTAACCTTGTTTTTAATCTAATAGGATAGAAAATTTTGTTTTAAATTGGGGATAAAGCTATTTTATTTTATTTATTTATTTATTGTTCTGTGTATTTAATTCTATTGATATATTTGATTAATTTTTGACAGCTCTAATACCTTTGCTTGATTTATCTGACCCCACGATCATGAAAAAATATGGGGTGAAGCCTGACCCCGAAACACTAGAGATTTTGGGTTGTGCTGCCAGGCAGAAAGAAGTAAATACATGATTTTGAAATTCTTAATTTTTTTTTTTTTTGAAATTCCGTGTCAAAGTAAACCAACCACTATTAATTGTACGTGTTTGTGTGTGTGTGATATATATCGATCAGATTGTGGTGGTCATGAAGATCTATTGGGGAGATGCTCGGGAGAAGATATGTGAAGCAATCGATAACATCCCTCTGAGCTGCCTTATCATAGGGAACAGAGGACTTGGCAAGATCAAGAGGTTCAATTCTTTCTTTCCGAATTCCCCCTTTTAAGTCACAATGGAATACATATCTCACTTTTTCCATATTCAGTCTGTTTAGTGTTTTGGTTTTTTTGCTTATATTAGGTTTCTGCGTTTGTTTAGATTCTGAATGTTTCTATTGTAAACATCTATATATATATATTGTTGGGATAGGTAAGACACACTCACACACCCACTTTGTTCCGTTTGTGATTTGAACCCTCGATCTCATATAGGAAATACCACTCAAGCTAGTAATGCATGGTGATTTTCCTTATTGAATCAGTTAATTCTTCATATTGATTCAATTTCCATTGCTAAACCTATTCTATTCTATAGAGTTTGAAAAGAAGAACGAACATTCATGAGCATCATCATGTAACTTGGGCTTTTATGACGTGATCTAATATTGAGAAGGTCAAGAGCTAGCTAGCTTAAAAGTGAAATACTTGCCTTAATTAAGGTTTCAAAAGGACAATATATAATTGAGCCCATGATTTGGTGTCATTCCACCTATTGGGATTGATTGATTTTGTTGTTGTTTTTGTATTTGCAGGGCTATCATGGGCAGTGTCAGCAACTATGTGGTGAATAATGCTTCTTGTCCGGTTACTGTTGTGAAGAATGCGGACCATGAATGAATAGCAAAGCAGCACTATGCATGGTGGTGAGTGAATATCTCCCTACTTGTGGACTCTAATTCACATGGAGTTTTCAATGGATCTCTATCAAATAAACTTGATAAGGAAGTGGTTTGTTTTATATATTGCTGGAGTTTGTGTACCTACTTGTTCAGTGTATGTTATGTAAGCTAAACTCATCACCATGTGTTATTTGGTTGTTGACAAAGGAATTAACTTTGTTGTTGAACTTGTTCAAATTTCTGAGAATCGTTTAGAGTTTCTTATGGTTGCTGTCGCAAGTGGCCGTAATATTAAGTCCATTGTTGGGAATTCTGAAGATGCTGATAGTATGTTGTTACGGTTTTGCGACTTTGTTCCTCTGTTTTGCACAATGGAATTCTGAGTATTAGGAATATCATCAATATGTTTGGACAGTGCTGGGTGTCTGCAGAGACTTGGCTTGATATATATGTTACCTTTAACAAGTCAATATGAGGATCTGGAGGTGGATTCAACATTCTCTTCTTTGAAAATTCCATTGATGGAGGATGCCTCTTCAACTTTCTTCCACACCCAAATTTGTTTGCACTTCCATGATCTCCATGGGTCCCAAGTTTTGTTTCATTTTCTTGTTTATTGCTTATTTAGTGTTGGATATGTGGACATTCTGCTGCTTGCCTACCCATATTTTACTTTGAAAGGCTGCAAGTGCAGCAAACCTATTGATCATGCCATTTCTGAGATGGAATCAACCAAACATGTATTTTGTTTTGATTTTTAGGTGAAGAAGACATTGGTATATATGCACACACATCTCCTGTGAAATTGAAGGTTATGACATGGGTAACAGTAGATATTGACCATAATAAGTGCAAGTGATAAAAAAAAATGAAATGGGTAGAGATGGCATCTGATGCAAATGGTCTATTCCGAAGGGCTAGGGCTAGGGTTAGCCCAGTGCACGAGGCTTGTGGGGTGTGGTGAGGAAGGGTTTGATGGATTCAACCTTACTTACTTTCTCTCATCCAAATGGGTTAATTAGTTTTATTAGTCCATTAACCAGTTATATTTAGACCACCAATCTATTCAATGGCACCCAAAAGTGGCATCTAAGACAAGATTGAGACCATAAAATCAAGTTCCGTGAAACAAGGCCAAGACAGATACTAAGCAAGGGCTAGTTTCTCATCCTGTTTTCAAGGAAAGGATAATTAATTGCCTGCTTCAATGGTGGTAACTAACCAATTCCCTCCAAAGTCCTAACTGATTACCTCTTTTTCACCTTCCTAGTCAATTCTCATTTTCCTCCAGATTCTTCAACAACAAAATGGACCATTCTGGTTATCAGAGACTGCTTTTCATTTCCTTCTTCTCTTTCATTGTCCTCAACTCTGGAAACGCCATATGCGTGCCACGCAATTTGACAAATCTGTGTTATTTGCCATCTTCAAATAATCCTTCGAATTTGCAACCAGCTGCTGTATCCTCCCCGGAACTGGAACTGCAATCACCACCTCCAATATCAAATTCTCCTTCGGTATCATATCCACTACCAAAGGCAGTTCCTTCAGTCTCAAATCCAGCATCAACACTCTCACCAATAACCGATGAGGCCATCAAGAGCATATGTCACTCAACTGACTACCCTCTTCTTTGCCTCTCTTCAATCAAGCCCTATGTGAACGGCAGGAATGACCCTCTATCCGTGCTTGAAATGGCAATAAGGGCTAGTGTAGAACGTACAAAGTTGGCTCTCTTCACCATTAGAAGGTTGGCCAACACTTCTAGGTCTCCTGCTCTGCCCTCCACCTTGGATGATTGTAAGGGTAGTTACGGCGATGCTTTAGAAAACATCGTCACTGCATTGAACGCCATCCCTGATCGTGACATTGGCACTATGAACAGCATGCTTAGCGCTGCCATCACGGATTTTGGGGATTGTGAAGATGAGGACTCTGAATTGAGTTCCCAGTTACCTGTTGCTGCTGAAAAACTGCCTAATATGGTTAGCAATTGCCTTGCCATTGTTCCCTTGATCAAGTGATCACTCCTAGTTTCATTTCTTCATGTATTTTAGGTTTGGATCTTGGAAATTGTCTCTTCTTTTGTTTTGTGTATCACCAATGTATGAGAACAAATATCATACATATTTTTGTTGCTGGCCTTTGTATGAGAATATTACTATAGATATAGGGTGTTGTGTTGAGAAGATGGTAGGAATAAAAGGAAGTTTTGTACTATAATTAATTAAGCATGAAAGATCTGCAATACAAAACCTCCCACACAAACACCGACTAAATAATTATTCTCATGAATACATTACAATGTATTGCCATTGTCGTCAACAGGTGAAGCATGTTTGATACTATACACAAGTTGTTCCCATTTCATGGAAAATTGAATATTGTTTGAGCCCAGGAGAAACTTGGACCGTGCACTTAAGATCACCATATCTAGGATCCATCCATGAAAAAAGCACCATGTCCACTAGCTTTCATAAACTTCTTCAACAGAAGAACTACTATAGCAATGGTAAGTCCGACAGCAGCCAGCGTGAACAAGCGATCATCAGCTGGCTTCTGAACCATCCGTTCTCGCTTATGCAGTGGCTGCTCAACCGAATGTCCAGCAGGAACCTGTGTTGACACCCTCAATCCCTCAGGTTCAAAATTCGCATTCAAAGGAGCTTCATGCAGTTCTTCAACAATCCTGTCACCTACTAGTGCATTTGAAGGCTCTTCCCCAGCAGCTTCTGCAGCACCATTTTGAGGATCCACATGGGCTTCACCCTCTTTGTTGGTAGACTGTTCTTCGGGAGCCTGAGAGGGTTTGAGTTGAGGAACCGGGGGTGCCTTGCTTAACATATATTCGTGGATCTGTGCAATGACAATGGATAATTAGTCTGACATCTTACATGTAAAATGGATAATCGAAAGAAGACTTTAGGCCACAATATACCTCATCAATCACTTTTTGCCGTTCTGGAGTTGCAAATTTTGGGGCAGATTCACGAGATTTAATTGCCAGAGCACGCCTTTCTTCTTTCTTATAGTCTAATGAGCCCAAAGCACCATTTGGGTTGGTGGGCATAAATGCAATTAATGCTACTAAAGCAGTCCTAACTGCCAACATCCACATAAATTAACTTGGTTTAAAATTTTATCATAGTGAGCTAATTTACAGCATAAAACTTAACACAAAAATCTATACACAAATGAGTTTACATTCGTGATTTGTTAGAAATACAGAGCCAGCCAGCACAATGCAGCTGAAAGGAACAATCTGTTCCACAGCCTCAGCACTGGGTTGTGTGCTTTTGAAGAGTCTTTCCGCCTTGAAAGATCAAGCAACACAATACACGATATGAAAAATGAATACATGCACACTACATCATGTCTACTGTCCAATGAACACCACTTCAAATGTTCCCATCATGGTCCAAAATCTACCTAGATATGCATCAATATACAACCATAACACTTTTCCGGTATTAATAATCATCAGTCCACATTAACTTGATCATTAAAATTTTTTTTTTGGGAAGCTCAACAGAAAAAATAAGAGAGAAATGTGGAGAAGATGATTGTTGAAAGTTTCAATAGAAGGAATGAAACAATCATCAGTCCACATTAACTTGATCATTAAAATTTTTTTTTTGGGAAGCTCAACAGAAAAAATAAGAGAGAAATGTGGAGAAGATGATTGTTGAAAGTTTCAATAGAAGGAATGAAACACAACTGCCCATCTTCCCCGGATCAATGTCGCAGGGAACTCTTTCGGACAAAGTGCACCTATCATAGCACAACACCGATACACACAATCCCTGCTTTTAAGATTGCTATTGGCCAACACATACAGATATAAATTAACATATAGTGACAGTAACATTGAGTTTAAAGGTTCAACCATACTTTATTCTCACATGCATTTTCGATTTTTTTTCGGGAGGTGAGGGTTTCAAGCCCTGTAGTGGGCATTTGTGGGTGTGCGTATGAGTATTTACCTAACCAAAAAAAAAAAAAAAAGTCCAGAACAATACAACAATTATAGGCAATTAAAAATTAACAACCATATGCAAACTCATTGAGAAAGTTTGAATATTGTTGATCATGTATCAATTTAGATCATATCTAACTAACACACTACTTTACTGGGAATAGTCGAGGACTTGCACTTTATCCACAACTTCAAGTGGACTCAGTTTCTTAATAAAAATCCACAACTTAAATCAATTAGAATTCTTAGGCATAAGGTGATAAACGTGGAAGGACGTAACAATCATACAATAAAAGGTATTTTCAGATATGCACACTACTACAAAATATTTGCATATATACAAGTGTGAACATACCTAGTTGACTAAATCTTGCTACAATTTTAATTTTTCATATCTATTTTCATTAAGTCGTACAAAAAAGTATTAAAATCTCATAAATAAAGATTATTTTTGCTAAAAAATGAATTAAGAAGGCACAAAATAAGATCATAATCAATGTTCCGGGCCTCAATTGCACAAAGCTCACTTCCAACATTGCAACTCCCAGACCACAACCGATACTACAATAGAAAACCATGGCGACATAATGCTGGCCCAATCTTCCATCGGCTGGACCAAAGGTAAAAGTTTAAAAAGCATAGACCTTTTGAGGAGAAGCTAGGCATTTCGCAACTATAAATCAAATCAAGCTCAAATGAAGTTTTGGCCAAGGCAACTTGGCTGGGAAAGCACATCCAGCCCTAATCAAAATGAAAATTGAACGCCAAAAAACGTCATTGAATTTTTATTTTTTTTGAATTTTCGGACACGGCACGGACACGCCATGAATTTTCGAACACAACATGGATACATGTTGGACACGCCAATTTTTTTTTTTTTTTCTCTCTTTTTCCTCTTGTTTTCATGAATCTTTTCTCTTTTATGGATTCTTACTTTATTTTTTCACTAATCCCTAATTTTTTTTTTAACAAAACTCTAATTATCTTTGTTTCTTTGCTTTTTTCTTTTCTTTTAGCCTCTTTCTTTCTTTTTACTCTTTCTTGCAAAACACAAGTTCAAGAAAGGCTGTTTTAACAATTCAACTATAGCTCATCTCATCTTTTCATCTCTGTTCTTTTTTGCTCTTCTTTTTCTTACTATACAACTGTTATCTTTTACATGTGACTTTCTGATAATACTTTTGTATTTGGAGCAAGTTGGAATGATGTTTAAATGATAAGACTAGTTTTTATTCTATTGTCTCATTTTGATTTGGTTTTATGACTTTGTGACATCGTTCTTTTATAATTATTGTTGTTGTGGAGTAGATTCAATTGTGTACTTATGACTTATGATTTGTGGATTTTTTCTCTGTTCGGTTGATGAAAAATAATATTACTCTTAATTTTTTAAAGTACAACATCATAATTATATAAAAATATATATTTATTATTTGCCGTGTCCGTGTCCTAATTTTTTAAGATTTTCCGTGTCGCCGTGTCCGTGTCGTGTCGTATTCATGTCTCGTAACCGTTTCCGTGCTTCTTAGGTGAGCCAATTTGCCAAGTCTTTTTGATGTTTGCACAATTCATGCATATGTGAGATTACAGAATGTCTTAGCCATACTAATCTCTTACGGAATATGTCTTGGCCATACTAATCTCAACTATTAATCTACATAGAAACATAATCGCTAGAACAATTTTGGTTACTTAAATGACATCAATAAAAAAACGACAGACTAGATAGCCATAGAAACAACCAATATCCATATGTGTAGATATATAACTTATGGCTAGATCTTTGCTGTACTAAAAGTTTAAATGCGTTGAGCAAAATAAAATTTACCACTCCATGACGGCTGCCAGTGCTCGGGATGATGATTTGATATGCTTAAACATATCTTGGTTTGGGTTTCAAAACGACCAGTTGGCTGAAACAAGAGCAACAAAACTAGGTTATTATATCATAACAATTAATTTAAATAAAACATGATAGAATCTTCCAACAGTTATACAGATTCATACGAGAGTCTCTACAAGAAAATGAGAAATTACCGTTAACAGCAAAAATGATGGAGGCTTGAATGGGTATTCTGCAGGCAACTGGATTCGTCCATGATAGATGCCACCCTCAAACTCAGTGTCACAGGGTCCCCTGATTGCAAATTGCCATTCGAATATATTCTCCTGACAATACAAATTATAGGCTTAATATTTTTAACATGGAGCATAAGTAAATTGACAGCATTGACTTTATCAAAATCTAAATAAAAATATACATCTGCAAATTTGTACATATGCATGTGTGCTTGCATGTCAAAGAGAGAGAGAGAGAGAGAGAGAGAGAGAGAGAATCCAATTGGTATATTAAGTACAGAAAAAAAAAAAAAAGACAGAATCAAAGAAGATGAATTCATGATCTGCAAGTATTAATTATAATGAAATAAAAATCTCCCCATAAAGCAAACAAAACATGAAGGAAAAAGAAGAGCTCTTTGGAAATTTAGTTCTGAAGTAACAGAACATTTCCAAAATAGTGAAATAAAAACCATTCAAGATTGAGAAGTTCCAAATACTGCTGTTCGTGTAAGATTCTCATGCAATTGACAGAATAGCACGATTAACTAACAAAGCCGAAGGCCCCCTTGTGTTTTGCCTTCTTGGTTACATTAATCCATCTTTGCCATAAGAAAAGTTGTCTTGAGCTAATAGAGAATTTAAATCTCATAAAATCATATGCTACTCTTCAACCTTCCTTTCCTCCTCCTAACAATAGTCTTCATTGGACATTAACTATACTACTGCCACAGTAGCAGGGCTATAACTTTATCAACTGTTGAGACCACTGTTAAGTTTTCCCAAACAGAATTTTCTTCCATGTATTTCCACTCATTCGCCTTAACACAATATCTTAGTCAGCCTTACTTAAGAATATGCTGTTTCCATGTCATCAACATTCATTTAAGATGTTATTTCCTGGTCATTTAACATTCTTCTACATAATGTATAACTAGTCTTACTGTTTGATGGAACTGGAAAACTAACATGGCGCTTCACAAGAAAATCACATGCGCCGTTTCCGTGTCCTAATTTTTTTGAGTTTTGTCATATCACTGTGTCTGTATGTGTTGTACCATTGTGCTGTGTTCGTGCTTCCTAGGAAATAGCTAAAGGTGCAAGATGAGGGCAAATTTATGTAATTTGTATAGAAAATATATATGGTTTTCAGTAGCTATTGTAACAAATGCATAGCTAGGATTAAAATCTCAGATATGAATCAGCCTAAGATCAACAGGACAGCTACTACATCAACAACCAAAAATAAAAAATTTGGTTGCAGCAAGGACATTCCCAGTGGTTCTAACTCTATGACATAGAAAAGGAAATAAATGAATAAATAGGTTTCAATTTTTTTTTTTTGAAAAAAGAAATCCATGATTTGACGATAATGTAGACTCAAAAGTTGAATTACAACATCACGATAAGCTTTATTATTAAAAGCAAGAAAAAAAAATTGAAATCTCGGACATTAGAAAAGTAAATAACAACCGTGTCAAATTTACTTCCAACTCAACATAACTATTTTCAGATCTCATAAGCCAAACTCATAAATTGACGAGAAATCCTCTTCAACGGACGTTTACGGAATTTCAAAGATAAAATGAGATATTTAACGACAACAAATTGAAATTCAACGATCAAAGCCAGAAACATAATGCTAATCTCTGCAGCTAATTCAGTCCCAAAATTTCATAACTCGATTCATCATTATAACAAAAATTACTTCCACCTCATCGAAAATTCAATCAAACGAGGGAGATCGTCATTCAAAACAAGCTGAATATAATTGTAGAAGGAAAAGTTAGGGTTCAGAAAGGAACCTCGAGAGGGAGGCTCATGAAATCATCGGAAGGGTTCGATTGCATCTCCTTCACCTCCTGCAGTATCCTCTTCACCGCTGGATTCTTCAGATTGTACTTGTCATCCGCCATTCTCAACCTTCACCCAGAAAATTTACCACGTCTGATTAATCCACCGCCGATCTCTCTCTCTATATATAAATAAATACAGACACACACACACAAACTGGTACTACGACCTCAATTGAATTTCTAGAAATAAAACACAATTGATAAACGGATACAGAGCGTATATATATATATATATATTGGTTGTTGACTCCACGATATTATGGTTGACTGGATGAGTCATATCGAGCACGAAATGCTTACGCGTCACACAATCATTGGTTTGATTTATAATTTTTCTTTTATTTGGGAAGCTTGCTTAGAGCACCACCAGTAGGATAGCCAAACACCAATCTCGCAAACAAAATCCTACTTTAGTAATACAACAAGTTAGCTAAAATTGTGAGACCCAGCATTAGATAGCTAAGTGGTTGGCTAAATCCGGCCAACCACATAGCTATCCAAATATAATTTTTTATTTATTTTTGTCTTTTCTTATATAAAAATGCGTGCCATGTATATATATATATATATATATATATATATATATATATGTGTATCATTTACTTAAATGTCAATAACTTTCACTACAAATTGAATTTTTTGATGAAACTAATTCTGTTAGAAAGATAATTTCGAGAGCTTTAATTTGAGTACTACTTAAGCTATTTTTTGACTTAAAACGAAAAAATTATAAATTTTTCAAGTTAAAAAAGTATAAAAAAAATTAATATAAATATGTATATACATAAAATTTTATATTAATTTAATTGTGTAAGATTATTTAATTGTGTGGGTAGTGAAAATCTGGAGAACCTGTTGTGGAATCAAAATTTAGAGATTATGATGTGGCTGGCTAAAATTCAAATTTGGAGAACCTGTTGTGGAGTCAAAATTTAGAGATCCTGACATGATGATGTGGCTGGCTAAAATGTTGAGGTGGCTAGCTAAAATTCAAATTTGGAGAACCAAATTTGGAGATCCCATAGTGGATGCTCTTAGAAGTAAAACAGGGATATTTTAGTTGGCTAGGCTTATTTTGCTATTAGTCTTGTTCACCATAAATATTGGGCCACTTTTGGTGGTGGCAGGGATGACAGCGGCACGACTTTAGGATGAAGGGACCCAGCACCTACGGATTTTTGTCCCGTTCCGTCTCTAGTGGAGGAGATTTGGTATGCTCCTAATAGGAGTAGGAGCGGGTATGATTTTTTTAAAAAAATTGCCTAGTACCCGCCCCGTTTATATATATATATATTGAAATAATGTGCCATTTCTTTTATTATTATATTAGTTATATAAATATAGTATACTAGATATATGGCAGCCACTAGGATTTATTCTCTTCAATAAAAAATGATTTTCAAATTTCATTCATCGGTCTGAATGAACAACAAAACGAGAAAGAGAGTTAAAGAGAACTTAGAAGGTGTTTGAAACCCTAGAGATCTCTCGGAGTGTTGTATCGTCGTTTGGGTACATTTAGCCTAAATATCAAATTCAAAGCAAATAAAGTAAATGATTTTATGAATTCTGTTATTCATCTCTTTCTTTAAACAGGACAGTGGTGGTATACTTATCACAAACTAGTTAGGGTTTTTAATGGGAGATGGATTGAGTATTTCCTTGACGGGACGGGGTAGGGTTTTGGCATACTCGCCCCGTTGCCATCCTACCAACACCATTCATATTCCCGTTTAACAAAACTCTTTTATTTTCATCCAAAACTAACTCTCTCTCTCTCTCTCTCTATATATATATATATATATATATTATATTATCTATACTATTATTAAAAGTACAATGTGTTTCAAATCATTTAGTGATATAAAAACTCTTTTATTGATAAACTCTTTTATATTCTTTTATTGATAAACTCTTTTATTATAGTTATATAAAAACTCTTTTATTAATACACTCTTCATTTATTAAAATAGAGACACAAAAATAAACAATTAGGGTAGAATACTAAGGATAATAGAATTCACCATAAACCATTGGGAGACATATTTAAATGTATATTACAAGAGATTCAATGTGAAAGTATTCTTTTATTATAGTTATATAAAAACTCTTTTATTAATAAACTCTTCATTTATTAAAATAGAGACACAAAAATAAACAATTAGGGTAGAATACTAAGGATAAAAGAATTCACCATAAACCATTGGGAAACATTTTTTAGATAATAGAATTCATTGTAAACCATTGGAAGACATATTTTGATGTATATTACAATATATTCAATGTGAAAGTATTCTTTTATTAATAAACTCTTTTATTATAGTTATATAAAAACTCTTTTATTAATACACTCTTCATTTATTAAAATAGAGACACAAAAATAAACAATTAGGGTAGAATACTAAGGATAATAGAATTCACCATAAACCATTGGGAGACATATTTAAATGTATATTACAAGAGATTCAATGTGAAAGTATTCTTTTATTATAGTTATATAAAAACTCTTTTATTAATAAACTCTTCATTTATTAAAATAGAGACACAAAAATAAACAATTAGGGTAGAATACTAAGGATAATAGAATTCACCGTAAACCATTGGGAGTCATTTTTTAGATAATAGAATTCACCGTAAACTATTGGGAGACATATTTAGATGTATATTACAATAGATTCAATGTGAAAGATTGTTTTAAGACTCTCCCTCATTTTTTCTTACTTGTATCTCTTTTTTTTTTTTCTTTTCCAATCAATAAAGTTTTGCAGATTATTCTAACCTTTGATTATGTAAATTTGTTATATTTGTTTTTTTGTTGGATGGATTTTATTTTATGAGTTACAATAATAATAATAATAATAATAATCATAATAATAATAATATAGTCTCACTTTATTCTTTTAATTTTGTCAGGTTTATGGAGTGATAATCGTGGAGGCTGCTCTTTGATGAATAAGTGGGTTGGTTTATAACGTGTTCTATGAATGGAAAATGATTTTGAGGAAGAAGGTATAAGTTGTTTATGGTTTACTGGTAATTCATATTCTTTGAGATATTTTAGAATAATTTGATTAGTGTCGGTATAAGCTGTTTATGGTTTATTGATTTATTACAGTATATTCTTTGAGATAGTTAGGAATAATTTTATTAGTGTCGTTAATAGTGTCAAATAGTGTATGCAAGTTATACTCATTATATATTAGTTGTATACAATTCTATACCAAGTCACTAAAAATAATGAGTCTATTCTGTTACTCTAAAACTCATAATTATAACTAAAATTGTCTATTTCAATGTATGAATATGAAGATATTGTGTTTGACTTTATAACGTGCTACTGTAACTAATAAATACAAAATTTTGCAATATAACTTCAATATAAGCAAACCAAATTGATTTAGGTGTTCTTTTTAAAACATGTATTTTTGCATTGATTTTTTTTTTGTTTAAATTTATTTATTTATTTATTTTTTGAAGGCATCACTTTACTTTAGTGCAATATTTTTTCAACGAGTATCCTCACACAATTAATATTTTTTTTAGTTTTAGCATGCATCAAAATTTTATTTTATTCTATATTATAAGATTTTATCCTAAAAGATATATACATAAGTGACAAAAATTATGGTAGGTAGGTATTCTACTCCATTCAAATATTATAAAACGTCATAATTCCATTTATCAATTTAATCTCTCTCTTGAAATTTTGTAAGCAAAGAAAACCCATAAACTGGCGATTTTTGAAAAAAAAAAAATATTTTTTCAATATTATTTATTTCAAAGGGGTGTTAATTGGATTGGTAATTGAATTGAAGAACTATATTTTTAAAGTTTTATTCTGAAGATATGATTACTAAATTGTTTAGAATTGTTTGAGCCACACTTTTTCTAATAGGAGAAACTAAAGTATATTTCTAATATATTGGAATTTTAAAATATAATGATAATTTATCGTGTAATGTTGTTGCAAACTAATTCGTTAATGACTTCCGTAATATTTTAGAATTGGTAATTGAATTGAAGAACTATATTTTTAAAGTTTTATTCTGAAGATATGACTTCCTTAATATTTTAAATAATATTGTATTAGTTTATAACAAAAATATATTACAAAATTCATGATTGAGAACCTCCTGTTGCTTTGCCTATCATAATTTGCTTCTATAGGTTAATACTAACATATATATACACACACACACACACATACAATAAAACCTCTATAAATTAATAGCGTTGGGACCACATAAATTCTATTAATTAAACAAGATATTATTTCATCGATAAATTAATAAGTTATTAATTTAACAAGATATTTTATATGCATTTTTTTTTCAAAACAAGAGTTTATTATTATTAACCTTGTTAAATTTATCTTGTTACTAAAGTCTGTTTTTTTTTTTTTTCCCCCGGGTGACTGATCTTCTAAGAAAATTTATTATTCCCACTATAATTTGATCCAATGCAAGACTAGCCCAAAGATAAAGGAAAAAGAAACTTAGGAAGGTATTAAATTCATAATTTTCTTAGTTTTAGACTAAATTATGTTGATCCTCTAATGAAATTTATTCCTCCCGCTAGAATTTGATCCAATATAAGCCCGAAAAAATAAAGTTAAGAAGGTATTTAAATTTTATTTGATTTTATTTAAAGTATTTTTTTATATTATGTTACATTAATATAAATAAAAGTTCCCACGTGCATTGCACGTGCACCTACACTAGTATTATTAAAAGTACAAATTATTTCAAATCATTCACTTTTATGCAAATTCTTCAACTAATACACTCATATCTCTACCATAACTCTCAACTCCTCTTAACATAATTTTTATAATAATTCTTCAATACACTTCTATCCCTACTCTAACTCTCACAATTTTGTTTTTACGTTAACATAACTTTTATAATAATTCTTCAATACATTCATATCCCCAATCTAACTCTCACATTTTTTTACGTTCATTTTTTGTCACAATTCTCAATTTCAGATACAAACCTGGTTTTGTCATTTATTTTATTTATTTATTTATTTTTTTACCTTCTTCATTTTTTTTTGTCACAATACACTCCTATCTCTACTCTAACTCTCAACTCCTCTTACCATCACTTTTATAATAATTCTTCAACTAATACACTCTTATCTCCACTCTAACTCTCACAATTTTTTTTACATTCATTTTTTTGTCACAATTTCACTTTTTTATTTTATGTTCATTTTTTTGTCACAATTCCCAATTTTAGATACAAACCTGGTTTTATCATTTATTTAATTTATTATTATTATTTTTTACCTTCTTCATTTTTTTGTCACAATTCACTCATATCTCTACTCTAACTCTCAACTCCTCTTACCATCACTTTTATAATAATTCTTCAACTAATACACTCTTATCTCCACTCTAACTCTCACAATTTTTTTTACGTTCATTTTTTTTGGTCACAATTTCACTTTTTTATTTTACATTCATTTTTTGTCACAATTCCCAATTTTAGATACAAACCCGGTTTTATCATTTATTTTATTTAATTTATATTTTTTTTACCTTCTTCATTTTTTTGTCACGATACACTCCTATCTCTCAACTCCTCTTACCATCACTTTTATAATAATATTTCAATTAATACACTCCTATCTCCACCCTAATTCTCACAATTTTTTTTACGTTCATTTTTTTTTTTGTCACAATTTCACTTTTTTTTGTCAATCTTTAGCCAATAAAATTTGGTTGCTCTAAAAAATCTAAATTTTATTTAATTTTTTATTTTTATTTTTTTTTACCTTCTTCATTTTTTTTTGTCACCATTTCACTTTTTTTGGTCACAATATTTTTTACGTTGTTATGTTATTCTTCAACTAATACACTTCTATCTCTACTTTAACTCTCAACTCCTCCCAACTCTTTCCATCAAAATTGTATGCAATAATCAAATTTTCTCACCAAATTTTTTTGTTCACTATTTTTTTGCACGTTGTTCTTCTAGCATCTTGGTAATTGATCATAACCCTCTCTCTTTTGTAATTTTTGTGTTGTAACATTAAATTCTATTATAATATTTTAACATTGTTACTAAAGCTAAGCTTGGTGGAAACAAGTATATAGACCAAACATCCGAAAAAGCAAATCACGAGGGCCTTAATTGTAGCCGAACAGCCGAACAATAGACGTAGACAAAGATAAGAATCGGCATCCGGGGAGGTACTGTGTCTTCTTCATAAATTTCGTATTATGGGTATATATAGCTTATTTGTCAAATGTAGCATTGGCAGCTTATCAATTTTCTTTATTGATGTCCTTGTTTTACAAATTAGCCTCCTTACTCATTTCACATTTATTTACTGTAAATGTAATAATTGTAATATACAGTTTTTCTGCCTTATTATTGCACTAAATATTAGAACAATAGAACTCACTGCAATTCATAGAGAATTGTGAATCGAGTCAAGAAATAGTTGGTCTTCTTATCATCTAAATTTAGAATCATCAACCTTTTATTTGTTTCATGTAGAGCCCTCATTTACATGTAACATTTTTTATCATTACCAGTATACTTTCCCTTCCTTATTTCACACCCCACTCTGATTGAGCAGCCATGATTAGCAGCTTCCACTACATATTCCACCTTGCTTACTGTGAATTTTTCATAGTATAGAGAAATTGCTTCCAGAGTAACGACATCTTACATTTAAAACATGTCACTAAACGGATGAAAATAAAACTCTACACAAAACAACTAAACATACAAGTTTGGGATGTCTTTTGTTTGATATTTTTAATTTTTAATTGTGAACCATATGGCATAAATCTAGGTGTAGCACACTTTGATGAAAAGGTATAGAAATAAAATAAGAGTTTGTTACACTGCTCATTATACAATATTGAAAGTCAACAAAATTATATGAAAATGTAGAGAGAGAATTAAAACCACATGGTAGACATAACCAATTATGAAATTAAACACTACATGGTATTTAGTTTAAAATTATAGTTATAATCTTATGTAATTTGATCAACTTGTACAATTGTAAATCAAAATAGTAATCAATTGCAATAAAATTTGTCAGAACTCCTTTATTACTGGTCAATTATTAGCCAAATAAGGAATATAAAATAACAACAAATTAGTCCACTTTCCAAGATATATATTATGTATCTCCAGAATGTTATTTTATCAATTAAGTTATAAAACAAATAAATAAATTTACCATCCATTGAGCTTGCACAAAAAAATGAACAACAAAAGTCACTGCAATTCATAGAGAATTGTGAATCCAATCAAGAAATAGTTGATTAGATCGTTACTGTTTAGATTAGGATTTAAACTTTTTATGTTATTCCAATTTTAATTGCCATTTTCATTTCTTATTTATTTATTGTTTTTTCAACAATTGATTTGTGTGTATGTTTCCAATCATTTTTTAATTATTATTAATCCCCTAAATTAACTATAGAACTAAATTATTCTATTATTATATTACATATACACACTATGATTACTATGTTTTTTTTAATCAATTTTCTGATGGTCTAGAAGCTCTCTTCTTCACTCTATCAATTACTTACTTTTACAAATTCTATTTTCTATTTCCTTATAGTATAAAAATTTATCCAAAAATATAAATATAAGCACCAAACAACTTTTAGGATCTTATCACCACTATAATATGACATCAAATAAATTAAAATTCTCAGATTGTGAAATTTGTTTATGGTTTGGTTGCTTGAATTGTCATGAAAATCATAATAATTTATATATTTTAGTGAGAATGGTTTACATAACATTTTAAATTTGAAACAAGGTTAAAAATGCACCCAAATACCAATGTCAAGTGACTCAGGTTTGTGTTGTTAGTGAGAAATTTATGTATGTTGTTAAATTTTGATTTAATGACGATGATGAAATAGTAAACAAGAAGTTGTTATGTTTGCATAAAAGTTTAAGTTTCAATAAATAAATAAAAACAAATAAACTAAATTTAGAGAAATACAACTTTTTTCATTTAATGTTGTTAAATTTTGATTACTGGGCCATTGACATCAAATTGCACTCTACATGCATTTTTTAGATGATACTATTTAAAGGGATAAAAATTATATTAAACAAACTCTTCTAACTAATCAATTATCTCAAACATATACTGTAGATAGGAAAAGACATTTTGGACCAAGCTTAAATGTAATATAGATATATATTTGAGTTAAATTGAATAACATCTTATTTTAAAATTTAAAATGGTATAAAAATTCTACATATATTTAATAGTAGAAAGTTAAAATTTAACAAATTTTTTATTTTCAAAATATAAAAATCTTAGATTAATTTAAAAACCATATGCAAATTAAAATTTCTCTACTGTTTGTAATTAGTTTTCTTCTTTAGATTAATAAAAACTCTTTTAAGTTCTATTTATTTTGTTTTTGTTTTTATTTTTGTTAAGGATATTTGTTAATTTTAAGTAGTATATATACCTATAATAAATATTAAAATCACGTGCATCGCACATGTTTTTATACTCTCTTTTCACTGTGAAACCTAAATTTTCTAGCGAATATAAACTTTATTTATTATATAAAACTCTTTTATTGATAAAGTTTATTTATTATATAAAAACTCTTTTATTATAATCAATCATAATTCTAAATTTTAAAAATTATAACCAATAATAATTCCGCACAATTCGCCACAAAAGAATACCATACCAGACCTAAAAATAACATAAAAAATTAAATAAAAACTCTTTTATTGATAAAATTTAATTATTATATAAAAACTCTTTTATTATAATCAATCATAATTCTAAATTTTAAAAATTATAACCAATGATAATTCCACACGATTCGCCACAAAATAATACCATACCAAACCATTAAAAAAAATAATTATACTCTGTATATAATTATAAGCCCACGTATTATTATTTTTAATTACAAACCCCCGTTTTATATAGTCTCACGTAACCTTTCCAACTATTTTTTTCTTTCTAACATTTCTTTTTATTCTCTCCGCCCTCGACTCCAAACTGTGTGAAAACCACTCTCTCTTTTCATTGTGAAACCTACATCTTCATCTGAAACCTCTATCTCTCTCTTCTTTGTCTCAGGCTTGATCTTCTACATCTCCCTCTGACAATACTCAAGTCTAGGAATATCATTTCATGCATCGACCAAAAAGGTACGATACGTACAACCCATATACACATTTAAGTGAAAGAAACTTCCTAACACTTGAAATTAATAGTAATATATATACCATATTTCTTAGACCAAAAAGGTACGATACGTACAACCCATATACACATTTAAGTGAAAGAAACTTCCTAACACTTGAAATTAATAGTAATAAATATACCATATTTCTTAGGAGCTGGGATCCTCTGCCCTAGTGGGTCTCTGCCCTACCCGTGCCCTACCCGTTCACCAACTTTAATCTACATTTCACCACCCATAAAACATATATTCACCACCCTTAAATCCAGATTTCACCACCCTTATATCTTGAAATATTTCTTAACAGTTTTTTGTCAACACTCTTAATCATGTTTCACCACCTTTAAAACATACATTCACCACCCTTAAATCCACATTTCACCAACCTTAAATCTTGAAAATTTTAAAATATTTTTTTGTTAATTTTTTTATTAACACTATTAATTCATGTTTCACCACCCTTAAAACATACATTCACCACTCTTAAATCAACATTTCACCACCCTTAAATCTTGAAAAACTTATAATATTTTTTGTTAATTTTTTGCTACAACTCATAAAACATATATTTATTATCCTTAAATTCACATTTCACCACCCTTTACCCATAAGAAATAATATTAAGTTAAGATTAAATTATTCAACAAATTTAATATGAATTTTCACAAATTTAATAATTTTACTAAAAATTTTCAAGTTAATTTTTTTTTCAACAAACTTAACCTTGAATTCAACTTCCTTAAATATTGAAACATTTGAAAATTTTCAAGTTAATATTTTTGTCAACACTTTCAATTTATGTTTCACCACAATATGAGTAAAAAAATATTATTAAAAAAAAGCCATAAGAATTTTGAATCAAAATTTAAAGGTGTTGAAATATGGATTTAAGAATGGTGATTGTAGGTTTAAGGGTGGTGAAACATAGATTAATAGTGTTGACAAAAAATATTTTCAAATTTTCAAGATTTAAGAGTGGTGAAATGTGGATTTAAGAGTGGTGAATGTATGTTTTAAAGGTGGTGAAACATGGATTAACAGTGTTAATAAAAAAAATTAATAAAAAAATATTTCAAGTTTTTCAAGATTTAAGGTTGGTGAAATGTAGATTTAAGGGTGGTGAATGTATGTTTTAAAGGTGGTGAAACATGATTAAGAGTGTTGACAAAAAACTGTTAAAAAATATTTCAAGTTATAGGGGTGGTGAAATCTGGATTTAAGGGTGGTGAATATATGTTTTATGGGTGGTGAAATGTAGATTAAAATTGGTGAACGGGTAGGGCACGGGTAGGACAGAGACCCACTAGGGCAGAGGATCCCAGCTCATTTCTTAGACCAAAAAGGTACGATACGTACAACCCATATACACATTTAAGTGAAAGAAACTTCCTAACACTTGAAATTAATAGTAATATATATATACCATATTTCTTAGTAGATATATTATTGAGTATTTTTAGAGTTATGTTCGTACACTGTCGCCTCTAGCCATGGTAGGTTTTGCAATCAGCCTCTCATAAAACTCACTGTATTAATTCAACAATTGAGAAAATAACTCTGCTGCAAACTTAGTACGTACTGTTAACGAATTCATAGCAAACTGCAGATTTCTTGCAAGCAGTAGTGTGATACAACCACCCAATACCACTTCTTTATTTTCAATTATAATAGAAAATAAAGATTTTATATCAAGTGGAATTACGAGTGATAATAACTAATTATTAATTTTCACCATTCAGCCCGTACAAATGGCAAATACAGAAAATTTTTAGATACTTTGAAGTTTCTACATATTCCCAACCAATAAAACTTCTTTATTTCCCAATACCTGCTCCCCAAATACTAACAAATCAACCCTAATTTATCATTACTCTTCATCTTGTGCTGCGGCGACTCCCTCCCCTTCCTCTCCTCTCCTCTCCTCTCTCTCTCTCTCTCTCTCTACGTCTTAAAGCATATATATATATATATATGTGTGTATACAATATTATTAATTAATACCACCGCCTTAAATTGAAGTTATTTGTATAGGTTCTGAAAGTCCATTAATATATATAGTTCTAAATAATGAACTTATCAATGGAAAGAATGAAGTGCCACACATACCGGGTCCATGATCTATACATATGATGGAGAAATAGATTAAGACAAGTGTATGTATATATATATATATATCTCTCTGGTATTTAAGTTTGACGGTGAGTCCACATTTAATAAGAACCTATCAGTGAGATATTGAAAACCTATATATAGAAGGTGTTGGTATGGGCCATTCAGGCCATCCAGGGGTCGCCACGTACGTCCACGTGGCAATGGGCCCACTTTGACTTTTCCTCCATTTCAAGCTCCATCAGCAATTTCACGTAACAAGGGGTCCACCTTTGATTTCCTCTCTTAATCGAGCCCCCATGGACAGAGCATTTCTATCGAGCTCCTTCCCAAATAGAGGATTCTAATCGAGCTTCTCTGAGGGAAAGTCTCCATCGAGCGCTTCCTCGGATAGAGGATTTCAATCGAGCTCCTTCCCTCATTATGTAGGGCATGCCTCCGAGGTGTGATCGCCTTTCTTTGGCGAGTCCGTCTCTACTAATGACACTTCGCGGAGGTCCTCTCTATGGATCAACCTCTGTTTTGCAAGGAGGCATTCCTCTCTACGGATAAAACCTTGCGAGAAGTTCCTCTCTACGGATAAACCTCAAACGAGTCTCCTTCCTTTCATTTGGATAAGTCTCGGATGGTGATGAGTTCCTCTCTACGGATAAACATCACTGGAAATCCTCTCTACGGATCAATTTTCCTAAAGCGAGGAGGCACTCCTCTCTATGGATAAAACCTCGCGGAGGTCCTCTCTACGGATCAACCTCCATTTTTACGAGGAGTTCCTCTCTATGGATAAACCTCTTTTTACGAGGAGTTCCTCCCTACGGATAAACCTCGCGGAGGTCCGCTTTTAGTTTGACTTCAGTTTTAACAGAACCTACTATAAACATTTGGCGACTCCACTGGGGAAGCAATCTTTGCCACTATGAGTCTGCAAACTAGCCAGCGAGCCAAGCACAACCCGTTGACCGCGAGGTCCCTCCGGAGCAGAGCGCGAGCAACATACCGCTTACGCCGGATAATAGATCTCGCTCCGCGGCGCGGGCTCGTTCCGCATCGCAATCGTCTCAAGGAGGAAGTACCGAGCTATCCCATCATATGGATCAGCTCGAACAGAATCAAGCCCAGATTATGACCGCGCTTCATAGCATGGCGGCCAATAGGCAAAGGGTTGATGACGAGCGAGAAGCAGTCCCGCCGGTACAAGCTTTCCCCTATGTTGATTCACCGAGGCGTTCAAGAATCGTGATGCTCGAATCATCATTTCGTGGCTCTCAAAGAGCCCCGGCTCCGCGCCACGTCCCGGTACGACGAGCACTGTTTACTACTCCCTTAGACGCGGAGCCTCCGTACGAACAGACCTGCAGGGCGACATACCCCCCCACTAGGGTCGAGCCAGACCCCCTAACGGCCCCATATGCCACGGTAGCAGAGGTTTGAGCCCTTCTGGGTGCTAAACGAAACAATCAAGTCTTGGATATAGATGTCGAGCCGTCGTATTCCCGAGCTGTAGCTGCCCTCCTTTATCCTGAAGGCTATTTGTAGCCTAAATTTGTGAAATTTGATGGAAGAAAAGGGAATCCGCGTGAGCACGTGGTGAGATTTATCGAATCTCTGGGGAGACACGCCCACGATTATAATCTTCTGTTGCGGGAGTTCTCCAAAACTCTAACAGATAGAGCTTACAAGTGGTATGTTAATTTAGAGCCAAGCTCTATCATCACTTGGGGATAGCTCGTTGCACGCTTTCACGCCATGTTCTTCCAGGCGGAGGAAAAGATTACTACTCTCTCTTTGATAAAGGAGGTCCAGGGGCAGCAGGAGGCCCTGTCCGATTATGTCCGACGCTTCCTTAATCAAGCTATGGAGTGTTATGAAAATACCAATGAGGAGGAGTTGGTTAAAATTTGAATCCAGGGGATGCAAAGAGATTACCGAATTCATTTGGTAAACCTCAAACTGCACTCGTTCGCCGAGTTGATCACTGCAGCGAGAAATTTAGCAAAGGATGTGACTGCCGCTGCCAGGAACTTAATAGCAGAGGAAAATTGAGGGAGGCAGAAGCCCGTGGTGTTAGTCGCTGAGGAGCGTAACACTAAAAGAGCAACAGGGGGACGAGCGCCTCGACATCCAGATTCATTGCCGCCGTCTTTTCCTTGCCTCCCTGAGCAGGTAGTGGCGATTGTTAACCAATAGATAGCTGATGGGTTGATTACACTTCCCGAGGTGGAGACCCTACCCACACCCGAACAGGAGCGCCATCCGCACTTCTGCATGTATCATCGCCATTGTCGCCACCCGAAGTACGATTGTTGGGCCCTAAGGAACATGTTTCAACAGCGGATCGCGAGAAAAGAGTTAACTCTGGATCCGCCCAATGTCAGGAGTAACCCGTACCCCACTCATGAGCAGAACGTAACGACGATGTTGGTATCACACGAAGAAGATGAAGTACTTGACCCCCAGGCGTTGGCAGTAGCGCTGGTGGATGAGGAGTATAGCCGGGCTTTTAATTTATTAGAGGAGTCGCGCATCAGGATAGTTCTGGACCAGCTCAGATTGTCATCTCTCGCTTAGAGAGAAGTTGCGAGGGTCCTCGTGCGGGTTATGGGCGAGCTAGTGCGAGAAACACCCTCGGTATGTGAGGTACTTGAACCGCTCGAAACAAAAGGGGCAGTTACATTCACAGAGTCAGACAAACAAGTTGAAGTACCACACAATCAGCCGTTGTACGTCCCTGCTGTTCTTAACGGGGTTGAGTTGAAGAGAGCATTTATGGATAATGGCTCATCTTTGAACGTGATGCCTCTATCCATTTTTGAAAGAGTTGGTTTGCGAAAAGATTGCCTGGTATAGAAGCCCATTGAGATTATGGGATTTACGAGCAGCTCATTGAGGACCGAGGGATACGTGGTGGCCCAACTCAAGATCGGCAAATTCGCAGCCCTTACCAAATTTCACCTTATAGATGCAGAGACCTCGTATCATCTTTTGATCGGGTGAGGATGGATGCACGAGTTCGGGGTGGTCCCGTTGTCATATCATCAGTGCATGAAAGGGACTCTAAAAGGGAAAAGTGTTACGGTCCCGTGCTCGAACCGACCCTTTTTGGCTGGTGAGGTACACATGGCCGAAGCCAAATTCTTTTAAGAGCTCGATGAAGATGCTGGTGTACCCACAAAATTCCGCGCTACTCCGCTACCCAAGTGGAAGGATTTACAGCCCGAGCCCGAACGGAGCACGAAGAAGCTGAAGTCGAACCCTGACAAGTTCGAACCCCAAAAGGCTGAGGCAAAGCTCGCGGTACCCCCACGTAAAACGGCATACACCGTCAAACGTTACTTTCTCCTGGATGGAAGAGTGGCATATTGTTCGTGACGGTGCGAGGGGTCCGAGTTCCTCCCCGGAATATCTGATCCCTTCGAGGCCAATAAAAGTTAGGCGACACAAGAGCTTCATGACGCGTCAGAGCTCGAGGAAGTTGACCTGGCTGATGATGGAGCCCCGTGGATTACATATGTGTGTAAACATTTGAAGGAAGAAACGCGAGACTTGATGGTACTGTTACTCAAGAAGTATAGAGATGTTTTTGCCTGGACATATGAAGAAATGCCAGGATTAGACCCTTGGTTGGTCTCTCATCACCTCAATATTTGGCACAGCGCCACACCAATTAAACAATCTTCGAGGAATTTCAGGCCAGAGTTAGAGCTTCAAATCAAAGAGGAGGTGCAGAAGCTCCTAGCCGCAGGTTTTATCAAACCCACTTTACATCCTACTTGGCTTGCCAACATTGTACCAGTGAAGAAAAAGAACGGTAAAATTCGGGTGTGTGTAGACTTTCGAGATTTGAACGCCGCATGCCCAAAAGATGATTTTCCATTACCAAACATTGACACTATGATAGACTCCGCGGCGGGTCTTAAGATGTTTTCATTCATGGATAGGTACAGCGGGTACAACCAAATTAGAATGGCCAAGGAAGATGCGGAGAAGACAGCATTTTGAACTCCTTTGGGCAACTTCTATTTTACAGTAATGCCGTTCAGTTTGAAGAATGCAGGTGCAACCTACCAGTGAGCTATGATAGCTATCTTCCATGATATGCTTCATCAAAACGTGGAAGATTATATTGACGACTTGGTGGTCAAATCACATCATCGAGATGCACACCTTATCGATTTGGAGTGCGTCTTTCGCCGATGCCGGGCTTATAGTTTGCAAATGAACCCTTTTAAATGTGCTTTCGAAGTTAGCGCAGGGAAATTCTTGGGATTCGTTGTGCACGAAAGGGGAATCTTTGTTGATCGCACGAAAGCGAGGTCTGTTCTAGACATGCCTCACCCTCAGACCTTAAAGCAGTTGAAGAGCTTTATTAGAAAAGTTTCCTATCTTCGGTGTTTTATTCCTGCCTTGGCAGAGATGTCTCAGTCGTTCGGCTCGCTAACAAAGGGAAAAAGGGCCCTTTCGTTGGCTCCCAGAGCACAAAAAGGCATTCGAGCGAGTGAAGATCGCTATCTCTTCACCAATTACCATGATTGCTCCTAAGGCAGGGGTTGCTCTGAAGCTCTACTTGACCTCTACTTCGAGATCGGTTGGTGCATTGCTAGCCCAAGAATCCGGGGGTCAAGAATGCCCAGTTTACTACATTAGTAGAGTTGTTAAGGATGTGGAGACGAGGTACTCCCCCATTGAAAGACATTGTTTATCTCTCATTTTTGCGACCAGAAAACTTCGGCATTACTTTTTGTCGCACACGATCGAGCTCATGACGAGGTGCAATCCTCTGAGATACATGCTATCTCGGCCTATCCTGTCAGGTCGCATGGCACGATGGCTCCTCTTGCTGGCTGAGTTTGAAATCAAATGCGTCACTCCTAAGGCCATTTTGAGCAAGGCTCTGGCGGACCTCATTGCTCAGTTTCCTTCGGGGGAGCTCGGGCCACTAGATGATGATCTGCCAGGTGAGGAGCTGAATTGCTCATGCTTGGCTAAAGCCGAGGAGGAATGGACTTTAGCCTTCGATGGGTCCTCGACCTCCAGAGGAGGAGGAGCCGGAGTGGTCCTGACGGCCGAGACCGGTGAAAAGAAAAGTCTTTCATATAAACTCGACTTTGCGTGCACAAACAATGAGGCAGAATACAAGGCTTTCATCCTTGGTCTCTTGGCTGCGTGAGAGCTTGGTATCAAAAGGTTACGAGTCAAAGGGGACTCGAAATTGGTGATAAAGCAAACCAACGGGGAGTACGCTGTGCGAGAGCCATCCTTGGCGGCTAATAGAGGCATACTTCAGAAATTGAGCCAGAGTTTCGAGGAGCTGTTAGTGGAGTACGCACCTCATTCTAATAATCGTCATGCTGACGCGTTGGCAACTTTGGCATCCAAGATTGAAATTTTGAACGAGGTCATTTCGATACAAATTCAAAAGAAGACCTCTCCGTGTCGAAGTAGCGAGAAAAGGGACCTCGGGGAGTCCGATTGGCGAGCTCCTATCGAGGCACAGCTCGGAGGGAGCCCGTCAGGGATCCCTCTCACAGCCCTCAAAGATTTCCTGATTTATCAGGGGGTCCTTTACTATCGAGCTCCGGGAAGGCTCCTCATGAAGTGCATTGGTGAGGTGGAGGGTCGTTCTATCTTGGACTTGGTTCATGAGCAATCTTGTGGGGCAGTAGAAATAAGTCTTTATAGACGACTCCAAAGACGGGGCTATTATTGGCCATCAATGGCCGAGGAGGCCAAGGCTAAGCAGGAGACTTGCTTAGAGTGCGCAGAGGCGCGAGACAAGCTTGAATGTTTCGTAACTTCGGAGGACCAGGATTGGCGAGCTCCGTTCTTTGTTTTCTTCCAAACGGGGACGCTGCCTCTGGATCGTATTGATGCTTTAAAGATAAAAAGAAGAGTTAAACGATTCGAGTTGATCACGGGCTAACTTTTTAAAATAGGATTTGGCGAAAGAATCCTTCGATGCCTTAGAAAAATCGATACCCAGCACGTCATGGAAGAGTTGCATGATACGGAGCATCAAGGAGGTGTGAAGCTCTATACGCATCTCATAAGGTTGGGATATTACTGGCCCACCATGGAGAGGGATTGCAAGGAGCATACCAAACGTTGTCGATCGTGTCAAATTCATGATCATCGAATCCACGCTCCTGCTACAGAGCTTCATTCGATTATTACCCCGTGGCCATTTCATACTTGGGGTATGGATTTGATTGGACCAATCTCGCCCAAGTCGAAAGGAAATATGTGGATCCTCACCGCAACTGAAATGTATACAAAGTGGGTAGAAGCAATACCTCTAAAGAAAGCTACAGGTCCAGCTATAGCTAACTTTATAAAGGAGCACATTATTTGCCATTTCAGGATTCCGAGGGTAATTTTGAGTGACAATGGGATGTCTTTCGTCAATAGTCAAGTAGGGCATTTGATGGACCAATACGACTTCCTTCATCATAGATCTACCTCGTATTATCCCCAGGGAAATGGACAGGCTGAAGCTACCAATAAGATTTTGCTTCGAATCCTCAGTCGGACTCCGGAGGATTTCCAGCACAAATGGGCCGACCACCTCATCCTCGCCTTATGGGCCTATCGGAGTTCATCCAAACGATCTACACTTGCTTCACCGTTCTCACTTGTATATGGGATCGAGGCTGTATTGCCAGCCGAGCTTGCTGTCCTCTCAGCGAGTCTCACTGAACGAAGTCAGTTAGAGCGCGAAGTAGAGCTCGAAGTGTTGGACGAGCGTAGAGAGCGAGCAAGTGATCACACGAAGGTGTATCAAGCAAGGGTGGCTTGAGCTTACAACGCTTTGGTAAGACCTCGAAGTTTTAGAGAAGGTGATCTAGTTTTAAAAGCCGCCCCTCATGTAATGAGAGGCCTCGCAGCTCCAAAGTTTACACCTAAATGGGAAGGACCTTATGAAGTCAAGCAATCGTTCGAGGCTGGATATTACAAAATAGGCGAGCTAGTAGCTGAAATGGTGACAGCCGTGTTAAATGTCAAGTGGCTTAAGGCGTATTTTAGTTAGAATGATAAGGTTGCCTTAGCTTGATCTATGTGGTGCATTAGTTCCTTTTTGAATTTTGAGCATTAAAATAGACAAGTTGTGTAAACTTTTGGACCTTCTAATGATAGTGCAACGTTTGTTCTTCAAGCTCATGAGTTGAATAAGGAATGTTGCATGAATAAGTTCGTACCAAAAGCAATATGTACATACACAAATAGCAAAAGGAGATCTTTCTGTATTGCAAATCAAACGTTTGTGTACAAAAGAGCATGCATTGCTCGAAAATAAAAAAGCTTGTGTACAGAGGACTGTGTATAAAAAACTAGGTATACATCAGACTAGGGAAGCTCTGTAGGAGACATCTCGACAGGCCCCATTCTGGCCATCACAACATCAATGTCGAGCTTCAACTGCTCGATGTCAGCTTGGTCTTTCTCGATCTCAGCTTTGTAATTTCTAACCCCTAGCTCGAGCTCTTTTAACTTCACCTCTTTAACCTGAAGAAGGGCTTCTTTATCGCCAAGTTGATCACGCAGGCCGCGAAGGTGCCTCAGTTCAACCTCTCTTTGCTCGTACCTCCTCACCCTTTTGAGCCCCTATTTCAGCCATTCTATTTTTACTTGAGCCCGTTCAAGAACCCGAACGATACCGTCAAGTTGGTCAAAGTTCGAGGCATCGAGATGTTTGGTCGAAGCCTGGCGAAGAAGTAGGACTCCTCGGCATAACTTGTTGTATACAAAGACTAAAAATTCTGCATCGGAGTCCAAGTATTCGAAGGTCTCCGAGTGGTCAGCCTTCAGTTGAGCAAGGAGTAGAGCACGAGAAGGCGTGACGAGGGCACCCCCCCATGGTTCTAAAGAGCCTTCAACACTTGGCAAATTTCCAAAAAGATTGCCTTCAGGTAAGGGAATGGTAGCAGGGGTTAAGGCCAAAGTCATTTCAAGTGCAGGAGGGGGTCTGGGCTCCGAGCTAGCCCCAGCCGGGCGAGAGCCTACATTCTGCCCCAGCCTGGGACTCACCAACCTTCCAAGAGGTCGGGGAGTGGTAATGTTGCCAAAGGTCTGGGGAGCAGAAAAAGTTAACTGCCCAGAAGGTCTAAGAAGCACGAGACGCCTTTGAGGAATGGCTGGTGTAGAAGAAATCATGGCGTTAGTGCTCGGAGGAGCTACGGGGGAAGTTAGGGGGCTCGCTAAGGGATCACAAGTGGAAGGCTCCACAGTGGCCTTTGGGAAAGAAGGCAGAACCTCAACACTGGGGCTTTCCCCCACCTGGTCACCTATTCTATCCCCAGAGTTTGATTCTAGGGATTGGAAGGAACCCTCTGCATCCTCCCCAGCAGCTTGACCATGACTAGGGGGCTCCTCGATAGCCTAACTTTGAGGAAGAGGCTCGATGACTTCATCCTCGCCATTCCCAACTCGAGTTAAGGCCTCCCGGAATGCTAATGATTCTCTGACGAGGCCCTCAAAGGGGACATCTTTGTCCACTGAAAACAATCAAGGAATGAAATTTTTTTTTAGTGAAACAAGGTGATACATTTTGCAAAAAAAGGGGATGTCATATCTTCTCACCTGCGCCTATACTTAGTGGTGAGAAGCTGTCCTCACTGTCTGTTTCATCTCGAAGAGACGTTTGCACTTGAATCAACTCTTTTCCTCGCCCATGCCTGGGAAGGCTAAGAAGTGCTTCAGCGCTCGTAAGAGGGGCGAGCTCATCCAGTAACCCTCTCAGGTTTTGTTCTGAAGAGTTGGGCAATATCCCCACTGAGTTAAGGTTATCCTGGGGAACTTCTAGGCCACCAGCAGGGGGGGCGCTCGAAATCGGTAATGTTTGAGCCCTTGAAGTGGCCTCAGATATTCGAGGAGGAGGAGGGGGAGAGTCCAAAGGATTTGCCGAGGTGGCGACTGTCTGTGCAAACTAAAGCAATAGTTAAATTTTTTTAACGCTGTTTGAGGTCAAATCAAGGAAATGCATTTTGTGTTATGATGGTTTGAGTCTGTTTACCTTTGCTTTTTTTGAGGAATCAGAGGCAGGAACAAAAGAGGACACACTGGCCTCAGCTCGACGTTTACCCTGTCCAACACCTTGAGAAGCTGTGGGAACTCTTGGTGGCACCATACCTCGAAGTGTTACCACGCCAGAAGGGGCAACTATGCTTGTAAGGGGTTGGGATGAAGTATGATTCAAGGCCAGAAGTCCTGGAGTAGTGCACAAGAACCCCCGAGAAGGTGGGTCAGCCTTATTGCGAAAGATGGAGTTCTTTTGCAGAGGAGGGACAGGGTGGCGAGGAACTCCACTTGTGATGAAGGCATGAAATCTGTCAGGTACACCTCGCCAATACGCCTTCGAGCCCTTCACCCATCGTCCTTTTCGTGTGCTCGAGGGCACCACGAACTCTGTTCTATTCAAGACCAGGAGCTCAACTTGATGCTCTAGGAAATGTGCCAAGGCTGAAGAGAAATTTTGAATTTTGAACTCATCATGACCCCTAGGAATGGTTTGGTCATAGCCAAATTGACGAGCCACCCTGTCAGGACGATAAATTTGGCTAACGGTGTTGGCAGGAGAAACAAAGCCAGGGAGATACCCTGGGGTGATGAATGCCAAGTTGGTGAGGGCCTCGTTGGAATAAAGGTCATCTCCTTTGAAGACTTGACCCACGTTTAAACTGTAGAAAGGGGGAGGGGGGCCCATGAAGGATCGAGCTCTGAAGTGCTGTTCCTTGTCAATAAATTGCAAAAATTTCTTGCGAGGAGCTGCCACCCTATTCCACCTGGCCGAGCGGTGGCCTTTCCCCCCAAGGTTCATACGAGGGGCATAAGTAGGGAAATGTTCATACATGAACATCTGTAGAAAGGTGGTAGAGCCAAACCAAGCTACATGGAGGCGACCCATGCATCGCTCATAACATGCCTGCAAATTATCTAAGGCATGGTAAAGAGTGCCTAAGAAGAGGGGGGCTAAGGGAATGTGCACCCCTCGAGCTAATTTAACTGTTAGGGGCACCAGGTCTGGGCTTGGGGTGTCTTCGGGAGGCCCGGGGAAAATAGAGCGAGACAGCCAAGATAAGATATAGGCTGCCAAGCGTAGAGGACTGTCGCTCTGAGGACATGCTACCCACTTGCTCGTGTCATTATGTGAGAAGTCCCTATAGAAATGGCGAAGGAGAGAAACCCAGGTACACTTCCCCCCACTCTCAGGAGGGGACTCATGGACCACCTCATTTTTCCTATTAAAGCGAGTGGCCAACTTGGAGGCAGCTTGAATTTCTGCTTGAAGAGCTGTCACCCACCGCTCCTCGACCTCTGAGAATGTCCATATAGAGGGGTCGGTTGTGCCAAAAATGTTAAGTCTCATAAGAACGTTAACATCCTCAAGAGTGGGGGTGAACTCGCCCCATGAAGTAACAAAGGTATGGGAGTGTGTGCTCCACCTCGAAATAAGCACTTGAAGTCCCACCACGTCTCTATTTATGGTGAGGCTTCGAGTGTTCTCTATGGCCTCGAGGATCCCTGCGTTTTCTAGACGCGTCACATAGTCTGGGATGGAAAAGATGAAGTCTGTCCATTCTTCCCATCCAATGCAGGCAGTGGTGGGGATGGAAAGGTAGAGGAAAGAATAAGGAAAATCTCCTCGCTCAATTCTAAAGCGAAGAATAGAATCAAAAGGGAGTCGAGGGCCCTCCATGACAGGAGGGCTCGAGTCCATGGCCATTGGTTCCCCCACTAGCTCGTCTATGCTCGATAAGTCCTGAGTCTGATCCCAAAAAATGCCATCAGGATTGAAGAAGGGAGCTGTCCTCCATTCCTCGAGAGGAGGCACTTCTAGATGATCAGTTGAGCCAACCTTCGACATTTTGAGTAGGAAATGCTCGAGGTACGAAGCTGCTAAAGAATAATTGAGAGTTCGAAGTTTGCTTAAGAGAACAGGGAAATTCAAGGCAAGAGAGAAAGCGTGAAAGAATGAAAATTTCTAAGTTCCCCTTATATAGTACGCCCTTTTAACCGACAAGACACCGAAGCGACGCGAGGCTCCAAATGAGAGGCACAAAACCGTCGCAAAGCGCAAAACACGAAGCAACAAAGCATCACCTGAATTATTGTCAGTCATTAATAATGATTTGAAGGATCGATGACTTTATAGTTTTTGAGGAAATCGAAGGGACGCCTCGAGATAGTCGAGCAAGAGGCCTTTATAGTGAGGAGCTCGAAACTTGCACTCTGAGGTGTGTACGAGGACCTACATGTAGGACCTCGCACAAGGGGGCTAATTGTTGGTATGGGCCATTCAGGCCATCCAGGGGTCGCCACGTATGTCCACGTGGCAATGGGCCCACTTTGACCTTTCCTCAATTTCGAGCTCCATCAGCAATTCCACATAGCAAGGGGTCCACCTTTTATTTCCCCTCTTAATCGGGCCCCCCTTGGACAGAGCATTTCCATCGAGCTCCTTCCCAAATAGAGGATTCTAATCGAGCTCCTCTGAGGGAAAGTCTCCATCAAGCGCTTCCTCGGATAGAGGATTTCAATCGAGCTCCTTCCCTCATTATGTAGGGCACGCTTCCGAGGTGTGATCGCCTTTCTTTGGCGAGTCCGTCTCTACTAATGACACTTCGTGGAGGTCCTTTCTATGGATCAACCTCTGTTTTACAAGGAGGCATTCCTCTCTATGGATAAAACATTGCGAGGAGTTCCTCTCTACAGATAAACCTCAAACGAGTCTCATTCCTTTCATTTGGATAAGTCTCGGATGGTGATGAGTTCCTCTCTACGGATAAACATCACGGAAAATCCTCTCTACGGATCAATTTCCCTAAAGCGAGGAGGCACTCCTCTCTACGGATAAAACCTCGCGGAGGTCCTCTCTACGGATCAACCTCCATTTTTACGAGGAGTTCCTCTCTACGGACAAACCTCTTTTTACGAGGAGTTCCTCCCTACGGATAAACCTCGTGGCACTCCGCGCTCCTATGGGGGGTAAGAGCTCGGATCACTGCCTTATGGGAACCAAGGGCTTGGGTTCAGAGGCTGGAGTCCAAGGTACGCTAAATCCGTGATGGACCTCATTTCTAACTAGGATGAGGACCTTGCATCATGGATTGGCCTGTCACAGAGGAAAGAAGATAACCAGGTGAGGTGAGCGAATCCCCTTTTCTGACAAGTACAATCTCAGCCCTTGCTCCACAGATATTTACACAGATATTTATCACCGCAAAACCTTGACCAGTGGTGAGAAAAGACATTTTTGCCTATAAATAGTGAGAGAAATGTAGAGAACGGGGGGGGGGGGGGGTGGGACAAAAAGGGACAGGACAAAAAGAACCTTTTTCCAAAATAGTAGCCAGTAAACACCAGATCTTCTCCTTTTCCTACCAAATTCCTCCCCTCTTCTTACAATCCACCTAGAACAGTGGGCTCCTTTGTGACAGCTTGGACTTCCCCCGGGACCCGCTCTCTGGCGACCATCATCGTGGAAAGTTTGACTTCAGTTTTAACAGAACCTACTACAAACAGAAGGTTGGACATTTATCTGTATATTCAATAGCAATCTTATCCACCAAAGAACCATCAGTATAATCTCCAACGTATATTTAAATAGTAACTCAACATTTCTAATTTTAGAAACATATATTGCCACTCATCAACCCTAATTCTAAAAATAATAATATTTCGTTGACTTCTTTTTAAATTCTATATATTTTTTTCCTCAAGACTCCTAGAATAATTAAAATATAATGGAAATCTAATTTTTTTAAAAATAAAAAATTAAAGGAAAAATTACATTGACCTCCCTTGTAAATAGGCGAAATAACAGATACCCTCCTGTTGTTTTAAAAATAACACTGACCTCCCCTGTCAGAGTTCTCAGAGACCCAAAATGGTGAAATGACCAATATAGCCCTGTACGATTTAATATTTTTTTATTATAAAAAACTTGTTATGTTAAAATACCAAATTACCTTTATCATCTTATGCCATATCTAGGGTGGTTCCTGTAATGTCATTCTCATTCTCTCTCTCCTCCTCCAGCATTCAATGTATATATATATACTGCAATATAAATTATATAATAGTTATACATATATATATATATATATATATATATATATGTATAATGCGTTGCCAAGAGAGTGAGGGAGATCTGTGCCATTTGCACCAATGAGAAAAGCGTCGGCTGGTAGGGAGGAGGTGATTTCATCACCAGGAACGACATCGGTAGCGAGTCCATCTACTCGGTGATTGTAAATCTATATTTGGTGATTGTGAATCAGTGAATTAGTAGATACAGAGGGGTAGTCGACAGGGTTGGGTCACCGGAGAAGGAACGGAGGAGGCAGTGGTATATTTGGTGATTGTGATTGTGAAATAGTGAATTAGTAGATCCAGAGGGATAGTCGATAGGATTGGGTCACCGGATAAGGAACGGAGGAGGCAGTGGTAGATCCGGAGGTGGAGGTGTAATCGATGGGGTTGGGCCGCCAGAGAAGCTTGGTGGGTTAATTCCGGTGTAGAAATCGGTCTGAGAGAGGACGATCATGATGTTGACGGTGGATTGGCCAACGAATCTGCAGACGGCAAAGCCGAGGTCGCCGGTGAGTGTGGACCAGTAAAAGCCCCAAACGATCTCTCTCTCTCTCTCTTTGTATATATATATCCCCAAACTATCTGTCTCTCTGTATGTAAATATATATATGTATATACCTCTCTTTGTGTATGTATATATATGTATGTATATATATATATAATTAAATACAAATAATTATAATTTGATGCAGAAGCCCCAAACTCTCTCTCTCTCTCTGTATGTATATATATGTATATGTATGTATATATACAGTGCTGTATTTTATTGGGGAAGAAGATGATGAATAGTGGGGGCAAAATTGTCCACAAAGAATATGTTAAATGAGGGTATTTTAGTCATTTCATACATTTTGGGGCATTTTGGGATTTTCAGTTCAAATATACAATGACATCATCAATTTCCGTACCTGCACCACTGACAAGGGAGGTCAGTGTTACAAAAGGTACACTGACAGGGGAGGTCAATGTTATTTTTAAAACTACAGGGGATGTATCTGTTATTTCGCCTATTTGCAAGGGAGGTCGATGTAATTTTCCCAAAATTAAATTATCAATAAAAATTGAGTACATTTCATATGGAGATTAAAGTTACTGTTTTAAGGTCCATTTATAGGGTAAAGGTCGAAAACTTGTATTAGCAATTTAGCACATTCCTTCCTATCACCAGTTTTATCCGATCTATATGCTTTGTATAGGCATGATTTTAATATCTATTATTTCAAGGTATTGTTTGGGCACATAGATATAGATTAAAGAAAAATAAACAAAAAAATTAGTAATTTTGGTTAGAAATTAATTGGCTTTGTCAATGAATTTTATTTAATGAGGACTAATGAGTTGTGAGTAAATATATACTTTATTATTTAGCAAATGAACTTTCAATGTCTATACTACTTTTTGATGGTATGCCTTTTTGTATATATATGTGAACTCTCAGTATCTATGGTGCTTTTTAGTTTGTATATGTAGCTATTTAATTATTATAATTACATACATGTTGAATTACACAACCAGGATCTACATTACAAATTAATAATATGAATATTGAAAGTGTTAAAAACATTACAACACTGGTTCGTTATTTCTTTCTTTCTTCTTTTTTAGAATCTTACTCTTTTTTTTTTAATATTGTCAATTCATATATATAAACATTTATAATTCGTAGTCTTAATAGTAATAAAAATTTAATATCATGCATGGACAGGTTCAAAGAAAACATAACTGACAAAGATATAAATGCTATTATTTTAAGTTCAAAAAATCAAATATTCGAAGAGGCTGAAAAACTTCATCTCGAAGACAGTTGGTAAATCTGTAATTGCATTTAAGGTATTAAATTACTATTCCTTTTTATATTCATTTAATATTTTTTATTAAATCAAATGATCGTAATTAAATTATATGTTAAAAAGTTATATTTTGCTACTCAACCTGCAGAAAACACATTACTTTTTTTGAAGCAAGAATTGAAGAAATTCAAAATCCGAGCGCCCCTTGGTATAATGCATGTAAGCAATGCAAAAAGGAAGTCAAAGGACAAAATGAAGATATATAATAGTAAAAATGAATTGATTATGAATCGTTTTGTGCTAGTAGCTGTCAAAGAAGTTTCACTTGAGAATGAATCATTTAAAGAATTATTGAGGGATACAAAAAGGATAAAGCGTTACGAATTTTCAAAAGAAGATCAATAGATAGTTTAAGAATTGCTAGAATAGTAATTTTTACTTCCTTCTGGTTTATCTTTAATTTTTTGCAATGGTAAGTCAAATGTGAAAGGATTAATAGATAGTTTAAGAATTGCTAGAATAGTAACTTTTACTTTCTTATGGTTCATTTCTAATTTTTTGAAATACCAAGTAATTTACTTTTTGTCAATGGTATATTTTTTATTTAACGTTCTTTTATATAATATTTCTAATATATATAATTAGAGTATCCCATGTGCAACGCACGTGCATTTAAACTAGTATATATAAATACACGCGTGGGCACAGAAACTAGTACTACGACCTCAATTAAATTTTTAGAAAAAAACACAAGCAGGAGGTGACCAACAAATAAACAGATACATTGGTTGTTGACTCCATGATATTAGTGGTTGACTGTATACGCTATATTGAGCACAAAATGAATACGCGTCACATAATCAATGGTTGGATTTATGATTTTTAAGGGTGATATACTCTAACACCTTTCCCATGTTTACCTTTATTGCTCATAGATAAAACTTATGAAAATATTATTCTGACACCCCCTATCAGAGTTAGTAGCCATCTATTTTATAACAAAAAATGTGCTTTTACCAATTTACCCTTCTGAAAAATGTCAAAAATACCCTGTCATCTCTCTCTAACTGTAGAGATCCGAATTTTTTTCTTTTATTTAATTATTTTTTGAAATAGAATTTGAAATGATTATAAATGTGTTTTAAATGTAAAATACATATTTAGAGACCTGTATGAAGGTCTGGGGAAGTTTTTGGGAGTGTCTAAACTTGAGTTAAATTGTAAGCTTATTTTTGCCCTTTTTCAAAATATAATTTAACCACTCGCAAGAGCACGAATCTTTGTAGATACGGTTCTATATAGAGGGTATCGATCCCACGAGGACTAGTCGTAATTGTCTTAAAGAAAGATTAATTCCACTTTAATCCTAAAAACAAGGTTTTGGGTTTGTTTATAAAACTATTGCATGAATGTAATAACAATAAATGTAAAGAGTTTAAAAGTTGGGAGAGAGAACTAGGGGTGGTTTCCACCACTAGCCATTCATATGTTCATAAGTGTAGCAAGCTTGGGATTCATAAATTAAATGCCTAACAATGTCATTAGGCTTGTGACCTCAATGACATATCAAAAGATTAATGTGTGTGCAAACCTATCATAATCCATCTTCAACAAGCATAACTCTTCAACCTAACTAACTACCTAATTACCTTACTCTCTAAGTGAACCTACATGCATCCAAACTACCTTATCTTGGCATGGTTTATACAAGCAAGCACTACACATTCATTTAAAGTACCATTACCTAGCCATCATTTTCATTTCTTGTGGAATATGCAAATGTTGTGCATTCATATGATAAAATCTACTCTAAGACAAGAATAAACTCCACATCAAATGAATATATATAAGAAATGTATAAGTGTACATTGTCACTAGACTAGATAATCAACATTTAATTACAAATCCCAAATGCTACAAACATGAACAAGTTTACATGACTAGGGGCTTCACCCACACCCTAGTGGAGAAGTTAGTTGCTCATGGCTGCATTGCACTCTTCCATTGGTGAAGAAAACGAAGCTTCTTAGTCTGGTTCAGCTCCTTCTTCCCCTCTCCCAAAGGTCTCTCCTTGTGTATTCTGATCTGTCTGTGAGAGATATCTGAGAAAAATGGCCTTTTTGTGTGCTTTATGGCCTCCTTTTCAACCTTGGGGGCCCACTATAAATATATATATATCAATATATATACCAATTATATCAAGAAGGTCCCCAAAGGTCTTGTTCAAGTCAGACAATCCCTCTAAGTCGTGCAAAAAGGGAGATTTTGTTGCAAGTGGGAGAGCAGGTGAGCAAGTGGACAAGTGGCTCTGCAGAATCTCGATCAATCGAGATTGGAATCTCGAATGATCGAGATTTCGATCAATCGAAATCAAGTCTCGATCAATCGAGATCTCGATTGATCGAGATCATCATCTCGATTGATCGAGATGCCTTGGCTTTAATTCTGAACTTTGCTCTTCAGCTGCAAATGGCCTCAAACTTTGCTCCTTTTACTACAAGACCTGCAATACATCAAAAACACAAAAATACCATAAACATATCTCGATAAACGTAGAAATGGGACTAACATATGCAATAAAGAGGGTTCAAATGCATAGAATTGAACACTTATCACACCCCCAAACTTACACATTGCTAGTCCCTTAGCAATGCAATACAACAAAAATGAATTTAACTAGCTTATACAAAAATTGAATCATGCTCAGTCATCAACTAGATAAAGGATGATCATCCGTTCATTTCACATTTGGCAAATGCAACAAGTATTACAGAACTATGCGGTCATTAGCAAAAATGGACTTTCACAAGCTACAAATAGACGACAGTCCCCACATAATGGCCAGTCCGAACAAAAATATTGATTCCAACCCTAAAATCCTCTTTGAAAAGTGAACATGCATTCTAACGCACGGCTTTGTCATATTTGGAGAAAAATAAGAAACAAATCTGTTTTTAAAAGAAAAACTCATTGAAACGGTTCGACATTGCTGTTCATTACTGCAAAACATACATGAATGCTTATGTGCGGATGACCGTGCAATGCTTAGCTCTTTTTGCTTTCTTGTAAGCCCATGTAGCGGCATTGGGCCAATGACTCCCAAACCAATTGGTTTTAGGGCATTAGGTGAAGAAACACCCCTCGGGCTTAATAACCGAGCTTACAAGGCGATGAGCTTAAGCAAGCCACCCGCTTATTATTGCTCAACCTTGCACACTTATACACGAATACTCCCTGCTTTGAGGCATAGAGATCCGGTTTATTGAGTGAGAAGGCTTATTGCATTTATTTTATAATGTTTCTTTTTTTTTTTTTTTTTTACAACAACCGGAAGAACTCAATCTTTAAGTTGTTCAGATAAAAACAGAAATTTACAAAATTCTCCATCAGACTTATACCCCACAATTTAAAATGCATGTGTGCAAATTTGTGCGGTTAAGGACAAATTTAGGGCAAGAACTGTACGTATTCATATTTGGACAAAAATGTAGACCGTTCTAACTTATTACATAGCTTGCAAAAGTGCGGGTATTTACAATGTTAAAGTTCTTAACTACTTGCTGCATTTACCTCGGACATTTATTCGAGTGATTTTCCTTTAAAAAGCAAGACATCATAGCAAGCATGCAAAAATATCAAGAAAAAGAAAAACTGCTCTACACTGACAATCAATACAAAGATTGAACATTGCATGCATATGCAAGTGGTATAGCATACCGCACCCCCAAACTTATATGCAACATTGTCCTCAATGTTTGGACAAGAAGAATAAGGAAAGAATTTACCGGGATTGTAGAACGCGACAAAAATGGCATTCCAATACGGGTAGTCATCCTGTAAATGAGAAGAACCTGCACGGAACACCAACTGGATACCACGAGCATTAAAAGGAACAAAAAGTATATGAAGAGAACATAATAAAAGAAACATGTACAAGCGGACAATGCCGAGATCACTGCATATCTAAGGCTTTGAACTGGTGTTTCCCAATTGACTAAGAGGTCTATGCGATAAGATATTGACTATCCAGGCACGCTAACGTATAGCATGCAAAGGGGTTGCCTTTCTTTATTAACGCCATACTGCATTGAAGTAATCTCAACAGTTTTGGGAATTGAAACCAGGCGGTAATAAACGGAAATCATCAACTGAATCGCATATAACAATTAGGCAAGTGGTACTACATACATAGTCAAAGTATAGAGAGCAGGGATATTGGCAGAAAGTAAAAATAAAGACAGTAAAGATAACACATGGTATAAAAGAAAAGACAACTGTATTCCATATATATGAAAATGAGTTTCAGTACAAGGTGTACATGCATGTGGAATACACAAAACTAACTTGGCCAACATGGCCTATCAAAAAGTAAAGAAAGAAAAACAACCGACCATAAAATAGACAATCCGAATAGATAAGTCTAGTCTAGGGCGGGTGGTGGTGGAGGTGGCTCGGTGGGTGGAGTAGAGGTGGAGGTGGAAGCTCGGCCGGCGAACAGGAATTGCAGGTCCTGCCGGAAGGCTCGGAACTAGTCTAAAATTGCCCTCTGACCCTGTGCCAGAGATGTAATGTCTGTCCGAATGCCTGCCAGCTGACTCTGCGTCACCTGGACATGCTCCTCAAAACCCTGCTGGAGCCGCTCTACGTCAGCTGCCAGGCAGGAGTAGCCAGTCGCCAGGATGTCATGCCGCTCTGCGGTGATATCCATCTCATCCTCCTCCATCTCCTCATCAGATGCCTCACCCTCGGCAGGTGCACCCTCATCCATCTCCACTGGGGAATCCATGTCTACATCCTCTGGTGGATCGCCCTGGTGGTCCTGCCGCTCCAAGTGTCGCCTCACCCACTCCTACTGAGTAGGTGTGAAGCGGGTGGGCGGTGCCAACTGAATGTCAGTATCACTGACCGGTATACTGGCACGGCTCAGGAAAGCGGGGACGAGGAAAGGAAAGGGAAGCCGCCAACTTGCTGCTCGCCTCATCTGCTTGTTGACGAGCCCGTCCCAAACTTTGAACATCTGCCCCCATATCAGCGATGGGACCGAAAACCAAGTGCCCGTGTGGAAAGCGTACAGGCAAAGAGGAGGTCGCCTCGGCGCTCAGCCACATGCTGAAGAGGACACGCGTTCTTGATGAGAATGGTGTCCAGAAACCATAGTACACTCGGGCACATCGATTTGGACGTGCAGTTGTGATTGGGTGTGGTAAACACCCCACCACACATGTCCATCACGATGGAGAATAGTGTCGTGTCTGCTGGAAGCGCGGCCCTGTAGATCGGTCGACCATCCTGGTCAACCATATCTGGAGGCTGCTGGTGAGGAATGTCGAGCATCTGTGCGATCCGGCTCAGAGTGATAGTAATCGTCGTGCTACCCACGACCGTCTCCAATGTGTCTGGCGCTGTGCAGGAATAGGTCATACGCTCGTAAAAGATTTGCACCAAGCGCTCGTGCACCACATCAGTGGGCAGCACACATAATCTGTCGAGGCGACGCCTCCTGAGCTCTGCTACAGCCCACGAGCTATCGGGACGCATCTTGTACTCTCTCAGCTCAAATCTCTGCTCTGGGTGAAACTTCCGAGTTCGGAAGGCTCGCCCGGGCACATCTCGAACAGCACCGGGGGCATTCTTCACCCTCGCCATAATCTCGGAACAGTCTGCACTTTATTCCAAAAATTACGTAAATAAAAAGAAAATAAAATGAATACTAAAATAAGAATAATAATAAAATAAATTGAAAAATGAGGTCTAGTCCATGGTGCCGACACATGCATTCCAAGGCACGCTCGAATCGACTCGATGAGGTGCACTAGGAAGCAGCGTAAGCGGATGCAACCGAAACGATGGGGCCGCGGTTGCAAACTGTATATCAAGCATTCGAAACAAAAATAATGCAACATCCCACCCATACATGCACTCCTACCCCCGAAACCCGCAAAATCCCATTATGAACATAGCGAATGCACCATTCCAACCCAACATCATCGGTCTATGCTTATTATACCAAGAAATTAACAAAAATGGCGGCAAAGTAAGCAAAATAAAGCCATGCATCACTTACCTCAAGGTGAAGATGAAGATCGGCGCAAAAAGATGAAGTCCCAACACGCAGCCGCGAAGAGATGAGCATGCGCGTGTACGCGGAGAGCTCGGACTACAGCGAACGACGGATGATGGTCGGGGATGGTAGATCAAGGGTGGGACGGTGCTCGGGGAAGCTTTGGATCGCTCGGAGAAGAGGAGGGAGTCAGATGGTCTTGGAAAGATTCGTAGAAATGAGAGGGAAGCCCAACGGTTTAAATAAGTAATCGGCTCACGTGCAGGCATCGTGTAAATCTCGATTGATCGAGATGTACATCTCGATCAATCAAGATTTCGATCAATCAAAATCTTGACTTCGATCAATCTAGATCCTACTTCGATCAATCGAAATCTTGACTTCGATCAATCGAGATCCTACTTCGATCAATCGAAATTTTGATTGATTGAGGACCTATCGAAGTGCTATCGATGAATACTACCTCTCGGGACTTTGGACTTGGCAAACTCTCTGCATTATTTCAATCAATCGAGACCAAAATCTCGATCAATCAAAATCTCGATTGATCGAGATCTCTGCTTCGATCAATCGAGATGCTCAAAAACAGTCTGCTTGATTTATACTTCATGGACTTGGACTTATGGGACTTAGATACTAAATTGCTTAGATACAAAATTTACCTTGGATTAAAGGGACATCATGGAAGCATGATAGCTACCATGGCCGCGCCACCTTACACGTCTATGGCATGACGTCCGAATCGGCTCACGAGTCAAAATACACGGGATCCGTCAAAGTGACGACATCCACGTATTCCGTGGTAACTTGGTCATCCACGCACACTTTTAAGCGCTGCCCGTTTACTTTGAACAACGATTCGTCTTTCAAGTCCTTCAATTCCACCGCCCTGTGGGGAGCAACGAAATTAACCAACGGAGGAAAAGGTTCTCTAGGAACTCTCCATTTAGGCAAATCCATGATAGCAGTGACATCGAGCATTGAATTGACTTCACAAATGGATTGCTCAATGTCAAAATCATCACAGTTTAAATGATTTAGGCATGCCTCTAGAGGATCCTTAGAAAGAATAGAAGGAAGTGCTTCTTGAACAAGGTCTTCCACTACATCAACACAAAAGCATTCACTTTCATCTTCGGATGTGTGGTGAGAAGCATTAAAGATGTTCAAGCGGACTTTCATATTCCTGAAAGAGATGTCCATCACTCCGGTACGACAATTAACGCAAGCGTTTGCCGTGGCCAAAAATGGACGACCTAGAATGATAGGAATATGTCTATTTGGATTTTGGACCGGTTCCGTGTCAAGGACTATGAAGTCCACCGAAAAGTAAAATTTGTCCACTTGAATTATTACATCCTCAATGATGCCACGTGGTTGCTTCACCGAGCGGTCGGCAAGTTGCAACACAACTGTGGTATGCTTAAGTTCCCCCAAACCTAATTGTTGGTAAACTGAGAATGGAAGCAATTTGACACTAGCCCCTAAATCAAGAAGTGCCTTTTCAAAAGATTAATTTCCGATGGTGCATGAAATGGTTGGAGCACCCGGATCTTTGAATTTAGGAGGGGGTTGGTGTTAGAAAATGGAGCTTATGTGCTCAGTTAGGAGGACTTTCTTAGGAACATTATTCCTAAATTTGCGCTTTTGAGTGCACAAGTCCTTCAAGAATTTAGCATAGGAGGGAATTTGCCGGATAGTATCAAGAAGAGGGAGATTGATCTTTACTTGTTTGAAGATCTCCATCATGTCTTGAATTTTCTCTCCTTGCTTCCCAAAATGAGAAGGTTCCTTCAATCTTTGAGGAAAAGGAATCGGAGGTTCAAAAGAGGTGTCAAGATTTGGACTTGATGACGACACAACTTCACTTGCATTCCCTTTTGGATTTTTTGGGATTTTGGTCACATTTGGATTTACAGGAAACACTTTTGGATTTAATTGGGATTCTTTTGGATTTTTGGATTGCTCATTGAATTCCTTTTCTTTTTCTTTCCCAACCTTAGAATTGATAATTTTACCACTCCTTAAGGTGGTGATTGATTGAACTTGCTCCGGAGGAGCATTACAAGATGAAGATGATGGATCCTCAATCACATGAACACCCTTAGGGTTTGCCACCGGTTGGCTTGGCAACTTACCTTCCTCTCTTTTATTCAAGGCATTAGCTAGTTGCCCGATTTGAGCTTCTAACCTAGCCATAGATTGAGCATTAGCTTCAAGCTTAGAGATTGATTGAGAGTGAGTTTGCAATAAGCGGGTATTAGCCTCAAGATTGCTTATCACTCTTTCTTCAAAGCCTTGGCTTCTCGGAGAAGGTGGTGGTTGTTGGTAGTTAGATCTTTGATGGTAAGGTTGAGGATTTGGCCTATATTGAGGCTGTTGAGATTGGGAATTGAAAGAATTTTACCCTTGAAAAGAGGGACTTGATTCTTGAGGTTTCCATGAAAAAGCCGGATGATTTTTGTAACCAGGATTGTAGGTATTTGAATATGGATCTTTCATTTGTTTAGAGTACAAGGCATTCGCTTGCTCTTGAGCATAATCGGGAGATTGACCGACAATAGGACAATCTCGCACATAATGTGAAGTGCTATAGCAAAACGAACACCCTTCCTGATTTTGAGCAGGTTGGCTTGGAGTAAGCAGCCCATTTTTCATGATTAGGTCCATTTTTCGGGTTAAGGCTTCTACTTGCATGGCAACCTCATCTACCCTTGAAATCTCATGCACTCCTCTACAAGGTTGGGTGGATTTTCCTTTTCTAGTGGAGGAGTGTTGAGCTGAATTATTGCTTAGGGTTTGAAAAAGTTTCCATGTCTCATCGGGGCTTTTCAAAAGGTATCCACCTCCACAAGCGGATTCTATCATTTGCCTATGTTGCTCACTCACCCCATCATAAAAACTTTGCACTAGCTGCAATTTTGGGACAACATGATGCGGACAAGATTTAAGAAGATCTTTTAATCTCTCCCACGTCTCATGAAATTGTTCTTGATCAATTTAGGTGAATCCGGTGATTGCTCACCGAATATCACTTGTCTTTCCCATTGGGAAGTATTTTTTTAAGAACTCTATTTGCATCTCCGCCCAAGAATGGATTGAGTTAGGTTCTAGGGAATTGAACCAACTTATAGCTTTATCTTTTAGGGAGAATGGAAACATACGCAACTTTCCTCCGTAAAGTGTGGTACCCTAATGGTGAAACACACAGAAAGGAAGTAATCTAAATGCCGGTATGGATCCTCATTAGGGAGACCATGGAAGCTATTAAGAAGATTGATGGTGGAGGACTTTATTTCGAATTGATTTGCTGCTACATCCAGAAATTGAATACATGAAGGTACTTCAAATGTAGTCGGAAGATAAAAGTCCATAAGCAACTCTCCTTGAGGAGGAGGAGGTGGAGGTTGTTGTTCATGATTAAAAGGAGGTAGACCGGGAGGTTGTCTCTCATTTGGGTCCATGTTTTCAGTCCTAGGCAATATAGGGTCCCTAGAGGTTCCTCTACGTTGTCTAAGTATTATTTCAAGTTCAATATTACACGGAAGCAATGGAAGTGACAAGGACCGTCTACTTAGCATGCATTAATAGTAGAACAATACCTCAATACGCAAAATAAACAATAATATATACAAAAAAAAATGAATGAACTCAAACCCACTAATTTTAGACTTTATACTCACAAAGGGTTCCAACTTTAATCCTTTTAGATGCCCGCTATGTGGTATACCTAAAATCAAGAAATTTGAGAAATAAGAACAAGATATATACAAAAAATTTGAAAGAATTTCTAGCCTAAGAATTAAACCAAATTTAATCTTTCAGTGGCGACAATTAAACCGTAGTCCCCAGCAACGGCGCCAAAATTTTGATGTGGCTAAACTTGAGTTAAATTGTAAGCTTATTTTTGCCCTTTTTCAAAATATAATTTAACCACTCGCAAGAGCACGAATCTTTGTAGATACGGTTCTATATAGAGGGTATCGATCCCACGAGGACTAGTCGTAATTGTCTTAAAGAAAGATTAATTCCACTTTAATCCTAAAAACAAGGTTTTGGGTTTTGTTTATAAAACTATTGCATGAATGTAATAACAATAATTGTAAAGAGTTTAAAAGTTGGGAGAGAGAACTAGGGGTGGTTTCCACTACTAGCCACTCACATGTTCATAAGTGTAGCAAGCTTGGGATTCATAAATTAAATGCCTAACAATGTCATTAGGCTTGTGACCTCAATGACATATCAAAAGATTAATGTGTGTGCAAACCTATCATAATCCATCTTCAACAAGCATAACTCTTCAACCTAACTAACTACCTAATTACCCTACTCTCTAAGTGAACCTACAGGCATCCAAACTACCTTATCTTGGCATGGTTTATACAAGTAAGCACTACACATTCATTTAAAGTACCATTACCTAGCCATCATTTGCATTTCTTGTGGAATATGCAAATGTTGTGCATTCATATGATAAAATCTACTCTAAGACAAGAATAAACTCCACATCAAATGAATATATATAAGAAATGTATAAGTGTACATTGTCACTAGACTAGATAATCAACATTTAATTACAAATCCCAAATGCTACAAACATGAACAAGTTTACATGACTAGGAGCTTCACCCACACCCTAGTGGAGAAGTTAGTTGCTCATGGAGTGTGGTTCAGCTCCTTCTTCCCCTCTCCCAAAGGTCTCTCCTTGTGTATTCTGATCTGTCTATGAGAGATATTTGAGAAAAATGGCCTCTTTGTGTGCTTTATGGCCTCCTTTTCAACCTTGGGGGCCCACCATAAATATATATATATATATCAATATATATACCAATTATATCAAGAAGGTCCCCAAAGGTCTTGTTCAAGTCAGACAATTCCTCTAAGTCGTGCAAAAAGGGAGATTTTGTTGCAAGTGGGAGAGCAGGTGAGCAAGTGGACAAGTGGCTCTACAGAATCTCGATCAATTGAGATTGGAATCTCGATTGATCGAGATTTCGATCAATCGAAATCAAGTCTCGATCAATCGAGATCTCGATTGATCGAGATCATCATCTCGATTGATCGAGATGCCTTGGCTTTAATTCTGAACTTTGCTCTTCAGCTGCAAATGGCCTCAAACTTTGCTCCTTTTACTACAAGACCTGCAATACATCAAAAACACAAAAATACCATAAATATATCTCGGTAAACGTAGAAATGGGACTAACATATGCAATAAAGAGGGTTCAAATGCATAGAATTTAACACTTATCATGTGCGAATTCGATTGTATCATAAGTTATATATATGATGTAATGTGCATGGAAGCATGATTGTGAACATTGTAGTTGTCAAGTAATTTTGATGTATATGCCATGTGCATGAATGTTTTGGCTTTTGACTAGAAGGCTAGGAAGTATGACACATGGCTAGGCTATGCATGTTGAAATATGTTTATGCAATGATATAAAATGTGAACTTGAATGGATTGCACAATGTATTACTTTGAACCGTTGAACTTGCTTATCCTCCTACATTAACACTTTCAGGGAATGGCAAGGAGGTGGTTGATGATGAGCAACCGTAAGTTGAGCTTAGAGTTAGGAGAATTCTCTTTTGGGTTATTTTTGGTATTATGCAAGTCTGAGATGTGGACATAGTGCATTTAGGAATATGGAAACTTAAGTTTTTGAAATATTGCTTATAGGCGTATGTGCCTTGGATTATGGATTTATGCTTAATGTATTCAATTAAAGCATGTTTATTATTCAAAGGTTAATTGCATGGAATGTATGATATCTTAACATTTCATTCATGATTGGGATATTGTATGGATGATTATAGGTTGTTAGAATGGAAATTGGCCATAAAATGGACCAAGTGCGAGGTTGTATAATTTCCTACAGAATGACATTTTGATTGTGTGAAATCCCCATTTCGTATGATCAAAATCCTTCGATTGTGCGAACCTTGTTGCAAAATTTTTGATGGAAGTTAGGCCAAATTTCACAGGATCTCAATAGTACTTCGATCGATTGAGAGCTTCGATTATACGAAAATTGGATTTCGATTGTGCAAAAGTGGTTTTTCAATCGTGCGAAACTAGGACTTCGATTGTGCAAAAATTGCAGTCCACAACTATTTTGAAAATAAGAATGATATTGGTTATGTGTGTGTGCGGCCATGTGTGGGCCATTTGAGACAAGTGTTGTAGAATTATGCATATGTAATAATGTGCACGTGATGATTTCTTCACAATGTTGATGTGAGGTGATGACATGCAACCTAATTACCCTCGATTTTCAGAAGTCAAAAATTAGGGCGTGACAACTTGGTATCAGAGCATGATATTAAAGGGTAATTGTGATTATGAGTATAGGTTTAAGACTTAATCACCCTCAGTTTCTGGGAGTAGAAAATTATGGCATAACAACATGGTATCAGAGATTAACTGAGTTTGAATACCTGAGGACAAAGGTTAGGGGTCGAATGTCGGTATTAGGTTTGAAAACCTAAGGACGTGGGGGTAAAGGTTGGGTTTAAACAACTCTCACGTGTTATATTTTGAAATACGTGTTATGTACAATAACATGATTTTATAAGTGAGTAGAATTGATTAATTGACATATGCATATGATTAATCTTTATTGGAAATGTTTATTAGAATCATACCACCGAGAAGAGGCCGAGGTAGGGGTACGAACCCTGTTCCACCACTATTGATGACGAGGCACAGTTAGTCCAAGAGGTGACTGTTGCCATTCAATTGTTGGCTAAGACGACCAATGAAAGTCCACAAAATGAGGCATAGGGAGGATGGAATACGACAATGAAAGCCCTAGAAATGTTCAAGAAGATGAACCCTCCTGTGTTTGATGAGAGATCAGATCCTATGGCTGCAGAAGATTGGCTTGAAGAGATATCCAAAGTATTCGATGTGCTAAGGATAGATAAGGACGATCTGAGGATGTCTATGATTCCTATACAATTAACGGGGGCATCGGACTTGTGGTGGATGTCTATGACTTATACAAATGAGGTGAGGGAAATGGAGTGGGAAACCTTTAGGAGGTTATTTCTTGAAAAGTATTTTTTGAACACGGTAAAGGAAGATGAGTTCATGCACTTGATTCAAGGAGGAATGAGTGTGATGGACTATGAGAACAGGTTTACAGCCTTGGCTAGATTTGCACTGGAGATGGTGTCAAATGAACAAACAAAGGCGATGAGATTTGTGAAGGGACTCCGATTTGAGCTAAGGACTAAGGTCACCATCTTGGACTTGCCGAGTTATGCGGAGGTGGTGAGGAGGTCATTGTTGGCGGAGCCGGACGATAATGATATTAAAACGATACGAGACTCGAGGAGTCAGTCTCAAACTGTGGTTTCCCATTCGGAAGCAAATCCGAAGAAGAAGCATAAGGGGGTGCAGGGGTAAATTTCTCACTTAGTCCAATGGGCTGAATTGGTACAAAAATGGACTAGACCCAAGTCGGTTTGAGCCCAAGTATCAGTAGAAATCCCAAAGGACTAATTCGAGAAAAGTAAAGAGCCTAATTGCCCATTTAAAGGCTAAAACAACCCAATCTAAATAAGAGTCCAAACTCAAAAAGGAATTCAAATTCTTGAAAGTAAAGATAGCTGCAAATAAGGGAATTGTAGTCCTAGAAGGACTCAAATTCCAACTTGTATAAATATCCAAGGACATATGAATGAAAGGGATCATCAAATCCACTTTGAAATTTGCCTCTGAAACATATTGTATTCTTAATTTTATTGGGTGTGTGTATTAAGTTATTTAGCAGAAATTAGCTAAGAAATTTTTTGTACCTACACTTTGGCACTGTTTGTGGGAAACGTTTGATTGTTTTTCAATCCAAAACTTGGAGAACTTACAATCATGGGGGACATGAGAAGGAATACTTACAATGTGGCATATCTGGGCAAACCCCCTAGGAATCAAAGGGGGGTACCACCTATATAGCCAAACGGAGGATCCTCTGGCGTAGCCAAACGTCCAGGATCCTTTAGCATGCCCGAACGTTCAGCAATTATCTAGCAAAATGAAACTTTGCATCAACAGATTGCTGATCTCTAAGCAAGGGTAGAGCGCGCCGAAAGCGTGAGAAACCCTGGACGACAACGGAAGGAAGGGGCTAGATTGAGTAACCACTCGTTGAGTGTCTCCCATCATAACCAGCCCACCAGTGGAAACTCAATCTCGGCCAACCTAACAAAAAACAGGTCGAACCTGCGCAGATTTACCCAAAGTGGAGGGCTCAGATACAATGGGAGATCGACGAACTAAAGGGCGACCAAACTTGCTATCCAGCTAACCGAGCACTCGCTACCACTAGGTTGACCAAATCTCCCTTCAAGGAGAATATAATTAGAACTGAAAGGCCACGGAGGTTCACCCTGCCTACATTCACTATTTTTAATGGAAAGACAGATCCGGTGGAGCACATCTACCAATATCAATAGAAGATGACACTAGATGCCGAAAATGATGATCTCATGTGCAAAATCTCCCCGTTCAGTCTGGCTAGAACAATGTTACTCTCGTTCAAACAAAAATCGCCCTGTTTGATCTCAAACTTTGGCAGACTGTGCGAACTGTTCGTAGCCCAATATAAGGGAAGCAAAGAGTGAAAAATGACAATCTCCTCATTATTTTCCATGAGGCAAGCTAAATGGGAGATGTTAAAATATTTCCTAACTTGTTTTAACTTAGAGATGTCAATGATAGATCAGTGTGATCAGACCGTGGTAGTGGAAGCTTTTAAGATATCAGTCTCTCCAGAAGAGGGCTTCCACCGATCCTTAGTAAGAAGCACTGATGTGGCTAAACTTGATTACAATTGTAAGCTTATTTTTGCCCTTTTTCAAAATATAATTTAACCACTCGCAAGAGCACGAATATTTGTAGATACGGTTCTATATAGAGGGTATCGATCCCACGAGGACTAGTTGTTAATTGTCTTGAAGAAAGATTAATTCTACTTTAATTCTAAAAACAAGATTTTGATTTTTGTTTTAAAACTATTGCATGAAAAGTAATAACACTAAATTTAAAGAGTTGTAAGTTGGGAGAGAGAACTAGGGGTGGTTTCCACCACTAGCCATTCACATGTCCATAAATGTAGCAAGCTTGGGATTTATAAAATTAAATGTCTAACAATGTCATTAGGTTTGTGACCTTAATAACATATTGAAAGATCAATGTGTGTGCAAACCTATCATAATCCATCTTCAACAAGCATAGTTCTTCAACCTAACTAATTACCCTACTCTCTAAGTGAACCTAAATGCATCCAAACTATCTCATCTTGGCATGGTTTATACAAGCAAGAACAACACATTCAATTTAAATACCATTACTTAGCCATCACTTACACTTTTTGTAGAAGATGCAAGTGTTGTGCATTCATAAGATGGATTCTACTCTAAGACAAGAATAAGAACAACATCATATGAATATATATAAGAAATGAATAAGTGTACATCATCACTAGACTAAGCAATCAACATTTAAAATACAAATCCCAATTAATGCTACAAAAATGAACAAGTTTACATGGCTAGAGGTTTCACCCACACCCTAGTAGAGAAGTTAGTTGATCATGGCAGCCTTGCACTCTTCCATTGATAGAGAAAATGAAGCTTCAAGGTCTGGTTCAGCTCCCTTTTCCCCTCTCCCGAATGTCTCTATGTATGGTATATGTTGTATGAGAGAAAAATGGCTCCTTTTGTGCTTTTTGGCTACCTTTTCATCCTTGGGGCCCACCATGTCTATATATATAGTAATATATATATCAACTATATCACTAATATCTCCATGTGTCTTATTCAAGTCAGAAAATCCCTCCAAGTTGTGCAAAAAGGGGATTTTGTTGCAAGTGGGCAAGTGGGTCTGCAGAATCTCGATTGATCGAGATTTCGATTAATCGAAATGCATGTCTCGATCAATCGAGATTTTGATTGATCGAGATCAACATCTCGATTGATCGAGATGCCTTAGCTTCATTTCTGAATTCTGCTCTTCAACTCCAAATGGCCTCAAACATTGCTCCTTTTGGTACAAAACCTGTAATACATCAAAAACACAAAAATACCGTAAATGTACCTCGGTAACCGTAATAACGGGACTAACATATGCAATAAGGAGGGTTCAAATGCATAGTATTGAACACTTATCACACCCCCAAACTTACACATTGCTAGTCCCTTAGCAATGCAATGTTACAAAAATAAAATTAACTATCTTATACAAAAATTGAATCATGCTCAGTCATCAACTAGATAAAGGATGATTATCCGTTCATGTCACACTTGACAAATGCAACAAGTATTACAGAACTATGCGGTCATTAGCAAAAATGGACTTTTACAAACTACAAACAGACGACAGTCCCCACATAATGGCCAGTCCGAACAAAAATACCGATTCCAACCCCAAAATCCTCTTTGAAAAGTGAACATGCATTCTAACGCGTGTCTTTGTCATATTTGGAGAAAAATAAGAACAAATCTGTTTTTAAAAGAAAAACTCATTGAAAAAGATCGACTCTGTTGTTCATTACCGCAAAACATACATGAATGCTCATGTGCGGATGACCGTGTAGCTCTTTTTGCTTTCTTGCAAGCCCATGTAGCGGCATTGGGCCAATGACTCCCAAACCAATTGGTTTTAGGGCATTAGGTGAAGAAACACCCCTCGGACTTAATAACCGAGCTTACAAGGCGATGAGCTTAAACAAGCCACCCGCTTATTATTGCTCAACCTTGCACATTTATACGCGAATGCTCCATACTTAATTAGGCATAGAGATCCGGTTTATTGAGTGAGAAGGCTTATTGCATATTTTTCTCTTTTTTTTTTTTTTTACAACAACCGGAAGAACTCATTCTTTAAGTTGTTCAAATAAAAATAGAAATTTACAAAATTCTCCATCAGACTTATACCCCACAATTTAAAATGCATGTGTACGAATTTGTGCGGTTAAGGACAAATTTAGGGCAAGAACCATACATATTCATATTTGAACAAAAATGTGGACCGTTCTAACCTATTACATAGCTTGCAAAAGTGCGGGTATTTACAATGTTAAAGCTCTTAACTACCTGCTGCATTTACCTCGAACATTTATTCGAGTGATCTTCCCTTAAAAAGCAAGACATCATATGCAAGTGGTATAGCATACCGCACCCCCAAACTTAAATGCAACATTGTCCTCAATGTTTGGACAAGAAGAACAAGGAAAGAAATTACCGGGACTGCAGAACTTGACAAAAATGGCATTCCAACACGGCCGGTCATCTTGTAAATGAGAAAAACCTGCACGGAACACCAACTGGATACCACAAGCATTAAATGGAACAAAAAGTACATGAAAAGAAGATGATAAAAGAATTATGTACAAGTTGACAATGCCGAGATCACTACACATCCAAGGCTCTGAACTGATGTTTCCCAATTGACTAAGAGGTCTATGCGATAAGATATTGACTATCCAGGCACGCTAACGTATAACATGTAAATGGGCTGCCTTTCTTTATTAATGCCATACTGCGTTGAAGCAATCTCAACAGTATTGGGAATTGAAACCAGGAGGTAATTAACGGAAATCATCAACTGAATCGCATATAACAATTAGGCAAGTGGTACTACATATATAGTCAAAGTATAGAGAGCAGAGATATGGGCAGAAAGTAAAAAGAAAAACAGTAAATAGAACACATGCTATAAAAGAAATGACAACTGTATTCCATATATGTGAACGTGAGTTTCAGTACAGAAGGGTACATGCATTTGGAATACACAAAAGTAACATGGCCAACATGGCCTATCAAAAAGCAAAGAAAGAAAAACAACGGAAAGTAAAGTAGAAAATACGAAAAGATAAAGCTAGTCTAGGGTGGGTGGTGGTGGAGGGGGCTTGGTGGGTGGAGTAGAGGTGGAGGTGGAAGCTCGGCTGGCAAACAGGAACTGCAGGTCCTGCCGGAAAGCCCAGAACTCATCTAAAAGCACCCTCTGACCCTGCGTCAGAGACGTAATGTCCACCCTCATAGCCTCCAGCTGACTCTGCGTCACCTGGACATGCTCCTCAAAACCCTGCTGGAGATGCTCAACATCAGCTGCCAGACAGGAATAGCCCGTCGCCAGAATCTCATGCCGCTCTGCGGTGATATCAGTCTCTCCCTCCTCCAACTCCTCATCGGATGCCTCACCCTCTACGGGCACATCCTCAGCCATATCCACCGGAGCATCCATGTCCATGTCCTCTGGTGGATCGCCCTGGTGGTCCTGGCGCTCCAAGTGCCTCCTCACCCGCACCCACTGAGTATGCGTGAAGCGGGAGGGTGGTGCCAACTGGATGTTAGTATCACTGACCGGTATATTGGCACGGTTGAGGAAAATTGCGACTAGGAAAGGGAAGGGAAGCCGCCAACTCGACGCCCGACTCATCTTCTTCTTGATGAGCCCATCCCAGACTTTGTACATCTGTCCCCAAATCAGTGACGGGACAGAAAACCATGTGCCTGTGGAAAGCGTACAGGCAACGGAGAAGGTCGCCCCGACGCTCTACCACATGCTGTAAAGGACACGCGTTCTTGATGAGAACGGTGTCCAGAAACCATAAAACGATCGGGCACATTGATTTGGACGTGCAGTTATGACTGGGAGTGGAAAACATCCCGCCACACATGTCCATCACGATAGAGAAAAGGGTTATATCGGCCGAAAACTTGGGCCTGTAGAGCGGTCGTCCATCCTGGTCAACCATGTCCGGGGGCTGCTGGTGTGGAATACCGAGCATCTGTGCTATCCGACTCGGCGTAATGGTAATCGTCGAGCCACCCACGACTATCTCTAAGGTGTCAGGCTCGGTGCATGAATAGGTCATGCGCTCGTAGAAAACCTGCACCAGTCGCTCGTGCGCCACATCGGTGGGTGGCACACATAGCCGGTCGAGCCGGCGCCGCCGGAGCTCTACTACTGCCCACGAACAATCGGGATGCATCTCGAACTCCCTGAACTCAAATCGGTGCTCCGGGTGGAACTTCCGACTCCGGAAGGCTCGCCCGGGCACATCTCGAATAGCACCGGTGGCATTCTTCACACGCGCCATAATCCAGAATAGTCTGCACTTATTCCAAAAATAAAGTAAATAAAAATAAAATAAAATGAATACTAAAATAAAAATAAAAAAAAAAAATAAATAAATAAAAGAAATTCTAGTCCATGATGCCAAGACATGTACGCCTAAACATGCTCGAATCAACTCGATTAGGCCTACGAGGAATCAAAAACATGCAACCCGTGTAACACGACCCGCAAAAATATATCTCTCCTTCCGCTCTTGCAAACCTATCCCCATAACCCGCAAGTTCCCACTATGAACATAGCGAATGCAAGCCACTCCAACCCAACATCATCTATCTATGCTTATTAAGCCGGTAAACTAACAAAAAATAGCGGCAAAGCAAACAAAATAACGCATGCATCAACTTACCTCAAGGCGAAGACGATGAACGATGCAAGAAAATGGAACCCCAACGCGTAGCTATGAAGATACGAACTCGCGCGAATATGCGGAAAGCTCGGACAACAGAGAACAACGGCGGAGGGCCGGGAATGATCAAAAAAGGTTGGACGGTGATCGGGGGTGGCTTTGGAGCTCTCAGATTGGAGGGAGAAGTCGGATGGTCGCGAGAAGAAATGGAGAAATAAGAGGGGGCCGACGGTTTTGAATATATAAGTGAAGCACGTGCAGGCAGCGTGGTAATCTCGATTGATCAAGATGCACATCTCGATTAATCGAGATTTTGATTGATCGAGAATGGGATCTCGATTGATCGAGATTTCGATTGATCGAGTACCTATCGAAGTGCTATCAAAGAAAAACACCTCTCGGTACTTTGGACTTTGCAAAATTTTCCAAAATCTCTGCATTATTTCAATCAATCGAGACCAAAATCTCGATTAATCGAGATCTCGATTGATCGAGATCCTTGTTTCAATCAATCAAAATTCTAAAAAATAGCCTTGTTGATCAGCTTGATTTAGAACCTCATGGACTTGAACTTATGGGACTTAGATACAAAATTGATTTGGATTAAAGGGACATCATGGAAGCATGATAGCTACCATGGCCGTGCCAAATTATACGTCTATGGCATGACGTTGGAATCGGTTCATGAGTCAAAATAAACAGGATCCGTCAAATTGATGACATCCACATCCTCCATGGTAACTTGGTCATCCATGTACGATTTTAAGCGCTGCCCGTTCACTTTGAACAACGTTCCATCTTTAAAATCCTTCAATTCCACCGCTCCGTGGGGAGCAACGGAATTAACCAAAAATGGACCATCCCAACGGGAGCGAAGTTTTCTGGGAAACAAACGGAGGCGTGAGTTGTACAACCATACTTTCTATCCCGGAGAAAATGTTTTGACTCGAATATTGCGATCATGAAAGGTTTTAGACTTTGCCTTATAGATTTTAGCGTTCTCATACGCGTCATGTAGCAATTCTTCTAATTCATTCAATTGAAGCTTTCGATTAGAGCCGGCCATTTGCATGTCAAAATTGAACGTTTTGGTGGCCCACATAGCTTTGTGCTCCAATTCAACCGAAAGATGGCATGCTTTACCATAAACCAACCGGTAAGGTGACATTCCAATGGGAGTCTTATAAGCAGTTCGGTAAGCCCATAATGCATTATTTAGTCGCAATGACCAATCTTTCCAGTCAGGCCGAACTATTTTCTCAAGGATGTTCTTTATCTCCCTATTGGATACTTCCACTTGTCCACTAGTTTGAGGATGGTATGGGGTGGCTACTTTGTGTGTGACAGAGTATTTGGTAAGCAAGGTTCGAAGGAATCGATTACAGAAATGTTTACCTCCGTCACTGATGAGGGCCCGAGGGGTACCAAAACGGCTAAAGATATTAGCTTGAATGAACTTAACCACGACTGCGTGGTCATTGGTTTTGGTAGCTACGGCCTCTATCCATTTAGAAACGTAGTCCACCACCACGAATATGTACTCATGCCCAGTAGATGGTGAAAAAGGTCCCATGAAGTCGATGCCCCACACATCAAATATCTTAACAATAAGAATAGGGTTGAGAGGCATCATGTCCTTCCTAGGCATCGCGCCAAGGCGCTGACATCGCTCACATGAGCGGCAAAATGAGTATGCATCCCGATGAAGTGTTGGCCAGAAAAACCCGCATTGAAGAATCTTTGCTGCGGTTTTCTTAGCCTAAAGTGTCCCCCACAAGCAAGTGTATGACAGAATTTTAGAATGCTTTGGAATTCACTGTTGGGTACACATTTTCAGATTATTTAATCGGGGCAATATTTGAACAATTGAGGATCGTCCCAATAATATGATCGTGATTGGGAGAAAAATCGATCCTTCTTTTGCTTGGTCCAAGAAGACGGTATTTTGCCGGTTGCCAAGTAGTTGACAATGTCCGCATACCAAGGGATACTCTCTTGAGAGATTACAAAAAGTTATTCATCCGGGAAGGATTCACAAACTGGAATGGAATCATTGAGGGATTCAACAAGAATTCTAGAGAGGTGGTCAGCCACCACATTTTTGGTTCCCTTTTTGTCTCTAATCTCAAAATTAAACTCTTGCAACAAGAGTATCCATCAGATCAATCTACGCTTGGTGTCCTTTTTAGCCAAAAGATGCCGGAGGGCAGCATGGTCCGAATAGACAATGACCTTGGAACCTAATAGATAAGCTTGAAATTTGTCCAAGGCAAATACTACCGCAAGCAACTCCTTTTCCATTGTGGTATAATTGATTTGAGTCTCAGAAAGGGTTTTACTTGCATAGTAGATAATATGTGGTAATTTGTCTATCCGTTGCCCTAAGACCGCACCCATAGCATAATCGGATGCATCACACGTGATCTCAAATAGGAGAGCCCAATTTGGAGGGATGAGAATTGGAGCGGTTGTAAGCATGGTGCGGAGCTTTTCAAAAGCATTAAGGCACGCTTCATCAAAGGTAAAACAAGCCTCTTTTTCAAGAAGGTGACACAAAGGCCGAGAGATCTTACTAAAGTCTTTGATAAAACGGCGATAAAAGCCCGCATGCCCAAGGAATGAACGAATCTCTCTCACCGTTGATGGTGGAGGAAGTTTGGAAATAAGTTCAACCTTGGCTTTGTCAACCTCAATTCCTCTCTTAGACACAATGTGCCCTAGGACAATGCCCTCTTGAACCATAAAATGGCTCTTTTCCCAACTGAGGATTAGATTGGTTTCTTGACATCGTGTGAGAACACAGGATAGATTTTGGAGGCATGATTCGAATGAAGGTCCAAACATGGAGAAATCATCCATGAACACTTCCAAGAAATTTTCCACTATGTCTGAAAAGATAGACATCATACACCGTTGGAAAGTCGCCGGTGCATTGCACAACCCAAAGGGCATGCGTCTATAAGCGAATGTGCCGAAAGGACATGTAAAGGTGGTTTTTTCTTGGTCCCTCGGGTCTATAGCAACCTGATTATAGCCAGAATATCCATCTAAAAAGCAGTAAAGACTTTGACCAGCTAATCTTACTAAGATTTGATCAATAAATGGAAGAGGGAAGTGATCTTTCTGAGTTGCTAAATTTAGTTTATGATAATCTATGCAAACTCTCCATCCCGTGGTGGTGCATTGGGGAACCAATTCACCCTTATCATTTGGTTGCACCGTAATACCGGACTTCTTCAGAACCACTTAAGTGGGACTAACCCACTTACTATCTGAGATGGGGTAAGTGATTCCCGCATCTAGCAATTTCACAACCTCCTTCATTACAACGTCCTTCATATTTGGATTTAATCGACGTTGTGCCTCTCTTGAGGTCTTTGCATCTTCTTCCAAGTGTATGCAGTGCATACAAATAGAAGGATCTATTCCCTTAAGATCTGCCACACTCCATCCTATTGCTTCCTTGTGCTCTTTTAGCACTTTTAGAAGTTCCATCTCTTGATCATTGGTGAGATTGGAAGCAATAATGACTGGAAGGGTTTCATTAGTGCCCAAGAAAACATACTTGAGTGTAGTCGGTAAAGGCTTGAGCTCAAGTTGTGGTGGGGAAATTAGAGAAGGAGTTTGGGAAGTATTGGACAAAGGAGGCAAAGGTTCTCTCGGAACTCTCCATTTAGGAAAATCCATGACGGTCATGACATCGAGCATTGAATTAACTTCACAAATGGATTGCTCAATGTCATAATCATCACAATTGAAATGACTTAGGCATACCTCTAGAGGATCCTTAGAAAGAATGGAAGGAAGCGCTTCTTGAACGAGATCTTCCACTACATCAACACAAAAGCATTCACTTTCGTCGGATGTGTGGTGAGAAGCATTAAAGATGTTTAAGCGGACTTTCATATTCCCGAAAGAGATGTCCATTACTCCGGTACGGCAATTAACGCAAGCATTTGCCGTGGCCAAAAATGGACGACCTAGAATGATAGGAATATGTCTATTTGGATTTTGGACCGGTTCCGTGTCAAGGACTATGAAGTCCACCAGAAAGTAAAATTTATCCACTTGAATTATCACATCCTCAATGATGCCACGTGGTTGCTTCACCGAGCGGTTGGCAAGTTGCAACACAACTGTGGTGGGCTTAAGTTCCCCCAAACCTAATTGTTGGTAAATTGAGAATGGAAGCAAATTGACACTAGCCCCTAAATCAAGAAGTGCCTTTTCAAAAGCTTGATTTCCGATGGTGCATGAAATGGTTGGAGCACCTGGATCTTTGAATTTAGGAGGGTCTTGGTGTTGGAAAATGGAGCTTACTTGCTCAGTTAGGAGGACTTTCTTAGGAACATTGTTCCTAGATTTGCACTTTTGAGTGCACAAGTCCTTCAAGAATTTAGCATAGGAGGGAATTTGTCGGATAGCATCAAGGAGAGGGAGATTAAGCTTTACTTGTTTGAAGATCTGCATCATGTCCTGAATTTTCTCCCCTTGCTTCCCAAAATGAGAAGGTTCCTTCAATCTTTGAGGAAAAGGAACCGGAGGTTCAAAAGAGGTGTCAAGATTTGGAATAGATGGTGACACAACTTCACTTGCCTTTCCTTTTGGATTTTGTGGGACTTTGTTCACATTTGGATTTGAAGGAAACACATTTGAATTTGATTGGGATTCTTTTGGATTTTTTGATTGCTCATTAGATTCTTTTTTTTCTTCCCCGACCTTGGAATTTATGATTTTACCACTCCTTAAGGTGGTGATTGATTGAACTTGCTCCGGAGGAGCAGGACAAGAAGATGAAGGAGAATCATCAATCACAAGAACACCCTTAGGATTTGCCACCGGTTGACTTGGCAACTTACCTTCCTCTCTTCTATTCAAGGCATTAGCTAGTTGCCCGATTTGAGCTTCTAACCTAGCCATAGATTGAGCATTAGCTTCAAGCTTAGAGATTGATTGAGAGTGGGTTTGTGATAGGCGTTGGATGTTATGCATTCTAGCCTCTTAACTTATGTATTTTATTCTCTTAGTGATAGATTATTTTGTGATTTTACTTTGTTTTAGTGTTTTCTGTATTTTCAGGGCCTTAATGATTATTTCAGTTAAAACCGTGCTTTTGGGTTTTTAAAGAAGACATCCAAGATGGTGAGATGAAGCCTACATCAAGGAGATTCACTCAACCATTTATTTCAACTCAAATCAGCCCAAGAAAGAGGTCCAAGAGAATTACAGCTGCTTAAGAAGGTTTCGGGCCTGAAGCCCAAATCTGCGCATAATACAGTCTTAATCCCATTTTGGAAAACGGACCAGAAGTCTTATTTCCGAGCCTCAAATCGACATTATTTTCATGAAAGGTTGAACGAAATTTGATTCTGCACACTTTTGTATTTCACGAAAATTCTGTAAATCGGACTTCTAGTGGGTCAAAAGTCGGGCCGAAGTCAGCAGGAAAAACCCACCTGATTAGTGCTGCGGGAAACCCTAATTTATTCCTAATTGGATTAGGACTTTGGTGTATTCTCTTGGGGAATAAAGTGAAGACTTGGAGGCTGAATTGAGGGAGATTAGAGACAGAGAGAACAGAGCTTGGAGAGTCTGAGAAGGTTGAGAAGAGAACAGAAACATATTTGCAGAGCCATTGGAGAACGTAGTCATATGCATAATTCAGAAAGATGATGTCTTCTTCCTCAACAGTTGAAGCTTCTTCTTCTACCATGAGCGGCTAGTTCATCCACTAGGGTTTTGATGTAGCCCTAACAAAGCATCAATGGTTTGATTATTTTAATTATTGGGGACCTTTATATACATGCATAGATTGTGTAATTGTGAGGATTCTTATTATAGAATTGAGCAATAAAAGTCTTGTAAATTCAATCTCAATGATTTCTTATCTTGTCTTAGATATTTAGTTGTTGTTATTGAACTCAATCTCTCTTGTTTTCTATGATCATGAGAGAGATTATTACACAATGGTAATCACTGAATATATTGTTATGAGCTTTGATGGATTATGCCTAGAGAAGATGAACCATACTGCACCCTAGATTAGAGTAGTTAGGCAGATGGCCCATGCCAATCGAAGATAGTCCATGGCTTAGCCTTAATCATATGTTATCTTCTTGACGGATGAAGGTGAGCTTGTAGCCACCGACACCACTTATGCATGATGTAATTCCCCTATAGTTGATTCAATTAACCATTGATTGTGGAGTTAGTGGTGAAGTCAAACACCCTAGATTTCTCTCCTATTATCTTCACTATCTTATTTACTTTGATTTATTTTATTTTCCTTTTTTATTAATTTAGTTTAAAAATCAGAATTCTTTTCTTGATAAATTTAATTAAAATTAATTCCGTAATCCAACTCATCAGACCATAATCCCTGAGGTACGATACCCCTTTCGATAGCCCTATTCTGCAAGGAATTCGTTCTATTGCGAAGTGTGGAAAATTTTAATTGATATACTTTTTGAGTCACACTCACACACGAATCAACTTTTGGCGCCGTTGACGGGGATTATCTATTTGATTGATTGGATTTTACAGAATTAGTTTTAATTGGATTTTTAGTTTAGGAAATTTTTATATTTTATTTTTAATTTTGTTTTTGTTTTCTTTTCAGGTGCTTTTGGTAAATATATGCAAGGTCGTCGTTCTGTGGCTGATCCTTTGATACCTCTTGATCCTGAGCCTGAACGTACTCTTAGACAACAGAGGAACATCCCTGTTGACACCATTGTGCAAGAGGAAGAATTAATTGAAGACATGGCAGAAGAGAGGAATAACAACCTTGTTCCTAATGCTGATGGAGAAAGAGCTAGACTGCTTAGGGACTACTATGTTCCTGAGACATATACCTCGCCAGCAGGTTTTCAACTGCCCAATGTCACAGCACAGAATTATGAGATCAAGTCTAGCATTATTCAGATGCTACCATCTTATTTTGGGCTGACTCAAGAAGACCCTTACAAGCATCTGGATGACTTCATTGAAGTGTGCTCAACTACAAAAATTCACAACTTCTCTGAAGATGCTTTCAGAATGAGACTTTTCCCATTCTCTCTGAAAGACAAAGCAAAGTATTGGTTCAATTCTCTACCGGCTGGTTCTATCACGACTTGGACTTAGATGCAACATGAGTTTCTCAAGAAGTATTTTCCGATAGGGAAGACCAATCAGTTCAGACGTGCTATCACTGGTTTCTCCCAACATGAGGGGGAACAATTTTATGAGACATGGGAAAGATTCAAGGACCTTCTTAGGAGGTGTCCCCATCATCAAGTTCCTAAGTGGCAACTAGTGCAGAGTTTTCATGAAGGGCTCACAGAAGCCAACAGACAGATGGTTGATGCGTCATGTGGAGGTACTTTTATGTTGAAGAGTGAAGAAGAGGCATGGACCTTATTTGAAAATCTTAGTGACAACTCTCTACAACATGTGTCCTCTACTCGTTCTAGCAGACCTGCCACTACAAGGAAGACTGATGGGATTTTTGAGGTTGGTGTTTCAGAAGCTATGCCAACTGATATTGATTTAATTGCACAGAAGGTGGCAGCAATTATGGCTGCCAATCAAACTCCTTCTGCTTCAAATTCTTCATTGCTAGGCCCTTGTAAATTTTGCTCTAGTCCTATGCATAACAAGAGCAATTGTCCTTCGGTGGGGCAATTTTCTGATATTCAACATGAGCAAGTTCAAGCTACTTTCACTGGACCAATGAATCCTCCACGAGGTAATACTTACAATCCCACATGGAGGAATCATCCTGGTTTTTCTTACAAAAACCAAGGGGCAGCAATGCAACCATCATATCAACCTAGGACTTTTATGCCTCAACAGCAATATCAAACACAAAGTCCTATGGCCCAAAGAATTTCTGTTATTGAAGACAAGCTGACTCTTACCTTGTCTAAATTTGACAAGCTTGATTCTCTCATAGAGACAGTGCAAGCTACTGCAGCAACAGTACAATCTACAGTTCAGCTAGTGCACTCGCATTCTCAATCCATTGCCAAACTGGAATCTCAGTTTGGACAGCTTGCTACTTCACTATGCAGAAGAGAAGAAGGGAAGCTCCCTAGTCAACCAATTGCTAATCCAAGAGGGATGCAAGCTTCCACAAGCAACCCACACCATGAGCAAGTTCAAGCCATTACCACTTTGAGAAGTGGAAAAATAATTGACAATAAGGTGGGTGAGAAGAAAGAAGAAGAAAAAGTGACCACAAGTCCAAGTGCTGACATTCCTTATGAGCCCAAGGCTCATTTCCCACAACGTTTTCTTGAAGCATCTAAATTGGGGAAGCAAGGGGACAAGCTGTATGACATGATGGAGGTGTTTCGCCAAGTGAAGATTAATTTGCCACTCCTTGATGCCATCAAGCAAATTCCTCCTTATGCAAAATTTTTGAAGGACTTGTGCACTCAGAAAAGGCATTCTAAAAGCCATGTGCCAAAGAAAGTAATGCTGCCACAACAAGTAAGTTCAATAATTCAGCAGTGTACTCCTCCCAAGTACAAAGATCCTGGTGCTCCAACTATCTCATGCATTATTGGGGAGCATCATGTGGATAAAGCTCTTCTTGATTTAGGTGCAAGTGTGAATTTACTACCCTATTCAGTTTACTTACAATTGGGCTTGGGAGAATTGAAGCCTACCTCGGTGGTATTACAATTTGCAGATAGATCAACAAAGCAATCCCGAGGAATCATAGAAGATGTGCTCATTAAAGTGGACAAGTTCTACTTTCCTGTTGATTTCATTGTGCTTGACACCGAGCCGGTTCATAATCCGAAGAGGCACATTCCAGTGATCCTTGGTCGACCTTTCTTAGGTACTGCTGATGCTTGCATAAATTGTAGGTCGGGGATCATGGATATTTCATTTGGCAACATGAATGTCAAGCTTAATGTGTTCAATGCTATCCAACACCCCCCAGATCAGATTGATGTGTTCTGCATGGATGATATTGATGAATGTGTGGAGGAATTTGTTTCATCCTCTATATCTCGAAACTCCCGGGAGGTATGTAAGTCGCTTTATAACTTTGAGAACATTAATGATGAAGGGTTGTGTGAAGAATTGCATGCTATGCTAGAAGTGGATGCTATTCAGAATACTCCACCATGGAGAATTCCAATTGAGCCACTGCCTTTTCTCTCTAGCACTCCCTTAGTGCCTTCATTGGAGTCCCCTCCAGAATTAGAATTGAAGCTTTTGCCTGACAAATTGAAGTATGTATTCTTGGGGGCACAGAAAACTCTTCCTGTTATAATTGCCTCTGATCTGACAGAAAGTCAAGAGAAGAGCTTAGTAGAGGTTTTATACCAACATCGTGAAGCAATTGGATGGAGTGTTGCTGATCTTAAGGGCATTGATCCCTCAGTTTGCATGCACAAAATCCATTTGGAAGAAGGATGTAAGCCAACTAGAGAGGCACAGAGGCGACTGAACCCCAACATGAAGGAGGTGGTAAAGAAAGAGGTTGTCAAATTACTTGATGCAGGAATCATTTATCCAATTTCTGACAGCACATGGGTGAGTCCGACACAAGTGGTTCCAAAGAAATTTGGTCTTACCATTGTCCCTAACTCTATGGGAGAGCTTGATCCACAACGTACTGCCACAGGTTGGCGTGTTTGCATTGATTACAGAAAGCTCAATTCTATGACAAGGAAAGATCACTTCCCTCTTCCATTCATTGATCAAATACTTGAAAGGTTAGCTGGTCAGAGCTATTATTGCTTTCTGGATGGCTACTCTAGTTATAACCAAGTGGCTATGGATCCAGAAGATCAAGAGAAGACCACCTTCACTTGTCCCTTTGGTACTTTTGCTTATCGTCGTATGCCCTTTGGATTATGTAATGCTCCGGCTACATTCCAGAGGTGTATGATGGCCATCTTTTTTGACATGGTGGAAAAATTCTTAGAGGTGTTCATGGATGACTTCTCTATTTTTGGATCATCCTTTGAACATTGTTTGAGTAATTTATCACTTGTGCTTCAAAGGTGCCGAGAACGGAATTTGGTACTTAGTTGGGAGAAGAGCCATTTTATGGTGAAAGAAGGTATTGTATTGGGCCATATTGTTTTAGAGAGGGGCATTGAAGTTGATAAAGCAAAGATCGACCTAATTGCAACTCTGCCTCATCCAACTTCGGTAAGGCAAGTTCGATCTTTCTTAGGCCATGCCGGGTTCTATAGAAGATTCATCAAGGATTTCAGTAAAGTGGCTCGACCATTGTGCCATTTGTTATCTAAAGATGTTCCCTTTATCTTTGATGAAGATTGTGTGAAAGCTTTTGAAAAGCTTCGGTCTCTGTTATCCTCTGCACCAATTATGCAGTCTCCAAAATAGGCTGTACCTTTTGAAATCATGTGTGATGCCTCTGATTATGCAGTGGGAGCCGTGTTGGGATAGAGAGAAGAGAAACGACCACATGTCATCTACTACGCTAGTAAGACTCTCTCTGATGCCCAACTCAATTATACAACCACAGAGAAAGAGCTTCTAGCTGTAGTATTTGCCTTGGACAAGTTTCGTTCCTATTTATTGGGGTCCAAGGTGGTTGTCTACTCTGATCATGCAGCATTGAGACACTTATTGGCAAAGAAAGAAACCAAATCGCGTCTTATTCGGTGGATTTTATTGCTGCAAGAATTTGATTTGGAGATAAAAGACAAAAAGGGGACGGAGAATGTGGTTGCGGATCATTTATCTCGAATCGAGTTTGAGCCGGTGATCGATGCATTACCTATTCGAGACTCATTCCCGGATGAGCAATTGTTTGAAGTTACTCTGATGAAAGTTAATGGCCAAAGGTTGAAGCATTGTGTGGAAGGATGTGTGCCAAGAAGAGACGTAGAGTCTGTCGACTTGACGGATCCCGTCTATCCGACTTAATCCCTTCGGAGAGTCAATCGTCTCCTACGGACGTTAAATTGTAGGTTCTGTATGTATTTCTATACTTTATTTCTTTTAGTTTTCTTTAATTTTAATTTTTGGTTTGAGTTTTCTTAAGTTTTTCTTCAATTCTAGTTGCGTTTTAATGTTTTTTCTTTGAGTTTTTGATGTATAAGTTGCTTCCGGAGGATACCAAGAGGTGTACCGAGGTATTTGGACTCAAGACGGGTGAAAAATAGTGCTCTCGGTCGACCTTGGGCGATGGAGACTCAAAAATATCAAGTCTCGGTCGACCTTGGGCGATGGAGGGTCCAACAGGCATCCAGGGGGGGATCGATCGCCCCAGCCAAGGGGGATCGATCGCCCCATGTTATTTCTTGAAGATCACCACCATTAGGTGGGCGATCGATCGCCCATACTTGGGGGGATCGATCGCCCAAGGCTAAATGTGGGCTGCCCGAATTTTCTTGGTATTTAAAGCTTCCTTATCCTCCTATGTTGCTACCACATGCATCCTAAGCCTCTTTGAACTCCAATTCAAGTCCTACATCATCCGGAAAACTAATTTCTTCAATTAGTGATTAGTATACAAGAATTCAACATTGATCATCATCAACTTCAACATCAAATTGGATCAAAAATCACTAGTTCTCAAAGGAAGCTCTCACTTTTTCAAGTTCAACATCAAAGTAAGTGAAGTTTTTCTTTGAAGAAATTGTTCAAATCTTTTTGAGGGATTTTGAAGACCAAGTTTGGGGGATCAATTTGGTGTATTTACTTGTTCGATTTGGGTGGAAAAATTGCCAAAAAGAGGAGGTTGAAGGGTACAAGTTAAGTGTGCACGCCAAGTGTTCGATTTAATTCCTCAACCACACTTTTTCTACTTCTATGGCACCAAAGAGAGCAAGTCACCAAGGTGCTTCAAGTTCACGTAATCCTCGCCGAGTGAGGCATGATCCGACCACAGGTTCTTCACGATCTCGCCGAGAAGGTATTCAAGAGAGATGGCATCCAAGGGCGTTGAACTTTGAAACCACGTTTGACATAGCCAAACTTTATGGTATGTTTCCCGAGACACGATGGGGGATTTCCTACATCCGTCGTCGTCGGTCAGCATCCATTTTTGTTCCACTCTCATCTACCATTTACCCGAGGCTTGTCAAGATATTTTATCAGAACTTAATGCCGAAACCTGATGAGCGGGATGTGCTTACTTCTTCCGTAGATGGAACAATAGTTCGAGTGGACATGTCATCCATTGCCATTGCCATGGGTTGTCCTCATGAATGCCCAGCTGATTTATCTCATATCTATACTCCTTTACCCGACGAGTTATCGGTGGGCAATGTGGTTGCACGATTGTGTGCCAACCAATTTTCCGGGCCAAAAAGGAATGCAGCTTCAAAGTCTTCAATGCCAAATCATTTATGGTTCCTTGACGCTGTTCTACTCAAGAATGTATGTCCAATTGGACATAAAACCGAGAGACGTCAAGAGTTCCTTCGATCATTATATGCTATACATTTTGGGCATTGGCTGTCATTCCCACAGATTGTCTGGGGCCAGATGGAGAAATTCTATTCCAAAGTTGTGGCCAAGGTACCAGACAGTGCAAGTGACTGGGAGTTTCCATTCCCTACTATTATTCACCAGTTGCTTGTGACACAGGGGTATGTAGTCCATGAGGACGAGCTTGCCTTTCCACATGATCTTCATTATGGCACGCATGACTGGAACCTGAGTCGATCTCATATACACCAGAGAGTCATAGCGGCGCCTGGTGAGGTATCTCAGTTGGCCCAGGGAGGAGAGCTTGTAGATATACCACCACCGGTGGAAGATCCAGAGGAGATGGAGGCAGAGGAAGAGGAAGTGCAGGCACAGGCTGGTGGCCATGATTATCAATATTTAGAAGGGCAGATTGCTGGGTTGACAGCCCAGTTTGGCACCCTACAGACAGAGGTCTCCACACAGTTTGGTGCAATGAGAACAGAGATGGCGGATCACTTTCGTGACACTCGCCAAGAGCAACTAGAGATGAGGAGGATGATGCGTGCACTGATGCGCCAAGCAAATAGGGCTGTAATTGAGCCGAGCTGAGCCGAGTAATAGCATGTTTGAGCTCGGCTCGACAGTGCAGAAGGGTGCTCGAGCTCGGCTCGAGCTCGAATCGAGCTCCCACCTCAACTGTTCGAGCTCGGCTTGGTCCTGTTCACGAGCTTTTCAAGCTCGGCTCAAAACTCGTATAGTGATGCACATATTACACACAAAATACATGCACATATGCACAACAACACAGATCTAAACACACACATTTTCCACACAAAACACACACACATGCACGGATCTGTCTAAACAAAATATCCATCAAAAGAAATCTCATACAAAATTATAAGAAGTAGAAATACCTGGAAAGTCACCGATCTCGCCAAAGCCACCGTTCAGATCTCACCAAAGCTAGCACTCTGATCTCACCAAAGCCACCGTCACCATTCTTGATCTTCCCAACGAGAGAGAGAGTAGATCGGCAGAAAGCCACCGTCACCATTCTTGATATTCCCACGCAACGAGAGAGAGAGAGAGAGAAGATCGGCAGACGTTAATTGGGATGTAAAGAGAGGAGTGCGGCTAGGGTTTGAGAGTAAAAGAGTGGTTAAAGGTTATATAAGTGGGCTTTCAGAACATGGGAATTGGGCTGGACTTTTGTCTATTTTATTTAAAAAATGGCTAGTCATTTTATTGTTTGGGTTGGGCTGGACTAAACTTACGAGTTTAAAAGAAAATGCATGGCCTGGTATGATCGCACCCGTCATTCACTTGTCTTCCTTCCCTTATAAACCACTTCTGCTACGTCGACCACCACCACCGGGGCCTTTGCCGAGCTAGCTACGCCGTGGTGGGCGGAATAAATAAATAAAAAAATCACGACGAAAGGGGTCGCACCCAATATTATTTTGTGTCCCTTCCCTTACAAAACCCCTTCTTCTGATGCATCGAAGAGGGCTGGTGAAGTATTACAAACAGGATTAGCGTCTGATTCTCCCATTCATCAGCAACGAGAAGTAACCATCGGAACTAAAAAGGACGCGATCAGAAAGGAACGGGAAAAAAAAAACATTTCTCTGATTAAGACTTCAGGGCGGATAGAATAGAAACACTGACTTTGAAGTTGATTTTGAGACCGTTGCAGGTGTCAAAAGTAGCCCGGAACGAAGTTAGCTTGGCACGGACGATACGGTTCCAACCGCGCTCGCTTTTGAGTTATGGTTAAAAAGTTATCTCAATTTTCGTGAAAGCGCAGAGAAAATGGAAAATCGCGGCAAAAGGGGTGCAACACGAGGACTTCCAAGGGGGTCACCCATCCTAGTACTACTCTCGCCCAAGCACGCTTAACTGCGGAGTTCTGATGGGATCCGGTGCATTAGTGCTGGTATGATCGCACCCGTCATTCACTTGTCTTCCTTCCCTTATAAACCACTTCTGCTGCATCGACCACCACCACCGTGGTGGGCGGAATAAATAAGAAAAAAAAATCACGACGAAAGGGGTCGCACCCGATATTATTTTGTGTCCCTTCCCTTACAAAACCCCTTCTTCTGATGCATCGAAGAGGGCTGGTGAAGTATTACAAACAGGATTAGCGTCTGATTCACCCATTCGTCAACAACGAGAAGTAACCATCGGAACTAAAAAGGACGTGATCGAAAAGGAACGGGAAAAAAAAAACATTTCTCCGATTAAGACTTCAGGGCGGATAGAATAGAACCACTGACTTTGAAGTTGATTTTGAGACCGTTGCAGGTGTCCAAAGTAGCCCGGAACGAAGTTAGCTTGGCACGGATGATACGGTTCCAACCGCGCTGACCGCGCTCGCTTTTGAGTTACGGTTAAAAAGTTATCTCAATTTCTGTGAAAGCGCGCAGAGAAAATGGAAAATCAAGGCAAAAGGGGTGCAACACGAGGACTTCCCAGGGGGTCACCCATCCTAGTACTACTCTCGCCCAAGCACGCTTAACTGCGGAGTTCTGATGGGATCCAGTGCATTAGTGCTGGTATGATCGCACCCGTCATTCTCTTGTCTCCCTTCCCTTATAAAGCCCCTTCTTCTGATGCGTCGAGGAGGGTTGATGAAGTATTACAGAGAGGATTAGCATGTGATTCTCTCATTCGCCAGCAATGAGAAGTAACAATCAGAACTGAAAAGGACCCGATCAAAAAGGAACAAGAAAAAAAATATATATATATTTTCCGATTAAGACTTTAGCGCGGATAAAATAGAGCCACGGACTTTGAAACCGATTTTGAGACTGTTGCAGGTGTCAAAACCAGGCTGGAACGAGATTAGCTTGGCACGAATGATACGGTTCCAACCGCGCTGACCGCACTCACTTTCGAGTTACGGTGAAAAAGTTATCGCGATTTCCGTGGAGGCGCGCGAAAAAAATAGAAAACCACGGCAAAAGGGGTGCAACACGAGGACTTCCCAGGGGGTCACCCATCCTAGTACTACTCTCACCCAAGCACGCTTAACTGCGGAGTTCTGATGGGATCCGATACATTAGTGCTGGTATGATCGCACCCGTCATTCTCTTATCTCCCTTCCCTTATAAAGCCCCCTTCTTCTGATGCGTCGAGGAGGGTTGATGAAGTATTACAGAGAGGATTAGCATGTGATTCTCCCATTCGCCAGCAATGAGAAGTAACAATCAGAACTGAAAAGGACCCGATCAAAAAGGAACAAGAAAAAAAAAAAAAATTTCTCCGGTTAAGACTTTAGGGCGGATAAAATAGAGCCACGGACTTTGAAATCGATTTTGAGACCATTGCAGGTGTCAAATGCATTCCGAAATGAGGTTAGCTTGGCACGGATGATACGGTTCCAACCGCGCTGACCGCGCTCACTTTCGAGTTACTGTGAAAAAGTTATCGCGATTTTCGTGGAGGCGCGCGGGAAAAATAGAAAACCGCGGCAAAAGGGGTGCAACACGAGGACTTCCCAGGGGGTCACCCATCCTAGTACTACTCTCACCCAAGCACGCTTAACTGCGGAGTTCTGATGGGAACCGGTGCATTAGTGCTGGTATGATCGCACCCGTCATTCTCTTGTCTCCCTTCCTTTATAAAGCCCCTTCTTCTGATGCGTCGAGGAGGGTTGATGAAGTATTACAGAGAGGATTAGCATGAGATTCTCCCATTCGCCAGCAATGAGAAGTAACAATCAGAACTGAAAAGGACCCGATCAAAAAGGAACAAGAAAAAAAATATATATATATTTTCCGACTAAGACTTTAGTGCGGATAAAATAGAGCCACGGACTTTGAAACCGATTTTCAGACCGTTGCAGGTGTCAAAAGCAGTCCGGAACAAAGCTAGCTTGGACGATACGGTTCCAACCGCGCTGACCGCGCTCACTTTTGAGTTACGGTGAAAAAGTTATCGCGATTTTCGTGGAGGCGCGCGGGAAAAATAGAAAACCACGGCAAAAGGGGTGCAACACGAGGACTTCCCAGGGGGTCACCCATCCTAGTACTACTCTCGCCCAAGCACGCTTAACTGCAGAGTTCTGATGGGATCCGGTGCATTAGTGCTGGTATGATCGCACCTGTCATTCTCTTGTCTCCCTTCCCTTATAAAGCCCCTTCTTCTGATGCGTCGAGGAGGGTTGATGAAGTATTATAGAGAGGATTAGCATTTGATTCTCCTATTCGCCAGCAATGATAAGTAACAATCAGAACTGAAAAGGACCCGATCAAAAAGGAACAAGAAAAAAAAAAAAAAATTTCTCCGGTTAAGACTTTAGGGCGGATAAAATAGAGCCACGGACATTGAAACCGATTTTGAGACCGTTGCAGGTGTCAATAGCAGTCCAAAACGAGGTTAGCTTGGCACGGACGATACGGTTCCAACTGCGCTGACTTCGCTCACTTTCGAGTTACGGTGAAAAAGTTATAGCGATTTCCGTGGAGGCGCGCGGGAAAAATAGAAAACCACGGCAAAAGGGGTGCAACACGAGGACTTCCCAGGGGGTCACCCATCCTAGTACTACTCTCACCCAAGCACGCTTAACTGCGGAGTTCTGATGGGATCCGGTGCATTAGTGCTGGTATGATTGCACCCGTCATTCTCTTGTCTCCCTTCCCTTATAAAGCCCCTTCTTCTGATGCGTCGAGGAGGGTTGATGAAGTATTACAGAGAGGATTAGCATGTGATTCTCCCATTCGCCAGCAATGAGAAGTAACAATCAGAACTGAAAAGGACCCGATCAAAAAGGAACAAGAAAAAAAAAAAACAAAATTTCTCCGGTTAAGACTTTAGGGCGGATAAAATAGAGCCACGGACTTTGAAACCGATTTTGAGACCGTTGCAGGTGTCAAAAGCAGTCCGAAACGAAGTTAGCTTGGCACGGACGATACGGTTCCAACCGCGCTGACCGCGCTCACTTTCGAGTTACGGTGAAAAAGTTATCGCGATTTCCGTGGAGGCGCGAGTGAAAAATAGAAAACCACGGCAAAAGGGGTGCAACACGAGGACTTCCCAGGGGGTCACCCATCCTAGTACTACTCTCGCCCAAGCACGCTTAACTGCGGAGTTCTGATGGGATCCGGTGCATTAGTGCTGGTATGATCGCACCCGTCATTCTCTTGTCTCTCTTCCCTTATAAAGCCCCTTCTTCTGATGCGTCGAGGAGGGTTGATGAAGTATTACAGAGAGGATTAGCATGTGATTCTCCCATTTGCCAGCAATGAGAAGTAACAATCAGAACTGAAAAGGACCCGATCAAAAAGGAACAAGAAAAAAAAAAAAAATTTCTCCGGTTAAGACTTTAGGGCGGATAAAATAGAGCCACGGACTTTGAAACCGATTTTGAGACCGTTGCAGGTGTCAAAAGCAGTCCAAAACGAGGTTAGCTTGGCACGGACGATACGGTTCCAACCGCGCTCACCGCGCTCACTTTCGAGTTACGGTGAAAAAGTTATCGCGATTTCCGTGGAGGCGCGCGGGAAAAATAGAAAACCACGGCAAAAGGGGTGCAACACGAGGACTTCCCAGGGGGTCACCCATCCTAGTACTACTCTCGCCCAAGCACGCTTAACTGCGGAGTTCTGATGGGATCCGGTGCATTAGTGCCGGTATGATCGCACCCGTCATTCTCTTGTCTCCCTTCCCTTATAAAGCCCCTTCTTCTGATGCGTCGAGGAGGGTTGATGAAGTATTACAGAGAGGATTAGCATGTGATTCTCCCATTCGCCAGCAATGAGAAGTAACAATCAGAACTGAAAAGGACCTGATCAAAAAGGAACAAGAAAAAAAATATATATATATTTTCCGACTAAGACTTTAGCGCGGATAAAATAGAGCCACGGACTTTGAAACCGATTTTCAGACCGTTGCAGGTGTCAAAAGCAGTCCGGAACGAGGTTAGCTTGGCACGGACGATACGGTTCCAACCGCGCTGACCGCGCTAACTTTCAAGTTACGGTGAAAAAGTTATCGCGATTTCCGTGGAGGTGCGCGGGAAAAATAGAAAACCACGGCAAAAGGGGTGCAACACGAGGACTTCCCAGGGGGTCACCCATCCTAGTACTACTCTCACCCAAGCACGCTTAACTGCGGAGTTCTGATGGGAACCGGTGCATTAGTGCTGGTATGATCGCACCCGTCATTCTCTTGTCTCCCTTCCTTTATAAAGCCCCTTCTTCTGATGCGTCGAGGAGGGTTGATGAAGTATTACAGAGAGGATTAGCATGTGATTCTCCCATTCGCCAGCAATGAGAAGTAACAATCAGAACTGAAAAGGACCCGATCAAAAAGGAACAAGAAAAAAAATATATATATATTTTCCGACTAAGACTTTAGCGCGGATAAAATAGAGCCACGGACTTTGAAACCGATTTTCAGACCGTTGCAGGTGTCAAAAGCAGTCCGGAACAAAGCTAGCTTGGACGATACGGTTCCAACCGCGCTGACCGCGCTCACTTTTGAGTTACGGTGAAAAAGTTATCGCGATTTTCGTGGAGGCGCGCGGGAAAAATAGAAAACCACGGCAAAAGGGGTGCAACACGAGGACTTCCCAGGGGGTCACCCATTGATTCGTGTGTGAGTGTGACTCAAAAAGTATATCAATTAAAATTTTCCACACTTCGCAATAGAACGAATTCCTTGCAGAATAGGGCTATCGAAAGGAATGGGTATCGTACCTCAGGGATTATGTTCTGACGAGTTGGAACACAGAACTAATTCTAATTAAATTTATAAGAAAAGAATTCTGATTTTTAACTAATTAAAAAGATAAAATAAAATAAATCAAAGGTAAACAGATAATGAAGATAATAAGAGAGAAACCTAGGGTGTTTGACTTCACCACTAACTCCACAATCAATGGTCAATTGAATCAACTATAGGGGAATTACATCATGCATAAGTGGTGTCGGTGGCTACAAGCTCACCTTCATCCGTCAAGAAGATAACATATGATTAAGGCTAAGCCATGGACTATCTTCGATTGGCATGGGCCATCTGCCTAACTACTCTAATCTAGGGTGCAGTATGGTTCATCTTCTCTAGGCATAATCCATCAAAGCTCATAACAATATATTCAGTGATTACCATTGTGTAATAATCTCTCTCATGATCACAGAAAACAAAAGAGATTGAGTTCAATAACAACAACTAAATATCTAAGACAAGATAAGAAATCATTGAGATTGAATTTACAAGACTTTTATTGCTCAATTCATTAATAAGAATCCTCACAATTACACAATCTATGCATGTATATAAAGGTCCCCAATAATTAAAACAATCAAACCATTGATGCTTTGTTAGGGCTACATCAAAACCCTAGTGGATGAACTAGCCGCTCATGGTAGAAGAAGAAGCTTCAACTGTTGAGGAAGAAGACATCATCTTTCTGAATTACGCGTATGACTTCGTTCTCCAATGGCTCTGCAATATGTTTCTGTTCTCTTCAGCCCTCTCAGACTCTCCAATCTCTGTGTCTAAGCTCTCTCTCTTCAGCCTCCAAGTCTTCCTTTTATTCCCCAAGAGAATTCACCAAAGTCCTAATCCAATTAGGAATTAATTAGGGTTTCCCGCAGCACTAATCAGGTGGGTTTTTCCTGCTGACTTCGGCCCAACTTTTGACCCACTAGAAGTCCGATTCACGGAATTTTCGTGAAATACAAAAGTGTGCAGAATCAAATTTCGTTCAACCCTACGCGGAAATAATGTCGATTTGAGGCTCGGAAATAAGACTAAGGGAGTGCTAGAGAGAAAAGGTAGTGGCTCAATTGGAATTCTCCATGGTGGAGTATTCTGAATAGCATCCACTTCCAGCATAGCATGCACCTCTTCACACAAACCTTCATCATTAGTGTTTTCAAAGTCATAAAATGACTTACATACCTCCAGGGAGTTTCGAGATATAGAGGATGAAACAAATTCCTCCACACATTCATCAATATCATCCATGGAGAACACATCACTCTGATCTGGAGGGTGTTGGATAGCATTGAACACATTAAGCTTGACATTCATGTTGCCAAAGGAAATATCCATGATCCCTGACCTACAATTTATGCAAGCATCAGCAGTAGCTAAGAAAGGTCGACCAAGGATCACAGGAATGTGCCTCTTCGGATTGTGAACCGGCTCAGTGTCAAGTACGATGAAATCAACAGGAAAGTAGAACTTGTCCACTTTAATGAGCACATCTTCTATGATTCCTCGGGGTTGCTTTGTTGATCTGTCTGCAAATTGTAATATCACCGAGGTAGGCTTCAATTCTCCCAAGCCCAATTGTAAGTAAACTGAATAGGGTAGCAAATTCACACTTGCACCCAAATCAAGAAGAGCTTTATCCACATGGTGCTCCCCAATAATGCATGAGATAGTTGGAGCACCAGGATCTTTGTACTTGGGAGGAGTACACTGCTGAATTATTGAACTTACTTGTTGTGGCAGCATTACTTTCTTTGGCACATGGCTTTTAGAACGCCTTTTCTGCCCCACAAGATTATGCTAGTGTATTTGTGCATGTAAGGAAACTAGAATTAATCATCCCAAAACATGTTATTGCAAACCATGATTAAAACCACATACTTTAAATCACAGGTTTCAAAAATTCAAAACATACTCAAAAATTGCAAGTTATGCACCTACATAAGGTATTAATCCTTTGAATCATGTCAAAACATTCTATCTAAAAACAAAACAAAATAAAATAAAAACAAACTAAGAAAATAAAATGAATAAAATCCTAATACAAGAATAATTTCACACAAATTTTCCCCCATATTGCAATAAAGCACAAAAATAGGCATCGCCTCACCCCCAAACTTAAACTGTACATTGTCCTCAATGTACTACCAATCGAAGCATAGAGAAGAGTAAGAACGATATTACCGGGATCATGGAGTAGTGGAAAGAAAATAGAGTACATCACGAGCACGAAGGCAATGCAAGCACACCCCCAAACTTGGATGTTTCAATCTGGCAAAACAAACCACTATACCCCAAAGATCAAGTGAAAATAGGATGGGTGAAAATAAATATGAAAGAGAAAAATCCTAAAAAAAAAAAAAAAAAAAAATATTTTTTATTTCATTTTTCAAATTTTTTTTTTTTTTTTTTTCATAATAAAAATCTAACTACAAAAAGAGAAATAAAAAGAAAATAAAAACTAAAAATAAAATAATATACAAAAGATGGTTACCTTCCTGTCAAGGATGTGGTGGTGACTGAGCATCCGGATCTAAGTTTGCTTGGCGCATCAGTGCACGCATCATCCTCCGCATCTCTAGTTGCTCTTGGCGAGTGTCACGAAAGTGATCCGCCATCTCTGCTCTTATTGCACCAAACTGTGTGGAGACCTCTGTCTGTAAGGTGCCAAACTGGGCTGTCAACCCAGCAATCTGCCCTTCTAAGTATTGATAATCATGGCCACCAGCCTGTGCATGCACTTCCTCTTCCTCTGCCTCCATCTCCTCTGGATCGTCCACCGGTGGTGGTACATCTACATGCTCTCCTCCTTGGGCCAACCGAGATACCTCACCAGGCGCCGCTATGACTCTCTGGTGCATATGAGATCGACTCAAGTTCCAGTCATGCGTGCCATAATGAAGGTCATGTGGAAAGGCAAGCTCGTCCTCGTGGACTGCATACCCCTGTGATACAAGCAACTGGTGAATAATAGTAGGGAATGGAAACTCCCAGTCACTTGCACTGTCTGGTACCTTGGCCACAACCTTGGAATAGAATTTCTCCATCTGGCCCCAGACAATCTGTGGGAATGACAGCCAATGCCCAAAATGTATGGCATATAAGGCTCTGAGGAACTCTTGACGTCTTTCGGTTTTATGTCCAATTGGACATACATTCTTGAGTAGCACAGCGTCAAGGAACCATAAATGATTTGGCATTGAAGACTTTGAAGCTGCATTCCTTTTCGGCCCAGAAAATTGGTTGGCACACAATCGTGCAACCACATTGCCCACCGACAACTCGTCGGGTAAAGGAGTGTAGATATGAGATAAATCAGCTGGGCATTCATGAGGACAACCCATGGCAATGGCAATGGATGACATGTCAACTCGAACTATTGTTCCATCTACGGAAGAAGTAAGCACATCCCGCTCATCAGGTTTTGGCATCAAGTTTTGATAAAATACCTTGACAAGCCTCGGGTAAATGGTAGATGAGAGTGGAACAAAAATGGATGCCGACCGACGACGACGGATGTCGGAGATCCCCCATCGTGTCTCGGGAAACATACCATAAAGTTCGGCTATGTCAAACGTTGTTTCATAGTTCAACGCCCTTGGATGCCATCTCTCTTGAATACCGTCTCGGCGAGATCGTGAAGAACCTATGGTCGGATCATTCCTCGCTCGGCGAGGATTACGTGAACTTGAAGCATCTTGGTGACTTGCTCTCTTTGGTGCCATAGAAGTAGAAAAAGTGTAATTGAGGAATTAAATCGAACACTTGGTGTGCACAATTCTTTTGTAACCTTCAACCTCCTTTTTCCGGCAATTTTTCCACCCAAATCGAACAAGTAATTGCACCAAGTTGATCCCCCAAACTTGGTCTTCAAAAGCCCTCAAAAAGATTTGAACAATTTCTTCAAGGAAAAACTTCACTTACTTTGATGTTGAACTTGAAAAAGTGTGAGCTTCCTTTGAGAACTAGTGATTTTTGATCCACTTTGATGTTGAAGTTGATGTTGATCAATGTTGAATCCTTGTATAATAATCACTAATTGAAGAAATTAGTTTTCCGGATGATATAGGACTTGAATTGGAGTTCAAAGAGGTAGAAGATGTAAGTAGTAGCAACCAAATAGGATAAGGAGTCCATTTATAGAGCAAACTTTCGGCCAGCCCCTCTATACCCTTGGGCGATCGATCCCCCTTGGAGTGGGCGATCGATCGCCCACCTGCTGGTGGGGATCTTCAAGAATTCCCATGGGGCGATCGATCCCCCTTGACTGGGGCGATCGATCCCCCCCCTGAAGGCCTGTTGACCCTCCATCGCCCAAGTTCGACCGAGACTTGATATTTTTGAGTCTCCATCGCCCAAGGTCGACCGAGAGCACGATTTTTCACCTGTCTTGAGTCCGAATACCTCGGTACACCTCTTGGCATCCTCCGGAAGCAACTTATACATCAAAAACTCAAAGAAAAACATTAAAACGCAACTAGAATTGAAGAAAAACTTAAGAAAACTAAAATCACAAATTAAAATTAAAGAAAACTAAAGGAAATAAAGTATAGAAATACATACAAAACCTACTATTTAACGTCCGTAGGAGACGATTGACTCTCCGAAGGGATTAAATCGGATAGACGGGATCCGTCAAGTCGACGGACTCCACGTCTCTTCTTGGCACACATCCTCCCACACAATGTTTCAACCTTTGGCCATTAACTTTCATCAACGTGATTCCAAACAATTGCTCATCCGGGAATGAGTCTCGAATTGGTAGTGCATCGATCACCGGCTCAAACTCGATTCGAGATAAATGATCTGCAACCACATTCTCCGTCCCCTTTTTGTCTTTTATCTCCAAATCAAATTCTTGCAGCAATAAAATCCACCGAATAAGACGCGGTTTGGTTTCTTTCTTTGCCAATAAATGTCTCAATGCTGCATGATCAGAATAGACAACCACCTTGGATCCTAATAAATAAGAACGAAACTTGTCCAAGGCAAACACTACAGCTAGAAGTTCTTTCTCTGTGGTTGTATAATTGAGTTGAGCATCAGAGAGAGTCTTACTAGCGTAGTAGATGACATGTGGTCGTTTCTCTTCTCTCTGTCCCAACACGGCTCCCACTGCATAATCAGAGGCATCACACATGATTTCAAAAGGTACAGCCCATTTTGGAGACTGCATGATTGGTGCCGAGGATAACAGAGATCGAAGCTTTTCAAAAGCTTTCACGCACTCTTCATCAAAGAAAAAGGGAACATCTTTAGATAACAAATGGCACAATGGTCGAGCTACTTTACTGAAATCCTTGATGAATCTTCTATAGAACCCGGCATGGCCTAAGAAAGATCGAACTTGCCTTACCGAAGTTGGATGAGGCAGAGTTGCAATTAGGTCGATCTTTGCTTTATCAACTTCAATGCCCCTCTCTGAAACAATATGGCCCAATACAATACCTTCTTTCACCATAAAATGGCTCTTCTCCCAACTAAGTACCAGATTCCGTTCTCGGCATCTTTGAAGCACAAGTGATAAATTGCTCAAACAATGTTCAAAAGATGATCCAAAAACAGAGAAATCATCCATAAACACCTCCAAGAATTTTTCCACCATGTCAGAAAAGATGGCCATCATACACCTCTGGAATGTAGCCGGAGCATTACATAATCCAAAAGGCATACGACGATACGCAAAAGTACCAAAGGGACAAGTGAAAGTGGTCTTCTCTTGATCTTCTGGATCCATAGCTACTTGGTTATAACCAGAGTAGCCATCCAGAAAGCAATAATAACTCTGACCAGCTAACCTTTCAAGTATTTGGTCAATGAATGGAAGGGGGAAGTGATCTTTCCTTGTCGTAGAGTTGAGCTTTCTGTAATCAATGCAAACACGCCAACCTGTGGCAGTACGTTGTGGGACAAGCTCTCCCATGGAGTTAGGGGCAATGGTAAGACCAGATTTCTTTGGAACCACTTGTGTCGGACTCACCCATGTGCTATCAGAAATTGGATAAATGATTCCTGCATCAAGTAACTTGACAACCTCTTTCTTTACCACCTCCTTCATGTTGGGGTTCAACCGCCTCTGAGCCTCTCTAGTTGGCTTACATCCTTCTTCCAAATGGATTTTGTGCATGCAAATTGAGGGATCAATGCCCTTAAGATCAGCAACACTCCATCCAATTGCTTCCCGATGTTGGTATAAAACCTCTACTAAGCTCTTCTCTTGAATTTCTGTCAGATCAGAGGCAATTATAACAGGAAGAGTTTTCTGTGCCCCCAAGAATACATACTTCAATTTGTCAGGCAAAGGCTTCAACTCTAATTCTGGAGGGGACTCCAATGAAGGCACTAAGGGAGTGCTAGAGAGAAAAGGTAGTGGCTCAATTGGAATTCTCCATGGTGGAGTATTCTGAATAGCATCCACTTCCAGCATAGCATGCACCTCTTCACACAAACCTTCATCATTAGTGTTTTCAAAGTCATAAAATGACTTACATACCTCCAGGGAGTTTCGAGATATAGAGGATGAAACAAATTCCTCCACACATTCATCAATATCATCCATGGAGAACACATCACTCTGATCTGGAGGGTGTTGGATAGCATTGAACACATTAAGCTTGACATTCATGTTGCCAAAGGAAATATCCATGATCCCTGACCTACAATTTATGCAAGCATCAGCAGTAGCTAAGAAAGGTCGACCAAGGATCACAGGAATGTGCCTCTTCGGATTGTGAACCGGCTCAGTGTCAAGTACGATGAAATCAACAGGAAAGTAGAACTTGTCCACTTTAATGAGCACATCTTCTATGATTCCTCGGGGTTGCTTTGTTGATCTGTCTGCAAATTGTAATATCACCGAGGTAGGCTTCAATTCTCCCAAGCCCAATTGTAAGTAAACTGAATAGGGTAGCAAATTCACACTTGCACCCAAATCAAGAAGAGCTTTATCCACATGGTGCTCCCCAATAATGCATGAGATAGTTGGAGCACCAGGATCTTTGTACTTGGGAGGAGTACACTGCTGAATTATTGAACTTACTTGTTGTGGCAGCATTACTTTCTTTGGCACATGGCTTTTAGAACGCCTTTTCTGAGTGCACAAGTCCTTCAAAAATTTTGCATAAGGAGGAATTTGCTTGATGGCATCAAGGAGTGGCAAATTAATCTTCACTTGGCGAAACACCTCCATCATGTCATGCAGCTTGTCCCCTTGCTTCCCCAATTTAGATGCTTCAAGAAAACGTTGTGGGAAAGGAGCCTTGGGCTCATAAGGAATTTCAGCACTTGGACTTGTGATCACTTTTTCTTCTTCTTTCTTTTCACCCACCTTATTGTCAATTATTTTCCCACTTCTCAAAGTGGTAATGGCTTGAACTTGCTCATGGTGTGGGTTGCTTGTGGAAGCTTGCATCCCTCTTGGATTAGCAATTGGTTGACTAGGGAGCTTCCCTTCTTCTCTTCTACTTAATGAAGTAGCAAGCTGTCCAAACTGAGATTCCAGTTTGGCAATGGATTGAGAATGCGAGTGCACTAGCTGAACTGTAGATTGTACTGTTGCTGCAGTAGCTTGCACTGTCTCTATAAGAGAATCAAGCTTATCAAATTTAGACAAGGTAAGAGTCAGCTTGTCTTCAATAGCAGAAATTCTTTGGGCCATAGGACTTTGTGTTTGATATTGCTGTTGAGGCACAAAAGTCCTAGGTTGATATGATGGTTGCATTGCTGCCCCTTGGTTACTGTAAGAAAAACCAGGATGATTCCTCCATGTGGGATTGTAAGTATTACCTCGTGGAGGATTCATTGGTCCAGTGAAAGTGGCTTGAACTTGCTCATGTTGAATATCAGAAAATTGCCCCATTGAAGGACAATTGCTCACATTATGCATAGGACTAGAGCAAAATTCACAAGGGCCTAGCAATGAAGAATTTGAAGCAGAAGGAGTTTGATTGGCAGCCATAATTGCTGCTACCTTCTGTGCAATTAAATCAATATCAGTTGGCATAGCTTCTGAAGCACCAACCTCAAAAATCCCATCAGTCTTCCTGGTAGTGGCAGGTCTGCTAGAACGAGTAGAGGACACATGTTGTAGAGAGTTGTCACTAAGATTTTCAAATAAGGTCCATGCCTCTTCTTCACTCTTCAACATAAAAGTACCTCCACATGACGCATCAACCATCTGTCTGTTGGCTTCTGTGAGCCCTTCATGAAAACTCTGCACTAGTTGCCACTTAGGAACTTGATGATGGGGACACTTCCTAAGAAGGTCCTTGAATCTTTCCCATGTCTCATAAAATTGTTCCCCCTCATGTTGGGAGAAACCAGTGATAGCACGTCTGAACTGATTGGTCTTCCCTATCGGAAAATACTTCTTGAGAAACTCATGTTGCATCTGAGTCCAAGTCGTGATAGAACCAGCCGGTAGAGAGTTGAACCAATACTTTGCTTTGTCTTTCAAAGAGAATGGAAAAAGTCTCATTCTGAAAGCATCTTCAGAGAAGTTGTGAATTTTTGTAGTTGAGCACACTTCAATGAAGTCATCCAGATGCTTGTAAGGGTCTTCTTGAGTCAGCCCAAAATAAGATGGTAGCATCTGAATAATGCTGGACTTGATCTCATAATTCTGTGCTGTGACATTGGGCAGTTGAAAACCTGCTGGCGAGGTATATGTCTCAGGAACATAGTAGTCCCTAAGCAATCTAGCTCTTTCTCCATCAGCATTAGGAACAAGGTTATTATTTCTCTCTTCTGCCATGTCTTCAATTATTTCTTCCTCTTGCACACTGGTGTCAACAGGGATGTTCCTCTGTTGTCTAAGAGTACGTTCAGGCTCAGGATCAAGAGGTATCAAAGGATCAGCCACAGAACGACGACCTTGCATATATTACCAAAAGCACCTGAAAGAAAACAAAAACAAGAATAAAAATAAAATATAAAAATTTCCTAAACTAAAAATCCAATTAAAACTAATTCTGTAAAATCCAATCAATCAAATAGATAATCCCCGGCAACGGCGCCAAAAATTGATTCGTGTGTGAGTGTGACTCAAAAAGTATATCAATTAAAATTTTCCACACTTCGCAATAGAACGAATTCCTTGCAGAATAGGGCTATCGAAAGGAATGGGTATCGTACCTCAGGGATTATGTTCTGACGAGTTGGAACACAGAACTAATTCTAATTAAATTTATAAGAAAAGAATTCTGATTTTTAACTAATTAAAAAGATAAAATAAAATAAATCAAAGGTAAACAGATAATGAAGATAATAAGAGAGAAACCTAGGGTGTTTGACTTCACCACTAACTCCACAATCAATGGTCAATTGAATCAACTATAGGGGAATTACATCATGCATAAGTGGTGTCGGTGGCTACAAGCTCACCTTCATCCGTCAAGAAGATAACATATGATTAAGGCTAAGCCATGGACTATCTTCGATTGGCATGGGCCATCTGCCTAACTACTCTAATCTAGGGTGCAGTATGGTTCATCTTCTCTAGGCATAATCCATCAAAGCTCATAACAATATATTCAGTGATTACCATTGTGTAATAATCTCTCTCATGATCACAGAAAACAAAAGAGATTGAGTTCAATAACAACAACTAAATATCTAAGACAAGATAAGAAATCATTGAGATTGAATTTACAAGACTTTTATTGCTCAATTCATTAATAAGAATCCTCACAATTACACAATCTATGCATGTATATAAAGGTCCCCAATAATTAAAACAATCAAACCATTGATGCTTTGTTAGGGCTACATCAAAACCCTAGTGGATGAACTAGCCGCTCATGGTAGAAGAAGAAGCTTCAACTGTTGAGGAAGAAGACATCATCTTTCTGAATTACGCGTATGACTTCGTTCTCCAATGGCTCTGCAATATGTTTCTGTTCTCTTCAGCCCTCTCAGACTCTCCAATCTCTGTGTCTAAGCTCTCTCTCTTCAGCCTCCAAGTCTTCCTTTTATTCCCCAAGAGAATTCACCAAAGTCCTAATCCAATTAGGAATTAATTAGGGTTTCCCGCAGCACTAATCAGGTGGGTTTTTCCTGCTGACTTCGGCCCAACTTTTGACCCACTAGAAGTCCGATTCACGGAATTTTCGTGAAATACAAAAGTGTGCAGAATCAAATTTCGTTCAACCCCATGCGGAAATAATGTCAATTTGAGGCTCGGAAATAAGACTTCTGGTCCGTTTTCCAAAACGGGATTAAGACTGCATTATGCGCAGATTTGGGCTTCAGGCCCGAAACCTTCTTAAGCAGCTGTAATTCTCTTGGACCTCTTTCTTGGGCTGATTTGAGTTGAAATAAATGGTTGAGTGACTCTCCTTGATGTAGGCTTCATCTCACCATCTTGGATGTCTTCTTTAAAAGCCCAAAAGCTTGGTTTTAACTGAAATACTCATTAAGGCCCTGAAAATACAGAAAACACTAAAACAAAGTAAAATAACAAAATAATCTATCACTAAGAGAATAAAATACATAAGTTAAGAGGCTAGAATGCGTAACATTCAACGCCGATCACACCCCCAAACTTACATATTGCTAGTCCCTTAGCAATAGAATAAAACAAAACTAAAATAAAGAAACTAACAAATACTAACTAAACTACCAAACTCCACTTTCGTGGGAGAAACGATTGCATTTAGCATATGCAACAAGCCTTTAAACCCCTAGGTTCCCCCTAGTGGACGAGTATAGTCTCGTGAGGGTTTCCAGAAATGTTACCCACAAACATTCAAAATTCTGTTTCAACATTAATTCAAGAAGAAGATTACAATATATAGCTACAAACTTGCATTCAAGAATAATTTCAAACTTTCAAATTCTATAATTCAAACCAATGGTCCCCATGCATATTTCACATCAACATATCTCAAAATAATCAACTCTAGTCCCCTCGTGTAAAGTGAACTAGCAATCATCTTATGTAGCATAACTCAGTTCTGAATATATTAAGGCACATACCCTTTCAATTCACTAGCTCCCCTTATTGAAATCATACTTCCCAACATGATTACATGACTTTTCATTTTTTTTTCATCATTCCTTTTTTTTCATTGCTTTATTGGTTGTGCAATGTCTTGATCTATTAAGCTTTCTGAAAGATCCATGTAGCAAGCTTTCAGTCAGTGACTCCCAAACCAGACGGCTTTAGGGCACTAGGCTTAAAGATACCCTGAAGACCTAATTACTCGAATCAGTCAGGCTACAAATCAAGACAACCAATGCTCATCTTTTCTCACCCTTTCACTTTTGACGCGAACACTCCGTGCTTCCTGAGGCATAGAGGCCCGGTTACTCATGAAAAGGATCAAATTGATTTGCTTATTCATCACTTTTTTCTTTTTTTTTTCTTTTTCATTGAAGTCAAGTAAAACACATTATCGGTACTCATTCTCAAGAGATACTAATTAATATCAAGCATATGTAACTCAATAATTCAAAACCAAAGTTTATGCCCCACAAGATTATGCTAGTGTATTTGTGCATGTAAGGAAACTAGAATTAATCATCCCAAAACATGTTATTGCAAACCATGATTAAAACCACATACTTTAAATCACAGGTTTCAAAAATTCAAAACATACTCAAAAATTGCAAGTTATGCACCTACATAAGGTATTAATCCTTTGAATCATGTCAAAACATTCTATCTAAAAACAAAACAAAATAAAATAAAAACAAACTAAGAAAATAAAATGAATAAAATCCTAATACAAGAATAATTTCACACAAATTTTCCCCCATATTGCAATAAAGCACAAAAATAGGCATCGCCTCACCCCCAAACTTAAACTGTACATTGTCCTCAATGTACTACCAATCGAAGCATAGAGAAGAGTAAGAACGATATTACCGGGATCATGGAGTAGTGGAAAGAAAATAGAGTACATCACGAGCACGAAGGCAATGCAAGCACACCCCCAAACTTGGATGTTTCAATCTGGCAAAACAAACCACTATACCCCAAAGATCAAGTGAAAATAGGATGGGTGAAAATAAATATGAAAGAGAAAAATCCTAAAAAAAAAAAAAAAAAAAATATTTTTTATTTCATTTTTCAAATTTTTTTTTTTTTTTTTTCATAATAAAAATCTAACTACAAAAAGAGAAATAAAAAGAAAATAAAAACTAAAAATAAAATAATATACAAAAGATGGTTACCTTCCTGTCAAGGATGTGGTGGTGACTGAGCATCCGGATCTAAGTTTGCTTGGCGCATCAGTGCACGCATCATCCTCCGCATCTCTAGTTGCTCTTGGCGAGTGTCACGAAAGTGATCCGCCATCTCTGCTCTTATTGCACCAAACTGTGTGGAGACCTCTGTCTGTAAGGTGCCAAACTGGGCTGTCAACCCAGCAATCTGCCCTTCTAAGTATTGATAATCATGGCCACCAGCCTGTGCATGCACTTCCTCTTCCTCTGCCTCCATCTCCTCTGGATCGTCCACCGGTGGTGGTACATCTACATGCTCTCCTCCTTGGGCCAACCGAGATACCTCACCAGGCGCCGCTATGACTCTCTGGTGCATATGAGATCGACTCAAGTTCCAGTCATGCGTGCCATAATGAAGGTCATGTGGAAAGGCAAGCTCGTCCTCGTGGACTGCATACCCCTGTGATACAAGCAACTGGTGAATAATAGTAGGGAATGGAAACTCCCAGTCACTTGCACTGTCTGGTACCTTGGCCACAACCTTGGAATAGAATTTCTCCATCTGGCCCCAGACAATCTGTGGGAATGACAGCCAATGCCCAAAATGTATGGCATATAAGGCTCTGAGGAACTCTTGACGTCTTTCGGTTTTATGTCCAATTGGACATACATTCTTGAGTAGCACAGCGTCAAGGAACCATAAATGATTTGGCATTGAAGACTTTGAAGCTGCATTCCTTTTCGGCCCAGAAAATTGGTTGGCACACAATCGTGCAACCACATTGCCCACCGACAACTCGTCGGGTAAAGGAGTGTAGATATGAGATAAATCAGCTGGGCATTCATGAGGACAACCCATGGCAATGGCAATGGATGACATGTCAACTCGAACTATTGTTCCATCTACGGAAGAAGTAAGCACATCCCGCTCATCAGGTTTTGGCATCAAGTTTTGATAAAATACCTTGACAAGCCTCGGGTAAATGGTAGATGAGAGTGGAACAAAAATGGATGCCGACCGACGACGACGGATGTCGGAGATCCCCCATCGTGTCTCGGGAAACATACCATAAAGTTCGGCTATGTCAAACGTTGTTTCATAGTTCAACGCCCTTGGATGCCATCTCTCTTGAATACCGTCTCGGCGAGATCGTGAAGAACCTGTGGTCGGATCATTCCTCGCTCGGCGAGGATTACGTGAACTTGAAGCATCTTGGTGACTTGCTCTCTTTGGTGCCATAGAAGTAGAAAAAGTGTAATTGAGGAATTAAATCGAACACTTGGTGTGCACAATTCTTTTGTAACCTTCAACCTCCTTTTTCCGGCAATTTTTCCACCCAAATCGAACAAGTAATTGCACCAAGTTGATCCCCCAAACTTGGTCTTCAAAAGCCCTCAAAAAGATTTGAACAATTTCTTCAAGGAAAAACTTCACTTACTTTGATGTTGAACTTGAAAAAGTGTGAGCTTCCTTTGAGAACTAGTGATTTTTGATCCACTTTGATGTTGAAGTTGATGTTGATCAATGTTGAATCCTTGTATAATAATCACTAATTGAAGAAATTAGTTTTCCGGATGATATAGGACTTGAATTGGAGTTCAAAGAGGTAGAAGATGTAAGTAGTAGCAACCAAATAGGATAAGGAGTCCATTTATAGAGCAAACTTTCGGCCAGCCCCTCTATACCCTTGGGCGATCGATCCCCCTTGGAGTGGGCGATCGATCGCCCACCTGCTGGTGGGGATCTTCAAGAATTCCCATGGGGCGATCGATCCCCCTTGACTGGGGCGATCGATCCCCCCCCTGAAGGCCTGTTGACCCTCCATCGCCCAAGTTCGACCGAGACTTGATATTTTTGAGTCTCCATCGCCCAAGGTCGACCGAGAGCACGATTTTTCACCTGTCTTGAGTCCGAATACCTCGGTACACCTCTTGGCATCCTCCGGAAGCAACTTATACATCAAAAACTCAAAGAAAAACATTAAAACGCAACTAGAATTGAAGAAAAACTTAAGAAAACTAAAATCACAAATTAAAATTAAAGAAAACTAAAGGAAATAAAGTATAGAAATACATACAAAACCTACTATTTAACGTCCGTAGGAGACGATTGACTCTCCGAAGGGATTAAATCGGATAGACGGGATCCGTCAAGTCGACGGACTCCACGTCTCTTCTTGGCACACATCCTCCCACACAATGTTTCAACCTTTGGCCATTAACTTTCATCAACGTGATTCCAAACAATTGCTCATCCGGGAATGAGTCTCGAATTGGTAGTGCATCGATCACCGGCTCAAACTCGATTCGAGATAAATGATCTGCAACCACATTCTCCGTCCCCTTTTTGTCTTTTATCTCCAAATCAAATTCTTGCAGCAATAAAATCCACCGAATAAGACGCGGTTTGGTTTCTTTCTTTGCCAATAAATGTCTCAATGCTGCATGATCAGAATAGACAACCACCTTGGATCCTAATAAATAAGAACGAAACTTGTCCAAGGCAAACACTACAGCTAGAAGTTCTTTCTCTGTGGTTGTATAATTGAGTTGAGCATCAGAGAGAGTCTTACTAGCGTAGTAGATGACATGTGGTCGTTTCTCTTCTCTCTGTCCCAACACGGCTCCCACTGCATAATCAGAGGCATCACACATGATTTCAAAAGGTACAGCCCATTTTGGAGACTGCATGATTGGTGCCGAGGATAACAGAGATCGAAGCTTTTCAAAAGCTTTCACGCACTCTTCATCAAAGAAAAAGGGAACATCTTTAGATAACAAATGGCACAATGGTCGAGCTACTTTACTGAAATCCTTGATGAATCTTCTATAGAACCCGGCATGGCCTAAGAAAGATCGAACTTGCCTTACCGAAGTTGGATGAGGCAGAGTTGCAATTAGGTCGATCTTTGCTTTATCAACTTCAATGCCCCTCTCTGAAACAATATGGCCCAATACAATACCTTCTTTCACCATAAAATGGCTCTTCTCCCAACTAAGTACCAGATTCCGTTCTCGGCATCTTTGAAGCACAAGTGATAAATTGCTCAAACAATGTTCAAAAGATGATCCAAAAACAGAGAAATCATCCATAAACACCTCCAAGAATTTTTCCACCATGTCAGAAAAGATGGCCATCATACACCTCTGGAATGTAGCCGGAGCATTACATAATCCAAAAGGCATACGACGATACGCAAAAGTACCAAAGGGACAAGTGAAAGTGGTCTTCTCTTGATCTTCTGGATCCATAGCTACTTGGTTATAACCAGAGTAGCCATCCAGAAAGCAATAATAACTCTGACCAGCTAACCTTTCAAGTATTTGGTCAATGAATGGAAGGGGGAAGTGATCTTTCCTTGTCGTAGAGTTGAGCTTTCTGTAATCAATGCAAACACGCCAACCTGTGGCAGTACGTTGTGGGACAAGCTCTCCCATGGAGTTAGGGGCAATGGTAAGACCAGATTTCTTTGGAACCACTTGTGTCGGACTCACCCATGTGCTATCAGAAATTGGATAAATGATTCCTGCATCAAGTAACTTGACAACCTCTTTCTTTACCACCTCCTTCATGTTGGGGTTCAACCGCCTCTGAGCCTCTCTAGTTGGCTTACATCCTTCTTCCAAATGGATTTTGTGCATGCAAATTGAGGGATCAATGCCCTTAAGATCAGCAACACTCCATCCAATTGCTTCCCGATGTTGGTATAAAACCTCTACTAAGCTCTTCTCTTGAATTTCTGTCAGATCAGAGGCAATTATAACAGGAAGAGTTTTCTGTGCCCCCAAGAATACATACTTCAATTTGTCAGGCAAAGGCTTCAACTCTAATTCTGGAGGGGACTCCAATGAAGGCACTAAGGGAGTGCTAGAGAGAAAAGGTAGTGGCTCAATTGGAATTCTCCATGGTGGAGTATTCTGAATAGCATCCACTTCCAGCATAGCATGCACCTCTTCACACAAACCTTCATCATTAGTGTTTTCAAAGTCATAAAATGACTTACATACCTCCAGGGAGTTTCGAGATATAGAGGATGAAACAAATTCCTCCACACATTCATCAATATCATCCATGGAGAACACATCACTCTGATCTGGAGGGTGTTGGATAGCATTGAACACATTAAGCTTGACATTCATGTTGCCAAAGGAAATATCCATGATCCCTGACCTACAATTTATGCAAGCATCAGCAGTAGCTAAGAAAGGTCGACCAAGGATCACAGGAATGTGCCTCTTCGGATTGTGAACCGGCTCAGTGTCAAGTACGATGAAATCAACAGGAAAGTAGAACTTGTCCACTTTAATGAGCACATCTTCTATGATTCCTCGGGGTTGCTTTGTTGATCTGTCTGCAAATTGTAATATCACCGAGGTAGGCTTCAATTCTCCCAAGCCCAATTGTAAGTAAACTGAATAGGGTAGCAAATTCACACTTGCACCCAAATCAAGAAGAGCTTTATCCACATGGTGCTCCCCAATAATGCATGAGATAGTTGGAGCACCAGGATCTTTGTACTTGGGAGGAGTACACTGCTGAATTATTGAACTTACTTGTTGTGGCAGCATTACTTTCTTTGGCACATGGCTTTTAGAACGCCTTTTCTGAGTGCACAAGTCCTTCAAAAATTTTGCATAAGGAGGAATTTGCTTGATGGCATCAAGGAGTGGCAAATTAATCTTCACTTGGCGAAACACCTCCATCATGTCATGCAGCTTGTCCCCTTGCTTCCCCAATTTAGATGCTTCAAGAAAACGTTGTGGGAAAGGAGCCTTGGGCTCATAAGGAATTTCAGCACTTGGACTTGTGATCACTTTTTCTTCTTCTTTCTTTTCACCCACCTTATTGTCAATTATTTTCCCACTTCTCAAAGTGGTAATGGCTTGAACTTGCTCATGGTGTGGGTTGCTTGTGGAAGCTTGCATCCCTCTTGGATTAGCAATTGGTTGACTAGGGAGCTTCCCTTCTTCTCTTCTACTTAATGAAGTAGCAAGCTGTCCAAACTGAGATTCCAGTTTGGCAATGGATTGAGAATGCGAGTGCACTAGCTGAACTGTAGATTGTACTGTTGCTGCAGTAGCTTGCACTGTCTCTATAAGAGAATCAAGCTTATCAAATTTAGACAAGGTAAGAGTCAGCTTGTCTTCAATAGCAGAAATTCTTTGGGCCATAGGACTTTGTGTTTGATATTGCTGTTGAGGCACAAAAGTCCTAGGTTGATATGATGGTTGCATTGCTGCCCCTTGGTTACTGTAAGAAAAACCAGGATGATTCCTCCATGTGGGATTGTAAGTATTACCTCGTGGAGGATTCATTGGTCCAGTGAAAGTGGCTTGAACTTGCTCATGTTGAATATCAGAAAATTGCCCCATTGAAGGACAATTGCTCACATTATGCATAGGACTAGAGCAAAATTCACAAGGGCCTAGCAATGAAGAATTTGAAGCAGAAGGAGTTTGATTGGCAGCCATAATTGCTGCTACCTTCTGTGCAATTAAATCAATATCAGTTGGCATAGCTTCTGAAGCACCAACCTCAAAAATCCCATCAGTCTTCCTGGTAGTGGCAGGTCTGCTAGAACGAGTAGAGGACACATGTTGTAGAGAGTTGTCACTAAGATTTTCAAATAAGGTCCATGCCTCTTCTTCACTCTTCAACATAAAAGTACCTCCACATGACGCATCAACCATCTGTCTGTTGGCTTCTGTGAGCCCTTCATGAAAACTCTGCACTAGTTGCCACTTAGGAACTTGATGATGGGGACACTTCCTAAGAAGGTCCTTGAATCTTTCCCATGTCTCATAAAATTGTTCCCCCTCATGTTGGGAGAAACCAGTGATAGCACGTCTGAACTGATTGGTCTTCCCTATCGGAAAATACTTCTTGAGAAACTCATGTTGCATCTGAGTCCAAGTCGTGATAGAACCAGCCGGTAGAGAGTTGAACCAATACTTTGCTTTGTCTTTCAAAGAGAATGGAAAAAGTCTCATTCTGAAAGCATCTTCAGAGAAGTTGTGAATTTTTGTAGTTGAGCACACTTCAATGAAGTCATCCAGATGCTTGTAAGGGTCTTCTTGAGTCAGCCCAAAATAAGATGGTAGCATCTGAATAATGCTGGACTTGATCTCATAATTCTGTGCTGTGACATTGGGCAGTTGAAAACCTGCTGGCGAGGTATATGTCTCAGGAACATAGTAGTCCCTAAGCAATCTAGCTCTTTCTCCATCAGCATTAGGAACAAGGTTATTATTTCTCTCTTCTGCCATGTCTTCAATTATTTCTTCCTCTTGCACACTGGTGTCAACAGGGATGTTCCTCTGTTGTCTAAGAGTACGTTCAGGCTCAGGATCAAGAGGTATCAAAGGATCAGCCACAGAACGACGACCTTGCATATATTACCAAAAGCACCTGAAAGAAAACAAAAACAAGAATAAAAATAAAATATAAAAATTTCCTAAACTAAAAATCCAATTAAAACTAATTCTGTAAAATCCAATCAATCAAATAGATAATCCCCGGCAACGGCGCCAAAAATTGATTCGTGTGTGAGTGTGACTCAAAAAGTATATCAATTAAAATTTTCCACACTTCGCAATAGAACGAATTCCTTGCAGAATAGGGCTATCGAAAGGAATGGGTATCGTACCTCAGGGATTATGTTCTGACGAGTTGGAACACAGAACTAATTCTAATTAAATTTATAAGAAAAGAATTCTGATTTTTAACTAATTAAAAAGATAAAATAAAATAAATCAAAGGTAAACAGATAATGAAGATAATAAGAGAGAAACCTAGGGTGTTTGACTTCACCACTAACTCCACAATCAATGGTCAATTGAATCAACTATAGGGGAATTACATCATGCATAAGTGGTGTCGGTGGCTACAAGCTCACCTTCATCCGTCAAGAAGATAACATATGATTAAGGCTAAGCCATGGACTATCTTCGATTGGCATGGGCCATCTGCCTAACTACTCTAATCTAGGGTGCAGTATGGTTCATCTTCTCTAGGCATAATCCATCAAAGCTCATAACAATATATTCAGTGATTACCATTGTGTAATAATCTCTCTCATGATCACAGAAAACAAAAGAGATTGAGTTCAATAACAACAACTAAATATCTAAGACAAGATAAGAAATCATTGAGATTGAATTTACAAGACTTTTATTGCTCAATTCATTAATAAGAATCCTCACAATTACACAATCTATGCATGTATATAAAGGTCCCCAATAATTAAAACAATCAAACCATTGATGCTTTGTTAGGGCTACATCAAAACCCTAGTGGATGAACTAGCCGCTCATGGTAGAAGAAGAAGCTTCAACTGTTGAGGAAGAAGACATCATCTTTCTGAATTACGCGTATGACTTCGTTCTCCAATGGCTCTGCAATATGTTTCTGTTCTCTTCAGCCCTCTCAGACTCTCCAATCTCTGTGTCTAAGCTCTCTCTCTTCAGCCTCCAAGTCTTCCTTTTATTCCCCAAGAGAATTCACCAAAGTCCTAATCCAATTAGGAATTAATTAGGGTTTCCCGCAGCACTAATCAGGTGGGTTTTTCCTGCTGACTTCGGCCCAACTTTTGACCCACTAGAAGTCCGATTCACGGAATTTTCGTGAAATACAAAAGTGTGCAGAATCAAATTTCGTTCAACCCCACGCGGAAATAATGTCGATTTGAGGCTCGGAAATAAGACTTCTGGTCCGTTTTCCAAAACGGGATTAAGACTGCATTATGCGCAGATTTGGGCTTCAGGCCCGAAACCTTCTTAAGCAGCTGTAATTCTCTTGGACCTCTTTCTTGGGCTGATTTGAGTTGAAATAAATGGTTGAGTGACTCTCCTTGATGTAGGCTTCATCTCACCATCTTGGATGTCTTCTTTAAAAGCCCAAAAGCTTGGTTTTAACTGAAATACTCATTAAGGCCCTGAAAATACAGAAAACACTAAAACAAAGTAAAATAACAAAATAATCTATCACTAAGAGAATAAAATACATAAGTTAAGAGGCTAGAATGCGTAACATTCAACGCCGATCACCCATCCTAGTACTACTCTCGCCCAAGCACGCTTAACTGCAGAGTTCTGATGGGATCCGGTGCATTAGTGCTGGTATGATCGCACCCGTCATTCTCTTGTCTCCCTTCCCTTATAAAGCCCCTTCTTCTGATGCGTCGAGGAGGTTTGATGAAGTATTACAGAGAGGATTAGCATGTGATTCTCCCATTTGCCAGCAATGAGAAGTAACAATCAGAACTGAAAAGGACCTGATCAAAAAGGAACAAGAAAAAAAAAAAAACAAAATTTCTCCGGTTAAGACTTTAGGGCGGATAAAATAGAGCCACGGACTTTGAAACCGATTTTGAGACCGTTGCAGGTGTCAAAAGCAGTCCAAAACGAAGTTAGCTTGGCACGGACGATACGGTTCCAACCGCGCTGACCGCGCTCACTTTCGAGTTACGGTGAAAAAGTTATCGCGATTTCCGTGGAGGCGCGAGTGAAAAATAGAAAACCACGGCAAAAGGGGTGCAACACGAGGACTTCCCAGGGGGTCACCCATCCTAGTACTACTCTCGCCCAAGCACGCTTAACTGCGGAGTTCTGATGGGATCCGGTGCATTAGTGCCGGTATGATCGCACCCGTCATTCTCTTGTCTCTCTTCCCTTATAAAGCCCCTTCTTCTGATGCGTCGAGGAGGGTTGATGAAGTATTACAGAGAGGATTAGCATGTGATTCTCCCATTCGCCAGCAATGAGAAGTAACAATCAGAACTGAAAAGGACCCGATCAAAAAGGAACAAGAAAAAAAAAAAATTTCTCCGGTTAAGACTTTAGGGCGGATAAAATAGAGCCACGGACTTTGAAACCGATTTTGAGACCGTTGCAGGTGTCAAAAGCAGTCCAAAACGAGGCTAGCTTGGCACGGACGATACGGTTCCAACCGCGCTGACCGCGCTCACTTTCGAGTTACGGTGAAAAAGTTATCGCGATTTCCGTGGAGGCGCGCGGGAAAAATAGAAAACCACGGCAAAAGGGGTGCAACACGAGGACTTCCCAGGGGGTCACCCATCCTAGTACTACTCTCGCCCAAGCACGCTTAACTGCAGAGTTCTGATGGGATCCGCTGCATTAGTGCTGGTATGATCGCACCCGTCATTCTCTTGTCTCCCTTCCCTTATAAAGCCCCTTCTTCTGATGTGTCGAGGAGGGTTGATGAAGTATTACAGAGAGGATTAGCATTTGATTCTCCTATTCGCCAGCAATGATAAGTAACAATCAGAACTGAAAAGGACCCGATCAAAAAGGAACAAGAAAAAAAAAAAAAAATTTCTCCGGTTAAGACTTTAGGGCGGATAAAATAGAGCCACGGACATTGAAACCGATTTTGAGACCGTTGCAGGTGTCAATAGCAGTCCAAAACGAGGTTAGCTTGGCACGGACGATAAGGTTCCAACTGCGCTGACTGCGCTCACTTTCGAGTTACGGTGAAAAAGTTATAGCGATTTCTGTGGAGGCGCGCGGGAAAAATAGAAAACCACGGCAAAAGGGGTGCAACACGAGGACTTCCCAGGGGGTCACCCATCCTAGTACTACTCTCGCCCAAGCACGCTTAACTGCGGAGTTCTGATGGGATCCGGTGCATTAGTGCTGGTATGATCGCACCCGTCATTCTCTTGTCTCCCTTCCCTTATAAAGCCCCTTCTTCTGATGCGTCGAGGAGGGTTGATGAAGTATTATAGAGAGGATTAGCATGTGATTCTCCCATTCGCCAGCAATGAGAAGTAACAATCAGAACTGAAAAGGACCCGATCAGAAAGGAACAAGAAAAAAAAAAAACAAAATTTCTCCGGTTAAGACTTTAGGGCAATTAAAATAGAGCCACGGACTTTGAAACCGATTTTGAGACCGTTGCAGGTGTCAAAAGCAGTCCAAAACGAAGTTAGCTTGGCACGGACGATACGGTTCCAACCGCGCTGACCGCGCTCACTTTCGAATTACGGTGAAAAAGTTATCGCGATTTCCGTGGAGGCGCGAGTGAAAAATAGAAACCCACGGCAAAAGGGGTGCAACACGAGGACTTCCCAGGGGGTCACCCATCCTAGTACTACTCTCGCCCAAGCACGCTTAACTGCGGAGTTCTGATGGGATCCGGTGCAATAGTGCTGGTATGATCGCACCCGTCATTCTCTTGTCTCTCTTCCCTTATAAAGCCCCTTCTTCTGATGCGTCGAGGAGGGTTGATGAAGTATTACAGAGAGGATTAGCATGTGATTCTCCCATTCGCCAGCAATGAGAAGTAACAATCAGAACTGAAAAGGACCCGATCAAAAAGGAACAAGAAAAAAAAAAAAAAATTTCTCCGGTTAAGACTTTAGGGCGGATAAAATAGAGCCACGGACATTGAAACCGATTTTGAGACCGTTGCAGGTGTCAATAGCAGTCCAAAACGAGGTTAGCTTGGCACGGACGATAAGGTTCCAACTGCGCTGACTGCGCTCACTTTCGAGTTACGGTGAAAAAGTTATAGCGATTTCCGTGGAGGCGCGCGGGAAAAATAGAAAACCACGGCAAAAAGGGTGCAACACGAGGACTTCCCAGGGGGTCACCCATCCTAGCACTACTCTCGCCCAAGCACGCTTAACTGCGGAGTTCTGATGGGATCCGGTGCATTAGTGCTGGTATGATCGCACCTGTCATTCTCTTGTCTCCCTTCCCTTATAAAGCCCCTTCTTCTGATGCGTCGAGGAGGGTTGATGAAGTATTATAGAGAGGATTAGCATGTGATTCTCCCATTCGCCAGCAATGAGAAGTAACAATCAGAACTGAAAATGACCCGATCAAAAAGGAACAAGAAAAAAAAAAAACAAAATTTCTCCGGTTAAGACTTTAGGGCGGATAAAATAGAGCCACGGACTTTGAAACCGATTTTGAGACCGTTGCAGGTGTCAAAAGCAGTCCAAAACGAAGTTAGCTTGGCACGGACGATACGGTTCCAACCGCGCTGACCGCGCTCACTTTCGAATTACGGTGAAAAAGTTATCGCGATTTCCGTGGAGGCGCGAGTGAAAAATAGAAACCCACGGCAAAAGGGGTGCAACACGAGGACTTCCCAGGGGGTCACCCATCCTAGTACTACTCTCGCCCAAGCACGCTTAACTGCGGAGTTCTGATGGGATCCGGTGCATTAGTGCTGGTATGATCGCACCCGTCATTCTCTTGTCTCTCTTCCCTTATAAAGCCCCTTCTTCTGATGCGTCGAGGAGGGTTGATGAAGTATTACAGAGAGGATTAGCATGTGATTCTCCCATTCGCCAGCAATGAGAAGTAACAATCAGAACTGAAAAGGACCCGATCAAAAAGGAACAAGAAAAAAAATATATATATATTTTCCGACTAAGACTTTAGCGCGGAGAAAATAGAGCCACGGACTTTGAAACCGATTTTCAGACCGTTGCAGGTGTCAAAAGTAGTCCGGAACAAAACTAGCTTCGCACGCACGATACGGTTCCAACCGCGCTGACCGCGCTCACTTTCGAGTTACGGTGAAAAAGTTATCGCGATTTCCGTGGAGGCGCGCGGGAAAAATAGAAAACCACGGCAAAAGGGGTGCAACACGAGGACTTCCCAGGGGGTCACCCATCCTAGTACTACTCTCACCCAAGCACGCTTAACTGCGGAGTTCTGATGGGAACCGGTGCATTAGTGCTGGTATGATCGCACCAGTCATTCTCTTGTCTCCCTTCCTTTATAAAGCCCCTTCTTCTGATGCGTCGAGGAGGGTTGATGAAGTATTACAGAGAGGATTAGCATGTGATTCTCCCATTCGCCAGCAATGAGAAGTAACAATCAGAACTGAAAAGGACCCGATCAAAAAGGAACAAGAAAAAAAATATATATATATTTTCCGACTAAGACTTTAGCGCGGATAAAATAGAGCCACGGACTTTGAAACCGATTTTCAGACCGTTGCAGGTGTCAAAAGCAGTCCGGAACAAAGCTAGCTTGGACGATACGGTTCCAACCGCGCTGACCGCGCTCACTTTTGAGTTACGGTGAAAAAGTTATCGCGATTTTCGTGGAGGCGCGCGGGAAAAATAGAAAACCACGGCAAAAGGGGTGCAACACGAGGACTTCCCAGGGGGTCACCCATCCTAGTACTACTCTCGCCCAAGCACGCTTAACTGCAGAGTTCTGATGGGATCCGGTGCATTAGTGCTGGTATGATCGCACCCGTCATTCTCTTGTCTCCCTTCCCTTATAAAGCCCCTTCTTCTGATGCGTCGAGGAGGGTTGATGAAGTATTACAGAGAGGATTAGCATTTGATTCTCCTATTCGCCAGCAATGATAAGTAACAATCAGAACTGAAAAGGACCCGATCAAAAAGGAACAAGAAAAAAAAAAAAAAAATTCTCCGGTTAAGACTTTAGGGCGGATAAAATAGAGCCACGGACATTGAAACCAATTTTGAGACCGTTGCAGGTGTCAATAGCAGTCCAAAACGAGGTTAGCTTGGCACGGACGATACGGTTCCAACCGCGCTGACTGCGCTCACTTTCGAGTTACGGTGAAAAAGTTATAGCGATTTCCGTGGAGGCGCGCGGGAAAAATAGAAAACCACGGCAAAAGGGGTGCAACACGAGGACTTCCCAGGGGGTCACCCATCCTAGTACTACTCTCGCCCAAGCACGCTTAACTGCGGAGTTCTGATGGGATCCGGTGCATTAGTGCTGGTATGATCGCACCCGTCATTCTCTTGTCTCCCTTCCCTTATAAAGCCCCTTCTTCTGATGCGTCTTGGAGGGTTGATGAAGTATTACAGAGAGGATTAGCATGTGATTCTCCCATTCGCCAGCAATGAGAAGTAACAATCAGAACTGAAAAGGACCCGATCAAAAAGGAACAAGAAAAAAAAAAAAACAAAATTTCTCCGGTTAAGACTTTAGGGCGGATAAAATAGAGCCACGGACTTTGAAACCGATTTTGAGACCGTTGCAGGTGTCAAAAGCAGTCCAAAATGAAGTTAGCTTGGCACGGACGATACGGTTCCAACCGCGCTGACCGCGCTCACTTTCGAGTTACGGTGAAAAAGTTATCGCGATTTCCGTGGAGGCGCTAGTGAAAAATAGAAAACCACGGTAAAAGGGGTGCAACACGAGGACTTCCCAGGGGGTCACCCATCCTAGTACTACTCTCGCCCAAGCACGCTTAACTGCGGAGTTCTGATGGGATCCGGTGCATTAGTGCTGGTATGATCGCACCCGTCATTCTCTTGTCTCTCTTCCCTTATAAAGCCCCTTCTTCTGATGCGTCGAGGAGGGTTGATGAAGTATTACAGAGAGGATTAGCATGTGATTCTCCCATTCGCCAGCAATGAGAAGTAACAATCAGAACTGAAAAGGACCCGATCAAAAAGGAACAAGAAAAAAAAAAAAAAATTTCTCCGGTTAAGACTTTAGGGCGGATAAAATAGAGCCACGGACTTTGAAACCGATTTTGAGACCGTTGCAGGTGTCAAAAGCAGTCCAAAACGAGGTTAGCTTGGCACGGACGATACGGTTCCAACCGCGCTCACCGCGCTCACTTTCGAGTTACGGTGAAAAAGTTATCGCGATTTCCGTGGAGGCGCGCGGGAAAAATAGAAACCCACGGCAAAAGGGGTGCAACACGAGGACTTCCCAGGGGGTCACCCATCCTAGTACTACTCTCGCCCAAGCATGCTTAACTGCGGAGTTCTGATGGGATCCGGTGCATTAGTGCTGGTATGATCGCACCCGTCATTCTCTTGTCTCCCTTCCCTTATAAAGCCCCTTCTTCTGATGCGTCGAGGAGGGTTGATGAAGTATTATAGAGAGGATTAGCATGTGATTCTCCCATTCGCCAGCAATGAGAAGTAACAATCAGAACTGAAAAGGACCCGATCAAAAAGGAACAAGAAAAAAAAAAAACAAAATTTCTCCGGTTAAGACTTTAGGGCGGATAAAATAGAGCCACGGACTTTGAAACCGATTTTGAGACCGTTGCAGGTGTCAAAAGCAGTCCAAAACGAAGTTAGCTTGGCACGGACGATACGGTTCCAACCGCGCTGACCGCGCTCACTTTCGAATTACGGTGAAAAAGTTATCGCGATTTCCGTGGAGGCTCGTGTGAAAAATAGAAAACCACGGCAAAAGGGGTGCAACACGAGGACTTCCCAGGGGGTCACCCATCCTAGTACTACTCTCGCCCAAGCACGCTTAACTGCGGAGTTCTGATGGGATCCGGTGCATTAGTGCTAGTATGATCGCACCCGTCATTCTCTTGTCTCTCTTCCCTTATAAAGCCCCTTCTTCTGATGCGTCGAGGAGGGTTGATGAAGTATTAGAGAGAGGATTAGCATGTGATTCTCCCATTCGCCAGCAATGAGAAGTAACAATCAGAACTGAAAAGGACCCGATCAAAAAGGAACAAGAAAAAAAAAAAAAAATTTCTCCGGTTAAGACTTTAGGGCGGATAAAATAGAGCCACGGACTTTGAAACCGATTTTGAGACCGTTGCAGGTGTCAAAAGCAGTCCAAAACGAGGTTAGCTTGGCACGGACGATACGGTTCCAACCGCGCTCACCGCGCTCACTTTCGAGTTACGGTGAAAAAGTTATCGCGATTTCCGTGGAGGCGCGCGGGAAAAATAAAAAACCACGGCAAAAGGGGTGCAACACGAGGACTTCCCAGGGGGTCACCCATCCTAGTACTACTCTCGCCCAAGCACGCTTAACTGCGGAGTTCTGATGGGATCCGGTGCATTAGTGCCGGTATGATCGCACCCGTCATTCTCTTGTCTCCCTTCCCTTATAAAGCCCCTTCTTCTGATGCGTCGAGGAGGGTTGATGAAGTATTACAGAGAGGATTAGCATGTGATTCTCCCATTCGCCAGCAATGAGAAGTAACAATCAGAACTGAAAAGGACCTGATCAAAAAGGAACAAGAAAAAAAATATATATATATTTTCCGACTAAGACTTTAGCGCGGATAAAATAGAGCCACGGACTTTGAAACCGATTTTCAGACCGTTGCAGGTGTCAAAAGCAGTCCGGAACAAAACTAGCTTCGCACGCACGATACGGTTCCAACCGCGCTGACCGCGCTCACTTTCGAGTTACGGTGAAAAAGTTATCGCGATTTCCGTGGAGGCGCGCGGGAAAAATAGAAAACCACGGCAAAAGGGGTGCAACACGAGGACTTCCCAGGGGGTCACCCATCCTAGTACTACTCTCACCCAAGCACGCTTAACTGCGGAGTGCTGATGGGAACCGGTGCATTAGTGCTGGTATGATCGCACCCGTCATTCTCTTGTCTCCCTTCCTTTATAAAGCCCCTTCTTCTGATGCGTCGAGGAGGGTTGATGAAGTATTACAGAGAGGATTAGCATGTGATTCTCCCATTCGCCAGCAATGAGAAGTAACAATCAGAACTGAAAAGGACCCGATCAAAAAGGAACAAGAAAAAAAATATATATATATTTTCCGACTAAGACTTTAGCGCGGATAAAATAGAGCCACGGACTTTGAAACCGATTTTCAGACCGTTGCAGGTGTCAAAAGCAGTCCGGAACAAAGCTAGCTTGGACGATACGGTTCCAACCGCGCTGACCGCGCTCACTTTTGAGTTACGGTGAAAAAGTTATCGCGATTTTCGTGGAGGCTCGCGGGAAAAATAGAAAACCACGGCAAAAGGGGTGCAACACGAGGACTTCCCAGGGGGTCACCCATCCTAGTACTACTCTCGCCCAAGCACGCTTAACTGCAGAGTTCTGATGGGATCCGGTGCATTAGTGCTGGTATGATCGCACCCGTCATTCTCTTGTCTCCCTTCCCTTATAAAGCCCCTTCTTCTGATGCGTCGAGGAGGGTTGATGAAGTATTACAGAGAGGATTAGCATTTGATTCTCCTATTCGCCAGCAATGATAAGTAACAATCAGAACTGAAAAGGACCCGATCAAAAAGGAACAAGAAAAAAAAAAAAAAAATTTCTCCGGTTAAGACTTTAGGGCGGATAAAATAGAGCCACGGACATTGAAACCGATTTTGAGACCGTTGCAGGTGTCAATAGCAGTCCAAAACGAGGTTAGCTTGGCACGGACGATACGGTTCCAACCGCGCTGACTGCGCTCACTTTCGAGTTACAGTGAAAAAGTTATAGCGATTTCCGTGGAGGCGCGCGGGAAAAATAGAAAACCACGGCAAAAGAGGTGCAACACGAGGACTTCCCAGGGGGTCACCCATCCTAGTACTACTCTCGCCCAAGCACGCTTAACTGCGGAGTTCTGATGGGATCCGGTGCATTAGTGCTGGTATGATCGCACCCGTCATTCTCTTGTCTCCCTTCCTTTATAAAGCCCCTTCTTCTTATGCGTCTTGGAGGGTTGATGAAGTATTACAGAGAGGATTAGCATGTGATTCTCCCATTCGCCAGCAATGAGAAGTAACAATCAGAACTGAAAACGACCCGATCAAAAAGGAACAAGAAAAAAAAAAAAACAAAATTTCTCCGGTTAAGACTTTAGGGCGGATAAAATAGAGCCACGGACTTTGAAACCGATTTTGAGACCGTTGCAGGTGTCAAAAGCAGTCCAAAATGAAGTTAGCTTGGCACGGACGATACGGTTCCAACCGCGCTGACCGCGCTCACTTTCGAGTTACGGTGAAAAAGTTATCGCGATTTCCGTGGAGGCGCGAGTGAAAAATAGAAAACCACGGCAAAAGGGGTGCAACACGAGGACTTCCTAGGGGGTCACCCATCCTAGTACTACTCTCGCCCAAGCACGCTTAACTGCGGAGTTCTGATGGGATCCGGTGCATTAGTGCTGGTATGATCGCACCCGTCATTCTCTTGTCTCTCTTCCCTTATAAAGCCCCTTCTTCTGATGCGTCGAGGAGGGTTGATGAAGTATTACAGAGAGGATTAGCATGTGATTCTCCCATTCGCCAGCAATGAGAAGTAACAATCAGAACTGAAAAGGACCCGATCAAAAAGGAACAAGAAAAAAAAAAAAAAATTTCTCCGGTTAAGACTTTAGGGCGGATAAAATAGAGTCACGGACTTTGAAACCGATTTTGAGACCGTTGCAGGTGTCAAAAGCAGTCCAAAACGAAGTTAGCTTGGCACGGACGATACGGTTCCAACCGCGCTGACCGCGCTCACTTTCGAATTACGGTGAAAAAGTTATCGCGATTTCCGTGGAGGCTCGTGTGAAAAATAGAAAACCACGGCAAAAGGGGTGCAACACGAGGACTTCCCAGGGGGTCACCCATCCTAGTACTACTCTCGCCCAAGCACGCTTAACTGCGGAGTTCTGATGGGATCCGGTGCATTAGTGCTAGTATGATCGCACCCGTCATTCTCTTGTCTCTCTTCCCTTATAAAGCCCCTTCTTCTGATGCGTCGAGGAGGGTTGATGAAGTATTACAGAGAGGATTAGCATGTGATTCTCCCATTCGCCAGCAATGAGAAGTAACAATCAGAACTGAAAAGGACCCGATCAAAAAGGAACAAGAAAAAAAAAAAAAAATTTCTCCGGTTAAGACTTTAGGGCGGATAAAATAGAGCCACGGACTTTGAAACCGATTTTGAGACCGTTGCAGGTGTCAAAAGCAGTCCAAAACGAGGTTAGCTTGGCACGGACGATACGGTTCCAACCGCGCTCACCGCGCTCACTTTCGAGTTACGGTGAAAAAGTTATCGCGATTTCCGTGGAGGCGCGCGGGAAAAATAGAAACCCACGGCAAAAGGGGTGCAACACGAGGACTTCCCAGGGGGTCACCCATCCTAGTACTACTCTCGCCCAAGCACGCTTAACTGCGGAGTTCTGATGGGATCCGGTGCATTAGTGTCGGTATGATCGCACCCGTCATTCTCTTGTCTCCCTTCCCTTATAAAGCCCCTTCTTCTGATGCGTCGAGGAGGGTTGATGAAGTATTACAGAGAGGATTAGCATGTGATTCTCCCATTCGCCAGCAATGAGAAGTAACAATCAGAACTGAAAAGGACCTGATCAAAAAGGAACAAGAAAAAAAATATATATATATTTTCCGACTAAGACTTTAGCGCGGATAAAATAGAGCCACGGACTTTGAAACCGATTTTCAGACCGTTGCAGGTGTCAAAAGCAGTCCGGAACAAAACTAGCTTCGCACGCACGATACGGTTCCAACCGCGCTGACCGCGCTCACTTTCGAGTTACGGTGAAAAAGTTATCGCGATTTCCGTGGAGGCGCGCGGAAAAATAGAAAACCACGGCAAAAGGGGTGCAACACGAGGACTTCCCAGGGGGTCACCCATCCTAGTACTACTCTCACCCAAGCACGCTTAACTGCGGAGTTCTGATGGGAACCGGTGCATTAGTGCTGGTATGATCGCACCCGTCATTCTCTTGTCTCCCTTCCTTTATAAAGCCCCTTCTTCTGATGCGTCGAGGAGGGTTGATGAAGTATTACAGAGAGGATTAGCATGTGATTCTCCCATTCGCCAGCAATGAGAAGTAACAATCAGAACTGAAAAGGACCCGATCAAAAAGGAACAAGAAAAAATATATATATATATTTTCCGACTAAGACTTTAGCGCGGATAAAATAGAGCCACGGACTTTGAAACCGATTTTCAGACCGTTGCAGGTGTCAAAAGCAGTCCGGAACAAAGCTAGCTTGGACGATACGGTTCCAACCGCGCTGACCGCGCTCACTTTTGAGTTACGGTGAAAAAGTTATCGCGATTTTCGTGGAGGCGCGCGGAAAAATAGAAAACCACGGCAAAAGGGGTGCAACACGAGGACTTCCCAGGGGGTCACCCATCCTAGTACTACTCTCGCCCAAGCACGCTTAACTGCAGAGTTCTGATGGGATCCGGTGCATTAGTGCTGGTATGATCGCACCCGTCATTCTCTTGTCTCCCTTCCCTTATAAAGCCCCTTCTTCTGATGCGTCGAGGAGGGTTGATGAAGTATTACAGAGAGGATTAGCATTTGATTCTCCTATTCGCCAGCAATGATAAGTAACAATCAGAACTGAAAAGGACCCGATCAAAAAGGAACAAGAAAAAAAAAAAAAATTTCTCCGGTTAAGACTTTAGGGCGGATAAAATAGAGCCACGGACATTGAAACCGATTTTGAGACCGTTGCAGGTGTCAAAAGCAGTCCAAAACGAGGTTAGCTTGGCACGGACGATACGGTTCCAACCGCGCTGACCGCGCTCATTTTCGAGTTACGGTGAAAAAGTTATCGCGATTTCCGTGGAGGCGCGCGGGAAAAATAGAAAACCACGGCAAAAGGGGTGCAACACGAGGACTTCCGAGGGGGTCACCCATCCTAGTACTACTCTAGCCCAAGCACGCTTAACTGCGGAGTTCTGATGGGATCCGGTGCATTAGTGCTGGTATGATCGCACCCGTCATTCTCTTGTCTCCCTTCCCTTATAAAGCCCCTTCTTCTGATGCGTCGAGGAGGGTTGATGAAGTATTACAGAGAGGATTAGCATGTGATTCTCCCATTCGCCAGCAATGAGAAGTAACAATCGGAACTGAAAAGGACCCGATCAAAAAGGAACAAGAAAAAAAAAAAAAAATTTTCTCCGGTTAAGACTTTAGCGCGGATAAAATAGAGCCACGGACTTTGAAACCGATTTTGAGACTGTTGAAGGTGTCAAAAGTAGTCCGGAACGAACTTAGTTTGGCACGGACGATACGGTTCCAACCCCGCTGACCGCGCTCACTTTCGAGTTACGGTGAAAAAGTTATCGCGATTTCCGTGGAGGCGCGCGGGAAAAATAGAAAACCGCGGCAAAAGGGGTGCAACACGAGGACTTCCCAGGGGGTCACCCATCCTAGTACTACTCTCGCCCAAGCACGCTTAACTGCTGAGTTCTGATGGGATCCGGTGCATTAGTGCTGGTATGATCGCACCCGTCATTCTCTTGTCTCCCTTCCCTTATAAAGCCCCTTCTTCTGATGCGTCGAGGAGGGTTGATGAAGTATTACAGAGAGGATTAGCATGTGATTGTCCCATTCGCCAGCAATGAGAAGTAACAATCAGAACTGAAAAGGACCTGATCAAAAAGGAACAAGAAAAAAAATATATATATATTTTCCGACTAAGACTTTAGCGCGGATAAAATAGACCACGGACTTTGAAACCAATTTTGAGACCGTTGCAGGTGTCGAAAACAGTCCAAAATGAGTTTCGCTTGGCACGGACGATACGGTTCCAACCGCGCTGACCGCGCTCACTTTCGAGTTACGGTGAAAAAGTTATCGCGATTTCTGTGGAGGCGCGCGGGAAAAATAGAAAACCACGGCAAAAGGGGTGCAACACGAGGACTTCCCACGGGGTCACCCATCCTAGTACTACTCTCGCCCAAGCACGCTTAACTGCAGAGTTCTGATGGGATCCGGTGCATTAGTGCTGGTATGATCGCCCCCGTCATTCTCTTGTCTCCCTTCCCTTATAAAGCCCCTTCTTCTGATGCGTCGAGAAGGGTTGATGAAGTATTACAGAGAGGATTAGCATGTGATTATCCCATTCGCCAGCAATGAGAAGTAACAATCAGAACTGAAAAGGACCCGATAAAAAAGGAACAAGAAAAAAAAAAAAAAATTTCTCCGGTTAAGACTTTAGGGCGGATAAAATAGCTTGGCAAGGACGATACGGTTCCAACCGCGCTGACCGCGCTCATTTTCGAGTTACGGTGAAAAAGTTATCGCGATTTCCGTGGAGGAGCGCGGGAAAAATAGAAAACCACGGCAAAAGGGGTGCAACACGAGGACTTCCCAGGGGGTCACCCACCCTAGAACTACTCTCGCCCAAGCATGCTTAACTGCGGAGTTCTGATGGGATCCGGTTCATTAGTGCTGGTATGATCGCACCCGTCATTCTCTTGTCTCCCTTCCCTTATAAAGCCCCTTCTTCTGATGCGTCGAGGAGGGTTGATGATGTATTACAGAGAGGATTAGCATGTGATTCTCCCATTCGCCAGCAATGAGAAGTAACAATCAGAACTGAAAAGGACCCGATCAAAAAGGAACAAGAAAAAATATATATATATATTTTCCGACTAAGACTTTAGCGCGGATAAAATAGAGCCACGGACTTTGAAACCGATTTTGAGACCGTTGCAGGTGTCAAAAGCAGTCTGGAACGAACTTAGTTTGGCACGGACGATACGGTTCCAACCCCGCGGACCGCGCTCACTTTCGAGTTACGGTGAAAAAGTTATCGCGATTTCCGTGGAGGCGCGCGGGAAAAATAGAAAACCGCGGCAAAAGTGGTGCAACACGAGGACTTCCCAGGGGGTCACCCATCCTAGTACTACTCTCGCCCAAGCGCGCTTAACTACGGAGTTCTGATGGGATCCGGTGCATTAGTGCTGGTATGATCGCACCCGTCATTCTCTTGTCTCCCTTCCCTTATAAAGCCCCTTCTTCTGATGCGTCGAGGAGGGTTGATGAAGTATTACAGAGAGGAGTAGCATGTGATTCTCTCATTCGCCAGCAATGAGAAGTAACAATCAGAACTGAAAAGGACCCGATCAGAAAGGAACAAGAAAAAAAATATATATATATTTTCCGACTAAGACTTTAGCGCGGATAAAATAGAGCCACGGACTTTGAAACCGATTTTGAGTCTGTTGCAGGTGTCAAAAGCAGTCCGAAACTTAGCTAGCTTGGCACGGACGATACGGTTCCAACCGCGCTGACCGCGCTCACTTTCGAGTTACGGTGAAAAAGTTATCGCGATTTCCGTGGAGGCGCGCGGGAAAAATAGAAAACCGCGGCAAAAGGGGTGCAACATGAGGACTTCCCAGGGGGTCACCCATCCTAGTACTACTCTCACTCAAGCACGCTTCACTGCAGAGTTCTGATGGGATCCGGTGCATTAGTGCTGGTATGATCGCACCCGTCATTCTCTTGTCTCCCTTCCCTTATAAAGCCCCTTCTTCTGATGCGTCGAGGAGGGTTGATGAAGTATTACAGAGAGGATTAGCATGTGATTCTCCCATTCGCCAGCAATGAGAAGTAACAATCAGAACTGAAAAGGACCCGATCAAAAAGGAACAAGAAAAAATATATATATATATTTTCCGACTAAGACTTTAGCGCGGATAAAATAGAGCCACGGACTTTGAAACCGATTTTGAGACCGTTGCAGGTGTCAAAAGCAGTCCGGAACTAAGCTAGCTTGGCAAGGACGATACGGTTCCAACCGCGCTGACCGCGCTCACTTTCGAGTTACGGTGAAAAAGTTATCGCGATTTCCGTGGAGGCGCGCGGAAAAATAGAAAACCACGGCAAAAGGGGTGCAACACGAGGACTTCCCAGGGGGTCACCCATCCTAGTACTACTCTCACCCAAGCACGCTTAACTGCGGAGTTCTGATGGGAACCGGTGCATTAGTGCTGGTATGATCGCACCCGTCATTCTCTTGTCTCCCTTCCTTTATAAAGCCCCTTCTTCTGATGCGTCGAGGAGGGTTGATGAAGTATTACAGAGAGGATTAGCATGTGATTCTCCCATTCGCCAGCAATGAGAAGTAACAATCAGAACTGAAAAGGACCCGATCAAAAAGGAACAAGAAAAAAAATATATATATATTTTCCGACTAAGACTTTAGCGCGGATAAAATAGAGCCACGGACTTTGAAACCGATTTTCAGACCGTTGCAGGTGTCAAAAGCAGTCCGGAACAAAGCTAGCTTGGACGATACGGTTCCAACCGCGCTGACCGCGCTCACTTTTGAGTTACGGTGAAAAAGTTATCGCGATTTTCGTGGAGGCGCGCGGAAAAATAGAAAACCACGGCAAAAGGGGTGCAACACGAGGACTTCCCAGGGGGTCACCCATCCTAGTACTACTCTCGCCCAAGCACGCTTAACTGCAGAGTTCTGATGGGATCCGGTGCATTAGTGCTGGTATGATCGCACCCGTCATTCTCTTGTCTCCCTTCCCTTATAAAGCCCCTTCTTCTGATGCGTCGAGGAGGGTTGATGAAGTATTACAGAGAGGATTAGCATTTGATTCTCCTATTCGCCAGCAATGATAAGTAACAATCAGAACTGAAAAGGACCCGATCAAAAAGGAACAAGAAAAAAAAAAAAAATTTCTCCGGTTAAGACTTTAGGGCGGATAAAATAGAGCCACGGACATTGAAACCGATTTTGAGACCGTTGCAGGTGTCAAAAGCAGTCCAAAACGAGGTTAGCTTGGCACGGACGATACGGTTCCAACCGCGCTGACCGCGCTCATTTTCGAGTTACGGTGAAAAAGTTATCGCGATTTCCGTGGAGGCGCGCGGGAAAAATAGAAAACCGCGGCAAAAGGGGTGCAACACGAGGACTTCCGAGGGGGTCACCCATCCTAGTACTACTCTAGCCCAAGCACGCTTAACTGCGGAGTTCTGATGGGATCCGGTGCATTAGTGCTGGTATGATCGCACCCGTCATTCTCTTGTCTCCCTTCCCTTATAAAGCCCCTTCTTCTGATGCGTCGAGGAGGGTTGATGAAGTATTACAGAGAGGATTAGCATGTGATTCTCCCATTCGCCAGCAATGAGAAGTAACAATCAGAACTGAAAAGGACCCGATCAAAAAGGAACAAGAAAAAAAAAAAAAAAATTTCTCCGGTTAAGACTTTAGCGCGGATAAAATAGAGCCACGGACTTTGAAACCGATTTTGAGACCGTTGAAGGTGTCAAAAGTAGTCCGGAACGAACTTAGTTTGGCACGGACGATACGGTTCCAACCCCGCTGACCGCGCTCACTTTCGAGTTACGGTGAAAAAGTTATCGCGATTTCCGTGGAGGCGCGCGGGAAAAATAGAAAACCGCGGCAAAAGGGGTGCAACACGAGGACTTCCCAGGGGGTCACCCATCCTAGTACTACTCTCGCCCAAGCACGCTTAACTGCTGAGTTCTGATGGGATCCGGTGCATTAGTGCTGGTATGATCGCACCCGTCATTCTCTTGTCTCCCTTCCCTTATAAAGCCCCTTCTTCTGATGCGTCGAGGAGGGTTGATGAAGTATTACAGAGAGGATTAGCATGTGATTGTCCCATTCGCCAGCAATGAGAAGTAACAATCAGAACTGAAAAGGACCTGATCAAAAAGGAACAAGAAAAAAAATATATATATATTTTCCGACTAAGACTTTAGCGCGGATAAAATAGACCACGGACTTTGAAACCAATTTTGAGACCGTTGCAGGTGTCGAAAATAGTCCAAAATGAGTTTCGCTTGGCACGGACGATACGGTTCCAACCGCGCTGACCGCGCTCACTTTCGAGTTACGGTGAAAAAGTTATCGCGATTTCTGTGGAGGCGCGCGGGAAAAATAGAAAACCACGGCAAAAGGGGTGCAACACGAGGACTTCCCACGGGGTCACCCATCCTAGTACTACTCTCGCCCAAGCACGCTTAACTGCAGAGTTCTGATGGGATCCGGTGCATTAGTGCTGGTATGATCGCCCCCGTCATTCTCTTGTCTCCCTTCCCTTATAAAGCCCCTTCTTCTGATGCGTCGAGAAGGGTTGATGAAGTATTACAGAGAGGATTAGCATGTGATTATCCCATTCGCCAGCAATGAGAAGTAACAATCAGAACTGAAAAGGACCCGATAAAAAAGGAACAAGAAAAAAAAAAAAAATTTCTCCGGTTAAGACTTTAGGGCGGATAAAATAGCTTGGCAAGGACGATACGGTTCCAACCGCGCTGACCGCGCTCATTTTCGAGTTACGGTGAAAAAGTTATCGCGATTTCCGTGGAGGAGCGCGGGAAAAATAGAAAACCACGGCAAAAGGGGTGCAACACGAGGACTTCCCAGGGGGTCACCCACCCTAGAACTACTCTCGCCCAAGCATGCTTAACTGCGGAGTTCTGATGGGATCCGGTTCATTAGTGCTGGTATGATCGCACCCGTCATTCTCTTGTCTCCCTTCCCTTATAAAGCCCCTTCTTCTGATGCGTCGAGGAGGGTTGATGATGTATTACAGAGAGGATTAGCATGTGATTCTCCCATTCGCCAGCAATGAGAAGTAACAATCAGAACTGAAAAGGACCCGATCAAAAAGGAACAAGAAAAAATATATATATATATTTTCCGACTAAGACTTTAGCGCGGATAAAATAGAGCCACGGACTTTGAAACCGATTTTGAGACCGTTGCAGGTGTCAAAAGCAGTCTGGAACGAACTTAGTTTGGCACGGACGATACGGTTCCAACCCCGCGGACCGCGCTCACTTTCGAGTTACGGTGAAAAAGTTATCGCGATTTCCGTGGAGGCGCGCGGGAAAAATAGAAAACCGCGGCAAAAGTGGTGCAACACGAGGACTTCCCAGGGGGTCACCCATCCTAGTACTACTCTCGCCCAAGCGCGCTTAACTGCGGAGTTCTGATGGGATCCGGTGCATTAGTGCTGGTATGATCGCACCCGTCATTCTCTTGTCTCCCTTCCCTTATAAAGCCCCTTCTTCTGATGCGTCGAGGAGGGTTGATGAAGTATTACAGAGAGGAGTAGCATGTGATTCTCTCATTCGCCAGCAATGAGAAGTAACAATCAGAACTGAAAAGGACCCGATCAGAAAGGAACAAGAAAAAAAATATATATATATTTTCCGACTAAGACTTTAGCGCGGATAAAATAGAGCCACGGACTTTGAAACCGATTTTGAGTCTGTTGCAGGTGTCAAAAGCAGTCCGAAACTTAGCTAGCTTGGCACGGACGATACGGTTCCAACCGCGCTGACCGCGCTCACTTTCGAGTTACGGTGAAAAAGTTATCGCGATTTCCGTGGAGGCGCGCGGGAAAAATAGAAAACCGCGGCAAAAGGGGTGCAACATGAGGACTTCCCAGGGGGTCACCCATCCTAGTACTACTCTCACTCAAGCACGCTTCACTGCAGAGTTCTGATGGGATCCGGTGCATTAGTGCTGGTATGATCGCACCCGTCATTCTCTTGTCTCCCTTCCCTTATAAAGCCCCTTCTTCTGATGCGTCGAGGAGGGTTGATGAAGTATTACAGAGAGGATTAGCATGTGATTCTCCCATTCGCCAGCAATGAGAAGTAACAATCAGAACTGAAAAGGACCCGATCAAAAAGGAACAAGAAAAAATATATATATATATTTTCCGACTAAGACTTTAGCGCGGATAAAATAGAGCCACGGACTTTGAAACCGATTTTGAGACCGTTGCAGGTGTCAAAAGCAGTCCGGAACTAAGCTAGCTTGGCAAGGACGATACGGTTCCAACCGCGCTGACCGCGCTCACTTTCGAGTTACGGTGAAAAAGTTATCGCGATTTCCGTGGAGGCGCGCGGGAAAAATAGAAAACCACGGCAAAAGGGGTGCAACACGAGGACTTCCCAGGGGGTCACCCATCCTAGTACTACTCTCGCCCAAGCACGCTTAACTGCGGAGTTCTGATGGGATCCGGTGCATTAGTGCTGGTATGATCGCACCCGTCATTCTCTTGTCTCATTTCCCTTATAAAGCCCCTTCTTCTGATGCGTCGAGGAGGGTTGATGAAGTATTACAGAGAGGATTAGCATGTGATTCTCCCATTCGCCAGCAATGAGAAGTAACAATCAGAACTGAAAAGGACCCGATAAAAAAGGAACAAGAAAAAAAAAAAAAAAAATTTCTCCGGTTAAGACTTTAGGGCGGATAAAATAGAGCCACGGACTTTGAAACCGATTTTGAGACCATTGCAGGTGTCAAAATCAGTCCGGAATGAAGTTAGCTTGGCACGGACGATACGGTTCCAACCGCGCTGACCGCGCTCACTTTCGAGTTACGGTGAAAAAGTTATCGCGATTTCCGTGGAGGCGCGCGGGAAAAATAGAAAACCGCGGCAAAAGGGGTGCAACACGAGGACTTCCCAGGGGGTCACCCATCCTAGTACTACTCTCACCCAAGCACGCTTAACTGCGGAGTTCTGATGGGATCCGGTGCATTAGTGCTGGTATGATCGCACCCGTCATTCTCTAGTCTCCCTTCCCTTATAAAGCCCCTTCTTCTGATGCTTCGAGGAGGGTTGATGAAGTATTACAGAGAGGATTAGCATGTGATTCTCCCATTCGCCAGCAATGAGAAGTAACAATCAGAACTGAAAAGGACCCGATCAAAAAGGAACAAGAAAAAAAATATATATATATTTTCCGACTAAGACTTTAGCGCGGATAAAATAGAGCCACGGACTTTGAAACCGATTTTGAGACCGTCGCAGGTGTCAAAAGCAGTCTGGAAAAAGGCTAGCTTGGCAAGGACGATACGGTTCCAACCGCGCTGACCGCGCTCACTTTCGAGTTACGGTGAAAAAGTTATCGCGATTTTCGTGGAGGCGCGCGGGAAAAATAGAAAACCACGGCAAAACGGGTGCAACACGAGGACTTCCCAGGGGGTCACCTATCCTAGTACTACTCTTGCCCAAGCACGCTTAACTGCGGTGTTCTGATGGGATCCGGTGCATTAGTGCTGGAATGATCGCACCCGTCATTCTCTTGTCTCCCTTCCCTTATAAAGCCCCTTCTTCTGATGCGTCGAGGAGGGTTGATGAAGTATTACAGAGAGGATTAGCATGTGATTCTCCCATTCACCAGCAATGAGAAGTAATAATCAAAACTGAAAAGGACCCGATCAAAAAGGAACAAGAAAAAATATATATATATATTTTCCGACTAAGGCTTTAGCGCGGATAAAATAGAGCCACGGACTTTGAAACCGATTTTGAGACCGTTGCAGGTGTCAAAATCAGTCCGGAACGAGGTTAGCTTTGGACGGACGATACGGTTCCAACCGCGCTGACCGCGCTCACTTTCGAGTTACGGTGAAAAAGTTATCGCGATTTCCGTGGAGGCGCGCGGGAAAAATAGAAAACGGCGGCAAAAGGGGTGCAACACGAGGACTTCCCAGGGGGTCACCCATCCTAGTACTACTCTCGCCCAAGCACGCTTAACTGCGGAGTTCTGATGGGATCCGGTGCATTAGTGCTGGTATGATCGCACCCGTCATTCTCTTGTCTCATTTCCCTTATAAAGCCCCTTCTTCTGATGCGTCGAGGAGGGTTGATGAAGTATTACAGAGAGGATTAGCATGTGATTCTCCCATTCGCCAGCAATGAGAAGTCACAATCAGAACTGAAAAGGACCCGATCAGAAAGGAACAAGAAAAAAAATATATATATATTTTCCGATTAAGACTTTAGCGCGGATAAAATAGAGCCACGGACTTTGAAACCGATTTTGAGACCGTTGCAGGTGTCAAAAGCAGCCTGGAACGAGGTTAGCTTGGCACGGACGATACGGTTCCAACCGCGCTGACCGCGCTCACTTTCGAGTTACGGTGAAAAAGTTATCGCGATTTCCGTGGAGGCGCGCGGGAAAAATAGAAAACGGCGGCAAAAGGGGTGCAACACGAGGACTTCCCAGGGGGTCACCCATCCTAGTACTACTCTCGCCCAAGCACGCTTAACTGCGGAGTTCTGATGCGATCCGGTGCATTAGTGCTGGTATGATCGCACCCGTCATTCTCTTGTCTCATTTCCCTTATAAAGCCCCTTCTTCTGATGCGTCGAGGAGGGTTGATGAAGTATTACAGAGAGGATTAGCATGTGATTCTCCCATTCGCCAGCAATGAGAAGTCACAATCAGAACTGAAAAGGACCCGATCAGAAAGGAACAAGAAAAAAAATATATATATATTTTCCGATTAAGACTTTAGCGCGGATAAAATAGAGCCACGGACTTTGAAACCGATTTTGAGACCGTTGCAGGTGTCAAAAGCAGTCTGGAACGAACTTAGTTTGGCACGGACGATACGGTTCCAACCCCGCTGACCGCGCTCACTTTCGAGTTACGGTGAAAAAGTTATCGCGATTTCTGTGGAGGCGCGCGGGAAAAATAGAAAACCGCGGCAAAAGGGGTGCAACACGAGGACTTCCCAGGGGGTCACCCATCCTAGTACTACTCTCGCCCAAGCACGCTTAACTGCGGAGTTCTGATGGGATCCGGTGCATTAGTGCTGGTATGATCGCACCCGTCATTCTCTTGTCTCCCTTCCCTTATAAAGCCCCTTCTTCTGATGCGTCGAGGAGGGTTGATGAAGTATTACAGAGAGGAGTAGCATGTGATTCTCTCATTCGCCAGCAATGAGAAGTAACAATCAGAACTGAAAAGGACCCGATCAGAAAGGAACAAGAAAAAAAATATATATATATTTTCCGACTAAGACTTTAGCGCGGATAAAATAGAGCCACGGACTTTGAAACCGATTTTGAGTCTGTTGCAGGTGTCAAAAGCAGTCCGAAACTTAGCTAGCTTGGCACGGACGATACGGTTCCAACCGCGCTGACCGCGCTCACTTTCGAGTTACGGTGAAAAAGTTATCGCGATTTCCGTGGAGGCGCGCGGGAAAAATAGAAAACCGCGGCAAAAGGGGTGCAACATGAGGACTTCCCAGGGGGTCACCCATCCTAGTACTACTCTCACTCAAGCACGCTTCACTGCAGAGTTCTGATGGGATCCGGTGCATTAGTGCTGGTATGATCGCACCCGTCATTCTCTTGTCTCCCTTCCCTTATAAAGCCCCTTCTTCTGATGCGTCGAGGAGGGTTGATGAAGTATTACAGAGAGGATTAGCATGTGATTCTCCCATTCGCCAGCAATGAGAAGTAACAATCAGAACTGAAAAGGACCCGATCAAAAAGGAACTAGAAAAAATATATATATATATTTTCCGACTAAGACTTTAGCGCGGATAAAATAGAGCCACGGACTTTGAAACCGATTTTGAGACCGTTGCAGGTGTCAAAAGCAGTCCGGAACTAAGCTAGCTTGGCAAGGACGATACGGTTCCAACCGCGCTGACCGCGCTCACTTTCGAGTTACGGTGAAAAAGTTATCGCGATTTCCGTGGAGGCGCGCGGGAAAAATAGAAAACCACGGCAAAAGGGGTGCAACACGAGGACTTCCCAGGGGGTCACCCATCCTAGTACTACTCTCGCCCAAGCACGCTTAACTGCGGAGTTCTGATGGGATCCGGTGCATTAGTGCTGGTATGATCGCACCCGTCATTCTCTTGTCTCATTTCCCTTATAAAGCCCCTTCTTCTGATGCGTCGAGGAGGGTTGATGAAGTATTACAGAGAGGATTAGCATGTGATTCTCCCATTCGCCAGCAATGAGAAGTAACAATCAGAACTGAAAAGGACCCGATAAAAAAGGAACAAGAAAAAAAAAAAAAAAAATTTCTCCGGTTAAGACTTTAGGGCGGATAAAATAGAGCCACGGACTTTGAAACCGATTTTGAGACCATTGCAGGTGTCAAAATCAGTCCGGAATGAAGTTAGCTTGGCACGGACGATACGGTTCCAACCGCGCTGACCGCGCTCACTTTCGAGTTACGGTGAAAAAGTTATCGCGATTTCCGTGGAGGCGCGCGGGAAAAATAGAAAACCGCGGCAAAAGGGGTGCAACACGAGGACTTCCCAGGGGGTCACCCATCCTAGTACTACTCTCGCCCAAGTACGCTTAACTGCGGAGTTCTGATGGGATCCGGTGCATTAGTGCTGGTATGATCGCACCCGTCATTCTCTTGTCTCCCTTCCCTTATAAAGCCCCTTCTTCTGATGCGTCGAGGAGGGTTGATGAAGTATTACAGAGAGGATTAGCATGTGATTCTCCCATTCGCCAGCAATGAGAAGTAACAATCAGAACTGAAAAGGACCCGATCAAAAAGGAACTAGAAAAAATATATATATATATTTTCCGACTAAGACTTTAGCGCGGATAAAATAGAGCCACGGACTTTGAAACCGATTTTGAGACCGTTGCAGGTGTCAAAAGCAGTCCGGAACTAAGCTAGCTTGGCAAGGACGATACGGTTCCAACCGCGCTGACCGCGCTCACTTTCGAGTTACGGTGAAAAAGTTATCGCGATTTCCGTGGAGGCGCGCGGGAAAAATAGAAAACCACGGCAAAAGGGGTGCAACACGAGGACTTCCCAGGGGGTCACCCATCCTAGTACTACTCTCGCCCAAGCACGCTTAACTGCGGAGTTCTGATGGGATCCGGTGCATTAGTGCTGGTATGATCGCACCCGTCATTCTCTTGTCTCATTTCCCTTATAAAGCCCCTTCTTCTGATGCGTCGAGGAGGGTTGATGAAGTATTACAGAGAGGATTAGCATGTGATTCTCCCATTCGCCAGCAATGAGAAGTAACAATCAGAACTGAAAAGGACCCGATAAAAAAGGAACAAGAAAAAAAAAAAAAAAAATTTCTCCGGTTAAGACTTTAGGGCGGATAAAATAGAGCCACGGACTTTGAAACCGATTTTGAGACCATTGCAGGTGTCAAAATCAGTCCGGAATGAAGTTAGCTTGGCACGGACGATACGGTTCCAACCGCGCTGACCGCGCTCACTTTCGAGTTACGGTGAAAAAGTTATCGCGATTTCCGTGGAGGCGCGCGGGAAAAATAGAAAACCGCGGCAAAAGGGGTGCAACACGAGGACTTCCCAGGGGGTCACCCATCCTAGTACTACTCTCACCCAAGCACGCTTAACTGCGGAGTTCTGATGGGATCCGGTGCATTAGTGCTGGTATGATCGCACCCGTCATTCTCAAGTCTCCCTTCCCTTATAAAGCCCCTTCTTCTGATGCTTCGAGGAGGGTTGATGAAGTATTACAGAGAGGATTAACATGTGATTCTCCCATTCGCCAGCAATGAGAAGTAACAATCAGAACTGAAAAGGACCCGATCAAAAAGGAACAAGAAAAAAAATATATATATATTTTCCGACTAAGACTTTAGCGCGGATAAAATAGAGCCACGGACTTTGAAACCGATTTTGAGACCGTCGCAGGTGTCAAAAGCAGTCTGGAAAAAGGCTAGCTTGGCAAGGACGATACGGTTCCAACCGCGCTGACCGCGCTCACTTTCGAGTTACGGTGAAAAAGTTATCGCGATTTTCGTGGAGGCGCGCGGGAAAAATAGAAAACCACGGCAAAACGGGTGCAACACGAGGACTTCCCAGGGGGTCACCTATCCTAGTACTACTCTTGCCCAAGCACGCTTAACTGCGGTGTTCTGATGGGATCCGGTGCATTAGTGCTGGAATGATCGCACCCGTCATTCTCTTGTCTCCCTTCCCTTATAAAGCCCCTTCTTCTGATGCGTCGAGGAGGGTTGATGAAGTATTACAGAGAGGATTAGCATGTGATTCTCCCATTCACCAGCAATGAGAAGTAATAATCAGAACTGAAAAGGACCCGATCAAAAAGGAACAAGAAAAAATATATATATATATTTTCCGACTAAGGCTTTAGCGCGGATAAAATAGAGCCACGGACTTTGAAACCGATTTTGAGACCGTTGCAGGTGTCAAAAGCAGCCTGGAACGAGGTTAGCTTGGCACGGACGATACGGTTCCAACCGCGCTGACCGCGCTCACTTTCGAGTTACGGTGAAAAAGTTATCGCGATTTCCGTGGAGGCGCGCGGGAAAAATAGAAAACGGCGGCAAAAGGGGTGCAACACGAGGACTTCCCAGGGGGTCACCCATCCTAGTACTACTCTCGCCCAAGCACGCTTAACTGCGGAGTTCTGATGGGATCCGGTGCATTAGTGCTGGTATGATCGCACCCGTCATTCTCTTGTCTCATTTCCCTTATAAAGCCCCTTCTTCTGATGCGTCGAGGAGGGTTGATGAAGTATTACAGAGAGGATTAGCATGTGATTCTCCCATTCGCCAGCAATGAGAAGTCACAATCAGAACTGAAAAGGACCCGATCAGAAAGGAACAAGAAAAAAAATATATATATATTTTCCGATTAAGACTTTAGCGCGGATAAAATAGAGCCACGGACTTTGAAACCGATTTTGAGACCGTTGCAGGTGTCAAAAGCAGTCTGGAACGAACTTAGTTTGGCACGGACGATACGGTTCCAACCCCGCTGACCGCGCTCACTTTCGAGTTACGGTGAAAAAGTTATCGCGATTTCCGTGGAGGCGCGCGGGAAAAATAGAAAACCGCGGCAAAAGGGGTGCAACACGAGGACTTCCCAGGGGGTCACCCATCCTAGTACTACTCTCGCCCAAGCACGCTTAACTGCGGAGTTCTGATGGGATCCGGTGCATTAGTGCTGGTATGATCGCACCCGTCATTCTCTTGTCTCCCTTCCCTTATAAAGCCCCTTCTTCTGATGCGTCGAGGAGGGTTGATGAAGTATTACAGAGAGGAGTAGCATGTGATTCTCTCATTCGCCAGCAATGAGAAGTAACAATCAGAACTGAAAAGGACCCGATCAGAAAGGAACAAGAAAAAAAATATATATATATTTTCCGACTAAGACTTTAGCGCGGATAAAATAGAGCCACGGACTTTGAAACCGATTTTGAGTCTGTTGCAGGTGTCAAAAGCAGTCCGAAACTTAGCTAGCTTGGCACGGACGATACGGTTCCAACCGCGCTGACCGCGCTCACTTTCGAGTTACGGTGAAAAAGTTATCGCGATTTCCGTGGAGGCGCGCGGGAAAAATAGAAAACCGCGGCAAAAGGGGTGCAACATGAGGACTTCCCAGGGGGTCACCCATCCTAGTACTACTCTCACTCAAGCACGCTTCACTGCAGAGTTCTGATGGGATCCGGTGCATTAGTGCTGGTATGATCGCACCCGTCATTCTCTTGTCTCCCTTCCCTTATAAAGCCCCTTCTTCTGATGCGTCGAGGAGGGTTGATGAAGTATTACAGAGAGGATTAGCATGTGATTCTCCCATTCGCCAGCAATGAGAAGTAACAATCAGAACTGAAAAGGACCCGATCAAAAAGGAACAAGAAAAAATATATATATATATTTTCCGACTAAGACTTTAGCGCGGATAAAATAGAGCCACGGACTTTGAAACCGATTTTGAGACCGTTGCAGGTGTCAAAAGCAGTCCGGAACTAAGCTAGCTTGGCAAGGACGATACGGTTCCAACCGCGCTGACCGCGCTCACTTTCGAGTTACGGTGAAAAAGTTATCGCGATTTCCGTGGAGGCGCGCGGGAAAAATAGAAAACCACGGCCAAAGGGGTGCAACACGAGGACTTCCCAGGGGGTCACCCATCCTAGTACTACTCTCGCCCAAGCACGCTTAACTGCGGAGTTCTGATGGGATCCGGTGCATTAGTGCTGGTATGATCGCACCCGTCATTCTCTTGTCTCATTTCCCTTATAAAGCCCCTTCTTCTGATGCGTCGAGGAGGGTTGATGAAGTATTACAGAGAGGATTAGCATGTGATTCTCCCATTCGCCAGCAATGAGAAGTAACAATCAGAACTGAAAAGGACCCGATAAAAAAGGAACAAGAAAAAAAAAAAAAAAAATTTCTCCGGTTAAGACTTTAGGGCGGATAAAATAGAGCCACGGACTTTGAAACCGATTTTGAGACCATTGCAGGTGTCAAAATCAGTCCGGAATGAAGTTAGCTTGGCACGGACGATACGGTTCCAACCGCGCTGACCGCGCTCACTTTCGAGTTACGGTGAAAAAGTTATCGCGATTTCCGTGGAGGCGCGCGGGAAAAATAGAAAACCGCGGCAAAAGGGGTGCAACACGAGGACTTCCCAGGGGGTCACCCATCCTAGTACTACTCTCACCCAAGCACGCTTAACTGCGGAGTTCTGATGGGATCCGGTGCATTAGTGCTGGTATGATCGCACCCGTCATTCTCTAGTCTCCCTTCCCTTATAAAGCCCCTTCTTCTGATGCTTCGAGGAGGGTTGATGAAGTATTACAGAGAGGATTAGCATGTGATTCTCCCATTCGCCAGCAATGAGAAGTAACAATCAGAACTGAAAAGGACCCGATCAAAAAGGAACAAGAAAAAAAATATATATATATTTTCCGACTAAGACTTTAGCGCGGATAAAATAGAGCCACGGACTTTGAAACCGATTTTGAGACCGTCGCAGGTGTCAAAAGCAGTCTGGAAAAAGGCTAGCTTGGCAAGGACGATACGGTTCCAACCGCGCTGACCGCGCTCACTTTCGAGTTACGGTGAAAAAGTTATCGCGATTTTCGTGGAGGCGCGCGGGAAAAATAGAAAACCACGGCAAAACGGGTGCAACACGAGGACTTCCCAGGGGGTCACCTATCCTAGTACTACTCTTGCCCAAGCACGCTTAACTGCGGTGTTCTGATGGGATCCGGTGCATTAGTGCTGGAATGATCGCACCCGTCATTCTCTTGTCTCCCTTCCCTTATAAAGCCCCTTCTTCTGATGCGTCGAGGAGGGTTGATGAAGTATTACAGAGAGGATTAGCATGTGATTCTCCCATTCACCAGCAATGAGAAGTAATAATTAGAACTGAAAAGGACCCGATCAAAAAGGAACAAGAAAAAATATATATATATATTTTCCGACTAAGGCTTTAGCGCGGATAAAATAGAGCCACGGACTTTGAAACCGATTTTGAGACCGTTGCAGGTGTCAAAATCAGTCCGGAACGAGGTTAGCTTGGCACGGACGATACGGTTCCAACCGCGCTGACCGCGCTCACTTTCGAGTTACGGTGAAAAAGTTATCGCGATTTCCGTGGAGGCGCGCGGGAAAAATAGAAAACGGCGGCAAAAGGGGTGCAACACGAGGACTTCCCAGGGGGTCACCCATCCTAGTACTACTCTCACCCAAGCACGCTTAACTGCGGAGTTCTGATGGGATCCGGTGCATTAGTGCTGGTATGATCGCACCCGTCATTCTCTTGTCTCATTTCCCTTATAAAGCCCCTTCTTCTGATGCGTCGAGGAGGGTTGATGAAGTATTACAGAGAGGATTAGCATGTGATTCTCCCATTCGCCAGCAATGAGAAGTCACAATCAGAACTGAAAAGGACCCGATCAGAAAGGAACAAGAAAAAAAAAATATATATATTTTCCGATTAAGACTTTAGCGCGGATAAAATAGAGCCACGGACTTTGAAACCGATTTTGAGACCGTTGCAGGTGTCAAAAGCAGCCTGGAACGAGGTTAGCTTGGCACGGACGATACGGTTCCAACCGCGCTGACCGCGCTCACTTTCGAGTTACGGTGAAAAAGTTATCGCGATTTCCGTGGAGGCGCGCGGGAAAAATAGAAAACGGCGGCAAAAGGGGTGCAACACGAGGACTTCCCAGGGGGTCACCCATCCTAGTACTACTCTCGCCCAAGCACGCTTAACTGCGGAGTTCTGATGGGATCCGGTGCATTAGTGCTGGTATGATCGCACCCGTCATTCTCTTGTCTCATTTCCCTTATAAAGCCCCTTCTTCTGATGCGTCGAGGAGGGTTGATGAAGTATTACAGAGAGGATTAGCATGTGATTCTCCCATTCGCCAGCAATGAGAAGTCACAATCAGAACTGAAAAGGACCCGATCAGAAAGGAACAAGAAAAAAACTATATATATATTTTCCGATTAAGACTTTAGCGCGGATAAAATAGAGCCACGGACTTTGAAACCGATTTTGAGACCGTTGCAGGTGTCAAAAGCAGTCTGGAACGAACTTAGTTTGGCACGGACGATACGGTTCCAACCCCGCTGACCGCGCTCACTTTCGAGTTACGGTGAAAAAGTATCGCGATTTCCGTGGAGGCGCGCGGGAAAAATAGAAAACCGCGGCAAAAGGGGTGCAACACGAGGACTTCCCAGGGGGTCACCCATCCTAGTACTACTCTCGCCCAAGCACGCTTAACTGCGGAGTTCTGATGGGATCCGGTGCATTAGTGCTGGTATGATCGCACCCGTCATTCTCTTGTCTCCCTTCCCTTATAAAGCCCCTTCTTCTGATGCGTCGAGGAGGGTTGATGAAGTATTACAGAGAGGAGTAGCATGTGATTCTCTCATTCGCCAGCAATGAGAAGTAACAATCAGAACTGAAAAGGACCCGATCAGAAAGGAACAAGAAAAAAAATATATATATATTTTCCGACTAAGACTTTAGCGCGGATAAAATAGAGCCACGGACTTTGAAACCGATTTTGAGTCTGTTGCAGGTGTCAAAAGCAGTCCGAAACTTAGCTAGCTTGGCACGGACGATACGGTTCCAACCGCGCTGACCGCGCTCACTTTCGAGTTACGGTGAAAAAGTTATCGCGATTTCCGTGGAGGCGCGCGGGAAAAATAGAAAACGGCGGCAAAAGGGGTGCAACACGAGGACTTCCCAGGGGGTCACCCATCCTAGTACTACTCTCACCCAAGCACGCTTAACTGCGGAGTTCTGATGGGATCCGGTGCATTAGTGCTGGTATGATCGCACCCGTCATTCTCTTGTCTTATTTCCCTTATAAAGCCCCTTCTTCTGATGCGTCGAGGAGGGTTGATGAAGTATTACAGAGAGGATTAGCATGTGATTCTCCCATTCGCCAGCAATGAGAAGTCACAATCAGAACTGAAAAGGACCCGATCAGAAAGGAACAAGAAAAAAAATATATATATATTTTCCGATTAAGACTTTAGCGCGGATAAAATAGAGCCACGGACTTTGAAACCGATTTTGAGACCGTTGCAGGTGTCAAAAGCAGCCTGGAACGAGGTTAGCTTGGCACGGACGATACGGTTCCAACCGCGCTGACCGCGCTCACTTTCGAGTTACGGTGAAAAAGTTATCGCGATTTCCGTGGAGGCGCGCGGGAAAAATAGAAAACGGCGGCAAAAGGGGTGCAACACGAGGACTTCCCAGGGGGTCACCCATCCTAGTACTACTCTCGCCCAAGCACGCTTAACTGCGGAGTTCTGATGGGATCCGGTGCATTAGTGCTGGTATGATCGCACCCGTCATTCTCTTGTCTCATTTCCCTTATAAAGCCCCTTCTTCTGATGCGTCGAGGAGGGTTGATGAAGTATTACAGAGAGGATTAGCATGTGATTCTCCCATTCGCCAGCAATGAGAAGTCACAATCAGAACTGAAAAGGACCCGATCAGAAAGGAACAAGAAAAAAAATATATATATATTTTCCGATTAAGACTTTAGCGCGGATAAAATAGAGCCACGGACTTTGAAACCGATTTTGAGACCGTTGCAGGTGTCAAAAGCAGTCTGGAACGAACTTAGTTTGGCACGGACGATACGGTTCCAACCCCGCTGACCGCGCTCACTTTCGAGTTACGGTGAAAAAGTATCGCGATTTCCGTGGAGGCGCGCGGGAAAAATAGAAAACCGCGGCAAAAGGGGTGCAACACGAGGACTTCCCAGGGGGTCACCCATCCTAGTACTACTCTCGCCCAAGCACGCTTAACTGCGGAGTTCTGATGGGATCCGGTGCATTAGTGCTGGTATGATCGCACCCGTCATTCTCTTGTCTCCCTTCCCTTATAAAGCCCCTTCTTCTGATGCGTCGAGGAGGGTTGATGAAGTATTACAGAGAGGAGTAGCATGTGATTCTCTCATTTGCCAGCAATGAGAAGTAACAATCAGAACTGAAAAGGACCCGATCAGAAAGGAACAAGAAAAAAAATATATATATATTTTCCGACTAAGACTTTAGCGCGGATAAAATAGAGCCACGGACTTTGAAACCGATTTTGAGTCTGTTGCAGGTGTCAAAAGCAGTCCGAAACTTAGCTAGCTTGGCACGGACGATACGGTTCCAACCGCGCTGACCGCGCTCACTTTCGAGTTACGGTGAAAAAGTTATCGCGATTTCCGTGGAGGCGCGCGGGAAAAATAGAAAACCGCGGCAAAAGGGGTGCAACATGAGGACTTCCCAGGGGGTCACCCATCCTAGTACTACTCTCACTCAAGCACGCTTCACTGCAGAGTTCTGATGGGATCCGGTGCATTAGTGCTGGTATGATCGCACCCGTCATTCTCTTGTCTCCCTTCCCTTATAAAGCCCCTTCTTCTGATGCGTCGAGGAGGGTTGATGAAGTATTACAGAGAGGATTAGCATGTGATTCTCCCATTCGCCAGCAATGAGAAGTAACAATCAGAACTGAAAAGGACCCGATCAAAAAGGAACAAGAAAAAATATATATATATATTTTCCGACTAAGACTTTAGAGCGGATAAAATAGAGCCACGGACTTTGAAACCGATTTTGAGACCGTTGCAGGTGTCAAAAGCAGTCCGGAACTAAGCTAGCTTGGCAAGGACGATACGGTTCCAACCGCGCTGACCGCGCTCACTTTCGAGTTACGGTGAAAAAGTTATCGCGATTTCCGTGGAGGCGCGCGGGAAAAATAGAAAACCACGGCAAAAGGGGTGCAACACGAGGACTTCCCAGGGGGTCACCCATCCTAGTACTACTCTCGCCCAAGCACGCTTAACTGCGGAGTTCTGATGGGATCCGGTGCATTAGTGCTGGTATGATCGCACCCGTCATTCTCTTGTCTCATTTCCCTTATAAAGCCCCTTCTTCTGATGCGTCGAGGAGGGTTGATGAAGTATTACAGAGAGGATTAGCATGTGATTCTCCCATTCGCCAGCAATGAGAAGTAACAATCAGAACTGAAAAGGACCCGATAAAAAAGGAACAAGAAAAAAAAAAAAAAAAATTTCTCCGGTTAAGACTTTAGGGCGGATAAAATAGAGCCACGGACTTTGAAACCGATTTTGAGACCATTGCAGGTGTCAAAATCAGTCCGGAATGAAGTTAGCTTGGCACGGACGATACGGTTCCAACCGCGCTGACCGCGCTCACTTTCGAGTTACGGTGAAAAAGTTATCGCGATTTCCGTGGAGGCGCGCGGGAAAAATAGAAAACGGCGGCAAAAGGGGTGCAACACGAGGACTTCCCAGGGGGTCACCCATCCTAGTACTACTCTCACCCAAGCACGCTTAACTGCGGAGTTCTGATGGGATCCGGTGCATTAGTGCTGGTATGATCGCACCCGTCATTCTCTTGTCTCATTTCCCTTATAAAGCCCCTTCTTCTGATGCGTCGAGGAGGGTTGATGAAGTATTACAGAGAGGATTAGCATGTGATTCTCCCATTCGCCAGCAATGAGAAGTCACAATCAGAACTGAAAAGGACCCGATCAGAAAGGAACAAGAAAAAAAAAATATATATATTTTCCGATTAAGACTTTAGCGCGGATAAAATAGAGCCACGGACTTTGAAACCGATTTTGAGACCGTTGCAGGTGTCAAAAGCAGCCTGGAACGAGGTTAGCTTGGCACGGACGATACGGTTCCAACCGCGCTGACCGCGCTCACTTTCGAGTTACGGTGAAAAAGTTATCGCGATTTCCGTGGAGGCGCGCGGGAAAAATAGAAAACGGCGGCAAAAGGGGTGCAACACGAGGACTTCCCAGGGGGTCACCCATCCTAGTACTACTCTCGCCCAAGCACGCTTAACTGCGGAGTTCTGATGGGATCCGGTGCATTAGTGCTGGTATGATCGCACCCGTCATTCTCTTGTCTCATTTCCCTTATAAAGCCCCTTCTTCTGATGCGTCGAGGAGGGTTGATGAAGTATTACAGAGAGGATTAGCATGTGATTCTCCCATTCGCCAGCAATGAGAAGTCACAATCAGAACTGAAAAGGACCCGATCAGAAAGGAACAAGAAAAAAAATATATATATATTTTCCGATTAAGACTTTAGCGCGGATAAAATAGAGCCACGGACTTTGAAACCGATTTTGAGACCGTTGCAGGTGTCAAAAGCAGTCTGGAACGAACTTAGTTTGGCACGGACGATACGGTTCCAACCCCGCTGACCGCGCTCACTTTCGAGTTACGGTGAAAAAGTATCGCGATTTCCGTGGAGGCGCGCGGGAAAAATAGAAAACCGCGGCAAAAGGGGTGCAACACGAGGACTTCCCAGGGGGTCACCCATCCTAGTACTACTCTCGCCCAAGCACGCTTAACTGCGGAGTTCTGATGGGATCCGGTGCATTAGTGCTGGTATGATCGCACCCGTCATTCTCTTGTCTCCCTTCCCTTATAAAGCCCCTTCTTCTGATGCGTCGAGGAGGGTTGATGAAGTATTACAGAGAGGAGTAGCATGTGATTCTCTCATTCGCCAGCAATGAGAAGTAACAATCAGAACTGAAAAGGACCCGATCAGAAAGGAACAAGAAAAAAAATATATATATATTTTCCGACTAAGACTTTAGCGCGGATAAAATAGAGCCACGGACTTTGAAACCGATTTTGAGTCTGTTGCAGGTGTCAAAAGCAGTCCGAAACTTAGCTAGCTTGGCACGGACGATACGGTTCCAACCGCGCTGACCGCGCTCACTTTCGAGTTACGGTGAAAAAGTTATCGCGATTTCCGTGGAGGCGCGCGGGAAAAATAGAAAACGGCGGCAAAAGGGGTGCAACACGAGGACTTCCCAGGGGGTCACCCATCCTAGTACTACTCTCACCCAAGCACGCTTAACTGCGGAGTTCTGATGGGATCCGGTGCATTAGTGCTGGTATGATCGCACCCGTCATTCTCTTGTCTCATTTCCCTTATAAAGCCCCTTCTTCTGATGCGTCGAGGAGGGTTGATGAAGTATTACAGAGAGGATTAGCATGTGATTCTCCCATTCGCCAGCAATGAGAAGTCACAATCAGAACTGAAAAGGACCCGATCAGAAAGGAACAAGAAAAAAAATATATATATATTTTCCGATTAAGACTTTAGCGCGGATAAAATAGAGCCACGGACTTTGAAACCGATTTTGAGACCGTTGCAGGTGTCAAAAGCAGCCTGGAACGAGGTTAGCTTGGCACGGACGATACGGTTCCAACCGCGCTGACCGCGCTCACTTTCGAGTTACGGTGAAAAAGTTATCGCGATTTCCGTGGAGGCGCGCGGGAAAAATAGAAAACGGCGGCAAAAGGGGTGCAACACGAGGACTTCCCAGGGGGTCACCCATCCTAGTACTACTCTCGCCCAAGCACGCTTAACTGCGGAGTTCTGATGGGATCCGGTGCATTAGTGCTGGTATGATCGCACCCGTCATTCTCTTGTCTCATTTCCCTTATAAAGCCCCTTCTTCTGATGCGTCGAGGAGGGTTGATGAAGTATTACAGAGAGGATTAGCATGTGATTCTCCCATTCGCCAGCAATGAGAAGTCACAATCAGAACTGAAAAGGACCCGATCAGAAAGGAACAAGAAAAAAAATATATATATATTTTCCGATTAAGACTTTAGCGCGGATAAAATAGAGCCACGGACTTTGAAACCGATTTTGAGACCGTTGCAGGTGTCAAAAGCAGTCTGGAACGAACTTAGTTTGGCACGGACGATACGGTTCCAACCCCGCTGACCGCGCTCACTTTCGAGTTACGGTGAAAAAGTATCGCGATTTCCGTGGAGGCGCGCGGGAAAAATAGAAAACCGCGGCAAAAGGGGTGCAACACGAGGACTTCCCAGGGGGTCACCCATCCTAGTACTACTCTCGCCCAAGCACGCTTAACTGCGGAGTTCTGATGGGATCCGGTGCATTAGTGCTGGTATGATCGCACCCGTCATTCTCTTGTCTCCCTTCCCTTATAAAGCCCCTTCTTCTGATGCGTCGAGGAGGGTTGATGAAGTATTACAGAGAGGAGTAGCATGTGATTCTCTCATTCGCCAGCAATGAGAAGTAACAATCAGAACTGAAAAGGACCCGATCAGAAAGGAACAAGAAAAAAAATATATATATATTTTCCGACTAAGACTTTAGCGCGGATAAAATAGAGCCACGGACTTTGAAACCGATTTTGAGTCTGTTGCAGGTGTCAAAAGCAGTCCGAAACTTAGCTAGCTTGGCACGGACGATACGGTTCCAACCGCGCTGACCGCGCTCACTTTCGAGTTACGGTGAAAAAGTTATCGCGATTTCCGTGGAGGCGCGCGGGAAAAATAGAAAACCGCGGCAAAAGGGGTGCAACATGAGGACTTCCCAGGGGGTCACCCATCCTAGTACTACTCTCACTCAAGCACGCTTCACTGCAGAGTTCTGATGGGATCCGGTGCATTAGTGCTGGTATGATCGCACCCGTCATTCTCTTGTCTCCCTTCCCTTATAAAGCCCCTTCTTCTGATGCGTCGAGGAGGGTTGATGAAGTATTACAGAGAGGATTAGCATGTGATTCTCCCATTCGCCAGCAATGAGAAGTAACAATCAGAACTGAAAAGGACCCGATCAAAAAGGAACAAGAAAAAATATATATATATATTTTCCGACTAAGACTTTAGAGCGGATAAAATAGAGCCACGGACTTTGAAACCGATTTTGAGACCGTTGCAGGTGTCAAAAGCAGTCCGGAACTAAGCTAGCTTGGCAAGGACGATACGGTTCCAACCGCGCTGACCGCGCTCACTTTCGAGTTACGGTGAAAAAGTTATCGCGATTTCCGTGGAGGCGCGCGGGAAAAATAGAAAACCACGGCAAAAGGGGTGCAACACGAGGACTTCCCAGGGGGTCACCCATCCTAGTACTACTCTCGCCCAAGCACGCTTAACTGCGGAGTTCTGATGGGATCCGGTGCATTAGTGCTGGTATGATCGCACCCGTCATTCTCTTGTCTCATTTCCCTTATAAAGCCCCTTCTTCTGATGCGTCGAGGAGGGTTGATGAAGTATTACAGAGAGGATTAGCATGTGATTCTCCCATTCGCCAGCAATGAGAAGTAACAATCAGAACTGAAAAGGACCCGATAAAAAAGGAACAAGAAAAAAAAAAAAAAAAATTTCTCCGGTTAAGACTTTAGGGCGGATAAAATAGAGCCACGGACTTTGAAACCGATTTTGAGACCATTGCAGGTGTCAAAATCAGTCCGGAATGAAGTTAGCTTGGCACGGACGATACGGTTCCAACCGCGCTGACCGCGCTCACTTTCGAGTTACGGTGAAAAAGTTATCGCGATTTCCGTGGAGGCGCGCGGGAAAAATAGAAAACCGCGGCAAAAGGGGTGCAACACGAGGACTTCCCAGGGGGTCACCCATCCTAGTAATACTCTCACCCTAGCACGCTTAACTGCGGAGTTCTGATGGGATCCGGTGCATTAGTGCTGGTATGATCGCACCCGTCATTCTCTAGTCTCCCTTCCCTTATAAAGCCCCTTCTTCTGATGCTTCGAGGAGGGTTGATGAAGTATTACAGAGAGGATTAGCATGTGATTCTCCCATTCGCCAGCAATGAGAAGTAACAATCAGAACTGAAAAGGACCCGATCAAAAAGGAACAAGAAAAAAAATATATATATATTTTCCGACTAAGACTTTAGCGCGGATAAAATAGAGCCACGGACTTTGAAACCGATTTTGAGACCGTCGCAGGTGTCAAAAGCAGTCTGGAAAAAGGCTAGCTTGGCAAGGACGATACGGTTCCAACCGCGCTGACCGCGCTCACTTTCGAGTTACGGTGAAAAAGTTATCGCGATTTTCGTGGAGGCGCGCGGGAAAAATAGAAAACCACGGCAAAACGGGTGCAACACGAGGACTTCCCAGGGGGTCACCTATCCTAGTACTACTCTTGCCCAAGCACGCTTAACTGCGGTGTTCTGATGGGATCCGGTGCATTAGTGCTGGAATGATCGCACCCGTCATTCTCTTGTCTCCCTTCCCTTATAAAGCCCCTTCTTCTGATGCGTCGAGGAGGGTTGATGAAGTATTACAGAGAGGATTAGCATGTGATTCTCCCATTCACCAGCAATGAGAAGTAATAATCAGAACTGAAAAGGACCCGATCAAAAAGGAACAAGAAAAAATATATATATATATTTTCCGACTAAGGCTTTAGCGCGGATAAAATAGAGCCACGGACTTTGAAACCGATTTTGAGACCGTTGCAGGTGTCAAAATCAGTCCGGAACGAGGTTAGCTTGGCACGGACGATACGGTTCCAACCGCGCTGACCGCGCTGACCGCGCTCACTTTCGAGTTACGGTGAAAAAGTTATCGCGATTTCCGTGGAGGCGCGCGGGAAAAATATAAAACGGCGGCAAAAGGGGTGCAACACGAGGACTTCCCAGGGGGTCACCCATCCTAGTACTACTCTCACCCAAGCACGCTTAACTGCGGAGTTCTGATGGGATCCGGTGCATTAGTGCTGGTATGATCGCACCCGTCATTCTCTTGTCTCATTTCCCTTATAAAGCCCCTTCTTCTGATGCGTCGAGGAGGGTTGATGAAGTATTACAGAGAGGATTAGCATGTGATTCTCCCATTCGCCAGCAATGAGAAGTCACAATCAGAACTGAAAAGGACCCGATCAGAAAGGAACAAGAAAAAAAATATATATATATTTTCCGATTAAGACTTTAGCGCGGATAAAATAGAGCCACGGACTTTGAAACGAGACCGTTGCAGGTGTCAAAAGCAGCCTGGAACGAGGTTAGCTTGGCACGGACGATACGGTTCCAACCGCGCTGACCGCGCTCACTTTCGAGTTACGGTGAAAAAGTTATCGCGATTTCCGTGGAGGCGCGCGGGAAAAATAGAAAACGGCGGCAAAAGGGGTGCAACACGAGGACTTCCCAGGGGGTCACCCATCCTAGTACTACTCTCGCCCAAGCATGCTTAACTGCGGAGTTCTGATGGGATCCGGTGCATTAGTGCTGGTATGATCGCACCCGTCATTCTCTTGTCTCATTTCCCTTATAAAGCCCCTTCTTCTGATGCGTCGAGGAGGGTTGATGAAGTATTACAGAGAGGATTAGCATGTGATTCTCCCATTCGCCAGCAATGAGAAGTAACAATCAGAACTGAAAAGGACCCGATCAAAAAGGAACAAGAAAAAATATATATATATATTTTCCGACTAAGACTTTAGCGCGGATAAAATAGAGCCACGGACTTTGAAACCGATTTTGAGACCGTTGCAGGTGTCAAAAGCAGTCTGGAACGAACTTAGTTTGGCACGGACGATACGGTTCCAACCCCGCTGACCGCGCTCACTTTCGAGTTACGGTGAAAAAGTTATCGCGATTTCCGTGGAGGCGCGCGGGAAAAATAGAAAACGGCGGCAAAAGGGGTGCAACACGAGGACTTCCCAGGGGGTCACCCATCCTAGTACTACTCTCGCCCAAGCACGCTTAACTGCGGAGTTCTGATGGGATCCGGTGCATTAGTGCTGGTATGATCGCACCCGTCATTCTCTTGTCTCCCTTCCCTTATAAAGCCCCTTCTTCTGATGCGTCGAGGAGGGTTGATGAAGTATTACAGAGAGGAGTAGCATGTGATTCTCTCATTCGCCAGCAATGAGAAGTAACAATCAGAACTGAAAAGGACCCGATCAGAAAGGAACAAGAAAAAAAATATATATATATTTTCCGACTAAGACTTTAGCGCGGATAAAATAGAGCCACGGACTTTGAAACCGATTTTGAGTCTGTTGCAGGTGTCAAAAGCAGTCCGAAACTTAGCTAGCTTGGCACGGACGATACGGTTCCAACCGCGCTGACCGCGCTCACTTTCGAGTTACGGTGAAAAAGTTATCGCGATTTCCGTGGAGGCGCGCGGGAAAAATAGAAAACCGCGGCAAAAGGGGTGCAACATGAGGACTTCCCAGGGGGTCACCCATCCTAGTACTACTCTCACTCAAGCACGCTTCACTGCAGAGTTCTGATGGGATCCGGTGCATTAGTGCTGGTATGATCGCACCCGTCATTCTCTTGTCTCCCTTCCCTTATAAAGCCCCTTCTTCTGATGCGTCGAGGAGGGTTGATGAAGTATTACAGAGAGGATTAGCATGTGATTCTCCCATTCGCCAGCAATGAGAAGTAACAATCAGAACTGAAAAGGACCCGATCAAAAAGGAACAAGAAAAAATATATATATATATTTTCCGACTAAGACTTTAGAGCGGATAAAATAGAGCCACGGACTTTGAAACCGATTTTGAGACCGTTGCAGGTGTCAAAAGCAGTCCGGAACTAAGCTAGCTTGGCAAGGACGATACGGTTCCAACCGCGCTGACCGCGCTCACTTTCGAGTTACGGTGAAAAAGTTATCGCGATTTCCGTGGAGGCGCGCGGGAAAAATAGAAAACCACGGCAAAAGGGGTGCAACACGAGGACTTCCCAGGGGGTCACTCATCCTAGTACTACTCTCGCCCAAGCACGCTTAACTGCGGAGTTCTGATGGGATCCGGTGCATTAGTGCTGGTATGATCGCACCCGTCATTCTCTTGTCTCATTTCCCTTATAAAGCCCCTTCTTCTGATGCGTCGAGGAGGGTTGATGAAGTATTACAGAGAGGATTAGCATGTGATTCTCCCATTCGCCAGCAATGAGAAGTAACAATCAGAACTGAAAAGGACCCGATAAAAAAGGAACAAGAAAAAAAAAAAAAAAATTTCTCCGGTTAAGACTTTAGGGCGGATAAAATAGAGCCACGGACTTTGAAACCGATTTTGAGACCATTGCAGGTGTCAAAATCAGTCCGGAATGAAGTTAGCTTGGCACGGACGATACGGTTCCAACCGCGCTGACCGCGCTCACTTTCGAGTTACGGTGAAAAAGTTATCGCGATTTCCGTGGAGGCGCGCGGGAAAAATAGAAAACCGCGGCAAAAGGGGTGCAACACGAGGACTTCCCAGGGGGTCACCCATCCTAGTAATACTCTCACCCAAGCACGCTTAACTGCGGAGTTCTGATGGGATCCGGTGCATTAGTGCTGGTATGATCGCACCCGTCATTCTCTAGTCTCCCTTCCCTTATAAAGCCCCTTCTTCTGATGCTTCGAGGAGGGTTGATGAAGTATTACAGAGAGGATTAGCATGTGATTCTCCCATTCGCCAGCAATGAGAAGTAACAATCAGAACTGAAAAGGACCCGATTAAAAAGGAACAAGAAAAAAAATATATATATATTTTCCGACTAAGACTTTAGCGCGGATAAAATAGAGCCACGGACTTTGAAACCGATTTTGAGACCGTTGCAGGTGTCAAAAGCAGTCTGGAAAAAGGCTAGCTTGGCAAGGACGATACGGTTCCAACCGCGCTGACCGCGCTCACTTTCGAGTTACGGTGAAAAAGTTATCGCGATTTTCATGGAGGCGCGCGGGAAAAATAGAAAACCACGGCAAAACGGGTGCAACACGAGGACTTCCCAGGGGGTCACCTATCCTAGTACTACTCTTGCCCAAGCACGCTTAACTGCGGAGTTCTGATGGGATCCGGTGCATTAGTGCTGGAATGATCGCACCCGTCATTCTCTTGTCTCCCTTCCCTTATAAAGCCCCTTCTTCTGATGCGTCGAGGAGGGTTGATGAAGTATTACAGAGAGGATTAGCATGTGATTCTCCCATTCACCAGCAATGAGAAGTAATAATCAGAACTGAAAAGGACCCGATCAAAAAGGAACAAGAAAAAATATATATATATATTTTCCGACTAAGGCTTTAGCGCGGATAAAATAGAGCCACGGACTTTGAAACCGATTTTGAGACCGTTGCAGGTGTCAAAATCAGTCCGGAACGAGGTTAGCTTGGCACGGACGATACGGTTCCAACCGCGCTGACCGCGCTCACTTTCGAGTTACGGTGAAAAAGTTATCGCGATTTCCGTGGAGGCGCGCGGGAAAAATAGAAAACGGCGGCAAAAGGGGTGCAACACGAGGACTTCCCAGGGGGTCACCCATCCTAGTACTACTCTCGCCCAAGCACGCTTAACTGCGGAGTTCTGATGGGATCCGGTGCATTAGTGCTGGTATGATCGCACCCGTCATTCTCTTGTCTCATTTCCCTTATAAAGCCCCTTCTTCTGATGCGTCGAGGAGGGTTGATGAAGTATTACAGAGAGGATTAGCATGTGATTCTCCCATTCGCCAGCAATGAGAAGTCACAATCAGAACTGAAAAGGACCCGATCAGAAAGGAACAAGAAAAAAAATATATATATATTTTCCGATTAAGACTTTAGCGCGGATAAAATAGAGCCACGGACTTTGAAACCGATTTTGAGACCGTTGCAGGTGTCAAAAGCAGCCTGGAACGAGGTTAGCTTGGCACGGACGATACGGTTCCAACCGCGCTGACCGCGCTCACTTTCGAGTTACGGTGAAAAAGTTATCGCGATTTCCGTGGAGGCGCGCGGGAAAAATAGAAAACGGCGGCAAAAGGGGTGCAACACGAGGACTTCCCAGGGGGTCACCCATCCTAGTACTACTCTCGCCCAAGCATGCTTAACTGCGGAGTTCTGATGGGATCCGGTGCATTAGTGCTGGTATGATCGCACCCGTCATTCTCTTGTCTCATTTCCCTTATAAAGCCCCTTCTTCTGATGCGTCGAGGAGGGTTGATGAAGTATTACAGAGAGGATTAGCATGTGATTCTCCCATTCGCCAGCAATGAGAAGTAACAATCAGAACTGAAAAGGACCCGATCAAAAAGGAACAAGAAAAAATATATATATATATTTTCCGACTAAGACTTTAGCGCGGATAAAATAGAGCCACGGACTTTGAAACCGATTTTGAGACCGTTGCAGGTGTCAAAAGCAGTCTGGAACGAACTTAGTTTGGCACGGACGATACGGTTCCAACCCCGCTGACCGCGCTCACTTTCGAGTTACGGTGAAAAAGTTATCGCGATTTCCGTGGAGGCGCGCGGGAAAAATAGAAAACGGCGGCAAAAGGGGTGCAACACGAGGACTTCCCAGGGGGTCACCCATCCTAGTACTACTCTCGCCCAAGCACGCTTAACTGCGGAGTTCTGATGGGATCCGGTGCATTAGTGCTGGTATGATCGCACCCGTCATTCTCTTGTCTCCCTTCCCTTATAAAGCCCCTTCTTCTGATGCGTCGAGGAGGGTTGATGAAGTATTACAGAGAGGAGTAGCATGTGATTCTCTCATTCGCCAGCAATGAGAAGTAACAATCAGAACTGAAAAGGACCCGATCAGAAAGGAACAAGAAAAAAAATATATATATATTTTCCGACTAAGACTTTAGCGCGGATAAAATAGAGCCACGGACTTTGAAACCGATTTTGAGTCTGTTGCAGGTGTCAAAAGCAGTCCGAAACTTAGCTAGCTTGGCACGGACGATACGGTTCCAACCGCGCTGACCGCGCTCACTTTCGAGTTACGGTGAAAAAGTTATCGCGATTTCCGTGGAGGCGCGCGGGAAAAATAGAAAACCGCGGCAAAAGGGGTGCAACATGAGGACTTCCCAGGGGGTCACCCATCCTAGTACTACTCTCACTCAAGCACGCTTCACTGCAGAGTTCTGATGGGATCCGGTGCATTAGTGCTGGTATGATCGCACCCGTCATTCTCTTGTCTCCCTTCCCTTATAAAGCCCCTTCTTCTGATGCGTCGAGGAGGGTTGATGAAGTATTACAGAGAGGATTAGCATGTGATTCTCCCATTCGCCAGCAATGAGAAGTAACAATCAGAACTGAAAAGGACCCGATCAAAAAGGAACAAGAAAAAATATATATATATATTTTCCGACTAAGACTTTAGAGCGGATAAAATAGAGCCACGGACTTTGAAACCGATTTTGAGACCGTTGCAGGTGTCAAAAGCAGTCCGGAACTAAGCTAGCTTGGCAAGGACGATACGGTTCCAACCGCGCTGACCGCGCTCACTTTCGAGTTACGGTGAAAAAGTTATCGCGATTTCCGTGGAGGCGCGCGGGAAAAATAGAAAACCACGGCAAAAGGGGTGCAACACGAGGACTTCCCAGGGGGTCACTCATCCTAGTACTACTCTCGCCCAAGCACGCTTAACTGCGGAGTTCTGATGGGATCCGGTGCATTAGTGCTGGTATGATCGCACCCGTCATTCTCTTGTCTCATTTCCCTTATAAAGCCCCTTCTTCTGATGCGTCGAGGAGGGTTGATGAAGTATTACAGAGAGGATTAGCATGTGATTCTCCCATTCGCCAGCAATGAGAAGTAACAATCAGAACTGAAAAGGACCCGATAAAAAAGGAACAAGAAAAAAAAAAAAAAAATTTCTCCGGTTAAGACTTTAGGGCGGATAAAATAGAGCCACGGACTTTGAAACCGATTTTGAGACCATTGCAGGTGTCAAAATCAGTCCGGAATGAAGTTAGCTTGGCACGGACGATACGGTTCCAACCGCGCTGACCGCGCTCACTTTCGAGTTACGGTGAAAAAGTTATCGCGATTTCCGTGGAGGCGCGCGGGAAAAATAGAAAACCGCGGCAAAAGGGGTGCAACACGAGGACTTCCCAGGGGGTCACCCATCCTAGTAATACTCTCACCCAAGCACGCTTAACTGCGGAGTTCTGATGGGATCCGGTGCATTAGTGCTGGTATGATCGCACCCGTCATTCTCTAGTCTCCCTTCCCTTATAAAGCCCCTTCTTCTGATGCTTCGAGGAGGGTTGATGAAGTATTACAGAGAGGATTAGCATGTGATTCTCCCATTCGCCAGCAATGAGAAGTAACAATCAGAACTGAAAAGGACCCGATCAAAAAGGAACAAGAAAAAAAATATATATATATTTTCCGACTAAGACTTTAGCGCGGATAAAATAGAGCCACGGACTTTGAAACCGATTTTGAGACCGTTGCAGGTGTCAAAAGCAGTCTGGAAAAAGGCTAGCTTGGCAAGGACGATACGGTTCCAACCGCGCTGACCGCGCTCACTTTCGAGTTACGGTGAAAAAGTTATCGCGATTTTCATGGAGGCGCGCGGGAAAAATAGAAAACCACGGCAAAACGGGTGCAACACGAGGACTTCCCAGGGGGTCACCTATCCTAGTACTACTCTTGCCCAAGCACGCTTAACTGCGGAGTTCTGATGGGATCCGGTGCATTAGTGCTGGAATGATCGCACCCGTCATTCTCTTGTCTCCCTTCCCTTATAAAGCCCCTTCTTCTGATGCGTCGAGGAGGGTTGATGAAGTATTACAGAGAGGATTAGCATGTGATTCTCCCATTCACCAGCAATGAGAAGTAATAATCAGAACTGAAAAGGACCCGATCAAAAAGGAACAAGAAAAAATATATATATATATTTTCCGACTAAGGCTTTAGCGCGGATAAAATAGAGCCACGGACTTTGAAACCGATTTTGAGACCGTTGCAGGTGTCAAAATCAGTCCGGAACGAGGTTAGCTTGGCACGGACGATACGGTTCCAACCGCGCTGACCGCGCTCACTTTCGAGTTACGGTGAAAAAGTTATCGCGATTTCCGTGGAGGCGCGCGGGAAAAATAGAAAACGGCGGCAAAAGGGGTGCAACACGAGGACTTCCCAGGGGGTCACCCATCCTAGTACTACTCTCGCCCAAGCACGCTTAACTGCGGAGTTCTGATGGGATCCGGTGCATTAGTGCTGGTATGATCGCACCCGTCATTCTCTTGTCTCATTTCCCTTATAAAGCCCCTTCTTCTGATGCGTCGAGGAGGGTTGATGAAGTATTACAGAGAGGATTAGCATGTGATTCTCCCATTCGCCAGCAATGAGAAGTCACAATCAGAACTGAAAAGGACCCGATCAGAAAGGAACAAGAAAAAAAATATATATATATTTTCCGATTAAGACTTTAGCGCGGATAAAATAGAGCCACGGACTTTGAAACCGATTTTGAGACCGTTGCAGGTGTCAAAAGCAGCCTGGAACGAGGTTAGCTTGGCACGGACGATACGGTTCCAACCGCGCTGACCGCGCTCACTTTCGAGTTACGGTGAAAAAGTTATCGCGATTTCCGTGGAGGCGCGCGGGAAAAATAGAAAACGGCGGCAAAAGGGGTGCAACACGAGGACTTCCCAGGGGGTCACCCATCCTAGTACTACTCTCGCCCAAGCACGCTTAACTGCGGAGTTCTGATGGGATCCGGTGCATTAGTGCTGGTATGATCGCACCCGTCATTCTCTTGTCTCATTTCCCTTATAAAGCCCCTTCTTCTGATGCGTCGAGGAGGGTTGATGAAGTATTACAGAGAGGATTAGCATGTGATTCTCCCATTCGCCAGCAATGAGAAGTCACAATCAGAACTGAAAAGGACCCGATCAGAAAGGAACAAGAAAAAAAATATATATATATTTTCCGATTAAGACTTTAGCGCGGATAAAATAGAGCCACGGACTTTGAAACCGATTTTGAGACCGTTGCAGGTGTCAAAAGCAGCCCGGAAAGAGGTTAGCTTGGCACGGACGATACGGTTCCAACCGCGCTGACCGCGCTCACTTTCGAGTTACGGTGAAAAAGTTATCGCGATTTCCGTGGAGGCGCGCGGGAAAAATAGAAAACCACGTTAAAAGGGGTGCAACACGAGGACTTCCCAGGGGGTCACCCATCCTAGTACTACTCTCGCCCAAGCACGCTTAACTGCGGAGTTCTGATGGGATCCGGTGCATTAGTGCTGGTATGATCGCACCCGTCATTCTCTTGTCTCATTTCCCTTATAAAGCCCCTTCTTCTGATGCGTCGAGGAGGGTTGATGAAGTATTACAGAGAGGATTAGCATGTGATTCTCCCATTCGCCAGCAATGAGAAGTAACAATCAGAACTGAAAAGGACCCGATCAAAAAGGAACAAGAAAAAATATATATATATATTTTCCGACTAAGACTTTAGCGCGGATAAAATAGAGCCACGGACTTTGAAACCGATTTTGAGACCGTTGCAGGTGTCAAAAGCAGTCTGGAACGAACTTAGTTTGGCACGGACGATACGGTTCCAACCCCGCTGACCGCGCTCACTTTCGAGTTACGGTGAAAAAGTTATCGCGATTTCCGTGGAGGCGCGCGGGAAAAATAGAAAACGGCGGCAAAAGGGGTGCAACACGAGGACTTCCCAGGGGGTCACCCATCCTAGTACTACTCTCGCCCAAGCACGCTTAACTGCGGAGTTCTGATGGGATCCGGTGCATTAGTGCTGGTATGATCGCACCCGTCATTCTCTTGTCTCCCTTCCCTTATAAAGCCCCTTCTTCTGATGCGTCGAGGAGGGTTGATGAAGTATTACAGAGAGGAGTAGCATGTGATTCTCTCATTCGCCAGCAATGAGAAGTAACAATCAGAACTGAAAAGGACCCGATCAGAAAGGAACAAGAAAAAAAATATATATATATTTTCCGACTAAGACTTTAGCGCGGATAAAATAGAGCCACGGACTTTGAAACCGATTTTGAGTCTGTTGCAGGTGTCAAAAGCAGTCCGAAACTTAGCTAGCTTGGCACGGACGATACGGTTCCAACCGCGCTGACCGCGCTCACTTTCGAGTTACGGTGAAAAAGTTATCGCGATTTCCGTGGAGGCGCGCGGGAAAAATAGAAAACCGCGGCAAAAGGGGTGCAACATGAGGACTTCCCAGGGGGTCACCCATCCTAGTACTACTCTCACTCAAGCACGCTTCACTGCAGAGTTCTGATGGGATCCGGTGCATTAGTGCTGGTATGATCGCACCCGTCATTCTCTTGTCTCCCTTCCCTTATAAAGCCCCTTCTTCTGATGCGTCGAGGAGGGTTGATGAAGTATTACAGAGAGGATTAGCATGTGATTCTCCCATTCGCCAGCAATGAGAAGTAACAATCAGAACTGAAAAGGACCCGATCAAAAAGGAACAAGAAAAAATATATATATATATTTTCCGACTAAGACTTTAGAGCGGATAAAATAGAGCCACGGACTTTGAAACCGATTTTGAGACCGTTGCAGGTGTCAAAAGCAGTCCGGAACTAAGCTAGCTTGGCAAGGACGATACGGTTCCAACCGCGCTGACCGCGCTCACTTTCGAGTTACGGTGAAAAAGTTATCGCGATTTCCGTGGAGGCGCGCGGGAAAAATAGAAAACCACGGCAAAAGGGGTGCAACACGAGGACTTCCCAGGGGGTCACTCATCCTAGTACTACTCTCGCCCAAGCACGCTTAACTGCGGAGTTCTGATGGGATCCGGTGCATTAGTGCTGGTATGATCGCACCCGTCATTCTCTTGTCTCATTTCCCTTATAAAGCCCCTTCTTCTGATGCGTCGAGGAGGGTTGATGAAGTATTACAGAGAGGATTAGCATGTGATTCTCCCATTCGCCAGCAATGAGAAGTAACAATCAGAACTGAAAAGGACCCGATAAAAAAGGAACAAGAAAAAAAAAAAAAAAATTTCTCCGGTTAAGACTTTAGGGCGGATAAAATAGAGCCACGGACTTTGAAACCGATTTTGAGACCATTGCAGGTGTCAAAATCAGTCCGGAATGAAGTTAGCTTGGCACGGACGATACGGTTCCAACCGCGCTGACCGCGCTCACTTTCGAGTTACGGTGAAAAAGTTATCGCGATTTCCGTGGAGGCGCGCGGGAAAAATAGAAAACCGCGGCAAAAGGGGTGCAACACGAGGACTTCCCAGGGGGTCACCCATCCTAGTAATACTCTCACCCAAGCACGCTTAACTGCGGAGTTCTGATGGGATCCGGTGCATTAGTGCTGGTATGATCGCACCCGTCATTCTCTAGTCTCCCTTCCCTTATAAAGCCCCTTCTTCTGATGCTTCGAGGAGGGTTGATGAAGTATTACAGAGAGGATTAGCATGTGATTCTCCCATTCGCCAGCAATGAGAAGTAACAATCAGAACTGAAAAGGACCCGATCAAAAAGGAACAAGAAAAAAAATATATATATATTTTCCGACTAAGACTTTAGCGCGGATAAAATAGAGCCACGGACTTTGAAACCGATTTTGAGACCGTTGCAGGTGTCAAAAGCAGTCTGGAAAAAGGCTAGCTTGGCAAGGACGATACGGTTCCAACCGCGCTGACCGCGCTCACTTTCGAGTTACGGTGAAAAAGTTATCGCGATTTTCATGGAGGCGCGCGGGAAAAATAGAAAACCACGGCAAAACGGGTGCAACACGAGGACTTCCCAGGGGGTCACCTATCCTAGTACTACTCTTGCCCAAGCACGCTTAACTGCGGAGTTCTGATGGGATCCGGTGCATTAGTGCTGGAATGATCGCACCCGTCATTCTCTTGTCTCCCTTCCCTTATAAAGCCCCTTCTTCTGATGCGTCGAGGAGGGTTGATGAAGTATTACAGAGAGGATTAGCATGTGATTCTCCCATTCACCAGCAATGAGAAGTAATAATCAGAACTGAAAAGGACCCGATCAAAAAGGAACAAGAAAAAATATATATATATATTTTCCGACTAAGGCTTTAGCGCGGATAAAATAGAGCCACGGACTTTGAAACCGATTTTGAGACCGTTGCAGGTGTCAAAATCAGTCCGGAACGAGGTTAGCTTGGCACGGACGATACGGTTCCAACCGCGCTGACCGCGCTCACTTTCGAGTTACGGTGAAAAAGTTATCGCGATTTCCGTGGAGGCGCGCGGGAAAAATAGAAAACGGCGGCAAAAGGGGTGCAACACGAGGACTTCCCAGGGGGTCACCCATCCTAGTACTACTCTCGCCCAAGCACGCTTAACTGCGGAGTTCTGATGGGATCCGGTGCATTAGTGCTGGTATGATCGCACCCGTCATTCTCTTGTCTCATTTCCCTTATAAAGCCCCTTCTTCTGATGCGTCGAGGAGGGTTGATGAAGTATTACAGAGAGGATTAGCATGTGATTCTCCCATTCGCCAGCAATGAGAAGTCACAATCAGAACTGAAAAGGACCCGATCAGAAAGGAACAAGAAAAAAAATATATATATATTTTCCGATTAAGACTTTAGCACGGATAAAATAGAGCCACGGACTTTGAAACCGATTTTGAGACCGTTGCAGGTGTCAAAAGCAGCCTGGAACGAGGTTAGCTTGGCACGGACGATACGGTTCCAACCGCGCTGACCGCGCTCACTTTCGAGTTACGGTGAAAAAGTTATCGCGATTTCCGTGGAGGCGCGCGGGAAAAATAGAAAACGGCGGCAAAAGGGGTGCAACACGAGGACTTCCCAGGGGGTCACCCATCCTAGTACTACTCTCGCCCAAGCACGCTTAACTGCGGAGTTCTGATGGGATCCGGTGCATTAGTGCTGGTATGATCGCACCCGTCATTCTCTTGTCTCATTTCCCTTATAAAGCCCCTTCTTCTGATGCGTCGAGGAGGGTTGATGAAGTATTACAGAGAGGATTAGCATGTGATTCTCCCATTCGCCAGCAATGAGAAGTCACAATCAGAACTGAAAAGGACCCGATCAGAAAGGAACAAGAAAAAAAATATATATATATTTTCCGATTAAGACTTTAGCGCGGATAAAATAGAGCCACGGACTTTGAAACCGATTTTGAGACCGTTGCAGGTGTCAAAAGCAGCCCGGAAAGAGGTTAGCTTGGCACGGACGATACGGTTCCAACCGCGCTGACCGCGCTCACTTTCGAGTTACGGTGAAAAAGTTATCGCGATTTCCGTGGAGGCGCGCGGGAAAAATAGAAAACCACGTTAAAAGGGGTGCAACACGAGGACTTCCCAGGGGGTCACCCATCCTAGTACTACTCTCGCCCAAGCACGCTTAACTGCGGAGTTCTGATGGGATCCGGTGCATTAGTGCTGGTATGATCGCACCCGTCATTCTCTTGTCTCATTTCCCTTATAAAGCCCCTTCTTCTGATGCGTCGAGGAGGGTTGATGAAGTATTACAGAGAGGATTAGCATGTGATTCTCCCATTCGCCAGCAATGAGAAGTAACAATCAGAACTGAAAAGGACCCGATCAAAAAGGAACAAGAAAAAATATATATATATATTTTCCGACTAAGACTTTAGCGCGGATAAAATAGAGCCACGGACTTTGAAACCGATTTTGAGACCGTTGCAGGTGTCAAAAGCAGTCTGGAACGAACTTAGTTTGGCACGGACGATACGGTTCCAACCCCGCTGACCGCGCTCACTTTCGAGTTACGGTGAAAAAGTTATCGCGATTTCCGTGGAGGCGCGCGGGAAAAATAGAAAACGGCGGCAAAAGGGGTGCAACACGAGGACTTCCCAGGGGGTCACCCATCCTAGTACTACTCTCGCCCAAGCACGCTTAACTGCGGAGTTCTGATGGGATCCGGTGCATTAGTGCTGGTATGATCGCACCCGTCATTCTCTTGTCTCTCTTCCCTTATAAAGCCCCTTCTTCTGATGCGTCGAGGAGGGTTGATGAAGTATTACAGAGAGGAGTAGCATGTGATTCTCTCATTCGCCAGCAATGAGAAGTAACAATCAGAACTGAAAAGGACCCGATCAGAAAGGAACAAGAAAAAAAATATATATATATTTTCCGACTAAGACTTTAGCGCGGATAAAATAGAGCCACGGACTTTGAAACCGATTTTGAGTCTGTTGCAGGTGTCAAAAGCAGTCCGAAACTTAGCTAGCTTGGCACGGACGATACGGTTCCAACCGCGCTGACCGCGCTCACTTTCGAGTTACGGTGAAAAAGTTATCGCGATTTCCGTGGAGGCGCGCGGGAAAAATAGAAAACCGCGGCAAAAGGGGTGCAACATGAGGACTTCCCAGGGGGTCACCCATCCTAGTACTACTCTCACTCAAGCACGCTTCACTGCAGAGTTCTGATGGGATCCGGTGCATTAGTGCTGGTATGATCGCACCCGTCATTCTCTTGTCTCCCTTCCCTTATAAAGCCCCTTCTTCTGATGCGTCGAGGAGGGTTGATGAAGTATTACAGAGAAGATTAGCATGTGATTCTCCCATTCGCCAGCAATGAGAAGTAACAATCAGAACTGAAAAGGACCCGATCAAAAAGGAACAAGAAAAAATATATATATATATTTTCCGACTAAGACTTTAGAGCGGATAAAATAGAGCCACGGACTTTGAAACCGATTTTGAGACCGTTGCAGGTGTCAAAAGCAGTCCGGAACTAAGCTAGCTTGGCAAGGACGATACGGTTCCAACCGCGCTGACCGCGCTCACTTTCGAGTTACGGTGAAAAAGTTATCGCGATTTCCGTGGAGGCGCGCGGGAAAAATAGAAAACCACGGCAAAAGGGGTGCAACACGAGGACTTCCCAGGGGGTCACTCATCCTAGTACTACTCTCGCCCAAGCACGCTTAACTGCGGAGTTCTGATGGGATCCGGTGCATTAGTGCTGGTATGATCGCACCCGTCATTCTCTTGTCTCATTTCCCTTATAAAGCCCCTTCTTCTGATGCGTCGAGGAGGGTTGATGAAGTATTACAGAGAGGATTAGCATGTGATTCTCCCATTCGCCAGCAATGAGAAGTAACAATCAGAACTGAAAAGGACCCGATAAAAAAGGAACAAGAAAAAAAAAAAAAAAATTTCTCCGGTTAAGACTTCAGGGCGGATAAAATAGAGCCACGGACTTTGAAACCGATTTTGAGACCATTGCAGGTGTCAAAATCAGTCCGGAATGAAGTTAGCTTGGCACGGACGATACGGTTCCAACCGCGCTGACCGCGCTCACTTTCGAGTTACGGTGAAAAAGTTATCGCGATTTCCGTGGAGGCGCGCGGGAAAAATAGAAAACCGCGGCAAAAGGGGTGCAACACGAGGACTTCCCAGGGGGTCACCCATCCTAGTAATACTCTCACCCAAGCACGCTTAACTGCGGAGTTCTGATGGGATCCGGTGCATTAGTGCTGGTATGATCGCACCCGTCATTCTCTAGTCTCCCTTCCCTTATAAAGCCCCTTCTTCTGATGCTTCGAGGAGGGTTGATGAAGTATTACAGAGAGGATTAGCATGTGATTCTCCCATTCGCCAGCAATGAGAAGTAACAATCAGAACTGAAAAGGACCCGATCAAAAAGGAACAAGAAAAAAAATATATATATATTTTCCGACTAAGACTTTAGCGCGGATAAAATAGAGCCACGGACTTTGAAACCGATTTTGAGACCGTTGCAGGTGTCAAAAGCAGTCTGGAAAAAGGCTAGCTTGGCAAGGACGATACGGTTCCAACCGCGCTGACCGCGCTCACTTTCGAGTTACGGTGAAAAAGTTATCGCGATTTTCATGGAGGCGCGCGGGAAAAATAGAAAACCACGGCAAAACGGGTGCAACACGAGGACTTCCCAGGGGGTCACCTATCCTAGTACTACTCTTGCCCAAGCACGCTTAACTGCGGAGTTCTGATGGGATCCGGTGCATTAGTGCTGGAATGATCGCACCCGTCATTCTCTTGTCTCCCTTCCCTTATAAAGCCCCTTCTTCTGATGCGTCGAGGAGGGTTGATGAAGTATTACAGAGAGGATTAGCATGTGATTCTCCCATTCACCAGCAATGAGAAGTAATAATCAGAACTGAAAAGGACCCGATCAAAAAGGAACAAGAAAAAATATATATATATATTTTCCGACTAAGGCTTTAGCGCGGATAAAATAGAGCCACGGACTTTGAAACCGATTTTGAGACCGTTGCAGGTGTCAAAATCAGTCCGGAACGAGGTTAGCTTGGCACGGACGATACGGTTCCAACCGCGCTGACCGCGCTCACTTTCGAGTTACGGTGAAAAAGTTATCGCGATTTCCGTGGAGGCGCGCGGGAAAAATAGAAAACGGCGGCAAAAGGGGTGCAACACGAGGACTTCCCAGGGGGTCACCCATCCTAGTACTACTCTCGCCCAAGCACGCTTAACTGCGGAGTTCTGATGGGATCCGGTGCATTAGTGCTGGTATGATCGCACCCGTCATTCTCTTGTCTCATTTCCCTTATAAAGCCCCTTCTTCTGATGCGTCGAGGAGGGTTGATGAAGTATTACAGAGAGGATTAGCATGTGATTCTCCCATTCGCCAGCAATGAGAAGTCACAATCAGAACTGAAAAGGACCCGATCAGAAAGGAACAAGAAAAAAAATATATATATATTTTCCGATTAAGACTTTAGCGCGGATAAAATAGAGCCACGGACTTTGAAACCGATTTTGAGACCGTTGCAGGTGTCAAAAGCAGCCTGGAACGAGGTTAGCTTGGCACGGACGATACGGTTCCAACCGCGCTGACCGCGCTCACTTTCGAGTTACGGTGAAAAAGTTATCGCGATTTCCGTGGAGGCGCGCGGGAAAAATAGAAAACGGCGGCAAAAGGGGTGCAACACGAGGACTTCCCAGGGGGTCACCCATCCTAGTACTACTCTCGCCCAAGCACGCTTAACTGCGGAGTTCTGATGGGATCCGGTGCATTAGTGCTGGTATGATCGCACCCGTCATTCTCTTGTCTCATTTCCCTTATAAAGCCCCTTCTTCTGATGCGTCGAGGAGGGTTGATGAAGTATTACAGAGAGGATTAGCATGTGATTCTCCCATTCGCCAGCAATGAGAAGTCACAATCAGAACTGAAAAGGACCCGATCAGAAAGGAACAAGAAAAAAAATATATATATATTTTCCGATTAAGACTTTAGCGCGGATAAAATAGAGCCACGGACTTTGAAACCGATTTTGAGACCGTTGCAGGTGTCAAAAGCAGCCCGGAACGAGGTTAGCTTGGCACGGACGATACGGTTCCAACCGCGCTGACCGCGCTCACTTTCGAGTTACGGTGAAAAAGTTATCGCGATTTCCGTGGAGGCGCGCGGGAAAAATAGAAAACCACGTTAAAAGGGGTGCAACACGAGGACTTCCCAGGGGGTCACCCATCCTAGTACTACTCTCGCCCAAGCACGCTTAACTGCGGAGTTCTGATGGGATCCGGTGCATTAGTGCTGGTATGATCGCACCCGTCATTCTCTTGTCTCATTTCCCTTATAAAGCCCCTTCTTCTGATGCGTCGAGGAGGGTTGATGAAGTATTACAGAGAGGATTAGCATGTGATTCTCTCATTCGCCAGCAATGAGAAGTCACAATCAGAACTGAAAAGGACCCGATCAAAAAGGAACAAGAAAAAATATATATATATATTTTCCGACTAAGACTTTAGCGCGGATAAAATAGAGCCACGGACTTTGAAACCGATTTTGAGACCGTTGCAGGTGTCAAAAGCAGTCTGGAACGGACTTAGTTTGGCACGGACGATACGGTTCCAACCCCGCTGACCGCGCTCACTTTCGAGTTACGGTGAAAAAGTTATCGCGATTTCCGTGGAGGCGCGCGGGAAAAATAGAAAACCGCTGCAAAAGGGGTGCAACACGAGGACTTCCCAGGGGGTCACCCATCCTAGTACTACTCTCGCCCAAGCACGCTTAACTGCGGAGTTCTGATGGGATCCGGTGCATTAGTGCTGGTATGATCGCACCCGTCATTCTCTTGTCTCCCTTCCCTTATAAAGCCCCTTCTTCTGATGCGTCGAGGAGGGTTGATGAAGTATTACAGAGAGGAGTAGCATGTGATTCTCTCATTCGCCAGCAATGAGAAGTAACAATCAGAACTGAAAAGGACCCGATCAGAAAGGAACAAGAAAAAAAATATATATATATTTTCCGACTAAGACTTTAGCGCGGATAAAATAGAGCCACGGACTTTGAAACTGATTTTGAGTCTGTTGCAGGTGTCAAAAGCAGTCCGAAACTTAGCTAGCTTGGCACGGACGATACGGTTCCAACCGCGCTGACCGCGCTCACTTTCGAGTTATGGTGAAAAAGTTATCGCAATTTCCGTGGAGGCGCGCGGGAAAAATAGAAAACCGCGGCAAAAGGGGTGCAACATGAGGACTTCCCAGGGGGTCACCCATCCTAGTACTACTCTCGCCCAAGCACGCTTAACTGCGGAGTTCTGATGGGATCCGGTGCATTAGTGCTGGTATGATCGCACCCGTCATTCTCTTGTCTCCCTTCCCTTATAAAGCCCCTTCTTCTGATGCGTCGAGGAGGGTTGATGAAGTATTACAGAGAGGATTAGCATGTGATTCTCCCATTCGCCAGCAATGAGAAGTAACAATCAGAACTGAAAAGGACCCGATCAAAAAGGAACAAGAAAAAATATATATATATATTTTCCGACTAAGACTTTAGAGCGGATAAAATAGAGCCACGGACTTTGAAACCGATTTTGAGACCGTTGCAGGTGTCAAAAGCAGTCCGGAACTAAGCTAGCTTGGCAAGGACGATACGGTTCCAACCGCGCTGACCGCGCTCACTTTCGAGTTACGGTGAAAAAGTTATCGCGATTTCCGTGGAGGCGCGCGGGAAAAATAGAAAACCACGGCAAAAGGGGTGCAACACGAGGACTTCCCAGGGGGTCACTCATCCTAGTACTACTCTCGCCCAAGCACGCTTAACTGCGGAGTTCTGATGGGATCCGGTGCATTAGTGCTGGTATGATCGCACCCGTCATTCTCTTGTCTCATTTCCCTTATAAAGCCCCTTCTTCTGATGCGTCGAGGAGGGTTGATGAAGTATTACAGAGAGGATTAGCATGTGATTCTCCCATTCGCCAGCAATGAGAAGTAACAATCAGAACTGAAAAGGACCCGATAAAAAAGGAACAAGAAAAAAAAAAAAAAAATTTCTCCGGTTAAGACTTTAGGGCGGATAAAATAGAGCCACGGACTTTGAAACCGATTTTGAGACCATTGCAGGTGTCAAAATCAGTCCGGAATGAAGTTAGCTTGGCACGGACGATACGGTTCCAACCGCGCTGACCGCGCTCACTTTCGAGTTACGGTGAAAAAGTTATCGCGATTTCCGTGGAGGCGCGCGGGAAAAATAGAAATCCGCGGCAAAAGGGGTGCAACACGAGGACTTCCCAGGGGGTCACCCATCCTAGTAATACTCTCACCCAAGCACGCTTAACTGCGGAGTTCTGATGGGATCCGGTGCATTAGTGCTGGTATGATCGCACCCGTCATTCTCTTGTCTCATTTCCCTTATAAAGCCCCTTCTTCTGATGCGTCGAGGAGGGTTGATGAAGTATTACAGAGAGGATTAGCATGTGATTCTCCCATTCGCCAGCAATGAGAAGTAACAATCAGAACTGAAAAGGACCCGATAAAAAAGGAACAAGAAAAAAAAAAAAAAAATTTCTCCGGTTAAGACTTTAGGGCGGATAAAATAGAGCCACGGACTTTGAAACCGATTTTGAGACCATTGCAGGTGTCAAAATCAGTCCGGAATGAAGTTAGCTTGGCACGGACGATACGGTTCCAACCGCGCTGACCGCGCTCACTTTCGAGTTACGGTGAAAAAGTTATCGCGATTTCCGTGGAGGCGCGCGGGAAAAATAGAAAACCGCGGCAAAAGGGGTGCAACACGAGGACTTCCCAGGGGGTCACCCATCCTAGTAATACTCTCACCCAAGCACGCTTAACTGCGGAGTTCTGATGGGATCCGGTGCATTAGTGCTGGTATGATCGCACCCGTCATTCTCTAGTCTCCCTTCCCTTATAAAGCCCCTTCTTCTGATGCTTCGAGGAGGGTTGATGAAGTATTACAGAGAGGATTAGCATGTGATTCTCCCATTCGCCAGCAATGAGAAGTAACAATCAGAACTGAAAAGGACCCGATCAAAAAGGAACAAGAAAAAAAATATATATATATTTTCCGACTAAGACTTTAGCGCGGATAAAATAGAGCCACGGACTTTGAAACCGATTTTGAGACCGTTGCAGGTGTCAAAAGCAGTCTGGAAAAAGGCTAGCTTGGCAAGGACGATACGGTTCCAACCGCGCTGACCGCGCTCACTTTCGAGTTACGGTGAAAAAGTTATCGCGATTTTCGTGGAGGCGCGCGGGAAAAATAGAAAACCACGGCAAAACGGGTGCAACACGAGGACTTCCCAGGGGGTCACCTATCCTAGTACTACTCTTGCCCAAGCACGCTTAACTGCGGAGTTCTGATGGGATCCGGTGCATTAGTGCTGGAATGATCGCACCCGTCATTCTCTTGTCTCCCTTCCCTTATAAAGCCCCTTCTTCTGATGCGTCGAGGAGGGTTGATGAAGTATTACAGAGAGGATTAGCATGTGATTCTCCCATTCACCAGCAATGAGAAGTAATAATCAGAACTGAAAAGGACCCGATCAAAAAGGAACAAGAAAAAATATATATATATATTTTCCGACTAAGGCTTTAGCGCGGATAAAATAGAGCCACGGACTTTGAAACCGATTTTGAGACCGTTGCAGGTGTCAAAATCAGTCCGGAACGAGGTTAGCTTGGCACGGACGATACGGTTCCAACCGCGCTGACCGCGCTCACTTTCGAGTTACGGTGAAAAAGTTATCGCGATTTCCGTGGAGGCGCGCGGGAAAAATAGAAAACGGCGGCAAAAGGGGTGCAACACGAGGACTTCCCAGGGGGTCACCCATCCTAGTACTACTCTCGCCCAAGCACGCTTAACTGCGGAGTTCTGATGGGATCCGGTGCATTAGTGCTGGTATGATCGCACCCGTCATTCTCTTGTCTCATTTCCCTTATAAAGCCCCTTCTTCTGATGCGTCGAGGAGGGTTGATGAAGTATTACAGAGAGGATTAGCATGTGATTCTCCCATTCGCCAGCAATGAGAAGTCACAATCAGAACTGAAAAGGACCCGATCAGAAAGGAATTAGAAAAAAAATATATATATATTTTCCGAATAAGACTTTAGCGCGGATAAAATAGAGCCACGGAATTTGAAACCGATTTTGAGACCGTTGCAGGTGTCAAAAGCAGCCTGGAACGAGGTTAGCTTGGCACGGACGATACGGTTCCAACCGCGCTGACCGCGCTCACTTTCGAGTTACGGTGAAAAAGTTATCGCGATTTCCGTGGAGGCGCGCGGGAAAAATAGAAAACGGCGGCAAAAGGGGTGCAACACGAGGACTTCCCAGGGGGTCACCCATCCTAGTACTACTCTCGCCCAAGCACGCTTAACTGCGGAGTTCTGATGGGATCCGGTGCATTAGTGCTGGTATGATCGCACCCGTCATTCTCTTGTCTCATTTCCCTTATAAAGCCCCTTCTTCTGATGCGTCGAGGAGGGTTGATGAAGTATTACAGAGAGGATTAGCATGTGATTCTCCCATTCGCCAGCAATGAGAAGTCACAATCAGAACTGAAAAGGACCCGATCAAAAAGGAACAAGAAAAAATATATATATATATTTTCCGACTAAGACTTTAGCGCGGATAAAATAGAGCCACGGACTTTGAAACCGATTTTGAGACCGTTGCAGGTGTCAAAAGCAGTCTGGAACGGACTTAGTTTGGCACGGACGATACGGTTCCAACCCCGCTGACCGCGCTCACTTTCGAGTTACGGTGAAAAAGTTATCGCGATTTCCGTGGAGGCGCGCGGGAAAAATAGAAAACCGCTGCAAAAGGGGTGCAACACGAGGACTTCCCAGGGGGTCACCCATCCTAGTACTACTCTCGCCCAAGCACGCTTAACTGCGGAGTTCTGATGGGATCCGGTGCATTAGTGCTGGTATGATCGCACCCGTCATTCTCTTGTCTCCCTTCCCTTATAAAGCCCCTTCTTCTGATGCGTCGAGGAGGGTTGATGAAGTATTACAGAGAGGAGTAGCATGTGATTCTCTCATTCGCCAGCAATGAGAAGTAACAATCAGAACTGAAAAGGACCCGATCAGAAAGGAACAAGAAAAAAAATATATATATATTTTCCGACTAAGACTTTAGCGCGGATAAAATAGAGCCACGGACTTTGAAACCGATTTTGAGTCTGTTGCAGGTGTCAAAAGCAGTCCGAAAATTAGCTAGCTTGGCACGGACGATACGGTTCCAACCGCGCTGACCGCGCTCACTTTCGAGTTACGGTGAAAAAGTTATCGCGATTTCCGTGGAGGCGCGCGGGAAAAATAGAAAACCGCGGCAAAAGGGGTGCAACATGAGGACTTCCCAGGGGGTCACCCATCCTAGTACTACTCTCACTCAAGCACGCTTCACTGCAGAGTTCTGATGGGATCCGGTGCATTAGTGCTGGTATGATCGCACCCGTCATTCTCTTGTCTCCCTTCCCTTATAAAGCCCCTTCTTCTGATGCGTCGAGGAGGGTTGATGAAGTATTACAGAGAGGATTAGCATGTGATTCTCCCATTCGCCAGCAATGAGAAGTAACAATCAGAACTGAAAAGGACCCGATCAAAAAGGAACAAGAAAAAATATATATATATATTTTCCGACTAAGACTTTAGAGCGGATAAAATAGAGCCACGGACTTTGAAACCGATTTTGAGACCGTTGCAGGTGTCAAAAGCAGTCCGGAACTAAGCTAGCTTGGCAAGGACGATACGGTTCCAACCGCGCTGACCGCGCTCACTTTCGAGTTACGGTGAAAAAGTTATCGCGATTTCCGTGGAGGCGCGCGGGAAAAATAGAAAACCACGGCAAAAGGGGTGCAACACGAGGACTTCCCAGGGGGTCACCCATCCTAGTACTACTCTCGCCCAAGCACGCTTAACTGCGGAGTTCTGATGGGATCCGGTGCATTAGTGCTGGTATGATCGCACCCGTCATTCTCTTGTCTCATTTCCCTTATAAAGCCCCTTCTTCTGATGCGTCGAGGAGGGTTGATGAAGTATTACAGAGAGGATTAGCATGTGATTCTCCCATTCGCCAGCAATGAGAAGTAACAATCAGAACTGAAAAGGACCCGATAAAAAAGGAACAAGAAAAAAAAAAAAAAAAATTTCTCCGGTTAAGACTTTAGGGCGGATAAAATAGAGCCACGGACTTTGAAACCGATTTTGAGACCATTGCAGGTGTCAAAATCAGTCCGGAATGAAGTTAGCTTGGCACGGATGATACGGTTCCAACCGCGCTGACCGCGCTCACTTTCGAGTTACGGTGAAAAAGTTATCGCGATTTCCGTGGAGGCGCGCGGGAAAAATAGAAAACCGCGGCAAAAGGGGTGCAACACGAGGACTTCCCAGGGGGTCACCCATCCTAGTAATACTCTCACCCAAGCACGCTTAACTGCGGAGTTCTGATGGGATCCGGTGCATTAGTGCTGGTATGATCGCACCCGTCATTCTCTAGTCTCCCTTCCCTTATAAAGCCCCTTCTTCTGATGCTTCGAGGAGGGTTGATGAAGTATTACAGAGAGGATTAGCATGTGATTCTCCCATTCGCCAGCAATGAGAAGTAACAATCAGAACTGAAAAGGACCCGATCAAAAAGGAACAAGAAAAAAAATATATATATATTTTCCGACTAAGACTTTAGCGCGGATAAAATAGAGCCACGGACTTTGAAACCGATTTTGAGACCGTCGCAGGTGTCAAAAGCAGTCTGGAAAAAGGCTAGCTTGGCAAGGACGATACGGTTCCAACCGCGCTGACCGCGCTCACTTTCGAGTTACGGTGAAAAAGTTATCGCGATTTTCGTGGAGGCGCGCGGGAAAAATAGAAAACCACGGCAAAACGGGTGCAACACGAGGACTTCCCAGGGGGTCACCTATCCTAGTACTACTCTTGCCCAAGCACGCTTAACTGCGGAGTTCTGATGGGATCCGGTGCATTAGTGCTGGAATGATCGCACCCGTCATTCTCTTGTCTCCCTTCCCTTATAAAGCCCCTTCTTCTGATGCGTCGAGGAGGGTTTATGAAGTATTACAGAGAGGATTAGCATGTGATTCTCCCATTCACCAGCAATGAGAAGTAATAATCAGAACTGAAAAGGACCCGATCAAAAAGGAACAAGAAAAAATATATATATATATTTTCCGACTAAGGCTTTAGCGCGGATAAAATAGAGCCACGGACTTTGAAACCGATTTTGAGACCGTTGCAGGTGTCAAAATCAGTCCGGAACGAGGTTAGCTTGGCACGGACGATACGGTTCCAACCGCGCTGACCGCGCTCAATTTCGAGTTACGGTGAAAAAGTTATCGCGATTTCCGTGGAGGCGCGCGGGAAAAATAGAAAACGGCGGCAAAAGGGGTGCAACACGAGGACTTCCCAGGGGGTCACCCATCCTAGTACTACTCTCGCCCAAGCACGCTTAACTGCGGAGTTCTGATGGGATCCGGTGCATTAGTGCTGGTATGATCGCACCCGTCATTCTCTTGTCTCATTTCCCTTATAAAGCCCCTTCTTCTGATGCGTCGAGGAGGGTTGATGAAGTATTACAGAGAGGATTAGCATGTGATTCTCCCATTCGCCAGCAATGAGAAGTCACAATCAGAACTGAAAAGGACCCGATCAAAAAGGAACAAGAAAAAATATATATATATATTTTCCGACTAAGACTTTAGCGCGGATAAAATAGAGCCACGGACTTTGAAACCGATTTTGAGACCGTTGCAGGTGTCAAAAGCAGTCTGGAACGGACTTAGTTTGGCACGGACGATACGGTTCCAACCCCGCTGACCGCGCTCACTTTCGAGTTACGGTGAAAAAGTTATCGCGATTTCCGTGGAGGCGCGCGGGAAAAATAGAAAACCGCTGCAAAAGGGGTGCAACACGAGGACTTCCCAGGGGGTCACCCATCCTAGTACTACTCTCGCCCAAGCACGCTTAACTGCGGAGTTCTGATGGGATCCGGTGCATTAGTGCTGGTATGATCGCACCCGTCATTCTCTTGTCTCCCTTCCCTTATAAAGCCCCTTCTTCTGATGCGTCGAGGAGGGTTGATGAAGTATTACAGAGAGGAGTAGCATGTGATTCTCTCATTCGCCAGCAATGAGAAGTAACAATCAGAACTGAAAAGGACCCGATCAGAAAGGAACAAGAAAAAAAATATATATATATTTTCCGACTAAGACTTTAGCGCGGATAAAATAGAGCCACGGACTTTGAAACCGATTTTGAGTCTGTTGCAGGTGTCAAAAGCAGTCCGAAACTTAGCTAGCTTGGCACGGACGATACGGTTCCAACCGCGCTGACCGCGCTCACTTTCGAGTTACGGTGAAAAAGTTATCGCGATTTCCGTGGAGGCGCGCGGGAAAAATAGAAAACCGCGGCAAAAGGGGTGCAACATGAGGACTTCCCAGGGGGTCACCCATCCTAGTACTACTCTCACTCAAGCACGCTTCACTGCAGAGTTCTGATGGGATCCGGTGCATTAGTGCTGGTATGATCGCACCCGTCATTCTCTTGTCTCCCTTCCCTTATAAAGCCCCTTCTTCTGATGCGTCGAGGAGGGTTGATGAAGTATTACAGAGAGGATTAGCATGTGATTCTCCCATTCGCCAGCAATGAGAAGTAACAATCAGAACTGAAAAGGACCCGATCAAAAAGGAACAAGAAAAAATATATATATATATTTTCCGACTAAGACTTTAGAGCGGATAAAATAGAGCCACGGACTTTGAAACCGATTTTGAGACCGTTGCAGGTGTCAAAAGCAGTCCGGAACTAAGCTAGCTTGGCAAGGACGATACGGTTCCAACCGCGCTGACCGCGCTCACTTTCGAGTTACGGTGAAAAAGTTATCGCGATTTCCGTGGAGGCGCGCGGGAAAAATAGAAAACCACGGCAAAAGGGGTGCAACACGAGGACTTCCCAGGGGGTCACCCATCCTAGTACTACTCTCGCCCAAGCACGCTTAACTGCGGAGTTCTGATGGGATCTGGTGCATTAGTGCTGGTATGATCGCACCCGTCATTCTCTTGTCTCATTTCCCTTATAAAGCCCCTTCTTCTGATGCGTCGAGGAGGGTTGATGAAGTATTACAGAGAGGATTAGCATGTGATTCTCCCATTCGCCAGCAATGAGAAGTAACAATCAGAACTGAAAAGGACCCGATAAAAAAGGAACAAGAAAAAAAAAAAAAAAAATTTCTCCGGTTAAGACTTTAGGGCGGATAAAATAGAGCCACGGACTTTGAAACCGATTTTGAGACCATTGCAGGTGTCAAAATCAGTCCGGAATGAAGTTAGCTTGGCACGGATGATACGGTTCCAACCGCGCTGACCGCGCTCACTTTCGAGTTACGGTGAAAAAGTTATCGCGATTTCCGTGGAGGCGCGCGGGAAAAATAGAAAACCGCGGCAAAAGGGGTGCAACACGAGGACTTCCCAGGGGGTCACCCATCCTAGTAATACTCTCACCCAAGCACGCTTAACTGCGGAGTTCTGATGGGATCCGGTGCATTAGTGCTGGTATGATCGCACCCGTCATTCTCTAGTCTCCCTTCCCTTATAAAGCCCCTTCTTCTGATGCTTCGAGGAGGGTTGATGAAGTATTACAGAGAGGATTAGCATGTGATTCTCCCATTCGCCAGCAATGAGAAGTAACAATCAGAACTGAAAAGGACCCGATCAAAAAGGAACAAGAAAAAAAATATATATATATTTTCCGACTAAGACTTTAGCGCGGATAAAATAGAGCCACGGACTTTGAAACCGATTTTGAGACCGTCGCAGGTGTCAAAAGCAGTCTGGAAAAAGGCTAGCTTGGCAAGGACGATACGGTTCCAACCGCGCTGACCGCGCTCACTTTCGAGTTACGGTGAAAAAGTTATCGCGATTTTCGTGGAGGCGCGCGGGAAAAATAGAAAACCACGGCAAAACGGGTGCAACACGAGGACTTCCCAGGGGGTCACCTATCCTAGTACTACTCTTGCCCAAGCACGCTTAACTGCGGAGTTCTGATGGGATCCGGTGCATTAGTGCTGGAATGATCGCACCCGTCATTCTCTTGTCTCCCTTCCCTTATAAAGCCCCTTCTTCTGATGCGTCGAGGAGGGTTTATGAAGTATTACAGAGAGGATTAGCATGTGATTCTCCCATTCACCAGCAATGAGAAGTAATAATCAGAACTGAAAAGGACCCGATCAAAAAGGAACAAGAAAAAATATATATATATATTTTCCGACTAAGGCTTTAGCGCAGATAAAATAGAGCCACGGACTTTGAAACCGATTTTGAGACCGTTGCAGGTGTCAAAATCAGTCCGGAACGAGGTTAGCTTGGCACGGACGATACGGTTCCAACCGCGCTGACCGCGCTCAATTTCGAGTTACGGTGAAAAAGTTATCGCGATTTCCGTGGAGGCGCGCGGGAAAAATAGAAAACGGCGGCAAAAGGGGTGCAACACGAGGACTTCCCAGGGGGTCACCCATCCTAGTACTACTCTCGCCCAAGCACGCTTAACTGCGGAGTTCTGATGGGATCCGGTGCATTAGTGCTGGTATGATCGCACCCGTCATTCTCTTGTCTCATTTCCCTTATAAAGCCCCTTCTTCTGATGCGTCGAGGAGGGTTGATGAAGTATTACAGAGAGGATTAGCATGTGATTCTCCCATTCGCCAGCAATGAGAAGTCACAATCAGAACTGAAAAGGACCCGATCAGAAAGGAATTAGAAAAAAAATATATATATATTTTCCGATTAAGACTTTAGCGCGGATAAAATAGAGCCACGGACTTTGAAACCGATTTTGAGACCGTTGCAGGTGTCAAAAGCAGCCTGGAACGAGGTTAGCTTGGCACGGACGATACGGTTCCAACCGCGCTGACCGCGCTCACTTTCGAGTTACGGTGAAAAAGTTATCGCGATTTCCGTGGAGGCGCGCGGGAAAAATAGAAAACCGCTGCAAAAGGGGTGCAACACGAGGACTTCCCAGGGGGTCACCCATCCTAGTACTACTCTCGCCCAAGCACGCTTAACTGCGGAGTTCTGATGGGATCCGGTGCATTAGTGCTGGTATGATCGCACCCGTCATTCTCTTGTCTCCCTTCCCTTATAAAGCCCCTTCTTCTGATGCGTCGAGGAGGGTTGATGAAGTATTACAGAGAGGAGTAGCATGTGATTCTCTCATTCGCCAGCAATGAGAAGTAACAATCAGAACTGAAAAGGACCCGATCAGAAAGGAACAAGAAAAAAAATATATATATATTTTCCGACTAAGACTTTAGCGCGGATAAAATAGAGCCACGGACTTTGAAACCGATTTTGAGTCTGTTGCAGGTGTCAAAAGCAGTCCGAAAATTAGCTAGCTTGGCACGGACGATACGGTTCCAACCGCGCTGACCGCGCTCACTTTCGAGTTACGGTGAAAAAGTTATCGCGATTTCCGTGGAGGCGCGCGGGAAAAATAGAAAACCGCGGCAAAAGGGGTGCAACATGAGGACTTCCCAGGGGGTCACCCATCCTAGTACTACTCTCACTCAAGCACGCTTCACTGCAGAGTTCTGATGGGATCCGGTGCATTAGTGCTGGTATGATCGCACCCGTCATTCTCTTGTCTCCCTTCCCTTATAAAGCCCCTTCTTCTGATGCGTCGAGGAGGGTTGATGAAGTATTACAGAGAGGATTAGCATGTGATTCTCCCATTCGCCAGCAATGAGAAGTAACAATCAGAACTGAAAAGGACCCGATCAAAAAGGAACAAGAAAAAATATATATATATATTTTCCGACTAAGACTTTAGAGCGGATAAAATAGAGCCACGGACTTTGAAACCGATTTTGAGACCGTTGCAGGTGTCAAAAGCAGTCCGGAACTAAGCTAGCTTGGCAAGGACGATACGGTTCCAACCGCGCTGACCGCGCTCACTTTCGAGTTACGGTGAAAAAGTTATCGCGATTTCCGTGGAGGCGCGCGGGAAAAATAGAAAACCACGGCAAAAGGGGTGCAACACGAGGACTTCCCAGGGGGTCACCCATCCTAGTACTACTCTCGCCCAAGCACGCTTAACTGCGGAGTTCTGATGGGATCCGGTGCATTAGTGCTGGTATGATCGCACCCGTCATTCTCTTGTCTCATTTCCCTTATAAAGCCCCTTCTTCTGATGCGTCGAGGAGGGTTGATGAAGTATTACAGAGAGGATTAGCATGTGATTCTCCCATTCGCCAGCAATGAGAAGTAACAATCAGAACTGAAAAGGACCCGATAAAAAAGGAACAAGAAAAAAAAAAAAAAAAATTTCTCCGGTTAAGACTTTAGGGCGGATAAAATAGAGCCACGGACTTTGAAACCGATTTTGAGACCATTGCAGGTGTCAAAATCAGTCCGGAATGAAGTTAGCTTGGCACGGATGATACGGTTCCAACCGCGCTGACCGCGCTCACTTTCGAGTTACGGTGAAAAAGTTATCGCGATTTCCGTGGAGGCGCGCGGGAAAAATAGAAAACCGCGGCAAAAGGGGTGCAACACGAGGACTTCCCAGGGGGTCACCCATCCTAGTAATACTCTCACCCAAGCACGCTTAACTGCGGAGTTCTGATGGGATCCGGTGCATTAGTGCTGGTATGATCGCACCCGTCATTCTCTAGTCTCCCTTCCCTTATAAAGCCCCTTCTTCTGATGCTTCGAGGAGGGTTGATGAAGTATTACAGAGAGGATTAGCATGTGATTCTCCCATTCGCCAGCAATGAGAAGTAACAATCAGAACTGAAAAGGACCCGATCAAAAAGGAACAAGAAAAAAAATATATATATATTTTCCGACTAAGACTTTAGCGCGGATAAAATAGAGCCACGGACTTTGAAACCGATTTTGAGACCGTCGCAGGTGTCAAAAGCAGTCTGGAAAAAGGCTAGCTTGGCAAGGACGATACGGTTCCAACCGCGCTGACCGCGCTCACTTTCGAGTTACGGTGAAAAAGTTATCGCGATTTTCGTGGAGGCGCGCGGGAAAAATAGAAAACCACGGCAAAACGGGTGCAACACGAGGACTTCCCAGGGGGTCACCTATCCTAGTACTACTCTTGCCCAAGCACGCTTAACTGCGGAGTTCTGATGGGATCCGGTGCATTAGTGCTGGAATGATCGCACCCGTCATTCTCTTGTCTCCCTTCCCTTATAAAGCCCCTTCTTCTGATGCGTCGAGGAGGGTTTATGAAGTATTACAGAGAGGATTAGCATGTGATTCTCCCATTCACCAGCAATGAGAAGTAATAATCAGAACTGAAAAGGACCCGATCAAAAAGGAACAAGAAAAAATATATATATATATTTTCCGACTAAGGCTTTAGCGCGGATAAAATAGAGCCACGGACTTTGAAACCGATTTTGAGACCGTTGCAGGTGTCAAAATCAGTCCGGAACGAGGTTAGCTTGGCACGGACGATACGGTTCCAACCGCGCTGACCGCGCTCAATTTCGAGTTACGGTGAAAAAGTTATCGCGATTTCCGTGGAGGCGCGCGGGAAAAATAGAAAACGGCGGCAAAAGGGGTGCAACACGAGGACTTCCCAGGGGGTCACCCATCCTAGTACTACTCTCGCCCAAGCACGCTTAACTGCGGAGTTCTGATGGGATCCGGTGCATTAGTGCTGGTATGATCGCACCCGTCATTCTCTTGTCTCATTTCCCTTATAAAGCCCCTTCTTCTGATGCGTCGAGGAGGGTTGATGAAGTATTACAGAGAGGATTAGCATGTGATTCTCCCATTCGCCAGCAATGAGAAGTCACAATCAGAACTGAAAAGGACCCGATCAAAAAGGAACAAGAAAAAATATATATATATATTTTCCGACTAAGACTTTAGCGCGGATAAAATAGAGCCACGGACTTTGAAACCGATTTTGAGACCGTTGCAGGTGTCAAAAGCAGTCTGGAACGGACTTAGTTTGGCACGGACGATACGGTTCCAACCCCGCTGACCGCGCTCACTTTCGAGTTACGGTGAAAAAGTTATCGCGATTTCCGTGGAGGCGCGCGGGAAAAATAGAAAACCGCTGCAAAAGGGGTGCAACACGAGGACTTCCCAGGGGGTCACCCATCCTAGTACTACTCTCGCCCAAGCACGCTTAACTGCGGAGTTCTGATGGGATCCGGTGCATTAGTGCTGGTATGATCGCACCCGTCATTCTCTTGTCTCCCTTCCCTTATAAAGCCCCTTCTTCTGATGCGTCGAGGAGGGTTGATGAAGTATTACAGAGAGGAGTAGCATGTGATTCTCTCATTCGCCAGCAATGAGAAGTAACAATCAGAACTGAAAAGGACCCGATCAGAAAGGAACAAGAAAAAAAATATATATATATTTTCCGACTAAGACTTTAGCGCGGATAAAATAGAGCCACGGACTTTGAAACCGATTTTGAGTCTGTTGCAGGTGTCAAAAGCAGTCCGAAACTTAGCTAGCTTGGCACGGACGATACGGTTCCAACCGCGCTGACCGCGCTCACTTTCGAGTTACGGTGAAAAAGTTATCGCGATTTCCGTGGAGGCGCGCGGGAAAAATAGAAAACCGCGGCAAAAGGGGTGCAACATGAGGACTTCCCAGGGGGTCACCCATCCTAGTACTACTCTCACTCAAGCACGCTTCACTGCAGAGTTCTGATGGGATCCGGTGCATTAGTGCTGGTATGATCGCACCCGTCATTCTCTTGTCTCCCTTCCCTTATAAAGCCCCTTCTTCTGATGCGTCGAGGAGGGTTGATGAAGTATTACAGAGAGGATTAGCATGTGATTCTCCCATTCGCCAGCAATGAGAAGTAACAATCAGAACTGAAAAGGACCCGATCAAAAAGGAACAAGAAAAAATATATATATATATTTTCCGACTAAGACTTTAGAGCGGATAAAATAGAGCCACGGACTTTGAAACCGATTTTGAGACCGTTGCAGGTGTCAAAAGCAGTCCGGAACTAAGCTAGCTTGGCAAGGACGATACGGTTCCAACCGCGCTGACCGCGCTCACTTTCGAGTTACGGTGAAAAAGTTATCGCGATTTCCGTGGAGGCGCGCGGGAAAAATAGAAAACCACGGCAAAAGGGGTGCAACACGAGGACTTCCCAGGGGGTCACCCATCCTAGTACTACTCTCGCCCAAGCACGCTTAACTGCGGAGTTCTGATGGGATCTGGTGCATTAGTGCTGGTATGATCGCACCCGTCATTCTCTTGTCTCATTTCCCTTATAAAGCCCCTTCTTCTGATGCGTCGAGGAGGGTTGATGAAGTATTACAGAGAGGATTAGCATGTGATTCTCCCATTCGCCAGCAATGAGAAGTAACAATCAGAACTGAAAAGGACCCGATAAAAAAGGAACAAGAAAAAAAAAAAAAAAAATTTCTCCGGTTAAGACTTTAGGGCGGATAAAATAGAGCCACGGACTTTGAAACCGATTTTGAGACCATTGCAGGTGTCAAAATCAGTCCGGAATGAAGTTAGCTTGGCACGGATGATACGGTTCCAACCGCGCTGACCGCGCTCACTTTCGAGTTACGGTGAAAAAGTTATCGCGATTTCCGTGGAGGCGCGCGGGAAAAATAGAAAACCGCGGCAAAAGGGGTGCAACACGAGGACTTCCCAGGGGGTCACCCATCCTAGTAATACTCTCACCCAAGCACGCTTAACTGCGGAGTTCTGATGGGATCCGGTGCATTAGTGCTGGTATGATCGCACCCGTCATTCTCTAGTCTCCCTTCCCTTATAAAGCCCCTTCTTCTGATGCTTCGAGGAGGGTTGATGAAGTATTACAGAGAGGATTAGCATGTGATTCTCCCATTCGCCAGCAATGAGAAGTAACAATCAGAACTGAAAAGGACCCGATCAAAAAGGAACAAGAAAAAAAATATATATATATTTTCCGACTAAGACTTTAGCGCGGATAAAATAGAGCCACGGACTTTGAAACCGATTTTGAGACCGTCGCAGGTGTCAAAAGCAGTCTGGAAAAAGGCTAGCTTGGCAAGGACGATACGGTTCCAACCGCGCTGACCGCGCTCACTTTCGAGTTACGGTGAAAAAGTTATCGCGATTTTCGTGGAGGCGCGCGGGAAAAATAGAAAACCACGGCAAAACGGGTGCAACACGAGGACTTCCCAGGGGGTCACCTATCCTAGTACTACTCTTGCCCAAGCACGCTTAACTGCGGAGTTCTGATGGGATCCGGTGCATTAGTGCTGGAATGATCGCACCCGTCATTCTCTTGTCTCCCTTCCCTTATAAAGCCCCTTCTTCTGATGCGTCGAGGAGGGTTTATGAAGTATTACAGAGAGGATTAGCATGTGATTCTCCCATTCACCAGCAATGAGAAGTAATAATCAGAACTGAAAAGGACCCGATCAAAAAGGAACAAGAAAAAATATATATATATATTTTCCGACTAAGGCTTTAGCGCAGATAAAATAGAGCCACGGACTTTGAAACCGATTTTGAGACCGTTGCAGGTGTCAAAATCAGTCCGGAACGAGGTTAGCTTGGCACGGACGATACGGTTCCAACCGCGCTGACCGCGCTCAATTTCGAGTTACGGTGAAAAAGTTATCGCGATTTCCGTGGAGGCGCGCGGGAAAAATAGAAAACGGCGGCAAAAGGGGTGCAACACGAGGACTTCCCAGGGGGTCACCCATCCTAGTACTACTCTCGCCCAAGCACGCTTAACTGCGGAGTTCTGATGGGATCCGGTGCATTAGTGCTGGTATGATCGCACCCGTCATTCTCTTGTCTCATTTCCCTTATAAAGCCCCTTCTTCTGATGCGTCGAGGAGGGTTGATGAAGTATTACAGAGAGGATTAGCATGTGATTCTCCCATTCGCCAGCAATGAGAAGTCACAATCAGAACTGAAAAGGACCCGATCAGAAAGGAATTAGAAAAAAAATATATATATATTTTCCGATTAAGACTTTAGCGCGGATAAAATAGAGCCACGGACTTTGAAACCGATTTTGAGACCGTTGCAGGTGTCAAAAGCAGCCTGGAACGAGGTTAGCTTGGCACGGACGATACGGTTCCAACCGCGCTGACCGCGCTCACTTTCGAGTTACGGTGAAAAAGTTATCGCGATTTCCGTGGAGGCGCGCGGGAAAAATAGAAAACGGCGGCAAAAGGGGTGCAACACGAGGACTTCCCAGGGGGTCACCCATCCTAGTACTACTCTCGCCCAAGCACGCTTAACTGCGGAGTTCTGATGGGATCCGGTGCATTAGTGCTGGTATGATCGCACCCGTCATTCTCTTGTCTCATTTCCCTTATAAAGCCCCTTCTTCTGATGCGTCGAGGAGGGTTGATGAAGTATTACAGAGAGGATTAGCATGTGATTCTCCCATTCGCCAGCAATGAGAAGTCACAATCAGAACTGAAAAGGACCCGATCAGAAAGGAACAAGAAAAAAAATATATATATATTTTCCGATTAAGACTTTAGCGCGGATAAAATAGAGCCACGGACTTTGAAACCGATTTTGAGACCGTTGCAGGTGTCAAAAGCAGCCTGGAACGAGGTTAGCTTGGCACGGACGATACGGTTCCAACCGCGCTGACCGCGCTCACTTTCGAGTTACGGTGAAAAAGTTATCGCGATTTCCGTGGAGGCGCGCGGGAAAAATAGAAAACGGCGGCAAAAGGGGTGCAACACGAGGACTTCCCAGGGGGTCACCCATCCTAGTACTACTCTCGCCCAAGCACGCTTAACTGCGGAGTTCTGATGGGATCCGGTGCATTAGTGCTGGTATGATCGCACCCGTCATTCTCTTGTCTCATTTCCCTTATAAAGCCCCTTCTTCTGATGCGTCGAGGAGGGTTGATGAAGTATTACAGAGAGGATTAGCATGTGATTCTCCCATTCGCCAGCAATGAGAAGTCACAATCAGAACTGAAAAGGACCCGATCAGAAAGGAACAAGAAAAAAAATATATATATATTTTCCGATTAAGACTTTAGCGCGGATAAAATAGAGCCACGGACTTTGAAACCGATTTTGAGACCGTTGCAGGTGTCAAAAGCAGCCCGGAACGAGGTTAGCTTGGCACGGACGATACGGTTCCAACCGCGCTGACCGCGCTCACTTTCGAGTTACGGTGAAAAAGTTATCGCGATTTCCGTGGAGGCGCGCGGGAAAAATAGAAAACGGCGGCAAAAGGGGTGCAACACGAGGACTTCCCAGGGGGTCACCCATCCTAGTACTACTCTCGCCCAAGCACGCTTAACTGCGGAGTTCTGATGGGATCCGGTACATTAGTGCTGGTATGATCGCACCCGTCATTCTCTTGTCTCATTTCCCTTATAAAGCCCCTTCTTCTGATGCGTCGAGGAGGGTTGATGAAGTATTACAGAGAGGATTAGCATGTGATTCTCCCATTCGCCAGCAATGAGAAGTCACAATCAGAACTGAAAAGGACCCGATCAAAAAGGAACAAGAAAAAATATATATATATATTTTCCGACTAAGACTTTAGCGCGGATAAAATAGAGCCACGGACTTTGAAACCGATTTTGAGACCGTTGTAGGTGTCAAAAGCAGCCTGGAACGAGGTTAGCTTGGCACGGACGATACGGTTCCAACCCCGCTGACCGCGCTCACTTTCGAGTTACGGTGAAAAAGTTATCGCGATTTCCGTGGAGGCGCGCGGGAAAAATAGAAAACCGCGGCAAAAGGGGTGCAACACGAGGACTTCCCAGGGGGTCACCCATCCTAGTACTACTCTCGCCCAAGCACGCTTAACTGCGGAGTTCTGATGGGATCCGGTGCATTAGTGCTGGTATGATCGCACCCGTCATTCTTTTGTCTCATTTCCCTTATAAAGCCCCTTCTTCTGATGCGTCGAGGAGGGTTGATGAAGTATTACAGAGAGGATTAGCATGTGATTCTCCCATTCGCCAGCAATGAGAAGTCACAATCAGAACTGAAAAGGACCCGATCAAAAAGGAACAAGAAAAAATATATATATATATTTTCCGACTAAGACTTTAGCGCGGATAAAATAGAGCCACGGACTTTGAAACCGATTTTGAGACCGTTGCAGGTGTCAAAAGCAGTCTGGAACGGACTTAGTTTGGCACGGACGATACGGTTCCAACCCCGCTGACCGCGCTCACTTTCGAGTTACGGTGAAAAAGTTATCGCGATTTCCGTGGAGGCGCGCGGGAAAAATAGAAAACCGCGGCAAAAGGGGTGCAACACGAGGACTTCCCAGGGGGTCACCCATCCTAGTACTACTCTCGCCCAAGCACGCTTAACTGCGGAGTTCTGATGGGATCCGGTGCATTAGTGCTGGTATGATCGCACCCGTCATTCTCTTGTCTCCCTTCCCTTATAAAGCCCCTTCTTCTGATGCGTCGAGGAGGGTTGATGAAGTATTACAGAGAGGAGTAGCATGTGATTCTCTCATTCGCCAGCAATGAGAAGTAACAATCAGAACTGAAAAGGACCCGATCAGAAAGGAACAAGAAAAAAAATATATATATATTTTCCGACTAAGACTTTAGCGCGGATAAAATAGAGCCACGGACTTTGAAACCGATTTTGAGTCTGTTGCAGGTGTCAAAAGCAGTCCGAAACTTAGCTAGCTTGGCACGGACGATACGGTTCCAACCGCGCTGACCGCGCTCACTTTCGAGTTACGGTGAAAAAGTTATCGCGATTTCCGTGGAGGCGCGCGGGAAAAATAGAAAACCGCGGCAAAAGGGGTGCAACATGAGGACTTCCCAGGGGGTCACCCATCCTAGTACTACTCTCACTCAAGCACGCTTCACTGCAGAGTTCTGATGGGATCCGGTGCATTAGTGCTGGTATGATCGCACCCGTCATTCTCTTGTCTCCCTTCCCTTATAAAGCCCCTTCTTCTGATGCGTCGAGGAGGGTTGATGAAGTATTACAGAGAGGATTAGCATGTGATTCTCCCATTCGCCAGCAATGAGAAGTAACAATCAGAACTGAAAAGGACCCGATCAAAAAGGAACAAGAAAAAATATATATATATATTTTCCGACTAAGACTTTAGAGCGGATAAAATAGAGCCACGGACTTTGAAACCGATTTTGAGACCGTTGCAGGTGTCAAAAGCAGTCCGGAACTAAGCTAGCTTGGCAAGGACGATACGGTTCCAACCGCGCTGACCGCGCTCACTTTTGAGTTACGGTGAAAAAGTTATCGCGATTTCCGTGGAGGCGCGCGGGAAAAATAGAAAACCACGGCAAAAGGGGTGCAACACGAGGACTTCCCAGGGGGTCACCCATCCTAGTACTACTCTCGCCCAAGCACGCTTAACTGCGGAGTTCTGATGGGATCCGGTGCATTAGTGCTGGTATGATCGCACCCGTCATTCTCTTGTCTCATTTCCCTTATAAAGCCCCTTCTTCTGATGCGTCGAGGAGGGTTGATGAAGTATTACAGAGAGGATTAGCATGTGATTCTCCCATTCGCCAGCAATGAGAAGTCACAATCAGAACTGAAAAGGACCCGATCAGAAAGGAACAAGAAAAAAAATATATATATATTTTCCGATTAAGACTTTAGCGCGGATAAAATAGAGCCACGGACTTTGAAACCGATTTTGAGACCGTTGCAGGTGTCAAAAGCAGCCTGGAACGAGGTTAGCTTGGCACGGACGATACGGTTCCAACCGCGCTGACCGCGCTCACTTTCGAGTTACGGTGAAAAAGTTATCGCGATTTCCGTGGAGGCGCGCGGGAAAAATAGAAAACGGCGGCAAAAGGGGTGCAACACGAGGACTTCCCAGGGGGTCACCCATCCTAGTACTACTCTCGCCCAAGCACGCTTAACTGCGGAGTTCTGATGGGATCCGGTGCATTAGTGCTGGTATGATCGCACCCGTCATTCTCTTGTCTCATTTCCCTTATAAAGCCCCTTCTTCTGATGCGTCGAGGAGGGTTGATGAAGTATTACAGAGAGGATTAGCATGTGATTCTCCCATTCGCCAGCAATGAGAAGTCACAATCAGAACTGAAAAGGACCCGATCAAAAAGGAACAAGAAAAAATATATATATATATTTTCCGACTAAGACTTTAGCGCGGATAAAATAGAGCCACGGACTTTGAAACCGATTTTGAGACCGTTGCAGGTGTCAAAAGCAGTCTGGAACGGACTTAGTTTGGCACGGACGATACGGTTCCAACCCCGCTGACCGCGCTCACTTTCGAGTTACGGTGAAAAAGTTATCGCGATTTCCGTGGAGGCGCGCGGGAAAAATAGAAAACCGCGGCAAAAGGGGTGCAACACGAGGACTTCCCAGGGGGTCACCCATCCTAGTACTACTCTCGCCCAAGCACGCTTAACTGCGGAGTTCTGATGGGATCCGGTGCATTAGTGCTGGTATGATCGCACCCGTCATTCTTTTGTCTCATTTCCCTTATAAAGCCCCTTCTTCTGATGCGTCGAGGAGGGTTGATGAAGTATTACAGAGAGGATTAGCATGTGATTCTCCCATTCGCCAGCAATGAGAAGTCACAATCAGAACTGAAAAGGACCCGATCAAAAAGGAACAAGAAAAAATATATATATATATTTTCCGACTAAGACTTTAGCGCGGATAAAATAGAGCCACGGACTTTGAAACCGATTTTGAGACCGTTGCAGGTGTCAAAAGCAGTCTGGAACGGACTTAGTTTGGCACGGACGATACGGTTCCAACCCCGCTGACCGCGCTCACTTTCGAGTTACGGTGAAAAAGTTATCGCGATTTCCGTGGAGGCGCGCGGGAAAAATAGAAAACCGCGGCAAAAGGGGTGCAACACGAGGACTTCCCAGGGGGTCACCCATCCTAGTACTACTCTCGCCCAAGCACGCTTAACTGCGGAGTTCTGATGGGATCCGGTGCATTAGTGCTGGTATGATCGCACCCGTCATTCTCTTGTCTCCCTTCCCTTATAAAGCCCCTTCTTCTGATGCGTCGAGGAGGGTTGATGAAGTATTACAGAGAGGAGTAGCATGTGATTCTCTCATTCGCCAGCAATGAGAAGTAACAATCAGAACTGAAAAGGACCCGATCAGAAAGGAACAAGAAAAAAAATATATATATATTTTCCGACTAAGACTTTAGCGCGGATAAAATAGAGCCACGGACTTTGAAACCGATTTTGAGTCTGTTGCAGGTGTCAAAAGCAGTCCGAAACTTAGCTAGCTTGGCACGGACGATACGGTTCCAACCGCGCTGACCGCGCTCACTTTCGAGTTACGGTGAAAAAGTTATCGCGATTTCCGTGGAGGCGCGCGGGAAAAATAGAAAACCGCGGCAAAAGGGGTGCAACATGAGGACTTCCCAGGGGGTCACCCATCCTAGTACTACTCTCACTCAAGCACGCTTCACTGCAGAGTTCTGATGGGATCCGGTGCATTAGTGCTGGTATGATCGCACCCGTCATTCTCTTGTCTCCCTTCCCTTATAAAGCCCCTTCTTCTGATGCGTCGAGGAGGGTTGATGAAGTATTACAGAGAGGATTAGCATGTGATTCTCCCATTCGCCAGCAATGAGAAGTAACAATCAGAACTGAAAAGGACCCGATCAAAAAGGAACAAGAAAAAATATATATATATATTTTCCGACTAAGACTTTAGAGCGGATAAAATAGAGCCACGGACTTTGAAACCGATTTTGAGACCGTTGCAGGTGTCAAAAGCAGTCCGGAACTAAGCTAGCTTGGCAAGGACGATACGGTTCCAACCGCGCTGACCGCGCTCACTTTTGAGTTACGGTGAAAAAGTTATCGCGATTTCCGTGGAGGCGCGCGGGAAAAATAGAAAACCACGGCAAAAGGGGTGCAACACGAGGACTTCCCAGGGGGTCACCCATCCTAGTACTACTCTCGCCCAAGCACGCTTAACTGCGGAGTTCTGATGGGATCCGGTGCATTAGTGCTGGTATGATCGCACCCGTCATTCTCTTGTCTCATTTCCCTTATAAAGCCCCTTCTTCTGATGCGTCGAGGAGGGTTGATGAAGTATTACAGAGAGGATTAGCATGTGATTCTCCCATTCGCCAGCAATGAGAAGTCACAATCAGAACTGAAAAGGACCCGATCAGAAAGGAACAAGAAAAAAAATATATATATATTTTCCGATTAAGACTTTAGCGCGGATAAAATAGAGCCACGGACTTTGAAACCGATTTTGAGACCGTTGCAGGTGTCAAAAGCAGCCTGGAACGAGGTTAGCTTGGCACGGACGATACGGTTCCAACCGCGCTGACCGCGCTCACTTTCGAGTTACGGTGAAAAAGTTATCGCGATTTCCGTGGAGGCGCGCGGGAAAAATAGAAAACGGCGGCAAAAGGGGTGCAACACGAGGACTTCCCAGGGGGTCACCCATCCTAGTACTACTCTCGCCCAAGCACGCTTAACTGCGGAGTTCTGATGGGATCCGGTGCATTAGTGCTGGTATGATCGCACCCGTCATTCTCTTGTCTCATTTCCCTTATAAAGCCCCTTCTTCTGATGCGTCGAGGAGGGTTGATGAAGTATTACAGAGAGGATTAGCATGTGATTCTCCCATTCGCCAGCAATGAGAAGTCACAATCAGAACTGAAAAGGACCCGATCAGAAAGGAACAAGAAAAAAAATATATATATATTTTCCGATTAAGACTTTAGCGCGGATAAAATAGAGCCACGGACTTTGAAACCGATTTTGAGACCGTTGCAGGTGTCAAAAGCAGCCCGGAACGAGGTTAGCTTGGCACGGACGATACGGTTCCAACCGCGCTGACCGCGCTCACTTTCGAGTTACGGTGAAAAAGTTATCGCGATTTCCGTGGAGGCGCGCGGGAAAAATAGAAAACCACGTTAAAAGGGGTGCAACACGAGGACTTCCCAGGGGGTCACCCATCCTAGTACTACTCTCGCCCAAGCACGCTTAACTGCGGAGTTCTGATGGGATCCGGTGCATTAGTGCTGGTATGATCGCACCCGTCATTCTCTTGTCTCATTTCCCTTATAAAGCCCCTTCTTCTGATGCGTCGAGGAGGGTTGATGAAGTATTACAGAGAGGATTAGCATGTGATTCTCCCATTCGCCAGCAATGAGAAGTCACAATCAGAACTGAAAAGGACCCGATCAGAAAGGAACAAGAAAAAAAATATATATATATTTTCCGACTAAGACTTTAGCGCGGATAAAATAGAGCCACGGACTTTGAAACCGATTTTGAGTCTGTTGCAGGTGTCAAAAGCAGTCCGAAACTTAGCTAGCTTGGCACGGACGATACGGTTCCAACCGCGCTGACCGCGCTCACTTTCGAGTTACGGTGAAAAAGTTATCGCGATTTCCGTGGAGGCGCGCGGGAAAAATAGAAAACCGCGGCAAAAGGGGTGCAACATGAGGACTTCCCAGGGGGTCACCCATCCTAGTACTACTCTCACTCAAGCACGCTTCACTGCAGAGTTCTGATGGGATCCGGTGCATTAGTGCTGGTATGATCGCACCCGTCATTCTCTTGTCTCCCTTCCCTTATAAAGCCCCTTCTTCTGATGCGTCGAGGAGGGTTGATGAAGTATTACAGAGAGGATTAGCATGTGATTCTCCCATTCGCCAGCAATGAGAAGTAACAATCAGAACTGAAAAGGACCCGATCAAAAAGGAACAAGAAAAAATATATATATATATTTTCCGACTAAGACTTTAGAGCGGATAAAATAGAGCCACGGACTTTGAAACCGATTTTGAGACCGTTGCAGGTGTCAAAAGCAGTCCGGAACTAAGCTAGCTTGGCAAGGACGATACGGTTCCAACCGCGCTGACCGCGCTCACTTTTGAGTTACGGTGAAAAAGTTATCGCGATTTCCGTGGAGGCGCGCGGGAAAAATAGAAAACCACGGCAAAAGGGGTGCAACACGAGGACTTCCCAGGGGGTCACCCATCCTAGTACTACTCTCGCCCAAGCACGCTTAACTGCGGAGTTCTGATGGGATCCGGTGCATTAGTGCTGGTATGATCGCACCCGTCATTCTCTTGTCTCATTTCCCTTATAAAGCCCCTTCTTCTGATGCGTCGAGGAGGGTTGATGAAGTATTACAGAGAGGATTAGCATGTGATTCTCCCATTCGCCAGCAATGAGAAGTCACAATCAGAACTGAAAAGGACCCGATCAGAAAGGAACAAGAAAAAAAATATATATATATTTTCCGATTAAGACTTTAGCGCGGATAAAATAGAGCCACGGACTTTGAAACCGATTTTGAGACCGTTGCAGGTGTCAAAAGCAGCCTGGAACGAGGTTAGCTTGGCACGGACGATACGGTTCCAACCGCGCTGACCGCGCTCACTTTCGAGTTACGGTGAAAAAGTTATCGCGATTTCCGTGGAGGCGCGCGGGAAAAATAGAAAACGGCGGCAAAAGGGGTGCAACACGAGGACTTCCCAGGGGGTCACCCATCCTAGTACTACTCTCGCCCAAGCACGCTTAACTGCGGAGTTCTGATGGGATCCGGTGCATTAGTGCTGGTATGATCGCACCCGTCATTCTCTTGTCTCATTTCCCTTATAAAGCCCCTTCTTCTGATGCGTCGAGGAGGGTTGATGAAGTATTACAGAGAGGATTAGCATGTGATTCTCCCATTCGCCAGCAATGAGAAGTCACAATCAGAACTGAAAAGGACCCGATCAGAAAGGAACAAGAAAAAAAATATATATATATTTTCCGATTAAGACTTTAGCGCGGATAAAATAGAGCCACGGACTTTGAAACCGATTTTGAGACCGTTGCAGGTGTCAAAAGCAGCCCGGAACGAGGTTAGCTTGGCACGGACGATACGGTTCCAACCGCGCTGACCGCGCTCACTTTCGAGTTACGGTGAAAAAGTTATCGCGATTTCCGTGGAGGCGCGCGGGAAAAATAGAAAACCACGTTAAAAGGGGTGCAACACGAGGACTTCCCAGGGGGTCACCCATCCTAGTACTACTCTCGCCCAAGCACGCTTAACTGCGGAGTTCTGATGGGATCCGGTGCATTAGTGCTGGTATGATCGCACCCGTCATTCTCTTGTCTCATTTCCCTTATAAAGCCCCTTCTTCTGATGCGTCGAGGAGGGTTGATGAAGTATTACAGAGAGGATTAGCATGTGATTCTCCCATTCGCCAGCAATGAGAAGTCACAATCAGAACTGAAAAGGACCCGATCAGAAAGGAACAAGAAAAAATATATATATATATTTTCCGACTAAGACTTTAGCGCGGATAAAATAGAGCCACGGACTTTGAAACCGATTTTGAGTCTGTTGCAGGTGTCAAAAGCAGTCCGAAACTTAGCTAGCTTGGCACGGACGATACGGTTCCAACCGCGCTGACCGCGCTCACTTTCGAGTTACGGTGAAAAAGTTATCGCGATTTCCGTGGAGGCGCGCGGGAAAAATAGAAAACCGCGGCAAAAGGGGTGCAACATGAGGACTTCCCAGGGGGTCACCCATCCTAGTACTACTCTCACTCAAGCACGCTTCACTGCAGAGTTCTGATGGGATCCGGTGCATTAGTGCTGGTATGATCGCACCCGTCATTCTCTTGTCTCCCTTCCCTTATAAAGCCCCTTCTTCTGATGCGTCGAGGAGGGTTGATGAAGTATTACAGAGAGGATTAGCATGTGATTCTCCCATTCGCCAGCAATGAGAAGTAACAATCAGAACTGAAAAGGACCCGATCAAAAAGGAACAAGAAAAAATATATATATATATTTTCCGACTAAGACTTTAGAGCGGATAAAATAGAGCCACGGACTTTGAAACCGATTTTGAGACCGTTGCAGGTGTCAAAAGCAGTCCGGAACTAAGCTAGCTTGGCAAGGACGATACGGTTCCAACCGCGCTGACCGCGCTCACTTTTGAGTTACGGTGAAAAAGTTATCGCGATTTCCGTGGAGGCGCGCGGGAAAAATAGAAAACCACGGCAAAAGGGGTGCAACACGAGGACTTCCCAGGGGGTCACCCATCCTAGTACTACTCTCGCCCAAGCACGCTTAACTGCGGAGTTCTGATGGGATCCGGTGCATTAGTGCTGGTATGATCGCACCCGTCATTCTCTTGTCTCATTTCCCTTATAAAGCCCCTTCTTCTGATGCGTCGAGGAGGGTTGATGAAGTATTACAGAGAGGATTAGCATGTGATTCTCCCATTCGCCAGCAATGAGAAGTCACAATCAGAACTGAAAAGGACCCGATCAGAAAGGAACAAGAAAAAAAATATATATATATTTTCCGATTAAGACTTTAGCGCGGATAAAATAGAGCCACGGACTTTGAAACCGATTTTGAGACCGTTGCAGGTGTCAAAAGCAGCCTGGAACGAGGTTAGCTTGGCACGGACGATACGGTTCCAACCGCGCTGACCGCGCTCACTTTCGAGTTACGGTGAAAAAGTTATCGCGATTTCCGTGGAGGCGCGCGGGAAAAATAGAAAACGGCGGCAAAAGGGGTGCAACACGAGGACTTCCCAGGGGGTCACCCATCCTAGTACTACTCTCGCCCAAGCACGCTTAACTGCGGAGTTCTGATGGGATCCGGTGCATTAGTGCTGGTATGATCGCACCCGTCATTCTCTTGTCTCATTTCCCTTATAAAGCCCCTTCTTCTGATGCGTCGAGGAGGGTTGATGAAGTATTACAGAGAGGATTAGCATGTGATTCTCCCATTCGCCAGCAATGAGAAGTCACAATCAGAACTGAAAAGGACCCGATCAAAAAGGAACAAGAAAAAATATATATATATATTTTCCGACTAAGACTTTAGCGCGGATAAAATAGAGCCACGGACTTTGAAACCGATTTTGAGACCGTTGCAGGTGTCAAAAGCAGTCTGGAACGGACTTAGTTTGGCACGGACGATACGGTTCCAACCCCGCTGACCGCGCTCACTTTCGAGTTACGGTGAAAAAGTTATCGCGATTTCCGTGGAGGCGCGCGGGAAAAATAGAAAACGGCGGCAAAAGGGGTGCAACACGAGGACTTCCCAGGGGGTCACCCATCCTAGTACTACTCTCGCCCAAGCACGCTTAACTGCGGAGTTCTGATGGGATCCGGTGCATTAGTGCTGGTATGATCGCACCCGTCATTCTCTTGTCTCATTTCCCTTATAAAGCCCCTTCTTCTGATGCGTCGAGGAGGGTTGATGAAGTATTACAGAGAGGATTAGCATGTGATTCTCCCATTCGCCAGCAATGAGAAGTCACAATCAGAACTGAAAAGGACCCGATCAAAAAGGAACAAGAAAAAATATATATATATATTTTCCGACTAAGACTTTAGCGCGGATAAAATAGAGCCACGGACTTTGAAACCGATTTTGAGACCGTTGCAGGTGTCAAAAGCAGTCTGGAACGGACTTAGTTTGGCACGGACGATACGGTTCCAACCCCGCTGACCGCGCTCACTTTCGAGTTACGGTGAAAAAGTTATCGCGATTTCCGTGGAGGCGCGCGGGAAAAATAGAAAACCGCGGCAAAAGGGGTGCAACACGAGGACTTCCCAGGGGGTCACCCATCCTAGTACTACTCTCGCCCAAGCACGCTTAACTGCGGAGTTCTGATGGGATCCGGTGCATTAGTGCTGGTATGATCGCACCCGTCATTCTCTTGTCTCCCTTCCCTTATAAAGCCCCTTCTTCTGATGCGTCGAGGAGGGTTGATGAAGTATTACAGAGAGGAGTAGCATGTGATTCTCTCATTCGCCAGCAATGAGAAGTAACAATCAGAACTGAAAAGGACCCGATCAGAAAGGAACAAGAAAAAAAATATATATATATTTTCCGACTAAGACTTTAGCGCGGATAAAATAGAGCCACGGACTTTGAAACCGATTTTGAGTCTGTTGCAGGTGTCAAAAGCAGTCCGAAACTTAGCTAGCTTGGCACGGACGATACGGTTCCAACCGCGCTGACCGCGCTCACTTTCGAGTTACGGTGAAAAAGTTATCGCGATTTCCGTGGAGGCGCGCGGGAAAAATAGAAAACCGCGGCAAAAGGGGTGCAACATGAGGACTTCCCAGGGGGTCACCCATCCTAGTACTACTCTCACTCAAGCACGCTTCACTGCAGAGTTCTGATGGGATCCGGTGCATTAGTGCTGGTATGATCGCACCCGTCATTCTCTTGTCTCCCTTCCCTTATAAAGCCCCTTCTTCTGATGCGTCGAGGAGGGTTGATGAAGTATTACAGAGAGGATTAGCATGTGATTCTCCCATTCGCCAGCAATGAGAAGTAACAATCAGAACTGAAAAGGACCCGATCAAAAAGGAACAAGAAAAAATATATATATATATTTTCCGACTAAGACTTTAGAGCGGATAAAATAGAGCCACGGACTTTGAAACCGATTTTGAGACCGTTGCAGGTGTCAAAAGCAGTCCGGAACTAAGCTAGCTTGGCAAGGACGATACGGTTCCAACCGCGCTGACCGCGCTCACTTTTGAGTTACGGTGAAAAAGTTATCGCGATTTCCGTGGAGGCGCGCGGGAAAAATAGAAAACCACGGCAAAAGGGGTGCAACACGAGGACTTCCCAGGGGGTCACCCATCCTAGTACTACTCTCGCCCAAGCACGCTTAACTGCGGAGTTCTGATGGGATCCGGTGCATTAGTGCTGGTATGATCGCACCCGTCATTCTCTTGTCTCATTTCCCTTATAAAGCCCCTTCTTCTGATGCGTCGAGGAGGGTTGATGAAGTATTACAGAGAGGATTAGCATGTGATTCTCCCATTCGCCAGCAATGAGAAGTCACAATCAGAACTGAAAAGGACCCGATCAGAAAGGAACAAGAAAAAAAATATATATATATTTTCCGATTAAGACTTTAGCGCGGATAAAATAGAGCCACGGACTTTGAAACCGATTTTGAGACCGTTGCAGGTGTCAAAAGCAGCCCGGAACGAGGTTAGCTTGGCACGGACGATACGGTTCCAACCGCGCTGACCGCGCTCACTTTCGAGTTACGGTGAAAAAGTTATCGCGATTTCCGTGGAGGCGCGCGGGAAAAATAGAAAACCACGTTAAAAGGGGTGCAACACGAGGACTTCCCAGGGGGTCACCCATCCTAGTACTACTCTCGCCCAAGCACGCTTAACTGCGGAGTTCTGATGGGATCCGGTGCATTAGTGCTGGTATGATCGCACCCGTCATTCTCTTGTCTCATTTCCCTTATAAAGCCCCTTCTTCTGATGCGTCGAGGAGGGTTGATGAAGTATTACAGAGAGGATTAGCATGTGATTCTCCCATTCGCCAGCAATGAGAAGTCACAATCAGAACTGAAAAGGACCCGATCAGAAAGGAACAAGAAAAAATATATATATATATTTTCCGACTAAGACTTTAGCGCGGATAAAATAGAGCCACGGACTTTGAAACCGATTTTGAGTCTGTTGCAGGTGTCAAAAGCAGTCCGAAACTTAGCTAGCTTGGCACGGACGATACGGTTCCAACCGCGCTGACCGCGCTCACTTTCGAGTTACGGTGAAAAAGTTATCGCGATTTCCGTGGAGGCGCGCGGGAAAAATAGAAAACCGCGGCAAAAGGGGTGCAACATGAGGACTTCCCAGGGGGTCACCCATCCTAGTACTACTCTCACTCAAGCACGCTTCACTGCAGAGTTCTGATGGGATCCGGTGCATTAGTGCTGGTATGATCGCACCCGTCATTCTCTTGTCTCCCTTCCCTTATAAAGCCCCTTCTTCTGATGCGTCGAGGAGGGTTGATGAAGTATTACAGAGAGGATTAGCATGTGATTCTCCCATTCGCCAGCAATGAGAAGTAACAATCAGAACTGAAAAGGACCCGATCAAAAAGGAACAAGAAAAAATATATATATATATTTTCCGACTAAGACTTTAGAGCGGATAAAATAGAGCCACGGACTTTGAAACCGATTTTGAGACCGTTGCAGGTGTCAAAAGCAGTCCGGAACTAAGCTAGCTTGGCAAGGACGATACGGTTCCAACCGCGCTGACCGCGCTCACTTTTGAGTTACGGTGAAAAAGTTATCGCGATTTCCGTGGAGGCGCGCGGGAAAAATAGAAAACCACGGCAAAAGGGGTGCAACACGAGGACTTCCCAGGGGGTCACCCATCCTAGTACTACTCTCGCCCAAGCACGCTTAACTGCGGAGTTCTGATGGGATCCGGTGCATTAGTGCTGGTATGATCGCACCCGTCATTCTCTTGTCTCATTTCCCTTATAAAGCCCCTTCTTCTGATGCGTCGAGGAGGGTTGATGAAGTATTACAGAGAGGATTAGCATGTGATTCTCCCATTCGCCAGCAATGAGAAGTCACAATCAGAACTGAAAAGGACCCGATCAGAAAGGAACAAGAAAAAAAATATATATATATTTTCCGATTAAGACTTTAGCGCGGATAAAATAGAGCCACGGACTTTGAAACCGATTTTGAGACCGTTGCAGGTGTCAAAAGCAGCCTGGAACGAGGTTAGCTTGGCACGGACGATACGGTTCCAACCGCGCTGACCGCGCTCACTTTCGAGTTACGGTGAAAAAGTTATCGCGATTTCCGTGGAGGCGCGCGGGAAAAATAGAAAACGGCGGCAAAAGGGGTGCAACACGAGGACTTCCCAGGGGGTCACCCATCCTAGTACTACTCTCGCCCAAGCACGCTTAACTGCGGAGTTCTGATGGGATCCGGTGCATTAGTGCTGGTATGATCGCACCCGTCATTCTCTTGTCTCATTTCCCTTATAAAGCCCCTTCTTCTGATGCGTCGAGGAGGGTTGATGAAGTATTACAGAGAGGATTAGCATGTGATTCTCCCATTCGCCAGCAATGAGAAGTCACAATCAGAACTGAAAAGGACCCGATCAAAAAGGAACAAGAAAAAATATATATATATATTTTCCGACTAAGACTTTAGCGCGGATAAAATAGAGCCACGGACTTTGAAACCGATTTTGAGACCGTTGCAGGTGTCAAAAGCAGTCTGGAACGGACTTAGTTTGGCACGGACGATACGGTTCCAACCCCGCTGACCGCGCTCACTTTCGAGTTACGGTGAAAAAGTTATCGCGATTTCCGTGGAGGCGCGCGGGAAAAATAGAAAACGGCGGCAAAAGGGGTGCAACACGAGGACTTCCCAGGGGGTCACCCATCCTAGTACTACTCTCGCCCAAGCACGCTTAACTGCGGAGTTCTGATGGGATCCGGTGCATTAGTGCTGGTATGATCGCACCCGTCATTCTCTTGTCTCATTTCCCTTATAAAGCCCCTTCTTCTGATGCGTCGAGGAGGGTTGATGAAGTATTACAGAGAGGATTAGCATGTGATTCTCCCATTCGCCAGCAATGAGAAGTCACAATCAGAACTGAAAAGGACCCGATCAAAAAGGAACAAGAAAAAATATATATATATATTTTCCGACTAAGACTTTAGCGCGGATAAAATAGAGCCACGGACTTTGAAACCGATTTTGAGACCGTTGCAGGTGTCAAAAGCAGTCTGGAACGGACTTAGTTTGGCACGGACGATACGGTTCCAACCCCGCTGACCGCGCTCACTTTCGAGTTACGGTGAAAAAGTTATCGCGATTTCCGTGGAGGCGCGCGGGAAAAATAGAAAACCGCGGCAAAAGGGGTGCAACACGAGGACTTCCCAGGGGGTCACCCATCCTAGTACTACTCTCGCCCAAGCACGCTTAACTGCGGAGTTCTGATGGGATCCGGTGCATTAGTGCTGGTATGATCGCACCCGTCATTCTCTTGTCTCCCTTCCCTTATAAAGCCCCTTCTTCTGATGCGTCGAGGAGGGTTGATGAAGTATTACAGAGAGGAGTAGCATGTGATTCTCTCATTCGCCAGCAATGAGAAGTAACAATCAGAACTGAAAAGGACCCGATCAGAAAGGAACAAGAAAAAAAATATATATATATTTTCCGACTAAGACTTTAGCGCGGATAAAATAGAGCCACGGACTTTGAAACCGATTTTGAGTCTGTTGCAGGTGTCAAAAGCAGTCCGAAACTTAGCTAGCTTGGCACGGACGATACGGTTCCAACCGCGCTGACCGCGCTCACTTTCGAGTTACGGTGAAAAAGTTATCGCGATTTCCGTGGAGGCGCGCGGGAAAAATAGAAAACCGCGGCAAAAGGGGTGCAACATGAGGACTTCCCAGGGGGTCACCCATCCTAGTACTACTCTCACTCAAGCACGCTTCACTGCAGAGTTCTGATGGGATCCGGTGCATTAGTGCTGGTATGATCGCACCCGTCATTCTCTTGTCTCCCTTCCCTTATAAAGCCCCTTCTTCTGATGCGTCGAGGAGGGTTGATGAAGTATTACAGAGAGGATTAGCATGTGATTCTCCCATTCGCCAGCAATGAGAAGTAACAATCAGAACTGAAAAGGACCCGATCAAAAAGGAACAAGAAAAAATATATATATATATTTTCCGACTAAGACTTTAGAGCGGATAAAATAGAGCCACGGACTTTGAAACCGATTTTGAGACCGTTGCAGGTGTCAAAAGCAGTCCGGAACTAAGCTAGCTTGGCAAGGACGATACGGTTCCAACCGCGCTGACCGCGCTCACTTTTGAGTTACGGTGAAAAAGTTATCGCGATTTCCGTGGAGGCGCGCGGGAAAAATAGAAAACCACGGCAAAAGGGGTGCAACACGAGGACTTCCCAGGGGGTCACCCATCCTAGTACTACTCTCGCCCAAGCACGCTTAACTGCGGAGTTCTGATGGGATCCGGTGCATTAGTGCTGGTATGATCGCACCCGTCATTCTCTTGTCTCATTTCCCTTATAAAGCCCCTTCTTCTGATGCGTCGAGGAGGGTTGATGAAGTATTACAGAGAGGATTAGCATGTGATTCTCCCATTCGCCAGCAATGAGAAGTCACAATCAGAACTGAAAAGGACCCGATCAGAAAGGAACAAGAAAAAAAATATATATATATTTTCCGATTAAGACTTTAGCGCGGATAAAATAGAGCCACGGACTTTGAAACCGATTTTGAGACCGTTGCAGGTGTCAAAAGCAGCCCGGAACGAGGTTAGCTTGGCACGGACGATACGGTTCCAACCGCGCTGACCGCGCTCACTTTCGAGTTACGGTGAAAAAGTTATCGCGATTTCCGTGGAGGCGCGCGGGAAAAATAGAAAACGGCGGCAAAAGGGGTGCAACACGAGGACTTCCCAGGGGGTCACCCATCCTAGTACTACTCTCGCCCAAGCACGCTTAACTGCGGAGTTCTGATGGGATCCGGTGCATTAGTGCTGGTATGATCGCACCCGTCATTCTCTTGTCTCATTTCCCTTATAAAGCCCCTTCTTCTGATGCGTCGAGGAGGGTTGATGAAGTATTACAGAGAGGATTAGCATGTGATTCTCCCATTCGCCAGCAATGAGAAGTCACAATCAGAACTGAAAAGGACCCGATCAAAAAGGAACAAGAAAAAATATATATATATATTTTCCGACTAAGACTTTAGCGCGGATAAAATAGAGCCACGGACTTTGAAACCGATTTTGAGACCGTTGCAGGTGTCAAAAGCAGTCTGGAACGGACTTAGTTTGGCACGGACGATACGGTTCCAACCCCGCTGACCGCGCTCACTTTCGAGTTACGGTGAAAAAGTTATCGCGATTTCCGTGGAGGCGCGCGGGAAAAATAGAAAACGGCGGCAAAAGGGGTGCAACACGAGGACTTCCCAGGGGGTCACCCATCCTAGTACTACTCTCGCCCAAGCACGCTTAACTGCGGAGTTCTGATGGGATCCGGTGCATTAGTGCTGGTATGATCGCACCCGTCATTCTCTTGTCTCATTTCCCTTATAAAGCCCCTTCTTCTGATGCGTCGAGGAGGGTTGATGAAGTATTACAGAGAGGATTAGCATGTGATTCTCCCATTCGCCAGCAATGAGAAGTCACAATCAGAACTGAAAAGGACCCGATCAAAAAGGAACAAGAAAAAATATATATATATATTTTCCGACTAAGACTTTAGCGCGGATAAAATAGAGCCACGGACTTTGAAACCGATTTTGAGACCGTTGCAGGTGTCAAAAGCAGTCTGGAACGGACTTAGTTTGGCACGGACGATACGGTTCCAACCCCGCTGACCGCGCTCACTTTCGAGTTACGGTGAAAAAGTTATCGCGATTTCCGTGGAGGCGCGCGGGAAAAATAGAAAACCGCGGCAAAAGGGGTGCAACACGAGGACTTCCCAGGGGGTCACCCATCCTAGTACTACTCTCGCCCAAGCACGCTTAACTGCGGAGTTCTGATGGGATCCGGTGCATTAGTGCTGGTATGATCGCACCCGTCATTCTCTTGTCTCCCTTCCCTTATAAAGCCCCTTCTTCTGATGCGTCGAGGAGGGTTGATGAAGTATTACAGAGAGGAGTAGCATGTGATTCTCTCATTCGCCAGCAATGAGAAGTAACAATCAGAACTGAAAAGGACCCGATCAGAAAGGAACAAGAAAAAAAATATATATATATTTTCCGACTAAGACTTTAGCGCGGATAAAATAGAGCCACGGACTTTGAAACCGATTTTGAGTCTGTTGCAGGTGTCAAAAGCAGTCCGAAACTTAGCTAGCTTGGCACGGACGATACGGTTCCAACCGCGCTGACCGCGCTCACTTTCGAGTTACGGTGAAAAAGTTATCGCGATTTCCGTGGAGGCGCGCGGGAAAAATAGAAAACCGCGGCAAAAGGGGTGCAACATGAGGACTTCCCAGGGGGTCACCCATCCTAGTACTACTCTCACTCAAGCACGCTTCACTGCAGAGTTCTGATGGGATCCGGTGCATTAGTGCTGGTATGATCGCACCCGTCATTCTCTTGTCTCCCTTCCCTTATAAAGCCCCTTCTTCTGATGCGTCGAGGAGGGTTGATGAAGTATTACAGAGAGGATTAGCATGTGATTCTCCCATTCGCCAGCAATGAGAAGTAACAATCAGAACTGAAAAGGACCCGATCAAAAAGGAACAAGAAAAAATATATATATATATTTTCCGACTAAGACTTTAGAGCGGATAAAATAGAGCCACGGACTTTGAAACCGATTTTGAGACCGTTGCAGGTGTCAAAAGCAGTCCGGAACTAAGCTAGCTTGGCAAGGACGATACGGTTCCAACCGCGCTGACCGCGCTCACTTTTGAGTTACGGTGAAAAAGTTATCGCGATTTCCGTGGAGGCGCGCGGGAAAAATAGAAAACCACGGCAAAAGGGGTGCAACACGAGGACTTCCCAGGGGGTCACCCATCCTAGTACTACTCTCGCCCAAGCACGCTTAACTGCGGAGTTCTGATGGGATCCGGTGCATTAGTGCTGGTATGATCGCACCCGTCATTCTCTTGTCTCATTTCCCTTATAAAGCCCCTTCTTCTGATGCGTCGAGGAGGGTTGATGAAGTATTACAGAGAGGATTAGCATGTGATTCTCCCATTCGCCAGCAATGAGAAGTCACAATCAGAACTGAAAAGGACCCGATCAGAAAGGAACAAGAAAAAAAATATATATATATTTTCCGATTAAGACTTTAGCGCGGATAAAATAGAGCCACGGACTTTGAAACCGATTTTGAGACCGTTGCAGGTGTCAAAAGCAGCCTGGAACGAGGTTAGCTTGGCACGGACGATACGGTTCCAACCGCGCTGACCGCGCTCACTTTCGAGTTACGGTGAAAAAGTTATCGCGATTTCCGTGGAGGCGCGCGGGAAAAATAGAAAACGGCGGCAAAAGGGGTGCAACACGAGGACTTCCCAGGGGGTCACCCATCCTAGTACTACTCTCGCCCAAGCACGCTTAACTGCGGAGTTCTGATGGGATCCGGTGCATTAGTGCTGGTATGATCGCACCCGTCATTCTCTTGTCTCATTTCCCTTATAAAGCCCCTTCTTCTGATGCGTCGAGGAGGGTTGATGAAGTATTACAGAGAGGATTAGCATGTGATTCTCCCATTCGCCAGCAATGAGAAGTCACAATCAGAACTGAAAAGGACCCGATCAGAAAGGAACAAGAAAAAAAATATATATATATTTTCCGATTAAGACTTTAGCGCGGATAAAATAGAGCCACGGACTTTGAAACCGATTTTGAGACCGTTGCAGGTGTCAAAAGCAGCCCGGAACGAGGTTAGCTTGGCACGGACGATACGGTTCCAACCGCGCTGACCGCGCTCACTTTCGAGTTACGGTGAAAAAGTTATCGCGATTTCCGTGGAGGCGCGCGGGAAAAATAGAAAACCACGTTAAAAGGGGTGCAACACGAGGACTTCCCAGGGGGTCACCCATCCTAGTACTACTCTCGCCCAAGCACGCTTAACTGCGGAGTTCTGATGGGATCCGGTGCATTAGTGCTGGTATGATCGCACCCGTCATTCTCTTGTCTCATTTCCCTTATAAAGCCCCTTCTTCTGATGCGTCGAGGAGGGTTGATGAAGTATTACAGAGAGGATTAGCATGTGATTCTCCCATTCGCCAGCAATGAGAAGTCACAATCAGAACTGAAAAGGACCCGATCAGAAAGGAACAAGAAAAAAAATATATATATATTTTCCGACTAAGACTTTAGCGCGGATAAAATAGAGCCACGGACTTTGAAACCGATTTTGAGTCTGTTGCAGGTGTCAAAAGCAGTCCGAAACTTAGCTAGCTTGGCACGGACGATACGGTTCCAACCGCGCTGACCGCGCTCACTTTCGAGTTACGGTGAAAAAGTTATCGCGATTTCCGTGGAGGCGCGCGGGAAAAATAGAAAACCGCGGCAAAAGGGGTGCAACATGAGGACTTCCCAGGGGGTCACCCATCCTAGTACTACTCTCACTCAAGCACGCTTCACTGCAGAGTTCTGATGGGATCCGGTGCATTAGTGCTGGTATGATCGCACCCGTCATTCTCTTGTCTCCCTTCCCTTATAAAGCCCCTTCTTCTGATGCGTCGAGGAGGGTTGATGAAGTATTACAGAGAGGATTAGCATGTGATTCTCCCATTCGCCAGCAATGAGAAGTAACAATCAGAACTGAAAAGGACCCGATCAAAAAGGAACAAGAAAAAATATATATATATATTTTCCGACTAAGACTTTAGAGCGGATAAAATAGAGCCACGGACTTTGAAACCGATTTTGAGACCGTTGCAGGTGTCAAAAGCAGTCCGGAACTAAGCTAGCTTGGCAAGGACGATACGGTTCCAACCGCGCTGACCGCGCTCACTTTTGAGTTACGGTGAAAAAGTTATCGCGATTTCCGTGGAGGCGCGCGGGAAAAATAGAAAACCACGGCAAAAGGGGTGCAACACGAGGACTTCCCAGGGGGTCACCCATCCTAGTACTACTCTCGCCCAAGCACGCTTAACTGCGGAGTTCTGATGGTATCCGGTGCATTAGTGCTGGTATGATCGCACCCGTCATTCTCTTGTCTCATTTCCCTTATAAAGCCCCTTCTTCTGATGCGTCGAGGAGGGTTGATGAAGTATTACAGAGAGGATTAGCATGTGATTCTCCCATTCGCCAGCAATGAGAAGTCACAATCAGAACTGAAAAGGACCCGATCAGAAAGGAACAAGAAAAAAAATATATATATATTTTCCGATTAAGACTTTAGCGCGGATAAAATAGAGCCACGGACTTTGAAACCGATTTTGAGACCGTTGCAGGTGTCAAAAGCAGCCTGGAACGAGGTTAGCTTGGCACGGACGATACGGTTCCAACCGCGCTGACCGCGCTCACTTTCGAGTTACGGTGAAAAAGTTATCGCGATTTCCGTGGAGGCGCGCGGGAAAAATAGAAAACGGCGGCAAAAGGGGTGCAACACGAGGACTTCCCAGGGGGTCACCCATCCTAGTACTACTCTCGCCCAAGCACGCTTAACTGCGGAGTTCTGATGGGATCCGGTGCATTAGTGCTGGTATGATCGCACCCGTCATTCTCTTGTCTCATTTCCCTTATAAAGCCCCTTCTTCTGATGCGTCGAGGAGGGTTGATGAAGTATTACAGAGAGGATTAGCATGTGATTCTCCCATTCGCCAGCAATGAGAAGTCACAATCAGAACTGAAAAGGACCCGATCAGAAAGGAACAAGAAAAAAAATATATATATATTTTCCGATTAAGACTTTAGCGCGGATAAAATAGAGCCACGGACTTTGAAACCGATTTTGAGACCGTTGCAGGTGTCAAAAGCAGCCCGGAACGAGGTTAGCTTGGCACGGACGATACGGTTCCAACCGCGCTGACCGCGCTCACTTTCGAGTTACGGTGAAAAAGTTATCGCGATTTCCGTGGAGGCGCGCGGGAAAAATAGAAAACCACGTTAAAAGGGGTGCAACACGAGGACTTCCCAGGGGGTCACCCATCCTAGTACTACTCTCGCCCAAGCACGCTTAACTGCGGAGTTCTGATGGGATCCGGTGCATTAGTGCTGGTATGATCGCACCCGTCATTCTCTTGTCTCATTTCCCTTATAAAGCCCCTTCTTCTGATGCGTCGAGGAGGGTTGATGAAGTATTACAGAGAGGATTAGCATGTGATTCTCCCATTCGCCAGCAATGAGAAGTCACAATCAGAACTGAAAAGGACCCGATCAGAAAGGAACAAGAAAAAAAATATATATATATTTTCCGATTAAGACTTTAGCGCGGATAAAATAGAGCCACGGACTTTGAAACCGATTTTGAGACCGTTGCATGTGTCAAAAGCAGCCCGGAACGAGGTTAGCTTGGCACGGACGATACGGTTCCAACCGCGCTGACCGCGCTCACTTTCGAGTTACGGTGAAAAAGTTATCGCGATTTCCGTGGAGGCGCGCGGGAAAAATAGAAAACCACGTTAAAAGGGGTGCAACACGAGGACTTCCCAGGGGGTCACCCATCCTAGTACTACTCTCGCCCAAGCACGCTTAACTGCGGAGTTCTGATGGGATCCGGTGCATTAGTGCTGGTATGATCGCACCCGTCATTCTCTTGTCTCATTTCCCTTATAAAGCCCCTTCTTCTGATGCGTCGAGGAGGGTTGATGAAGTATTACAGAGAGGATTAGCATGTGATTCTCCCATTCGCCAGCAATGAGAAGTCACAATCAGAACTGAAAAGGACCCGATCAGAAAGGAACAAGAAAAAAAATATATATATATTTTCCGATTAAGACTTTAGCGCGGATAAAATAGAGCCACGGACTTTGAAACCGATTTTGAGACCGTTGCAGGTGTCAAAAGCAGCCCGGAATGAGGTTAGCTTGGCACGGACGATACGGTTCCAACCGCGCTGACCGCGCTCACTTTCGAGTTACGGTGAAAAAGTTATCGCGATTTCCGTGGAGGCGCGCGGGAAAAATAGAAAACGGCGGCAAAAGGGGTGCAACACGAGGACTTCCCAGGGGGTCACCCATCCTAGTACTACTCTCGCCCAAGCACGCTTAACTGCGGAGTTCTGATGGGATCCGGTGCATTAGTGCTGGTATGATCGCACCCGTCATTCTCTTGTCTCATTTCCCTTATAAAGCCCCTTCTTCTGATGCGTCGAGGAGGGTTGATGAAGTATTACAGAGAGGATTAGCATGTGATTCTCCCATTCGCCAGCAATGAGAAGTCACAATCAGAACTGAAAAGGACCCGATCAAAAAGGAACAAGAAAAAATATATATATATATTTTCCGACTAAGACTTTAGCGCGGATAAAATAGAGCCACGGACTTTGAAACCGATTTTGAGACCGTTGCAGGTGTCAAAAGCAGTCTGGAACGGACTTAGTTTGGCACGGACGATACGGTTCCAACCCCGCTGACCGCGCTCACTTTCGAGTTACGGTGAAAAAGTTATCGCGATTTCCGTGGAGGCGCGCGGGAAAAATAGAAAACCGCGGCAAAAGGGGTGCAACACGAGGACTTCCCAGGGGGTCACCCATCCTAGTACTACTCTCGCCCAAGCACGCTTAACTGCGGAGTTCTGATGGGATCCGGTGCATTAGTGCTGGTATGATCGCACCCGTCATTCTCTTGTCTCCCTTCCCTTATAAAGCCCCTTCTTCTGATGCGTCGAGGAGGGTTGATGAAGTATTACAGAGAGGAGTAGCATGTGATTCTCTCATTCGCCAGCAATGAGAAGTAACAATCAGAACTGAAAAGGACCCGATCAGAAAGGAACAAGAAAAAAAATATATATATATTTTCCGACTAAGACTTTAGCGCGGATAAAATAGAGCCACGGACTTTGAAACCGATTTTGAGTCTGTTGCAGGTGTCAAAAGCAGTCCGAAACTTAGCTAGCTTGGCACGGACGATACGGTTCCAACCGCGCTGACCGCGCTCACTTTCGAGTTACGGTGAAAAAGTTATCGCGATTTCCGTGGAGGCGCGCGGGAAAAATAGAAAACCGCGGCAAAAGGGGTGCAACATGAGGACTTCCCAGGGGGTCACCCATCCTAGTACTACTCTCACTCAAGCACGCTTCACTGCAGAGTTCTGATGGGATCCGGTGCATTAGTGCTGGTATGATCGCACCCGTCATTCTCTTGTCTCCCTTCCCTTATAAAGCCCCTTCTTCTGATGCGTCGAGGAGGGTTGATGAAGTATTACAGAGAGGATTAGCATGTGATTCTCCCATTCGCCAGCAATGAGAAGTAACAATCAGAACTGAAAAGGACCCGATCAAAAAGGAACAAGAAAAAATATATATATATATTTTCCGACTAAGACTTTAGAGCGGATAAAATAGAGCCACGGACTTTGAAACCGATTTTGAGACCGTTGCAGGTGTCAAAAGCAGTCCGGAACTAAGCTAGCTTGGCAAGGACGATACGGTTCCAACCGCGCTGACCGCGCTCACTTTTGAGTTACGGTGAAAAAGTTATCGCGATTTCCGTGGAGGCGCGCGGGAAAAATAGAAAACCACGGCAAAAGGGGTGCAACACGAGGACTTCCCAGGGGGTCACCCATCCTAGTACTACTCTCGCCCAAGCACGCTTAACTGCGGAGTTCTGATGGGATCCGGTGCATTAGTGCTGGTATGATCGCACCCGTCATTCTCTTGTCTCATTTCCCTTATAAAGCCCCTTCTTCTGATGCGTCGAGGAGGGTTGATGAAGTATTACAGAGAGGATTAGCATGTGATTCTCCCATTCGCCAGCAATGAGAAGTCACAATCAGAACTGAAAAGGACCCGATCAGAAAGGAACAAGAAAAAAAATATATATATATTTTCCGATTAAGACTTTAGCGCGGATAAAATAGAGCCACGGACTTTGAAACCGATTTTGAGACCGTTGCAGGTGTCAAAAGCAGCCTGGAACGAGGTTAGCTTGGCACGGACGATACGGTTCCAACCGCGCTGACCGCGCTCACTTTCGAGTTACGGTGAAAAAGTTATCGCGATTTCCGTGGAGGCGCGCGGGAAAAATAGAAAACGGCGGCAAAAGGGGTGCAACACGAGGACTTCCCAGGGGGTCACCCATCCTAGTACTACTCTCGCCCAAGCACGCTTAACTGCGGAGTTCTGATGGGATCCGGTGCATTAGTGCTGGTATGATCGCACCCGTCATTCTCTTGTCTCATTTCCCTTATAAAGCCCCTTCTTCTGATGCGTCGAGGAGGGTTGATGAAGTATTACAGAGAGGATTAGCATGTGATTCTCCCATTCGCCAGCAATGAGAAGTCACAATCAGAACTGAAAAGGACCCGATCAGAAAGGAACAAGAAAAAAAATATATATATATTTTCCGATTAAGACTTTAGCGCGGATAAAATAGAGCCACGGACTTTGAAACCGATTTTGAGACCGTTGCAGGTGTCAAAAGCAGCCCGGAACGAGGTTAGCTTGGCACGGACGATACGGTTCCAACCGCGCTGACCGCGCTCACTTTCGAGTTACGGTGAAAAAGTTATCGCGATTTCCGTGGAGGCGCGCGGGAAAAATAGAAAACCACGTTAAAAGGGGTGCAACACGAGGACTTCCCAGGGGGTCACCCATCCTAGTACTACTCTCGCCCAAGCACGCTTAACTGCGGAGTTCTGATGGGATCCGGTGCATTAGTGCTGGTATGATCGCACCCGTCATTCTCTTGTCTCATTTCCCTTATAAAGCCCCTTCTTCTGATGCGTCGAGGAGGGTTGATGAAGTATTACAGAGAGGATTAGCATGTGATTCTCCCATTCGCCAGCAATGAGAAGTCACAATCAGAACTGAAAAGGACCCGATCAGAAAGGAACAAGAAAAAAAATATATATATATTTTCCGATTAAGACTTTAGCGCGGATAAAATAGAGCCACGGACTTTGAAACCGATTTTGAGACCGTTGCATGTGTCAAAAGCAGCCCGGAACGAGGTTAGCTTGGCACGGACGATACGGTTCCAACCGCGCTGACCGCGCTCACTTTCGAGTTACGGTGAAAAAGTTATCGCGATTTCCGTGGAGGCGCGCGGGAAAAATAGAAAACCACGTTAAAAGGGGTGCAACACGAGGACTTCCCAGGGGGTCACCCATCCTAGTACTACTCTCGCCCAAGCACGCTTAACTGCGGAGTTCTGATGGGATCCGGTGCATTAGTGCTGGTATGATCGCACCCGTCATTCTCTTGTCTCATTTCCCTTATAAAGCCCCTTCTTCTGATGCGTCGAGGAGGGTTGATGAAGTATTACAGAGAGGATTAGCATGTGATTCTCCCATTCGCCAGCAATGAGAAGTCACAATCAGAACTGAAAAGGACCCGATCAGAAAGGAACAAGAAAAAAAATATATATATATTTTCCGATTAAGACTTTAGCGCGGATAAAATAGAGCCACGGACTTTGAAACCGATTTTGAGACCGTTGCAGGTGTCAAAAGCAGCCCGGAATGAGGTTAGCTTGGCACGGACGATACGGTTCCAACCGCGCTGACCGCGCTCACTTTCGAGTTACGGTGAAAAAGTTATCGCGATTTCCGTGGAGGCGCGCGGGAAAAATAGAAAACGGCGGCAAAAGGGGTGCAACACGAGGACTTCCCAGGGGGTCACCCATCCTAGTACTACTCTCGCCCAAGCACGCTTAACTGCGGAGTTCTGATGGGATCCGGTGCATTAGTGCTGGTATGATCGCACCCGTCATTCTCTTGTCTCATTTCCCTTATAAAGCCCCTTCTTCTGATGCGTCGAGGAGGGTTGATGAAGTATTACAGAGAGGATTAGCATGTGATTCTCCCATTCGCCAGCAATGAGAAGTCACAATCAGAACTGAAAAGGACCCGATCAAAAAGGAACAAGAAAAAATATATATATATATTTTCCGACTAAGACTTTAGCGCGGATAAAATAGAGCCACGGACTTTGAAACCGATTTTGAGACCGTTGCAGGTGTCAAAAGCAGTCTGGAACGGACTTAGTTTGGCACGGACGATACGGTTCCAACCCCGCTGACCGCGCTCACTTTCGAGTTACGGTGAAAAAGTTATCGCGATTTCCGTGGAGGCGCGCGGGAAAAATAGAAAACCGCGGCAAAAGGGGTGCAACACGAGGACTTCCCAGGGGGTCACCCATCCTAGTACTACTCTCGCCCAAGCACGCTTAACTGCGGAGTTCTGATGGGATCCGGTGCATTAGTGCTGGTATGATCGCACCCGTCATTCTCTTGTCTCCCTTCCCTTATAAAGCCCCTTCTTCTGATGCGTCGAGGAGGGTTGATGAAGTATTACAGAGAGGAGTAGCATGTGATTCTCTCATTCGCCAGTAATGAGAAGTAACAATCAGAACTGAAAAGGACCCGATCAGAAAGGAACAAGAAAAAAAATATATATATATTTTCCGACTAAGACTTTAGCGCGGATAAAATAGAGCCACGGACTTTGAAACCGATTTTGAGTCTGTTGCAGGTGTCAAAAGCAGTCCGAAACTTAGCTAGCTTGGCACGGACGATACGGTTCCAACCGCGCTGACCGCGCTCACTTTCGAGTTACGGTGAAAAAGTTATCGCGATTTCCGTGGAGGCGCGCGGGAAAAATAGAAAACCGCGGCAAAAGGGGTGCAACATGAGGACTTCCCAGGGGGTCACCCATCCTAGTACTACTCTCACTCAAGCACGCTTCACTGCAGAGTTCTGATGGGATCCGGTGCATTAGTGCTGGTATGATCGCACCCGTCATTCTCTTGTCTCCCTTCCCTTATAAAGCCCCTTCTTCTGATGCGTCGAGGAGGGTTGATGAAGTATTACAGAGAGGATTAGCATGTGATTCTCCCATTCGCCAGCAATGAGAAGTAACAATCAGAACTGAAAAGGACCCGATCAAAAAGGAACAAGAAAAAATATATATATATATTTTCCGACTAAGACTTTAGAGCGGATAAAATAGAGCCACGGACTTTGAAACCGATTTTGAGACCGTTGCAGGTGTCAAAAGCAGTCCGGAACTATGCTAGCTTGGCAAGGACGATACGGTTCCAACCGCGCTGACCGCGCTCACTTTTGAGTTACGGTGAAAAAGTTATCGCGATTTCCGTGGAGGCGCGCGGGAAAAATAGAAAACCACGGCAAAAGGGGTGCAACACGAGGACTTCCCAGGGGGTCACCCATCCTAGTACTACTCTCGCCCAAGCACGCTTAACTGCGGAGTTCTGATGGGATCCGGTGCATTAGTGCTGGTATGATCGCACCCGTCATTCTCTTGTCTCATTTCCCTTATAAAGCCCCTTCTTCTGATGCGTCGAGGAGGGTTGATGAAGTATTACAGAGAGGATTAGCATGTGATTCTCCCATTCGCCAGCAATGAGAAGTCACAATCAGAACTGAAAAGGACCCGATCAGAAAGGAACAAGAAAAAAAATATATATATATTTTCCGATTAAGACTTTAGCGCGGATAAAATAGAGCCACGGACTTTGAAACCGATTTTGAGACCGTTGCAGGTGTCAAAAGCAGCCTGGAACGAGGTTAGCTTGGCACGGACGATACGGTTCCAACCGCGCTGACCGCGCTCACTTTCGAGTTACGGTGAAAAAGTTATCGCGATTTCCGTGGAGGCGCGCGGGAAAAATAGAAAACGGCGGCAAAAGGGGTGCAACACGAGGACTTCCCAGGGGGTCACCCATCCTAGTACTACTCTCGCCCAAGCACGCTTAACTGCGGAGTTCTGATGGGATCCGGTGCATTAGTGCTGGTATGATCGCACCCGTCATTCTCTTGTCTCATTTCCCTTATAAAGCCCCTTCTTCTGATGCGTCGAGGAGGGTTGATGAAGTATTACAGAGAGGATTAGCATGTGATTCTCCCATTCGCCAGCAATGAGAAGTCACAATCAGAACTGAAAAGGACCCGATCAGAAAGGAACAAGAAAAAAAATATATATATATTTTCCGATTAAGACTTTAGCGCGGATAAAATAGAGCCACGGACTTTGAAACCGATTTTGAGACCGTTGCAGGTGTCAAAAGCAGCCTGGAACGAGGTTAGCTTGGCACGGACGATACGGTTCCAACCGCGCTGACCGCGCTCACTTTCGAGTTACGGTGAAAAAGTTATCGCGATTTCCGTGGAGGCGCGCGGGAAAAATAGAAAACGGCGGCAAAAGGGGTGCAACACGAGGACTTCCCAGGGGGTCACCCATCCTAGTACTACTCTCGCCCAAGCACGCTTAACTGCGGAGTTCTGATGGGATCCGGTGCATTAGTGCTGGTATGATCGCACCCGTCATTCTCTTGTCTCATTTCCCTTATAAAGCCCCTTCTTCTGATGCGTCGAGGAGGGTTGATGAAGTATTACAGAGAGGATTAGCATGTGATTCTCCCATTCGCCAGCAATGAGAAGTCACAATCAGAACTGAAAAGGACCCGATCAGAAAGGAACAAGAAAAAAAATATATATATATTTTCCGATTAAGACTTTAGCGCGGATAAAATAGAGCCACGGACTTTGAAACCGATTTTGAGACCGTTGCAGGTGTCAAAAGCAGCCCGGAATGAGGTTAGCTTGGCACGGACGATACGGTTCCAACCGCGCTGACCGCGCTCACTTTCGAGTTACGGTGAAAAAGTTATCGCGATTTCCGTGGAGGCGCGCGGGAAAAATAGAAAACGGCGGCAAAAGGGGTGCAACACGAGGACTTCCCAGGGGGTCACCCATCCTAGTACTACTCTCGCCCAAGCACGCTTAACTGCGGAGTTCTGATGGGATCCGGTGCATTAGTGCTGGTATGATCGCACCCGTCATTCTCTTGTCTCATTTCCCTTATAAAGCCCCTTCTTCTGATGCGTCGAGGAGGGTTGATGAAGTATTACAGAGAGGATTAGCATGTGATTCTCCCATTCGCCAGCAATGAGAAATCACAATCAGAACTGAAAAGGACCCGATCAAAAAGGAACAAGAAAAAATATATATATATATTTTCCGACTAAGACTTTAGCGCGGATAAAATAGAGCCACGGACTTTGAAACCGATTTTGAGACCGTTGCAGGTGTCAAAAGCAGTCTGGAACGGACTTAGTTTGGCACGGACGATACGGTTCCAACCCCGCTGACCGCGCTCACTTTCGAGTTACGGTGAAAAAGTTATCGCGATTTCCGTGGAGGCGCGCGGGAAAAATAGAAAACCGCGGCAAAAGGGGTGCAACACGAGGACTTCCCAGGGGGTCACCCATCCTAGTACTACTCTCGCCCAAGCACGCTTAACTGCGGAGTTCTGATGGGATCCGGTGCATTAGTGCTGGTATGATCGCACCCGTCATTCTCTTGTCTCCCTTCCCTTATAAAGCCCCTTCTTCTGATGCGTCGAGGAGGGTTGATGAAGTATTACAGAGAGGAGTAGCATGTGATTCTCTCATTCGCCAGCAATGAGAAGTAACAATCAGAACTGAAAAGGACCCGATCAGAAAGGAACAAGAAAAAAAATATATATATATTTTCCGACTAAGACTTTAGCGCGGATAAAATAGAGCCACGGACTTTGAAACCGATTTTGAGTCTGTTGCAGGTGTCAAAAGCAGTCCGAAACTTAGCTAGCTTGGCACGGACGATACGGTTCCAACCGCGCTGACCGCGCTCACTTTCGAGTTACGGTGAAAAAGTTATCGCGATTTCCGTGGAGGCGCGCGGGAAAAATAGAAAACCGCGGCAAAAGGGGTGCAACATGAGGACTTCCCAGGGGGTCACCCATCCTAGTACTACTCTCACTCAAGCACGCTTCACTGCAGAGTTCTGATGGGATCCGGTGCATTAGTGCTGGTATGATCGCACCCGTCATTCTCTTGTCTCCCTTCCCTTATAAAGCCCCTTCTTCTGATGCGTCGAGGAGGGTTGATGAAGTATTACAGAGAGGATTAGCATGTGATTCTCCCATTCGCCAGCAATGAGAAGTAACAATCAGAACTGAAAAGGACCCGATCAAAAAGGAACAAGAAAAAATATATATATATATTTTCCGACTAAGACTTTAGAGCGGATAAAATAGAGCCACGGACTTTGAAACCGATTTTGAGACCGTTGCAGGTGTCAAAAGCAGTCCGGAACTAAGCTAGCTTGGCAAGGACGATACGGTTCCAACCGCGCTGACCGCGCTCACTTTTGAGTTACGGTGAAAAAGTTATCGCGATTTCCGTGGAGGCGCGCGGGAAAAATAGAAAACGGCGGCAAAAGGGGTGCAACACGAGGACTTCCCAGGGGGTCACCCATCCTAGTACTACTCTCGCCCAAGCACGCTTAACTGCGGAGTTCTGATGGGATCCGGTGCATTAGTGCTGGTATGATCGCACCCGTCATTCTCTTGTCTCATTTCCCTTATAAAGCCCCTTCTTCTGATGCGTCGAGGAGGGTTGATGAAGTATTACAGAGAGGATTAGCATGTGATTCTCCCATTCGCCAGCAATGAGAAGTCACAATCAGAACTGAAAAGGACCCGATCAGAAAGGAACAAGAAAAAAAATATATATATATTTTCCGATTAAGACTTTAGCGCGGATAAAATAGAGCCACGGACTTTGAAACCGATTTTGAGACCGTTGCAGGTGTCAAAAGCAGCCTGGAACGAGGTTAGCTTGGCACGGACGATACGGTTCCAACCGCGCTGACCGCGCTCACTTTCGAGTTACGGTGAAAAAGTTATCGCGATTTCCGTGGAGGCGCGCGGGAAAAATAGAAAACGGCGGCAAAAGGGGTGCAACACGAGGACTTCCCAGGGGGTCACCCATCCTAGTACTACTCTCGCCCAAGCACGCTTAACTGCGGAGTTCTGATGGGATCCGGTGCATTAGTGCTGGTATGATCGCACCCGTCATTCTCTTGTCTCATTTCCCTTATAAAGCCCCTTCTTCTGATGCGTCGAGGAGGGTTGATGAAGTATTACAGAGAGGATTAGCATGTGATTCTCCCATTCGCCAGCAATGAGAAATCACAATCAGAACTGAAAAGGACCCGATCAAAAAGGAACAAGAAAAAATATATATATATATTTTCCGACTAAGACTTTAGCGCGGATAAAATAGAGCCACGGACTTTGAAACCGATTTTGAGACCGTTGCAGGTGTCAAAAGCAGTCTGGAACGGACTTAGTTTGGCACGGACGATACGGTTCCAACCCCGCTGACCGCGCTCACTTTCGAGTTACGGTGAAAAAGTTATCGCGATTTCCGTGGAGGCGCGCGGGAAAAATAGAAAACCGCGGCAAAAGGGGTGCAACACGAGGACTTCCCAGGGGGTCACCCATCCTAGTACTACTCTCGCCCAAGCACGCTTAACTGCGGAGTTCTGATGGGATCCGGTGCATTAGTGCTGGTATGATCGCACCCGTCATTCTCTTGTCTCCCTTCCCTTATAAAGCCCCTTCTTCTGATGCGTCGAGGAGGGTTGATGAAGTATTACAGAGAGGAGTAGCATGTGATTCTCTCATTCGCCAGCAATGAGAAGTAACAATCAGAACTGAAAAGGACCCGATCAGAAAGGAACAAGAAAAAAAATATATATATATTTTCCGACTAAGACTTTAGCGCGGATAAAATAGAGCCACGGACTTTGAAACCGATTTTGAGTCTGTTGCAGGTGTCAAAAGCAGTCCGAAACTTAGCTAGCTTGGCACGGACGATACGGTTCCAACCGCGCTGACCGCGCTCACTTTCGAGTTACGGTGAAAAAGTTATCGCGATTTCCGTGGAGGCGCGCGGGAAAAATAGAAAACCGCGGCAAAAGGGGTGCAACATGAGGACTTCCCAGGGGGTCACCCATCCTAGTACTACTCTCACTCAAGCACGCTTCACTGCAGAGTTCTGATGGGATCCGGTGCATTAGTGCTGGTATGATCGCACCCGTCATTCTCTTGTCTCCCTTCCCTTATAAAGCCCCTTCTTCTGATGCGTCGAGGAGGGTTGATGAAGTATTACAGAGAGGATTAGCATGTGATTCTCCCATTCGCCAGCAATGAGAAGTAACAATCAGAACTGAAAAGGACCCGATCAAAAAGGAACAAGAAAAAATATATATATATATTTTCCGACTAAGACTTTAGAGCGGATAAAATAGAGCCACGGACTTTGAAACCGATTTTGAGACCGTTGCAGGTGTCAAAAGCAGTCCGGAACTAAGCTAGCTTGGCAAGGACGATACGGTTCCAACCGCGCTGACCGCGCTCACTTTTGAGTTACGGTGAAAAAGTTATCGCGATTTCCGTGGAGGCGCGCGGGAAAAATAGAAAACGGCGGCAAAAGGGGTGCAACACGAGGACTTCCCAGGGGGTCACCCATCCTAGTACTACTCTCGCCCAAGCACGCTTAACTGCGGAGTTCTGATGGGATCCGGTGCATTAGTGCTGGTATGATCGCACCCGTCATTCTCTTGTCTCATTTCCCTTATAAAGCCCCTTCTTCTGATGCGTCGAGGAGGGTTGATGAAGTATTACAGAGAGGATTAGCATGTGATTCTCCCATTCGCCAGCAATGAGAAGTCACAATCAGAACTGAAAAGGACCCGATCAGAAAGGAACAAGAAAAAAAATATATATATATTTTCCGATTAAGACTTTAGCGCGGATAAAATAGAGCCACGGACTTTGAAACCGATTTTGAGACCGTTGCAGGTGTCAAAAGCAGCCTGGAACGAGGTTAGCTTGGCACGGACGATACGGTTCCAACCGCGCTGACCGCGCTCACTTTCGAGTTACGGTGAAAAAGTTATCGCGATTTCCGTGGAGGCGCGCGGGAAAAATAGAAAACGGCGGCAAAAGGGGTGCAACACGAGGACTTCCCAGGGGGTCACCCATCCTAGTACTACTCTCGCCCAAGCACGCTTAACTGCGGAGTTCTGATGGGATCCGGTGCATTAGTGCTGGTATGATCGCACCCGTCATTCTCTTGTCTCATTTCCCTTATAAAGCCCCTTCTTCTGATGCGTCGAGGAGGGTTGATGAAGTATTACAGAGAGGATTAGCATGTGATTCTCCCATTCGCCAGCAATGAGAAGTCACAATCAGAACTGAAAAGGACCCGATCAGAAAGGAACAAGAAAAAAAATATATATATATTTTCCGATTAAGACTTTAGCGCGGATAAAATAGAGCCACGGACTTTGAAACCGATTTTGAGACCGTTGCAGGTGTCAAAAGCAGCCCGGAACGAGGTTAGCTTGGCACGGACGATACGGTTCCAACCGCGCTGACCGCGCTCACTTTCGAGTTACGGTGAAAAAGTTATCGCGATTTCCGTGGAGGCGCGCGGGAAAAATAGAAAACGGCGGCAAAAGGGGTGCAACACGAGGACTTCCCAGGGGGTCACCCATCCTAGTACTACTCTCGCCCAAGCACGCTTAACTGCGGAGTTCTGATGGGATCCGGTGCATTAGTGCTGGTATGATCGCACCCGTCATTCTCTTGTCTCATTTCCCTTATAAAGCCCCTTCTTCTGATGCGTCGAGGAGGGTTGATGAAGTATTACAGAGAGGATTAGCATGTGATTCTCCCATTCGCCAGCAATGAGAAGTCACAATCAGAACTGAAAAGGACCCGATCAGAAAGGAACAAGAAAAAAAATATATATATATTTTCCGATTAAGACTTTAGCGCGGATAAAATAGAGCCACGGACTTTGAAACCGATTTTGAGACCGTTGCAGGTGTCAAAAGCAGCCCGGAACGAGGTTAGCTTGGCACGGACGATACGGTTCCAACCGCGCTGACCGCGCTCACTTTCGAGTTACGGTGAAAAAGTTATCGCGATTTCCGTGGAGGCGCGCGGGAAAAATAGAAAACGGCGGCAAAAGGGGTGCAACACGAGGACTTCCCAGGGGGTCACCCATCCTAGTACTACTCTCGCCCAAGCACGCTTAACTGCGGAGTTCTGATGGGATCCGGTGCATTAGTGCTGGTATGATCGCACCCGTCATTCTCTTGTCTCATTTCCCTTATAAAGCCCCTTCTTCTGATGCGTCGAGGAGGGTTGATGAAGTATTACAGAGAGGATTAGCATGTGATTCTCCCATTCGCCAGCAATGAGAAGTCACAATCAGAACTGAAAAGGACCCGATCAAAAAGGAACAAGAAAAAATATATATATATATTTTCCGACTAAGACTTTAGCGCGGATAAAATAGAGCCACGGACTTTGAAACCGATTTTGAGACCGTTGCAGGTGTCAAAAGCAGTCTGGAACGGACTTAGTTTGGCACGGACGATACGGTTCCAACCCCGCTGACCGCGCTCACTTTCGAGTTACGGTGAAAAAGTTATCGCGATTTCCGTGGAGGCGCGCGGGAAAAATAGAAAACCGCTGCAAAAGGGGTGCAACACGAGGACTTCCCAGGGGGTCACCCATCCTAGTACTACTCTCGCCCAAGCACGCTTAACTGCAGAGTTCTGATGGGATCCGGTGCATTAGTGCTGGTATGATCGCACCCGTCATTCTCTTGTCTCCCTTCCCTTATAAAGCCCCTTCTTCTGATGCGTCGAGGAGGGTTGATGAAGTATTACAGAGAGGAGTAGCATGTGATTCTCTCATTCGCCAGCAATGAGAAGTAACAATCAGAACTGAAAAGGACCCGATCAGAAAGGAACAAGAAAAAAAAAATATATATATTTTCCGACTAAGACTTTAGCGCGGATAAAATAGAGCCACGGACTTTGAAACCGATTTTGAGTCTGTTGCAGGTGTCAAAAGCAGTCCGAAACTTAGCTAGCTTGGCACGGACGATACGGTTCCAACCGCGCTGACCGCGCTCACTTTCGAGTTACGGTGAAAAAGTTATCGCGATTTCCGTGGAGGCGCGCGGGAAAAATAGAAAACCGCGGCAAAAGGGGTGCAACATGAGGACTTCCCAGGGGGTCACCCATCCTAGTACTACTCTCACTCAAGCACGCTTCACTGCAGAGTTCTGATGGGATCCGGTGCATTAGTGCTGGTATGATCGCACCCGTCATTCTCTTGTCTCCCTTCCCTTATAAAGCCCCTTCTTCTGATGCGTCGAGGAGGGTTGATGAAGTATTACAGAGAGGATTAGCATGTGATTCTCCCATTCGCCAGCAATGAGAAGTAACAATCAGAACTGAAAAGGACCCGATCAAAAAGGAACAAGAAAAAATATATATATATATTTTCCGACTAAGACTTTAGAGCGGATAAAATAGAGCCACGGACTTTGAAACCGATTTTGAGACCGTTGCAGGTGTCAAAAGCAGCCCGGAACGAGGTTAGCTTGGCACGGACGATACGGTTCCAACCGCGCTGACCGCGCTCACTTTCGAGTTACGGTGAAAAAGTTATCGCGATTTCCGTGGAGGCGCGCGGGAAAAATAGAAAACCACGTTAAAAGGGGTGCAACACGAGGACTTCCCAGGGGGTCACCCATCCTAGTACTACTCTCGCCCAAGCACGCTTAACTGCGGAGTTCTGATGGGATCCGGTGCATTAGTGCTGGTATGATCGCACCCGTCATTCTCTTGTCTCATTTCCCTTATAAAGCCCCTTCTTCTGATGCGTCGAGGAGGGTTGATGAAGTATTACAGAGAGGATTAGCATGTGATTCTCCCATTCGCCAGCAATGAGAAGTCACAATCAGAACTGAAAAGGACCCGATCAGAAAGGAACAAGAAAAAAAATATATATATATTTTCCGATTAAGACTTTAGCGCGGATAAAATAGAGCCACGGACTTTGAAACCGATTTTGAGACCGTTGCAGGTGTCAAAAGCAGCCCGGAATGAGGTTAGCTTGGCACGGACGATACGGTTCCAACCGCGCTGACCGCGCTCACTTTCGAGTTACGGTGAAAAAGTTATCGCGATTTCCGTGGAGGCGCGCGGGAAAAATAGAAAACGGCGGCAAAAGGGGTGCAACACGAGGACTTCCCAGGGGGTCACCCATCCTAGTACTACTCTCGCCCAAGCACGCTTAACTGCGGAGTTCTGATGGGATCCGGTGCATTAGTGCTGGTATGATCGCACCCGTCATTCTCTTGTCTCATTTCCCTTATAAAGCCCCTTCTTCTGATGCGTCGAGGAGGGTTGATGAAGTATTACAGAGAGGATTAGCATGTGATTCTCCCATTCGCCAGCAATGAGAAGTCACAATCAGAACTGAAAAGGACCCGATCAAAAAGGAACAAGAAAAAATATATATATATATTTTCCGACTAAGACTTTAGCGCGGATAAAATAGAGCCACGGACTTTGAAACCGATTTTGAGACCGTTGCAGGTGTCAAAAGCAGTCTGGAACGGACTTAGTTTGGCACGGACGATACGGTTCCAACCCCGCTGACCGCGCTCACTTTCGAGTTACGGTGAAAAAGTTATCGCGATTTCCGTGGAGGCGCGCGGGAAAAATAGAAAACCGCTGCAAAAGGGGTGCAACACGAGGACTTCCCAGGGGGTCACCCATCCTAGTACTACTCTCGCCCAAGCACGCTTAACTGCAGAGTTCTGATGGGATCCGGTGCATTAGTGCTGGTATGATCGCACCCGTCATTCTCTTGTCTCCCTTCCCTTATAAAGCCCCTTCTTCTGATGCGTCGAGGAGGGTTGATGAAGTATTACAGAGAGGAGTAGCATGTGATTCTCTCATTCGCCAGCAATGAGAAGTAACAATCAGAACTGAAAAGGACCCGATCAGAAAGGAACAAGAAAAAAAAAATATATATATTTTCCGACTAAGACTTTAGCGCGGATAAAATAGAGCCACGGACTTTGAAACCGATTTTGAGTCTGTTGCAGGTGTCAAAAGCAGTCCGAAACTTAGCTAGCTTGGCACGGACGATACGGTTCCAACCGCGCTGACCGCGCTCACTTTCGAGTTACGGTGAAAAAGTTATCGCGATTTCCGTGGAGGCGCGCGGGAAAAATAGAAAACCGCGGCAAAAGGGGTGCAACATGAGGACTTCCCAGGGGGTCACCCATCCTAGTACTACTCTCACTCAAGCACGCTTCACTGCAGAGTTCTGATGGGATCCGGTGCATTAGTGCTGGTATGATCGCACCCGTCATTCTCTTGTCTCCCTTCCCTTATAAAGCCCCTTCTTCTGATGCGTCGAGGAGGGTTGATGAAGTATTACAGAGAGGATTAGCATGTGATTCTCCCATTCGCCAGCAATGAGAAGTAACAATCAGAACTGAAAAGGACCCGATCAAAAAGGAACAAGAAAAAATATATATATATATTTTCCGACTAAGACTTTAGAGCGGATAAAATAGAGCCACGGACTTTGAAACCGATTTTGAGACCGTTGCAGGTGTCAAAAGCAGCCCGGAACGAGGTTAGCTTGGCACGGACGATACGGTTCCAACCGCGCTGACCGCGCTCACTTTCGAGTTACGGTGAAAAAGTTATCGCGATTTCCGTGGAGGCGCGCGGGAAAAATAGAAAACCACGTTAAAAGGGGTGCAACACGAGGACTTCCCAGGGGGTCACCCATCCTAGTACTACTCTCGCCCAAGCACGCTTAACTGCGGAGTTCTGATGGGATCCGGTGCATTAGTGCTGGTATGATCGCACCCGTCATTCTCTTGTCTCATTTCCCTTATAAAGCCCCTTCTTCTGATGCGTCGAGGAGGGTTGATGAAGTATTACAGAGAGGATTAGCATGTGATTCTCCCATTCGCCAGCAATGAGAAGTCACAATCAGAACTGAAAAGGACCCGATCAGAAAGGAACAAGAAAAAAAATATATATATATTTTCCGATTAAGACTTTAGCGCGGATAAAATAGAGCCACGGACTTTGAAACCGATTTTGAGACCGTTGCAGGTGTCAAAAGCAGCCCGGAATGAGGTTAGCTTGGCACGGACGATACGGTTCCAACCGCGCTGACCGCGCTCACTTTCGAGTTACGGTGAAAAAGTTATCGCGATTTCCGTGGAGGCGCGCGGGAAAAATAGAAAACGGCGGCAAAAGGGGTGCAACACGAGGACTTCCCAGGGGGTCACCCATCCTAGTACTACTCTCGCCCAAGCACGCTTAACTGCGGAGTTCTGATGGGATCCGGTGCATTAGTGCTGGTATGATCGCACCCGTCATTCTCTTGTCTCATTTCCCTTATAAAGCCCCTTCTTCTGATGCGTCGAGGAGGGTTGATGAAGTATTACAGAGAGGATTAGCATGTGATTCTCCCATTCGCCAGCAATGAGAAGTCACAATCAGAACTGAAAAGGACCCGATCAAAAAGGAACAAGAAAAAATATATATATATATTTTCCGACTAAGACTTTAGCGCGGATAAAATAGAGCCACGGACTTTGAAACCGATTTTGAGACCGTTGCAGGTGTCAAAAGCAGTCTGGAACGGACTTAGTTTGGCACGGACGATACGGTTCCAACCCCGCTGACCGCGCTCACTTTCGAGTTACGGTGAAAAAGTTATCGCGATTTCCGTGGAGGCGCGCGGGAAAAATAGAAAACCGCTGCAAAAGGGGTGCAACACGAGGACTTCCCAGGGGGTCACCCATCCTAGTACTACTCTCGCCCAAGCACGCTTAACTGCAGAGTTCTGATGGGATCCGGTGCATTAGTGCTGGTATGATCGCACCCGTCATTCTCTTGTCTCCCTTCCCTTATAAAGCCCCTTCTTCTGATGCGTCGAGGAGGGTTGATGAAGTATTACAGAGAGGAGTAGCATGTGATTCTCTCATTCGCCAGCAATGAGAAGTAACAATCAGAACTGAAAAGGACCCGATCAGAAAGGAACAAGAAAAAAAAAATATATATATTTTCCGACTAAGACTTTAGCGCGGATAAAATAGAGCCACGGACTTTGAAACCGATTTTGAGTCTGTTGCAGGTGTCAAAAGCAGTCCGAAACTTAGCTAGCTTGGCACGGACGATACGGTTCCAACCGCGCTGACCGCGCTCACTTTCGAGTTACGGTGAAAAAGTTATCGCGATTTCCGTGGAGGCGCGCGGGAAAAATAGAAAACCGCGGCAAAAGGGGTGCAACATGAGGACTTCCCAGGGGGTCACCCATCCTAGTACTACTCTCACTCAAGCACGCTTCACTGCAGAGTTCTGATGGGATCCGGTGCATTAGTGCTGGTATGATCGCACCCGTCATTCTCTTGTCTCCCTTCCCTTATAAAGCCCCTTCTTCTGATGCGTCGAGGAGGGTTGATGAAGTATTACAGAGAGGATTAGCATGTGATTCTCCCATTCGCCAGCAATGAGAAGTAACAATCAGAACTGAAAAGGACCCGATCAAAAAGGAACAAGAAAAAATATATATATATATTTTCCGACTAAGACTTTAGAGCGGATAAAATAGAGCCACGGACTTTGAAACCGATTTTGAGACCGTTGCAGGTGTCAAAAGCAGCCCGGAACGAGGTTAGCTTGGCACGGACGATACGGTTCCAACCGCGCTGACCGCGCTCACTTTCGAGTTACGGTGAAAAAGTTATCGCGATTTCCGTGGAGGCGCGCGGGAAAAATAGAAAACCACGTTAAAAGGGGTGCAACACGAGGACTTCCCAGGGGGTCACCCATCCTAGTACTACTCTCGCCCAAGCACGCTTAACTGCGGAGTTCTGATGGGATCCGGTGCATTAGTGCTGGTATGATCGCACCCGTCATTCTCTTGTCTCATTTCCCTTATAAAGCCCCTTCTTCTGATGCGTCGAGGAGGGTTGATGAAGTATTACAGAGAGGATTAGCATGTGATTCTCCCATTCGCCAGCAATGAGAAGTCACAATCAGAACTGAAAAGGACCCGATCAGAAAGGAACAAGAAAAAAAATATATATATATTTTCCGATTAAGACTTTAGCGCGGATAAAATAGAGCCACGGACTTTGAAACCGATTTTGAGACCGTTGCAGGTGTCAAAAGCAGCCCGGAATGAGGTTAGCTTGGCACGGACGATACGGTTCCAACCGCGCTGACCGCGCTCACTTTCGAGTTACGGTGAAAAAGTTATCGCGATTTCCGTGGAGGCGCGCGGGAAAAATAGAAAACGGCGGCAAAAGGGGTGCAACACGAGGACTTCCCAGGGGGTCACCCATCCTAGTACTACTCTCGCCCAAGCACGCTTAACTGCGGAGTTCTGATGGGATCCGGTGCATTAGTGCTGGTATGATCGCACCCGTCATTCTCTTGTCTCATTTCCCTTATAAAGCCCCTTCTTCTGATGCGTCGAGGAGGGTTGATGAAGTATTACAGAGAGGATTAGCATGTGATTCTCCCATTCGCCAGCAATGAGAAGTCACAATCAGAACTGAAAAGGACCCGATCAAAAAGGAACAAGAAAAAATATATATATATATTTTCCGACTAAGACTTTAGCGCGGATAAAATAGAGCCACGGACTTTGAAACCGATTTTGAGACCGTTGCAGGTGTCAAAAGCAGTCTGGAACGGACTTAGTTTGGCACGGACGATACGGTTCCAACCCCGCTGACCGCGCTCACTTTCGAGTTACGGTGAAAAAGTTATCGCGATTTCCGTGGAGGCGCGCGGGAAAAATAGAAAACCGCGGCAAAAGGGGTGCAACACGAGGACTTCCCAGGGGGTCACCCATCCTAGTACTACTCTCGCCCAAGCACGCTTAACTGCGGAGTTCTGATGGGATCCGGTGCATTAGTGCTGGTATGATCGCACCCGTCATTCTCTTGTCTCCCTTCCCTTATAAAGCCCCTTCTTCTGATGCGTCGAGGAGGGTTGATGAAGTATTACAGAGAGGAGTAGCATGTGATTCTCTCATTCGCCAGCAATGAGAAGTAACAATCAGAACTGAAAAGGACCCGATCAGAAAGGAACAAGAAAAAAAATATATATATATTTTCCGACTAAGACTTTAGCGCGGATAAAATAGAGCCACGGACTTTGAAACCGATTTTGAGTCTGTTGCAGGTGTCAAAAGCAGTCCGAAACTTAGCTAGCTTGGCACGGACGATACGGTTCCAACCGCGCTGACCGCGCTCACTTTCGAGTTACGGTGAAAAAGTTATCGCGATTTCCGTGGAGGCGCGCGGGAAAAATAGAAAACCGCGGCAAAAGGGGTGCAACATGAGGACTTCCCAGGGGGTCACCCATCCTAGTACTACTCTCACTCAAGCACGCTTCACTGCAGAGTTCTGATGGGATCCGGTGCATTAGTGCTGGTATGATCGCACCCGTCATTCTCTTGTCTCCCTTCCCTTATAAAGCCCCTTCTTCTGATGCGTCGAGGAGGGTTGATGAAGTATTACAGAGAGGATTAGCATGCGATTCTCCCATTCGCCAGCAATGAGAAGTAACAATCAGAACTGAAAAGGACCCGATCAAAAAGGAACAAGAAAAAATATATATATATATTTTCCGACTAAGACTTTAGAGCGGATAAAATAGAGCCACGGACTTTGAAACCGATTTTGAGACCGTTGCAGGTGTCAAAAGCAGTCCGGAACTAAGCTAGCTTGGCAAGGACGATACGGTTCCAACCGCGCTGACCGCGCTCACTTTTGAGTTACGGTGAAAAAGTTATCGCGATTTCCGTGGAGGCGCGCGGGAAAAATAGAAAACCACGGCAAAAGGGGTGCAACACGAGGACTTCCCAGGGGGTCACCCATCCTAGTACTACTCTCGCCCAAGCACGCTTAACTGCGGAGTTCTGATGGGATCCGGTGCATTAGTGCTGGTATGATCGCACCCGTCATTCTCTTGTCTCATTTCCCTTATAAAGCCCCTTCTTCTGATGCGTCGAGGAGGGTTGATGAAGTATTACAGAGAGGATTAGCATGTGATTCTCCCATTCGCCAGCAATGAGAAGTCACAATCAGAACTGAAAAGGACCCGATCAGAAAGGAACAAGAAAAAAAATATATATATATTTTCCGATTAAGACTTTAGCGCGGATAAAATAGAGCCACGGACTTTGAAACCGATTTTGAGACCGTTGCAGGTGTCAAAAGCAGCCTGGAACGAGGTTAGCTTGGCACGGACGATACGGTTCCAACCGCGCTGACCGCGCTCACTTTCGAGTTACGGTGAAAAAGTTATCGCGATTTCCGTGGAGGCGCGCGGGAAAAATAGAAAACGGCGGCAAAAGGGGTGCAACACGAGGACTTCCCAGGGGGTCACCCATCCTAGTACTACTCTCGCCCAAGCACGCTTAACTGCGGAGTTCTGATGGGATCCGGTGCATTAGTGCTGGTATGATCGCACCCGTCATTCTCTTGTCTCATTTCCCTTATAAAGCCCCTTCTTCTGATGCGTCGAGGAGGGTTGATGAAGTATTACAGAGAGGATTAGCATGTGATTCTCCCATTCGCCAGCAATGAGAAGTCACAATCAGAACTGAAAAGGACCCGATCAGAAAGGAACAAGAAAAAAAATATATATATATTTTCCGATTAAGACTTTAGCGCGGATAAAATAGAGCCACGGACTTTGAAACCGATTTTGAGACCGTTGCAGGTGTCAAAAGCAGCCCGGAACGAGGTTAGCTTGGCACGGACGATACGGTTCCAACCGCGCTGACCGCGCTCACTTTCGAGTTACGGTGAAAAAGTTATCGCGATTTCCGTGGAGGCGCGCGGGAAAAATAGAAAACGGCGGCAAAAGGGGTGCAACACGAGGACTTCCCAGGGGGTCACCCATCCTAGTACTACTCTCGCCCAAGCACGCTTAACTGCAGAGTTCTGATGGGATCCGGTGCATTAGTGCTGGTATGATCGCACCCGTCATTCTCTTGTCTCCCTTCCCTTATAAAGCCCCTTCTTCTGATGCGTCGAGGAGGGTTGATGAAGTATTACAGAGAGGAGTAGCATGTGATTCTCTCATTCGCCAGCAATGAGAAGTAACAATCAGAACTGAAAAGGACCCGATCAGAAAGGAACAAGAAAAAAAAAATATATATATTTTCCGACTAAGACTTTAGCGCGGATAAAATAGAGCCACGGACTTTGAAACCGATTTTGAGTCTGTTGCAGGTGTCAAAAGCAGTCCGAAACTTAGCTAGCTTGGCACGGACGATACGGTTCCAACCGCGCTGACCGCGCTCACTTTCGAGTTACGGTGAAAAAGTTATCGCGATTTCCGTGGAGGCGCGCGGGAAAAATAGAAAACTGCGGCAAAAGGGGTGCAACATGAGGACTTCCCAGGGGGTCACCCATCCTAGTACTACTCTCACTCAAGCACGCTTCACTGCAGAGTTCTGATGGGATCCGGTGCATTAGTGCTGGTATGATCGCACCCGTCATTCTCTTGTCTCCCTTCCCTTATAAAGCCCCTTCTTCTGATGCGTCGAGGAGGGTTGATGAAGTATTACAGAGAGGATTAGCATGTGATTCTCCCATTCGCCAGCAATGAGAAGTAACAATCAGAACTGAAAAGGACCCGATCAAAAAGGAACAAGAAAAAATATATATATATATTTTCCGACTAAGACTTTAGAGCGGATAAAATAGAGCCACGGACTTTGAAACCGATTTTGAGACCGTTGCAGGTGTCAAAAGCAGCCCGGAACGAGGTTAGCTTGGCACGGACGATACGGTTCCAACCGCGCTGACCGCGCTCACTTTCGAGTTACGGTGAAAAAGTTATCGCGATTTCCGTGGAGGCGCGCGGGAAAAATAGAAAACCACGTTAAAAGGGGTGCAACACGAGGACTTCCCAGGGGGTCACCCATCCTAGTACTACTCTCGCCCAAGCACGCTTAACTGCGGAGTTCTGATGGGATCCGGTGCATTAGTGCTGGTATGATCGCACCCGTCATTCTCTTGTCTCATTTCCCTTATAAAGCCCCTTCTTCTGATGCGTCGAGGAGGGTTGATGAAGTATTACAGAGAGGATTAGCATGTGATTCTCCCATTCGCCAGCAATGAGAAGTCACAATCAGAACTGAAAAGGACCCGATCAGAAAGGAACAAGAAAAAAAATATATATATATTTTCCGATTAAGACTTTAGCGCGGATAAAATAGAGCCACGGACTTTGAAACCGATTTTGAGACCGTTGCAGGTGTCAAAAGCAGCCCGGAATGAGGTTAGCTTGGCACGGACGATACGGTTCCAACCGCGCTGACCGCGCTCACTTTCGAGTTACGGTGAAAAAGTTATCGCGATTTCCGTGGAGGCGCGCGGGAAAAATAGAAAACGGCGGCAAAAGGGGTGCAACACGAGGACTTCCCAGGGGGTCACCCATCCTAGTACTACTCTCGCCCAAGCACGCTTAACTGCGGAGTTCTGATGGGATCCGGTGCATTAGTGCTGGTATGATCGCACCCGTCATTCTCTTGTCTCATTTCCCTTATAAAGCCCCTTCTTCTGATGCGTCGAGGAGGGTTGATGAAGTATTACAGAGAGGATTAGCATGTGATTCTCCCATTCGCCAGCAATGAGAAGTCACAATCAGAACTGAAAAGGACCCGATCAAAAAGGAACAAGAAAAAATATATATATATATTTTCCGACTAAGACTTTAGCGCGGATAAAATAGAGCCACGGACTTTGAAACCGATTTTGAGACCGTTGCAGGTGTCAAAAGCAGTCTGGAACGGACTTAGTTTGGCACGGACGATACGGTTCCAACCCCGCTGACCGCGCTCACTTTCGAGTTACGGTGAAAAAGTTATCGCGATTTCCGTGGAGGCGCGCGGGAAAAATAGAAAACCGCGGCAAAAGGGGTGCAACACGAGGACTTCCCAGGGGGTCACCCATCCTAGTACTACTCTCGCCCAAGCACGCTTAACTGCGGAGTTCTGATGGGATCCGGTGCATTAGTGCTGGTATGATCGCACCCGTCATTCTCTTGTCTCCCTTCCCTTATAAAGCCCCTTCTTCTGATGCGTCGAGGAGGGTTGATGAAGTATTACAGAGAGGAGTAGCATGTGATTCTCTCATTCGCCAGCAATGAGAAGTAACAATCAGAACTGAAAAGGACCCGATCAGAAAGGAACAAGAAAAAAAATATATATATATTTTCCGACTAAGACTTTAGCGCGGATAAAATAGAGCCACGGACTTTGAAACCGATTTTGAGTCTGTTGCAGGTGTCAAAAGCAGTCCGAAACTTAGCTAGCTTGGCACGGACGATACGGTTCCAACCGCGCTGACCGCGCTCACTTTCGAGTTACGGTGAAAAAGTTATCGCGATTTCCGTGGAGGCGCGCGGGAAAAATAGAAAACCGCGGCAAAAGGGGTGCAACATGAGGACTTCCCAGGGGGTCACCCATCCTAGTACTACTCTCACTCAAGCACGCTTCACTGCAGAGTTCTGATGGGATCCGGTGCATTAGTGCTGGTATGATCGCACCCGTCATTCTCTTGTCTCCCTTCCCTTATAAAGCCCCTTCTTCTGATGCGTCGAGGAGGGTTGATGAAGTATTACAGAGAGGATTAGCATGCGATTCTCCCATTCGCCAGCAATGAGAAGTAACAATCAGAACTGAAAAGGACCCGATCAAAAAGGAACAAGAAAAAATATATATATATATTTTCCGACTAAGACTTTAGAGCGGATAAAATAGAGCCACGGACTTTGAAACCGATTTTGAGACCGTTGCAGGTGTCAAAAGCAGTCCGGAACTAAGCTAGCTTGGCAAGGACGATACGGTTCCAACCGCGCTGACCGCGCTCACTTTTGAGTTACGGTGAAAAAGTTATCGCGATTTCCGTGGAGGCGCGCGGGAAAAATAGAAAACCACGGCAAAAGGGGTGCAACACGAGGACTTCCCAGGGGGTCACCCATCCTAGTACTACTCTCGCCCAAGCACGCTTAACTGCGGAGTTCTGATGGGATCCGGTGCATTAGTGCTGGTATGATCGCACCCGTCATTCTCTTGTCTCATTTCCCTTATAAAGCCCCTTCTTCTGATGCGTCGAGGAGGGTTGATGAAGTATTACAGAGAGGATTAGCATGTGATTCTCCCATTCGCCAGCAATGAGAAGTCACAATCAGAACTGAAAAGGACCCGATCAGAAAGGAACAAGAAAAAAAATATATATATATTTTCCGATTAAGACTTTAGCGCGGATAAAATAGAGCCACGGACTTTGAAACCGATTTTGAGACCGTTGCAGGTGTCAAAAGCAGCCTGGAACGAGGTTAGCTTGGCACGGACGATACGGTTCCAACCGCGCTGACCGCGCTCACTTTCGAGTTACGGTGAAAAAGTTATCGCGATTTCCGTGGAGGCGCGCGGGAAAAATAGAAAACGGCGGCAAAAGGGGTGCAACACGAGGACTTCCCAGGGGGTCACCCATCCTAGTACTACTCTCGCCCAAGCACGCTTAACTGCGGAGTTCTGATGGGATCCGGTGCATTAGTGCTGGTATGATCGCACCCGTCATTCTCTTGTCTCATTTCCCTTATAAAGCCCCTTCTTCTGATGCGTCGAGGAGGGTTGATGAAGTATTACAGAGAGGATTAGCATGTGATTCTCCCATTCGCCAGCAATGAGAAGTCACAATCAGAACTGAAAAGGACCCGATCAGAAAGGAACAAGAAAAAAAATATATATATATTTTCCGATTAAGACTTTAGCGCGGATAAAATAGAGCCACGGACTTTGAAACCGATTTTGAGACCGTTGCAGGTGTCAAAAGCAGCCCGGAACGAGGTTAGCTTGGCACGGACGATACGGTTCCAACCGCGCTGACCGCGCTCACTTTCGAGTTACGGTGAAAAAGTTATCGCGATTTCCGTGGAGGCGCGCGGGAAAAATAGAAAACGGCGGCAAAAGGGGTGCAACACGAGGACTTCCCAGGGGGTCACCCATCCTAGTACTACTCTCGCCCAAGCACGCTTAACTGCGGAGTTCTGATGGGATCCGGTGCATTAGTGCTGGTATGATCGCACCCGTCATTCTCTTGTCTCATTTCCCTTATAAAGCCCCTTCTTCTGATGCGTCGAGGAGGGTTGATGAAGTATTACAGAGAGGATTAGCATGTGATTCTCCCATTCGCCAGCAATGAGAAGTCACAATCAGAACTGAAAAGGACCCGATCAAAAAGGAACAAGAAAAAATATATATATATATTTTCCGACTAAGACTTTAGCGCGGATAAAATAGAGCCACGGACTTTGAAACCGATTTTGAGACCGTTGCAGGTGTCAAAAGCAGTCTGGAACGGACTTAGTTTGGCACGGACGATACGGTTCCAACCCCGCTGACCGCGCTCACTTTCGAGTTACGGTGAAAAAGTTATCGCGATTTCCGTGGAGGCGCGCGGGAAAAATAGAAAACCGCTGCAAAAGGGGTGCAACACGAGGACTTCCCAGGGGGTCACCCATCCTAGTACTACTCTCGCCCAAGCACGCTTAACTGCAGAGTTCTGATGGGATCCGGTGCATTAGTGCTGGTATGATCGCACCCGTCATTCTCTTGTCTCCCTTCCCTTATAAAGCCCCTTCTTCTGATGCGTCGAGGAGGGTTGATGAAGTATTACAGAGAGGAGTAGCATGTGATTCTCTCATTCGCCAGCAATGAGAAGTAACAATCAGAACTGAAAAGGACCCGATCAGAAAGGAACAAGAAAAAAAATATATATATATTTTCCGACTAAGACTTTAGCGCGGATAAAATAGAGCCACGGACTTTGAAACCGATTTTGAGTCTGTTGCAGGTGTCAAAAGCAGTCCGAAACTTAGCTAGCTTGGCACGGACGATACGGTTCCAACCGCGCTGACCGCGCTCACTTTCGAGTTACGGTGAAAAAGTTATCGCGATTTCCGTGGAGGCGCGCGGGAAAAATAGAAAACCGCGGCAAAAGGGGTGCAACATGAGGACTTCCCAGGGGGTCACCCATCCTAGTACTACTCTCACTCAAGCACGCTTCACTGCAGAGTTCTGATGGGATCCGGTGCATTAGTGCTGGTATGATCGCACCCGTCATTCTCTTGTCTCCCTTCCCTTATAAAGCCCCTTCTTCTGATGCGTCGAGGAGGGTTGATGAAGTATTACAGAGAGGATTAGCATGTGATTCTCCCATTCGCCAGCAATGAGAAGTAACAATCAGAACTGAAAAGGACCCGATCAAAAAGGAACAAGAAAAAATATATATATATATTTTCCGACTAAGACTTTAGAGCGGATAAAATAGAGCCACGGACTTTGAAACCGATTTTGAGACCGTTGCAGGTGTCAAAAGCAGTCCGGAACTAAGCTAGCTTGGCAAGGACGATACGGTTCCAACCGCGCTGACCGCGCTCACTTTCGAGTTACGGTGAAAAAGTTATCGCGATTTCCGTGGAGGCGCGCGGGAAAAATAGAAAACCACGGCAAAAGGGGTGCAACACGAGGACTTCCCAGGGGGTCACCCATCCTAGTACTACTCTCGCCCAAGCACGCTTAACTGCGGAGTTCTGATGGGATCCGGTGCATTAGTGCTGGTATGATCGCACCCGTCATTCTCTTGTCTCATTTCCCTTATAAAGCCCCTTCTTCTGATGCGTCGAGGAGGGTTGATGAAGTATTACAGAGAGGATTAGCATGTGATTCTCCCATTCGCCAGCAATGAGAAGTCACAATCAGAACTGAAAAGGACCCGATCAGAAAGGAACAAGAAAAAAAATATATATATATTTTCCGATTAAGACTTTAGCGCGGATAAAATAGAGCCACGGACTTTGAAACCGATTTTGAGACCGTTGCAGGTGTCAAAAGCAGCCCGGAATGAGGTTAGCTTGGCACGGACGATACGGTTCCAACCGCGCTGACCGCGCTCACTTTCGAGTTACGGTGAAAAAGTTATCGCGATTTCCGTGGAGGCGCGCGGGAAAAATTGAAAACGGCGGCAAAAGGGGTGCAACACGAGGACTTCCCAGGGGGTCACCCATCCTAGTACTACTCTCGCCCAAGCACGCTTAACTGCGGAGTTCTGATGGGATCCGGTGCATTAGTGCTGGTATGATCGCACCCGTCATTCTCTTGTCTCATTTCCCTTATAAAGCCCCTTCTTCTGATGCGTCGAGGAGGGTTGATGAAGTATTACAGAGAGGATTAGCATGTGATTCTCCCATTCGCCAGCAATGAGAAGTCACAATCAGAACTGAAAAGGACCCGATCAAAAAGGAACAAGAAAAAATATATATATATATTTTCCGACTAAGACTTTAGCGCGGATAAAATAGAGCCACGGACTTTGAAACCGATTTTGAGACCGTTGCAGGTGTCAAAAGCAGTCTGGAACGGACTTAGTTTGGCACGGACGATACGGTTCCAACCCCGCTGACCGCGCTCACTTTCGAGTTACGGTGAAAAAGTTATCGCGATTTCCGTGGAGGCGCGCGGGAAAAATAGAAAACCGCGGCAAAAGGGGTGCAACACGAGGACTTCCCAGGGGGTCACCCATCCTAGTACTACTCTCGCCCAAGCACGCTTAACTGCGGAGTTCTGATGGGATCCGGTGCATTAGTGCTGGTATGATCGCACCCGTCATTCTCTTGTCTCCCTTCCCTTATAAAGCCCCTTCTTCTGATGCGTCGAGGAGGGTTGATGAAGTATTACAGAGAGGAGTAGCATGTGATTCTCTCATTCGCCAGCAATGAGAAGTAACAATCAGAACTGAAAAGGACCCGATCAGAAAGGAACAAGAAAAAAAATATATATATATTTTCCGACTAAGACTTTAGCGCGGATAAAATAGAGCCACGGACTTTGAAACCGATTTTGAGTCTGTTGCAGGTGTCAAAAGCAGTCCGAAACTTAGCTAGCTTGGCACGGACGATACGGTTCCAACCGCGCTGACCGCGCTCACTTTCGAGTTACGGTGAAAAAGTTATCGCGATTTCCGTGGAGGCGCGCGGGAAAAATAGAAAACCGCGGCAAAAGGGGTGCAACATGAGGACTTCCCAGGGGGTCACCCATCCTAGTACTACTCTCACTCAAGCACGCTTCACTGCAGAGTTCTGATGGGATCCGGTGCATTAGTGCTGGTATGATCGCACCCGTCATTCTCTTGTCTCCCTTCCCTTATAAAGCCCCTTCTTCTGATGCGTCGAGGAGGGTTGATGAAGTATTACAGAGAGGATTAGCATGTGATTCTCCCATTCGCCAGCAATGAGAAGTAACAATCAGAACTGAAAAGGACCCGATCAAAAAGGAACAAGAAAAAATATATATATATATTTTCCGACTAAGACTTTAGAGCGGATAAAATAGAGCCACGGACTTTGAAACCGATTTTGAGACCGTTGCAGGTGTCAAAAGCAGTCCGGAACTAAGCTAGCTTGGCAAGGACGATACGGTTCCAACCGCGCTGACCGCGCTCACTTTTGAGTTACGGTGAAAAAGTTATCGCGATTTCCGTGGAGGCGCGCGGGAAAAATAGAAAACCACGGCAAAAGGGGTGCAACACGAGGACTTCCCAGGGGGTCACCCATCCTAGTACTACTCTCGCCCAAGCACGCTTAACTGCGGAGTTCTGATGGGATCCGGTGCATTAGTGCTGGTATGATCGCACCCGTCATTCTCTTGTCTCATTTCCCTTATAAAGCCCCTTCTTCTGATGCGTCGAGGAGGGTTGATGAAGTATTACAGAGAGGATTAGCATGTGATTCTCCCATTCGCCAGCAATGAGAAGTCACAATCAGAACTGAAAAGGACCCGATCAGAAAGGAACAAGAAAAAAAATATATATATATTTTCCGATTAAGACTTTAGCGCGGATAAAATAGAGCCACGGACTTTGAAACCGATTTTGAGACCGTTGCAGGTGTCAAAAGCAGCCTGGAACGAGGTTAGCTTGGCACGGACGATACGGTTCCAACCGCGCTGACCGCGCTCACTTTCGAGTTACGGTGAAAAAGTTATCGCGATTTCCGTGGAGGCGCGCGGGAAAAATAGAAAACGGCGGCAAAAGGGGTGCAACACGAGGACTTCCCAGGGGGTCACCCATCCTAGTACTACTCTCGCCCAAGCACGCTTAACTGCGGAGTTCTGATGGGATCCGGTGCATTAGTGCTGGTATGATCGCACCCGTCATTCTCTTGTCTCATTTCCCTTATAAAGCCCCTTCTTCTGATGCGTCGAGGAGGGTTGATGAAGTATTACAGAGAGGATTAGCATGTGATTCTCCCATTCGCCAGCAATGAGAAGTCACAATCAGAACTGAAAAGGACCCGATCAGAAAGGAACAAGAAAAAAAATATATATATATTTTCCGATTAAGACTTTAGCGCGGATAAAATAGAGCCACGGACTTTGAAACCGATTTTGAGACCGTTGCAGGTGTCAAAAGCAGCCCGGAACGAGGTTAGCTTGGCACGGACGATACGGTTCCAACCGCGCTGACCGCGCTCACTTTCGAGTTACGGTGAAAAAGTTATCGCGATTTCCGTGGAGGCGCGCGGGAAAAATAGAAAACGGCGGCAAAAGGGGTGCAACACGAGGACTTCCCAGGGGGTCACCCATCCTAGTACTACTCTCGCCCAAGCACGCTTAACTGCGGAGTTCTGATGGGATCCGGTGCATTAGTGCTGGTATGATCGCACCCGTCATTCTCTTGTCTCATTTCCCTTATAAAGCCCCTTCTTCTGATGCGTCGAGGAGGGTTGATGAAGTATTACAGAGAGGATTAGCATGTGATTCTCCCATTCGCCAGCAATGAGAAGTCACAATCAGAACTGAAAAGGACCCGATCAAAAAGGAACAAGAAAAAATATATATATATATTTTCCGACTAAGACTTTAGCGCGGATAAAATAGAGCCACGGACTTTGAAACCGATTTTGAGACCGTTGCAGGTGTCAAAAGCAGTCTGGAACGGACTTAGTTTGGCACGGACGATACGGTTCCAACCCCGCTGACCGCGCTCACTTTCGAGTTACGGTGAAAAAGTTATCGCGATTTCCGTGGAGGCGCGCGGGAAAAATAGAAAACCGCTGCAAAAGGGGTGCAACACGAGGACTTCCCAGGGGGTCACCCATCCTAGTACTACTCTCGCCCAAGCACGCTTAACTGCAGAGTTCTGATGGGATCCGGTGCATTAGTGCTGGTATGATCGCACCCGTCATTCTCTTGTCTCCCTTCCCTTATAAAGCCCCTTCTTCTGATGCGTCGAGGAGGGTTGATGAAGTATTACAGAGAGGAGTAGCATGTGATTCTCTCATTCGCCAGCAATGAGAAGTAACAATCAGAACTGAAAAGGACCCGATCAGAAAGGAACAAGAAAAAAAATATATATATATTTTCCGACTAAGACTTTAGCGCGGATAAAATAGAGCCACGGACTTTGAAACCGATTTTGAGTCTGTTGCAGGTGTCAAAAGCAGTCTGAAACTTAGCTAGCTTGGCACGGACGATACGGTTCCAACCGCGCTGACCGCGCTCACTTTCGAGTTACGGTGAAAAAGTTATCGCGATTTCCGTGGAGGCGCGCGGGAAAAATAGAAAACGGCGGCAAAAGGGGTGCAACACGAGGACTTCCCAGGGGGTCACCCATCCTAGTACTACTCTCGCCCAAGCACGCTTAACTGCGGAGTTCTGATGGGATCCGGTGCATTAGTGCTGGTATGATCGCACCCGTCATTCTCTTGTCTCATTTCCCTTATAAAGCCCCTTCTTCTGATGCGTCGAGGAGGGTTGATGAAGTATTACAGAGAGGATTAGCATGTGATTCTCCCATTCGCCAGCAATGAGAAGTCACAATCAGAACTGAAAAGGACCCGATCAAAAAGGAACAAGAAAAAATATATATATATATTTTCCGACTAAGACTTTAGCGCGGATAAAATAGAGCCACGGACTTTGAAACCGATTTTGAGACCGTTGCAGGTGTCAAAAGCAGTCTGGAACGGACTTAGTTTGGCACGGACGATACGGTTCCAACCCCGCTGACCGCGCTCACTTTCGAGTTACGGTGAAAAAGTTATCGCGATTTCCGTGGAGGCGCGCGGGAAAAATAGAAAACCGCTGCAAAAGGGGTGCAACACGAGGACTTCCCAGGGGGTCACCCATCCTAGTACTACTCTCGCCCAAGCACGCTTAACTGCAGAGTTCTGATGGGATCCGGTGCATTAGTGCTGGTATGATCGCACCCGTCATTCTCTTGTCTCCCTTCCCTTATAAAGCCCCTTCTTCTGATGCGTCGAGGAGGGTTGATGAAGTATTACAGAGAGGATTAGCATGTGATTCTCCCATTCGCCAGCAATGAGAAGTAACAATCAGAACTGAAAAGGACCCGATCAAAAAGGAACAAGAAAAAATATATATATATATTTTCCGACTAAGACTTTAGAGCGGATAAAATAGAGCCACGGACTTTGAAACCGATTTTGAGACCGTTGCAGGTGTCAAAAGCAGTCCGGAACTAAGCTAGCTTGGCAAGGACGATACGGTTCCAACCGCGCTGACCGCGCTCACTTTTGAGTTACGGTGAAAAAGTTATCGCGATTTCCGTGGAGGCGCGCGGGAAAAATAGAAAACCACGGCAAAAGGGGTGCAACACGAGGACTTCCCAGGGGGTCACCCATCCTAGTACTACTCTCGCCCAAGCACGCTTAACTGCGGAGTTCTGATGGGATCCGGTGCATTAGTGCTGGTATGATCGCACCCGTCATTCTCTTGTCTCATTTCCCTTATAAAGCCCCTTCTTCTGATGCGTCGAGGAGGGTTGATGAAGTATTACAGAGAGGATTAGCATGTGATTCTCCCATTCGCCAGCAATGAGAAGTCACAATCAGAACTGAAAAGGACCCGATCAGAAAGGAACAAGAAAAAAAATATATATATATTTTCCGATTAAGACTTTAGCGCGGATAAAATAGAGCCACGGACTTTGAAACCGATTTTGAGACCGTTGCAGGTGTGAAAAGCAGCCTGGAACGAGGTTAGCTTGGCACGGACGATACGGTTCCAACCGCGCTGACCGCGCTCACTTTCGAGTTACGGTGAAAAAGTTATCGCGATTTCCGTGGAGGCGCGCGGGAAAAATAGAAAACGGCGGCAAAAGGGGTGCAACACGAGGACTTCCCAGGGGGTCACCCATCCTAGTACTACTCTCGCCCAAGCACGCTTAACTGCGGAGTTCTGATGGGATCCGGTGCATTAGTGCTGGTATGATCGCACCCGTCATTCTCTTGTCTCATTTCCCTTATAAAGCCCCTTCTTCTGATGCGTCGAGGAGGGTTGATGAAGTATTACAGAGAGGATTAGCATGTGATTCTCCCATTCGCCAGCAATGAGAAGTCACAATCAGAACTGAAAAGGACCCGATCAAAAAGGAACAAGAAAAAATATATATATATATTTTCCGACTAAGACTTTAGCGCGGATAAAATAGAGCCACGGACTTTGAAACCGATTTTGAGACCGTTGCAGGTGTCAAAAGCAGTCTGGAACGGACTTAGTTTGGCACGGACGATACGGTTCCAACCCCGCTGACCGCGCTCACTTTCGAGTTACGGTGAAAAAGTTATCGCGATTTCCGTGGAGGCGCGCGGGAAAAATAGAAAACCGCTGCAAAAGGGGTGCAACACGAGGACTTCCCAGGGGGTCACCCATCCTAGTACTACTCTCGCCCAAGCACGCTTAACTGCAGAGTTCTGATGGGATCCGGTGCATTAGTGCTGGTATGATCGCACCCGTCATTCTCTTGTCTCCCTTCCCTTATAAAGCCCCTTCTTCTGATGCGTCGAGGAGGGTTGATGAAGTATTACAGAGAGGAGTAGCATGTGATTCTCTCATTCGCCAGCAATGAGAAGTAACAATCAGAACTGAAAAGGACCCGATCAGAAAGGAACAAGAAAAAAAATATATATATATTTTCCGACTAAGACTTTAGCGCGGATAAAATAGAGCCACGGACTTTGAAACCGATTTTGAGTCTGTTGCAGGTGTCAAAAGCAGTCTGAAACTTAGCTAGCTTGGCACGGACGATACGGTTCCAACCGCGCTGACCGCGCTCACTTTCGAGTTACGGTGAAAAAGTTATCGCGATTTCCGTGGAGGCGCGCGGGAAAAATAGAAAACGGCGGCAAAAGGGGTGCAACACGAGGACTTCCCAGGGGGTCACCCATCCTAGTAATTACTCTCGCCCAAGCACGCTTAACTGCGGAGTTCTGATGGGATCCGGTGCATTAGTGCTGGTATGATCGCACCCGTCATTCTCTTGTCTCATTTCCCTTATAAAGCCCCTTCTTCTGATGCGTCGAGGAGGGTTGATGAAGTATTACAGAGAGGATTAGCATGTGATTCTCCCATTCGCCAGCAATGAGAAGTCACAATCAGAACTGAAAAGGACCCGATCAAAAAGGAACAAGAAAAAATATATATATATATTTTCCGACTAAGACTTTAGCGCGGATAAAATAGAGCCACGGACTTTGAAACCGATTTTGAGACCGTTGCAGGTGTCAAAAGCAGTCTGGAACGGACTTAGTTTGGCACGGACGATACGGTTCCAACCCCGCTGACCGCGCTCACTTTCGAGTTACGGTGAAAAAGTTATCGCGATTTCCGTGGAGGCGCGCGGGAAAAATAGAAAACCGCTGCAAAAGGGGTGCAACACGAGGACTTCCCAGGGGGTCACCCATCCTAGTACTACTCTCGCCCAAGCACGCTTAACTGCAGAGTTCTGATGGGATCCGGTGCATTAGTGCTGGTATGATCGCACCCGTCATTCTCTTGTCTCCCTTCCCTTATAAAGCCCCTTCTTCTGATGCGTCGAGGAGGGTTGATGAAGTATTACAGAGAGGATTAGCATGTGATTCTCCCATTCGCCAGCAATGAGAAGTAACAATCAGAACTGAAAAGGACCCGATCAAAAAGGAACAAGAAAAAATATATATATATATTTTCCGACTAAGACTTTAGAGCGGATAAAATAGAGCCACGGACTTTGAAACCGATTTTGAGACCGTTGCAGGTGTCAAAAGCAGTCCGGAACTAAGCTAGCTTGGCAAGGACGATACGGTTCCAACCGCGCTGACCGCGCTCACTTTTGAGTTACGGTGAAAAAGTTATCGCGATTTCCGTGGAGGCGCGCGGGAAAAATAGAAAACCACGGCAAAAGGGGTGCAACACGAGGACTTCCCAGGGGGTCACCCATCCTAGTACTACTCTCGCCCAAGCACGCTTAACTGCGGAGTTCTGATGGGATCCGGTGCATTAGTGCTGGTATGATCGCACCCGTCATTCTCTTGTCTCATTTCCCTTATAAAGCCCCTTCTTCTGATGCGTCGAGGAGGGTTGATGAAGTATTACAGAGAGGATTAGCATGTGATTCTCCCATTCGCCAGCAATGAGAAGTCACAATCAGAACTGAAAAGGACCCGATCAGAAAGGAACAAGAAAAAAAATATATATATATTTTCCGATTAAGACTTTAGCGCGGATAAAATAGAGCCACGGACTTTGAAACCGATTTTGAGACCGTTGCAGGTGTGAAAAGCAGCCTGGAACGAGGTTAGCTTGGCACGGACGATACGGTTCCAACCGCGCTGACCGCGCTCACTTTCGAGTTACGGTGAAAAAGTTATCGCGATTTCCGTGGAGGCGCGCGGGAAAAATAGAAAACGGCGGCAAAAGGGGTGCAACACGAGGACTTCCCAGGGGGTCACCCATCCTAGTACTACTCTCGCCCAAGCACGCTTAACTGCGGAGTTCTGATGGGATCCGGTGCATTAGTGCTGGTATGATCGCACCCGTCATTCTCTTGTCTCATTTCCCTTATAAAGCCCCTTCTTCTGATGCGTCGAGGAGGGTTGATGAAGTATTACAGAGAGGATTAGCATGTGATTCTCCCATTCGCCAGCAATGAGAAGTCACAATCAGAACTGAAAAGGACCCGATCAGAAAGGAACAAGAAAAAAAATATATATATATTTTCCGATTAAGACTTTAGCGCGGATAAAATAGAGCCACGGACTTTGAAACCGATTTTGAGACCGTTGCAGGTGTCAAAAACAGCCCGGAACGAGGTTAGCTTGGCACGGACGATACGGTTCCAACCGCGCTGACCGCGCTCACTTTCGAGTTACGGTGAAAAAGTTATCGCGATTTCCGTGGAGGCGCGCGGGAAAAATAGAAAACGGCGGCAAAAGGGGTGCAACACGAGGACTTCCCAGGGGGTCACCCATCCTAGTACTACTCTCGCCCAAGCACGCTTAACTGCGGAGTTCTGATGGGATCCGGTGCATTAGTGCTGGTATGATCGCACCCGTCATTCTCTTGTCTCATTTCCCTTATAAAGCCCCTTCTTCTGATGCGTCGAGGAGGGTTGATGAAGTATTACAGAGAGGATTAGCATGTGATTCTCCCATTCGCCAGCAATGAGAAGTCACAATCAGAACTGAAAAGGACCCGATCAAAAAGGAACAAGAAAAAATATATATATATATTTTCCGACTAAGACTTTAGCGCGGATAAAATAGAGCCACGGACTTTGAAACCGATTTTGAGACCGTTGCAGGTGTCAAAAGCAGTCTGGAACGGACTTAGTTTGGCACGGACGATACGGTTCCAACCCCGCTGACCGCGCTCACTTTCGAGTTACGGTGAAAAAGTTATCGCGATTTCCGTGGAGGCGCGCGGGAAAAATAGAAAACCGCTGCAAAAGGGGTGCAACACGAGGACTTCCCAGGGGGTCACCCATCCTAGTACTACTCTCGCCCAAGCACGCTTAACTGCAGAGTTCTGATGGGATCCGGTGCATTAGTGCTGGTATGATCGCACCCGTCATTCTCTTGTCTCCCTTCCCTTATAAAGCCCCTTCTTCTGATGCGTCGAGGAGGGTTGATGAAGTATTACAGAGAGGAGTAGCATGTGATTCTCTCATTCGCCAGCAATGAGAAGTAACAATCAGAACTGAAAAGGACCCGATCAGAAAGGAACAAGAAAAAAAATATATATATATTTTCCGACTAAGACTTTAGCGCGGATAAAATAGAGCCACGGACTTTGAAACCGATTTTGAGTCTGTTGCAGGTGTCAAAAGCAGTCCGAAACTTAGCTAGCTTGGCACGGACGATACGGTTCCAACCGCGCTGACCGCGCTCACTTTCGAGTTACGGTGAAAAAGTTATCGCGATTTCCGTGGAGGCGCGCGGGAAAAATAGAAAACCGCGGCAAAAGGGGTGCAACACGAGGACTTCCCAGGGGGTCACCCATCCTAGTACTACTCTCGCCCAAGCACGCTTAACTGCGGAGTTCTGATGGGATCCGGTGCATTAGTGCTGGTATGATCGCACCCGTCATTCTCTTGTCTCATTTCCCTTATAAAGCCCCTTCTTCTGATGCGTCGAGGAGGGTTGATGAAGTATTACAGAGAGGATTAGCATGTGATTCTCCCATTCGCCAGCAATGAGAAGTAACAATCAGAACTGAAAAGGACCCGATAAAAAAGGAACAAGAAAAAAAAAAAAAAAAATTTCTCCGGTTAAGACTTTAGGGCGGATAAAATAGAGCCACGGACTTTGAAACCGATTTTGAGACCATTGCAGGTGTCAAAATCAGTCCGGAATGAAGTTAGCTTGGCACGGACGATACGGTTCCAACCGCGCTGACCGCGCTCACTTTCGAGTTACGGTGAAAAAGTTATCGCGATTTCCGTGGAGGCGCGCGGGAAAAATAGAAAACCGCGGCAAAAGGGGTGCAACACGAGGACTTCCCAGGGGGTCACCCATCCTAGTAATACTCTCACCCAAGCACGCTTAACTGCGGAGTTCTGATGGGATCCGGTGCATTAGTGCTGGTATGATCGCACCCGTCATTCTCTAGTCTCCCTTCCCTTATAAAGCCCCTTCTTCTGATGCTTCGAGGAGGGTTGATGAAGTATTACAGAGAGGATTAGCATGTGATTCTCCCATTCGCCAGCAATGAGAAGTAACAATCAGAACTGAAAAGGACCCGATCAAAAAGGAACAAGAAAAAAAATATATATATATTTTCCGACTAAGACTTTAGCGCGGATAAAATAGAGCCACGGACTTTGAAACCGATTTTGAGACCGTCGCAGGTGTCAAAAGCAGTCTGGAAAAAGGCTAGCTTGGCAAGGACGATACGGTTCCAACCGCGCTGACCGCGCTCACTTTCGAGTTACGGTGAAAAAGTTATCGCGATTTTCGTGGAGGCGCGCGGGAAAAATAGAAAACGGCGGCAAAAGGGGTGCAACACGAGGACTTCCCAGGGGGTCACCCATCCTAGTACTACTCTCGCCCAAGCACGCTTAACTGCGGAGTTCTGATGGGATCCGGTGCATTAGTGCTGGTATGATCGCACCCGTCATTCTCTTGTCTCATTTCCCTTATAAAGCCCCTTCTTCTGATGCGTCGAGGAGGGTTGATGAAGTATTACAGAGAGGATTAGCATGTGATTCTCCCATTCGCCAGCAATGAGAAGTCACAATCAGAACTGAAAAGGACCCGATCAAAAAGGAACAAGAAAAAATATATATATATATTTTCCGACTAAGACTTTAGCGCGGATAAAATAGAGCCACGGACTTTGAAACCGATTTTGAGACCGTTGCAGGTGTCAAAAGCAGTCTGGAACGGACTTAGTTTGGCACGGACGATACGGTTCCAACCCCGCTGACCGCGCTCACTTTCGAGTTACGGTGAAAAAGTTATCGCGATTTCCGTGGAGGCGCGCGGGAAAAATAGAAAACCGCTGCAAAAGGGGTGCAACACGAGGACTTCCCAGGGGGTCACCCATCCTAGTACTACTCTCGCCCAAGCACGCTTAACTGCAGAGTTCTGATGGGATCCGGTGCATTAGTGCTGGTATGATCGCACCCGTCATTCTCTTGTCTCCCTTCCCTTATAAAGCCCCTTCTTCTGATGCGTCGAGGAGGGTTGATGAAGTATTACAGAGAGGAGTAGCATGTGATTCTCTCATTCGCCAGCAATGAGAAGTAACAATCAGAACTGAAAAGGACCCGATCAGAAAGGAACAAGAAAAAAAATATATATATATTTTCCGACTAAGACTTTAGCGCGGATAAAATAGAGCCACGGACTTTGAAACCGATTTTGAGTCTGTTGCAGGTGTCAAAAGCAGTCCGAAACTTAGCTAGCTTGGCACGGACGATACGGTTCCAACCGCGCTGACCGCGCTCACTTTCGAGTTACGGTGAAAAAGTTATCGCGATTTCCGTGGAGGCGCGCGGGAAAAATAGAAAACCGCGGCAAAAGGGGTGCAACACGAGGACTTCCCAGGGGGTCACCCATCCTAGTACTACTCTCGCCCAAGCACGCTTAACTGCGGAGTTCTGATGGGATCCGGTGCATTAGTGCTGGTATGATCGCACCCGTCATTCTCTTGTCTCATTTCCCTTATAAAGCCCCTTCTTCTGATGCGTCGAGGAGGGTTGATGAAGTATTACAGAGAGGATTAGCATGTGATTCTCCCATTCGCCAGCAATGAGAAGTAACAATCAGAACTGAAAAGGACCCGATAAAAAAGGAACAAGAAAAAAAAAAAAAAAAATTTCTCCGGTTAAGACTTTAGGGCGGATAAAATAGAGCCACGGACTTTGAAACCGATTTTGAGACCATTGCAGGTGTCAAAATCAGTCCGGAATGAAGTTAGCTTGGCACGGACGATACGGTTCCAACCGCGCTGACCGCGCTCACTTTCGAGTTACGGTGAAAAAGTTATCGCGATTTCCGTGGAGGCGCGCGGGAAAAATAGAAAACCGCGGCAAAAGGGGTGCAACACGAGGACTTCCCAGGGGGTCACCCATCCTAGTAATACTCTCACCCAAGCACGCTTAACTGCGGAGTTCTGATGGGATCCGGTGCATTAGTGCTGGTATGATCGCACCCGTCATTCTCTAGTCTCCCTTCCCTTATAAAGCCCCTTCTTCTGATGCTTCGAGGAGGGTTGATGAAGTATTACAGAGAGGATTAGCATGTGATTCTCCCATTCGCCAGCAATGAGAAGTAACAATCAGAACTGAAAAGGACCCGATCAAAAAGGAACAAGAAAAAAAATATATATATATTTTCCGACTAAGACTTTAGCGCGGATAAAATAGAGCCACGGACTTTGAAACCGATTTTGAGACCGTCGCAGGTGTCAAAAGCAGTCTGGAAAAAGGCTAGCTTGGCAAGGACGATACGGTTCCAACCGCGCTGACCGCGCTCACTTTCGAGTTACGGTGAAAAAGTTATCGCGATTTTCGTGGAGGCGCGCGGGAAAAATAGAAAACCACGGCAAAACGGGTGCAACACGAGGACTTCCCAGGGGGTCACCCATCCTAGTACTACTCTCGCCCAAGCACGCTTAACTGCGGAGTTCTGATGGGATCCGGTGCATTAGTGCTGGTATGATCGCACCCGTCATTCTCTTGTCTCATTTCCCTTATAAAGCCCCTTCTTCTGATGCGTCGAGGAGGGTTGATGAAGTATTACAGAGAGGATTAGCATGTGATTCTCCCATTCGCCAGCAATGAGAAGTCACAATCAGAACTGAAAAGGACCCGATCAGAAAGGAACAAGAAAAAAAATATATATATATTTTCCGATTAAGACTTTAGCGCGGATAAAATAGAGCCACGGACTTTGAAACCGATTTTGAGACCGTTGCAGGTGTCAAAAGCAGCTCGGAACGAGGTTAGCTTGGCACGGACGATACGGTTCCAACCGCGCTGACCGCGCTCACTTTCGAGTTACGGTGAAAAATTTATCGCGATTTCCGTGGAGGCGCGCGGGAAAAATAGAAAACCACGTTAAAAGGGGTGCAACACGAGGACTTCCCAGGGGGTCACCCATCCTAGTACTACTCTCGCCCAAGCACGCTTAACTGCGGAGTTCTGATGGGATCCGGTGCATTAGTGCTGGTATGATCGCACCCGTCATTCTCTTGTCTCATTTCCCTTATAAAGCCCCTTCTTCTGATGCGTCGAGGAGGGTTGATGAAGTATTACAGAGAGGATTAGCATGTGATTCTCCCATTCGCCAGCAATGAGAAGTCACAATCAGAACTGAAAAGGACCCGATCAAAAAGGAACAAGAAAAAATATATATATATATTTTCCGACCAAGACTTTAGCGCGGATAAAATAGAGCCACGGACTTTGAAACCGATTTTGAGACCGTTGCAGGTGTCAAAAGCAGTCTGGAACGGACTTAGTTTGGCACGGACGATACGGTTCCAACCCCGCTGACCGCGCTCACTTTCGAGTTACGGTGAAAAAGTTATCGCGATTTCCGTGGAGGCGCGCGGGAAAAATAGAAAACCGCGGCAAAAGGGGTGCAACACGAGGACTTCCCAGGGGGTCACCCATCCTAGTACTACTCTCGCCCAAGCACGCTTAACTGCGGAGTTCTGATGGGATCCGGTGCATTAGTGCTGGTATGATCGCACCCGTCATTCTCTTGTCTCCCTTCCCTTATAAAGCCCCTTCTTCTGATGCGTCGAGGAGGGTTGATGAAGTATTACAGAGAGGAGTAGCATGTGATTCTCTCATTCGCCAGCAATGAGAAGTAACAATCAGAACTGAAAAGGACCCGATCAGAAAGGAACAAGAAAAAAAATATATATATATTTTCCGACTAAGACTTTAGCGCGGATAAAATAGAGCCACGGACTTTGAAACCGATTTTGAGTCTGTTGCAGGTGTCAAAAGCAGTCCGAAACTTAGCTAGCTTGGCACGGACGATACGGTTCCAACCGCGCTGACCGCGCTCACTTTCGAGTTACGGTGAAAAAGTTATCGCGATTTCCGTGGAGGCGCGCGGGAAAAATAGAAAACGGCGGCAAAAGGGGTGCAACACGAGGACTTCCCAGGGGGTCACCCATCCTAGTACTACTCTCGCCCAAGCACGCTTAACTGCGGAGTTCTGATGGGATCCGGTGCATTAGTGCTGGTATGATCGCACCCGTCATTCTCTTGTCTCATTTCCCTTATAAAGCCCCTTCTTCTGATGCGTCGAGGAGGGTTGATGAAGTATTACAGAGAGGATTAGCATGTGATTCTCCCATTCGCCAGCAATGAGAAGTCACAATCAGAACTGAAAAGGACCCGATCAGAAAGGAACAAGAAAAAAAATATATATATATTTTCCGATTAAGACTTTAGCGCGGATAAAATAGAGCCACGGACTTTGAAACCGATTTTGAGACCGTTGCAGGTGTCAAAAGCAGCCTGGAACGAGGTTAGCTTGGCACGGACGATACGGTTCCAACCGCGCTGACCGCGCTCACTTTCGAGTTACGGTGAAAAAGTTATCGCGATTTCCGTGGAGGCGCGCGGGAAAAATAGAAAACGGCGGCAAAAGGGGTGCAACACGAGGACTTCCCAGGGGGTCACCCATCCTAGTACTACTCTCACCCAAGCACGCTTAACTGCGGAGTTCTGATGGGATCCGGTGCATTAGTGCTGGTATGATCGCACCCGTCATTCTCTTGTCTCATTTCCCTTATAAAGCCCCTTCTTCTGATGCGTCGAGGAGGGTTGATGAAGTATTACAGAGAGGATTAGCATGTGATTCTCCCATTCGCCAGCAATGAGAAGTAACAATCAGAACTGAAAAGGACCCGATAAAAAAGGAACAAGAAAAAAAAAAAAAAAAATTTCTCCGGTTAAGACTTTAGGGCGGATAAAATAGAGCCACGGACTTTGAAACCGATTTTGAGACCATTGCAGGTGTCAAAATCAGTCCGGAATGAAATTAGCTTGGCACGGACGATACGGTTCCAACCGCGCTGACCGCGCTCACTTTCGAGTTACGGTGAAAAAGTTATCGCGATTTCCGTGGAGGCGCGCGGGAAAAATAGAAAACGGCGGCAAAAGGGGTGCAACACGAGGACTTCCCAGGGGGTCACCCATCCTAGTAATACTCTCACCCAAGCACGCTTAACTGCGGAGTTCTGATGGGATCCGGTGCATTAGTGCTGGTATGATCGCACCCGTCATTCTCTTGTCTCATTTCCCTTATAAAGCCCCTTCTTCTGATGCGTCGAGGAGGGTTGATGAAGTATTACAGAGAGGATTAGCATGTGATTCTCCCATTCGCCAGCAATGAGAAGTCACAATCAGAACTGAAAAGGACCCGATCAGAAAGGAACAAGAAAAAAAATATATATATATTTTCCGATTAAGACTTTAGCGCGGATAAAATAGAGCCACGGACTTTGAAACCGATTTTGAGACCGTTGCAGGTGTCAAAAGCAGCTCGGAACGAGGTTAGCTTGGCACGGACGATACGGTTCCAACCGCGCTGACCGCGCTCACTTTCGAGTTACGGTGAAAAATTTATCGCGATTTCCGTGGAGGCGCGCGGGAAAAATAGAAAACCACGTTAAAAGGGGTGCAACACGAGGACTTCCCAGGGGGTCACCCATCCTAGTACTACTCTCGCCCAAGCACGCTTAACTGCGGAGTTCTGATGGGATCCGGTGCATTAGTGCTGGTATGATCGCACCCGTCATTCTCTTGTCTCATTTCCCTTATAAAGCCCCTTCTTCTGATGCGTCGAGGAGGGTTGATGAAGTATTACAGAGAGGATTAGCATGTGATTCTCCCATTCGCCAGCAATGAGAAGTCACAATCAGAACTGAAAAGGACCCGATCAAAAAGGAACAAGAAAAAATATATATATATATTTTCCGACCAAGACTTTAGCGCGGATAAAATAGAGCCACGGACTTTGAAACCGATTTTGAGACCGTTGCAGGTGTCAAAAGCAGTCTGGAACGGACTTAGTTTGGCACGGACGATACGGTTCCAACCCCGCTGACCGCGCTCACTTTCGAGTTACGGTGAAAAAGTTATCGCGATTTCCGTGGAGGCGCGCGGGAAAAATAGAAAACCGCGGCAAAAGGGGTGCAACACGAGGACTTCCCAGGGGGTCACCCATCCTAGTACTACTCTCGCCCAAGCACGCTTAACTGCGGAGTTCTGATGGGATCCGGTGCATTAGTGCTGGTATGATCGCACCCGTCATTCTCTTGTCTCCCTTCCCTTATAAAGCCCCTTCTTCTGATGCGTCGAGGAGGGTTGATGAAGTATTACAGAGAGGAGTAGCATGTGATTCTCTCATTCGCCAGCAATGAGAAGTAACAATCAGAACTGAAAAGGACCCGATCAGAAAGGAACAAGAAAAAAAATATATATATATTTTCCGACTAAGACTTTAGCGCGGATAAAATAGAGCCACGGACTTTGAAACCGATTTTGAGTCTGTTGCAGGTGTCAAAAGCAGTCCGAAACTTAGCTAGCTTGGCACGGACGATACGGTTCCAACCGCGCTGACCGCGCTCACTTTCGAGTTACGGTGAAAAAGTTATCGCGATTTCCGTGGAGGCGCGCGGGAAAAATAGAAAACGGCGGCAAAAGGGGTGCAACACGAGGACTTCCCAGGGGGTCACCCATCCTAGTACTACTCTCGCCCAAGCACGCTTAACTGCGGAGTTCTGATGGGATCCGGTGCATTAGTGCTGGTATGATCGCACCCGTCATTCTCTTGTCTCATTTCCCTTATAAAGCCCCTTCTTCTGATGCGTCGAGGAGGGTTGATGAAGTATTACAGAGAGGATTAGCATGTGATTCTCCCATTCGCCAGCAATGAGAAGTGACAATCAGAACTGAAAAGGACCCGATCAGAAAGGAACAAGAAAAAAAATATATATATATTTTCCGATTAAGACTTTAGCGCGGATAAAATAGAGCCACGGACTTTGAAACCGATTTTGAGACCGTTGCAGGTGTCAAAAGCAGCCTGGAACGAGGTTAGCTTGGCACGGACGATACGGTTCCAACCGCGCTGACCGCGCTCACTTTCGAGTTACGGTGAAAAAGTTATCGCGATTTCCGTGGAGGCGCGCGGGAAAAATAGAAAACGGCGGCAAAAGGGGTGCAACACGAGGACTTCCCAGGGGGTCACCCATCCTAGTACTACTCTCACCCAAGCACGCTTAACTGCGGAGTTCTGATGGGATCCGGTGCATTAGTGCTGGTATGATCGCACCCGTCATTCTCTTGTCTCATTTCCCTTATAAAGCCCCTTCTTCTGATGCGTCGAGGAGGGTTGATGAAGTATTACAGAGAGGATTAGCATGTGATTCTCCCATTCGCCAGCAATGAGAAGTAACAATCAGAACTGAAAAGGACCCGATAAAAAAGGAACAAGAAAAAAAAAAAAAAAAATTTCTCCGGTTAAGACTTTAGGGCGGATAAAATAGAGCCACGGACTTTGAAACCGATTTTGAGACCATTGCAGGTGTCAAAATCAGTCCGGAATGAAGTTAGCTTGGCACGGACGATACGGTTCCAACCGCGCTCACTTTCGAGTTACGGTGAAAAAGTTATCGCGATTTCCGTGGAGGCGCGCGGGAAAAATAGAAAACCGCGGCAAAAGGGGTGCAACACGAGGACTTCCCAGGGGGTCACCCATCCTAGTAATACTCTCACCCAAGCACGCTTAACTGCGGAGTTCTGATGGGATCCGGTGCATTAGTGCTGGTATGATCGCACCCGTCATTCTCTAGTCTCATTTCCCTTATAAAGCCCCTTCTTCTGATGCGTCGAGGAGGGTTGATGAAGTATTACAGAGAGGATTAGCATGTGATTCTCCCATTCGCCAGCAATGACAAGTCACAATCAGAACTGAAAAGGACCCGATCAGAAAGGAACAAGAAAAAAAATATATATATATTTTCCGATTAAGACTTTAGCGCGGATAAAATAGAGCCACGGACTTTGAAACCGATTTTGAGACCGTTGCAGGTGTCAAAAGCAGCCTGGAACGAGGTTAGCTTGGCACGGACGATACGGTTCCAACCGCGCTGACCGCGCTCACTTTCGAGTTACGGTGAAAAAGTTATCGCGATTTCCGTGGAGGCGCGCGGGAAAAATAGAAAACGGCGGCAAAAGGGGTGCAACACGAGGACTTCCCAGGGGGTCACCCATCCTAGTACTACTCTCACCCAAGCACGCTTAACTGCGGAGTTCTGATGGGATCCGGTGCATTAGTGCTGGTATGATCGCACCCGTCATTCTCTTGTCTCATTTCCCTTATAAAGCCCCTTCTTCTGATGCGTCGAGGAGGGTTGATGAAGTATTACAGAGAGGATTAGCATGTGATTCTCCCATTCGCCAGCAATGAGAAGTAACAATCAGAACTGAAAAGGACCCGATAAAAAAGGAACAAGAAAAAAAAAAAAAAAATTTCTCCGGTTAAGACTTTAGGGCGGATAAAATAGAGCCACGGACTTTGAAACCGATTTTGAGACCATTGCAGGTGTCAAAATCAGTCCGGAATGAAGTTAGCTTGGCACGGACGATACGGTTCCAACCGCGCTGACCGCGCTCACTTTCGAGTTACGGTGAAAAAGTTATCGCGATTTCCGTGGAGGCGCGCGGGAAAAATAGAAAACGGCGGCAAAAGGGGTGCAACACGAGGACTTCCCAGGGGGTCACCCATCCTAGTAATACTCTCACCCAAGCACGCTTAACTGCGGAGTTCTGATGGGATCCGGTGCATTAGTGCTGGTATGATCGCACCCGTCATTCTCTAGTCTCATTTCCCTTATAAAGCCCCTTCTTCTGATGCGTCGAGGAGGGTTGATGAAGTATTACAGAGAGGATTAGCATGTGATTCTCCCATTCGCCAGCAATGAGAAGTCACAATCAGAACTGAAAAGGACCCGATCAGAAAGGAACAAGAAAAAAAATATATATATATTTTCCGATTAAGACTTTAGCGCGGATAAAATAGAGCCACGGACTTTGAAACCGATTTTGAGACCGTTGCAGGTGTCAAAAGCAGCCTGGAACGAGGTTAGCTTGGCACGGACGATACGGTTCCAACCGCGCTGACCGCGCTCACTTTCGAGTTACGGTGAAAAAGTTATCGCGATTTCCGTGGAGGCGCGCGGGAAAAATAGAAAACGGCGGCAAAAGGGGTGCAACACGAGGACTTCCCAGGGGGTCACCCATCCTAGTACTACTCTCACCCAAGCACGCTTAACTGCGGAGTTCTGATGGGATCCGGTGCATTAGTGCTGGTATGATCGCACCCGTCATTCTCTTGTCTCATTTCCCTTATAAAGCCCCTTCTTCTGATGCGTCGAGGAGGGTTGATGAAGTATTACAGAGAGGATTAGCATGTGATTCTCCCATTCGCCAGCAATGAGAAGTAACAATCAGAACTGAAAAGGACCCGATAAAAAAGGAACAAGAAAAAAAAAAAAAAAATTTCTCCGGTTAAGACTTTAGGGCGGATAAAATAGAGCCACGGACTTTGAAACCGATTTTGAGACCATTGCAGGTGTCAAAATCAGTCCGGAATGAAGTTAGCTTGGCACGGACGATACGGTTCCAACCGCGCTGACCGCGCTCACTTTCGAGTTACGGTGAAAAAGTTATCGCGATTTCCGTGGAGGCGCGCGGGAAAAATAGAAAACGGCGGCAAAAGGGGTGCAACACGAGGACTTCCCAGGGGGTCACCCATCCTAGTAATACTCTCACCCAAGCACGCTTAACTGCGGAGTTCTGATGGGATCCGGTGCATTAGTGCTGGTATGATCGCACCCGTCATTCTCTAGTCTCATTTCCCTTATAAAGCCCCTTCTTCTGATGCGTCGAGGAGGGTTGATGAAGTATTACAGAGAGGATTAGCATGTGATTCTCCCATTCGCCAGCAATGAGAAGTCACAATCAGAACTGAAAAGGACCCGATCAGAAAGGAACAAGAAAAAAAATATATATATATTTTCCGATTAAGACTTTAGCGCGGATAAAATAGAGCCACGGACTTTGAAACCGATTTTGAGACCGTTGCAGGTGTCAAAAGCAGCTCGGAACGAGGTTAGCTTGGCACGGACGATACGGTTCCAACCGCGCTGACCGCGCTCACTTTCGAGTTACGGTGAAAAATTTATCGCGATTTCCGTGGAGGCGCGCGGGAAAAATAGAAAACCACGTTAAAAGGGGTGCAACACGAGGACTTCCCAGGGGGTCACCCATCCTAGTACTACTCTCGCCCAAGCACGCTTAACTGCGGAGTTCTGATGGGATCCGGTGCATTAGTGCTGGTATGATCGCACCCGTCATTCTCTTGTCTCATTTCCCTTATAAAGCCCCTTCTTCTGATGCGTCGAGGAGGGTTGATGAAGTATTACAGAGAGGATTAGCATGTGATTCTCCCATTCGCCAGCAATGAGAAGTCACAATCAGAACTGAAAAGGACCCGATCAAAAAGGAACAAGAAAAAATATATATATATATTTTCCGACCAAGACTTTAGCGCGGATAAAATAGAGCCACGGACTTTGAAACCGATTTTGAGACCGTTGCAGGTGTCAAAAGCAGTCTGGAACGGACTTAGTTTGGCACGGACGATACGGTTCCAACCCCGCTGACCGCGCTCACTTTCGAGTTACGGTGAAAAAGTTATCGCGATTTCCGTGGAGGCGCGCGGGAAAAATAGAAAACCGCGGCAAAAGGGGTGCAACACGAGGACTTCCCAGGGGGTCACCCATCCTAGTACTACTCTCGCCCAAGCACGCTTAACTGCGGAGTTCTGATGGGATCCGGTGCATTAGTGCTGGTATGATCGCACCCGTCATTCTCTTGTCTCCCTTCCCTTATAAAGCCCCTTCTTCTGATGCGTCGAGGAGGGTTGATGAAGTATTACAGAGAGGAGTAGCATGTGATTCTCTCATTCGCCAGCAATGAGAAGTAACAATCAGAACTGAAAAGGACCCGATCAGAAAGGAACAAGAAAAAAAATATATATATATTTTCCGACTAAGACTTTAGCGCGGATAAAATAGAGCCACGGACTTTGAAACCGATTTTGAGTCTGTTGCAGGTGTCAAAAGCAGTCCGAAACTTAGCTAGCTTGGCACGGACGATACGGTTCCAACCGCGCTGACCGCGCTCACTTTCGAGTTACGGTGAAAAAGTTATCGCGATTTCCGTGGAGGCGCGCGGGAAAAATAGAAAACGGCGGCAAAAGGGGTGCAACACGAGGACTTCCCAGGGGGTCACCCATCCTAGTACTACTCTCGCCCAAGCACGCTTAACTGCGGAGTTCTGATGGGATCCGGTGCATTAGTGCTGGTATGATCGCACCCGTCATTCTCTTGTCTCATTTCCCTTATAAAGCCCCTTCTTCAGATGCGTCGAGGAGGGTTGATGAAGTATTACAGAGAGGATTAGCATGTGATTCTCCCATTCGCCAGCAATGAGAAGTCACAATCAGAACTGAAAAGGACCCGATCAGAAAGGAACAAGAAAAAAAATATATATATATTTTCCGATTAAGACTTTAGCGCGGATAAAATAGAGCCACGGACTTTGAAACCGATTTTGAGACCATTGCAGGTGTCAAAATCAGTCCGGAATGAAGTTAGCTTGGCACGGACGATACGGTTCCAACCGCGCTGACCGCGCTCACTTTCGAGTTACGGTGAAAAAGTTATCGCGATTTCCGTGGAGGCGCGCGGGAAAAATAGAAAACCGCGGCAAAAGGGGTGCAACACGAGGACTTCCCAGGGGGTCACCCATCCTAGTAATACTCTCACCCAAGCACGCTTAACTGCGGAGTTCTGATGGGATCCGGTGCATTAGTGCTGGTATGATCGCACCCGTCATTCTCTAGTCTCCCTTCCCTTATAAAGCCCCTTCTTCTGATGCTTCGAGGAGGGTTGATGAAGTATTACAGAGAGGATTAGCATGTGATTCTCCCATTCGCCAGCAATGAGAAGTAACAATCAGAACTGAAAAGGACCCGATCAGAAAGGAACAAGAAAAAAAATATATATATATTTTCCGATTAAGACTTTAGCGCGGATAAAATAGAGCCACGGACTTTGAAACCGATTTTGAGACCGTTGCAGGTGTCAAAAGCAGCCCGGAACGAGGTTAGCTTGGCACGGACGATACGGTTCCAACCGCGCTGACCGCGCTCACTTTCGAGTTACGGTGAAAAAGTTATCGCGATTTCCGTGGAGGCGCGCGGGAAAAATAGAAAACGGCGGCAAAAGGGGTGCAACACGAGGACTTCCCAGGGGGTCACCCATCCTAGTACTACTCTCGCCCAAGCACGCTTAACTGCGGAGTTCTGATGGGATCCGGTGCATTAGTGCTGGTATGATCGCACCCGTCATTCTCTTGTCTCATTTCCCTTATAAAGCCCCTTCTTCTGATGCGTCGAGGAGGGTTGATGAAGTATTACAGAGAGGATTAGCATGTGATTCTCCCATTCGCCAGCAATGAGAAGTCACAATCAGAACTGAAAAGGACCCGATCAGAAAGGAACAAGAAAAAATATATATATATATTTTCCGATTAAGACTTTAGCGCGGATAAAATAGAGCCACGGACTTTGAAACCGATTTTGAGACCGTTGCAGGTGTCAAAAGCAGCCCGGAACGAGGTTAGCTTGGCACGGACGATACGGTTCCAACCGCGCTGACCGCGCTCACTTTCGAGTTACGGTGAAAAAGTTATCGCGATTTCCGTGGAGGCGCGCGGGAAAAATAGAAAACGGCGGCAAAAGGGGTGCAACACGAGGACTTCCCAGGGGGTCACCCATCCTAGTACTACTCTCGCCCAAGCACGCTTAACTGCGGAGTTCTGATGGGATCCGGTGCATTAGTGCTGGTATGATCGCACCCGTCATTCTCTAGTCTCCCTTCCCTTATAAAGCCCCTTCTTCTGATGCTTCGAGGAGGGTTGATGAAGTATTACAGAGAGGATTAGCATGTGATTCTCCCATTCGCCAGCAATGAGAAGTAACAATCAGAACTGAAAAGGACCCGATCAAAAAGGAACAAGAAAAAAAATATATATATATTTTCCGACTAAGACTTTAGCGCGGATAAAATAGAGCCACGGACTTTGAAACCGATTTTGAGACCGTCGCAGGTGTCAAAAGCAGTCTGGAAAAAGGCTAGCTTGGCAAGGACGATACGGTTCCAACCGCGCTGACCGCGCTCACTTTCGAGTTACGGTGAAAAAGTTATCGCGATTTTCGTGGAGGCGCGCGGGAAAAATAGAAAACCACGGCAAAACGGGTGCAACACGAGGACTTCCCAGGGGGTCACCTATCCTAGTACTACTCTTGCCCAAGCACGCTTAACTGCGGAGTTCTGATGGGATCCGGTGCATTAGTGCTGGAATGATCGCACCCGTCATTCTCTTGTCTCCCTTCCCTTATAAAGCCCCTTCTTCTGATGCGTCGAGGAGGGTTGATGAAGTATTACAGAGAGGATTAGCATGTGATTCTCCCATTCACCAGCAATGAGAAGTAATAATCAGAACTGAAAAGGACCCGATCAAAAAGGAACAAGAAAAAATATATATATATATTTTCCGACTAAGGCTTTAGCGCGGATAAAATAGAGCCACGGACTTTGAAACCGATTTTGAGACCGTCGCAGGTGTCAAAAGCAGTCTGGAAAAAGGCTAGCTTGGCAAGGACGATACGGTTCCAACCGCGCTGACCGCGCTCACTTTCGAGTTACGGTGAAAAAGTTATCGCGATTTTCGTGGAGGCGCGCGGGAAAAATAGAAAACCACGGCAAAACGGGTGCAACACGAGGACTTCCCAGGGGGTCACCTATCCTAGTACTACTCTTGCCCAAGCACGCTTAACTGCGGAGTTCTGATGGGATCCGGTGCATTAGTGCTGGAATGATCGCACCCGTCATTCTCTTGTCTCCCTTCCCTTATAAAGCCCCTTCTTCTGATGCGTCGAGGAGGGTTGATGAAGTATTACAGAGAGGATTAGCATGTGATTCTCCCATTCACCAGCAATGAGAAGTAATAATCAGAACTGAAAAGGACCCGATCAAAAAGGAACAAGAAAAAATATATATATATATTTTCCGACTTAGGCTTTAGCGCGGATAAAATAGAGCCACGGACTTTGAAACCGATTTTGAGACCGTTGCAGGTGTCAAAATCAGTCCGGAACGAGGTTAGCTTGGCACGGACGATACGGTTCCAACCGCGCTGACCGCGCTCACTTTCGAGTTACGGTGAAAAAGTTATCGCGATTTCCGTGGAGGCGCGCGGGAAAAATAGAAAACGGCGGCAAAAGGGGTGCAACACGAGGACTTCCCAGGGGGTCACCCATCCTAGTACTACTCTCGCCCAAGCACGCTTAACTGCGGAGTTCTGATGGGATCCGGTGCATTAGTGCTGGTATGATCGCACCCGTCATTCTCTTGTCTCATTTCCCTTATAAAGCCCCTTCTTCTGATGCGTCGAGGAGGGTTGATGAAGTATTACAGAGAGGATTAGCATGTGATTCTCCCATTCGCCAGCAATGAGAAGTCACAATCAGAACTGAAAAGGACCCGATCAGAAAGGAACAAGAAAAAAAATATATATATATTTTCCGATTAAGACTTTAGCGCGGATAAAATAGAGCCACGGACTTTGAAACCGATTTTGAGACCGTTGCAGGTGTCAAAAGCAGCCTGGAACGAGATTAGCTTGGCACGGACGATACGGTTCCAACCGCGCTGACCGCGCTCACTTTCGAGTTACGGTGAAAAAGTTATCGCGATTTCCGTGGAGGCGCGCGGGAAAAATAGAAAACGGCGGCAAAAGGGGTGCAACACGAGGACTTCCCAGGGGGTCACCCATCCTAGTACTACTCTCGCCCAAGCACGCTTAACTGCGGAGTTCTGATGGGATCCGGTGCATTAGTGCTGGTATGATCGCACCCGTCATTCTCTTGTCTCATTTCCCTTATAAAGCCCCTTCTTCTGATGCGTCGAGGAGGGTTGATGAAGTATTACAGAGAGGATTAGCATGTGATTCTCCCATTCGCCAGCAATGAGAAGTCACAATCAGAACTGAAAAGGACCCGATCAGAAAGGAACAAGAAAAAAAATATATATATATTTTCCGATTAAGACTTTAGCGCGGATAAAATAGAGCCACGGACTTTGAAACCGATTTTGAGACCGTTGCAGGTGTCAAAAGCAGCCCGGAACGAGGTTAGCTTGGCACGGACGATACGGTTCCAACCGCGCTGACCGCGCTCACTTTCGAGTTACGGTGAAAAAGTTATCGCGATTTCCGTGGAGGCGCGCGGGAAAAATAGAAAACGGCGGCAAAAGGGGTGCAACACGAGGACTTCCCAGGGGGTCACCCATCCTAGTACTACTCTCGCCCAAGCACGCTTAACTGCGGAGTTCTGATGGGATCCGGTGCATTAGTGCTGGTATGATCGCACCCGTCATTCTCTTGTCTCATTTCCCTTATAAAGCCCCTTCTTCTGATGCGTCGAGGAGGGTTGATGAAGTATTACAGAGAGGATTAGCATGTGATTCTCCCATTCGCCAGCAATGAGAAGTCACAATCAGAACTGAAAAGGACCCGATCAAAAAGGAACAAGAAAAAATATATATATATATTTTCCGACCAAGACTTTAGCGCGGATAAAATAGAGCCACGGACTTTGAAACCGATTTTGAGACCGTTGCAGGTGTCAAAAGCAGTCTGGAACGGACTTAGTTTGGCACGGACGATACGGTTCCAACCCCGCTGACCGCGCTCACTTTCGAGTTACGGTGAAAAAGTTATCGCGATTTCCGTGGAGGCGCGCGGGAAAAATAGAAAACCGCGGCAAAAGGGGTGCAACACGAGGACTTCCCAGGGGGTCACCCATCCTAGTACTACTCTCGCCCAAGCACGCTTAACTGCGGAGTTCTGATGGGATCCGGTGCATTAGTGCTGGTATGATCGCACCCGTCATTCTCTTGTCTCCCTTCCCTTATAAAGCCCCTTCTTCTGATGCGTCGAGGAGGGTTGATGAAGTATTACAGAGAGGAGTAGCATGTGATTCTCTCATTCGCCAGCAATGAGAAGTAACAATCAGAACTGAAAAGGACCCGATCAGAAAGGAACAAGAAAAAAAATATATATATATTTTCCGACTAAGACTTTAGCGCGGATAAAATAGAGCCACGGACTTTGAAACCGATTTTGAGTCTGTTGCAGGTGTCAAAAGCAGTCCGAAACTTAGCTAGCTTGGCACGGACGATACGGTTCCAACCGCGCTGACCGCGCTCACTTTCGAGTTACGGTGAAAAAGTTATCGCGATTTCCGTGGAGGCGCGCGGGAAAAATAGAAAACGGCGGCAAAAGGGGTGCAACACGAGGACTTCCCAGGGGGTCACCCATCCTAGTACTACTCTCGCCCAAGCACGCTTAACTGCGGAGTTCTGATGGGATCCGGTGCATTAGTGCTGGTATGATCGCACCCGTCATTCTCTTGTCTCATTTCCCTTATAAAGCCCCTTCTTCAGATGCGTCGAGGAGGGTTGATGAAGTATTACAGAGAGGATTAGCATGTGATTCTCCCATTCGCCAGCAATGAGAAGTCACAATCAGAACTGAAAAGGACCCGATCAGAAAGGAACAAGAAAAAAAATATATATATATTTTCCGATTAAGACTTTAGCGCGGATAAAATAGAGCCACGGACTTTGAAACCGATTTTGAGACCATTGCAGGTGTCAAAATCAGTCCGGAATGAAGTTAGCTTGGCACGGACGATACGGTTCCAACCGCGCTGACCGCGCTCACTTTCGAGTTACGGTGAAAAAGTTATCGCGATTTCCGTGGAGGCGCGCGGGAAAAATAGAAAACCGCGGCAAAAGGGGTGCAACACGAGGACTTCCCAGGGGGTCACCCATCCTAGTAATACTCTCACCCAAGCACGCTTAACTGCGGAGTTCTGATGGGATCCGGTGCATTAGTGCTGGTATGATCGCACCCGTCATTCTCTAGTCTCCCTTCCCTTATAAAGCCCCTTCTTCTGATGCTTCGAGGAGGGTTGATGAAGTATTACAGAGAGGATTAGCATGTGATTCTCCCATTCGCCAGCAATGAGAAGTAACAATCAGAACTGAAAAGGACCCGATCAGAAAGGAACAAGAAAAAAAATATATATATATTTTCCGATTAAGACTTTAGCGCGGATAAAATAGAGCCACGGACTTTGAAACCGATTTTGAGACCGTTGCAGGTGTCAAAAGCAGCCCGGAACGAGGTTAGCTTGGCACGGACGATACGGTTCCAACCGCGCTGACCGCGCTCACTTTCGAGTTACGGTGAAAAAGTTATCGCGATTTCCGTGGAGGCGCGCGGGAAAAATAGAAAACGGCGGCAAAAGGGGTGCAACACGAGGACTTCCCAGGGGGTCACCCATCCTAGTACTACTCTCGCCCAAGCACGCTTAACTGCGGAGTTCTGATGGGATCCGGTGCATTAGTGCTGGTATGATCGCACCCGTCATTCTCTTGTCTCATTTCCCTTATAAAGCCCCTTCTTCTGATGCGTCGAGGAGGGTTGATGAAGTATTACAGAGAGGATTAGCATGTGATTCTCCCATTCGCCAGCAATGAGAAGTCACAATCAGAACTGAAAAGGACCCGATCAGAAAGGAACAAGAAAAAATATATATATATATTTTCCGATTAAGACTTTAGCGCGGATAAAATAGAGCCACGGACTTTGAAACCGATTTTGAGACCGTTGCAGGTGTCAAAAGCAGCCCGGAACGAGGTTAGCTTGGCACGGACGATACGGTTCCAACCGCGCTGACCGCGCTCACTTTCGAGTTACGGTGAAAAAGTTATCGCGATTTCCGTGGAGGCGCGCGGGAAAAATAGAAAACGGCGGCAAAAGGGGTGCAACACGAGGACTTCCCAGGGGGTCACCCATCCTAGTACTACTCTCGCCCAAGCACGCTTAACTGCGGAGTTCTGATGGGATCCGGTGCATTAGTGCTGGTATGATCGCACCCGTCATTCTCTAGTCTCCCTTCCCTTATAAAGCCCCTTCTTCTGATGCTTCGAGGAGGGTTGATGAAGTATTACAGAGAGGATTAGCATGTGATTCTCCCATTCGCCAGCAATGAGAAGTAACAATCAGAACTGAAAAGGACCCGATCAAAAAGGAACAAGAAAAAAAATATATATATATTTTCCGACTAAGACTTTAGCGCGGATAAAATAGAGCCACGGACTTTGAAACCGATTTTGAGACCGTCGCAGGTGTCAAAAGCAGTCTGGAAAAAGGCTAGCTTGGCAAGGACGATACGGTTCCAACCGCGCTGACCGCGCTCACTTTCGAGTTACGGTGAAAAAGTTATCGCGATTTTCGTGGAGGCGCGCGGGAAAAATAGAAAACCACGGCAAAACGGGTGCAACACGAGGACTTCCCAGGGGGTCACCTATCCTAGTACTACTCTTGCCCAAGCACGCTTAACTGCGGAGTTCTGATGGGATCCGGTGCATTAGTGCTGGAATGATCGCACCCGTCATTCTCTTGTCTCCCTTCCCTTATAAAGCCCCTTCTTCTGATGCGTCGAGGAGGGTTGATGAAGTATTACAGAGAGGATTAGCATGTGATTCTCCCATTCACCAGCAATGAGAAGTAATAATCAGAACTGAAAAGGACCCGATCAAAAAGGAACAAGAAAAAATATATATATATATTTTCCGACTAAGGCTTTAGCGCGGATAAAATAGAGCCACGGACTTTGAAACCGATTTTGAGACCGTCGCAGGTGTCAAAAGCAGTCTGGAAAAAGGCTAGCTTGGCAAGGACGATACGGTTCCAACCGCGCTGACCGCGCTCACTTTCGAGTTACGGTGAAAAAGTTATCGCGATTTTCGTGGAGGCGCGCGGGAAAAATAGAAAACCACGGCAAAACGGGTGCAACACGAGGACTTCCCAGGGGGTCACCTATCCTAGTACTACTCTTGCCCAAGCACGCTTAACTGCGGAGTTCTGATGGGATCCGGTGCATTAGTGCTGGAATGATCGCACCCGTCATTCTCTTGTCTCCCTTCCCTTATAAAGCCCCTTCTTCTGATGCGTCGAGGAGGGTTGATGAAGTATTACAGAGAGGATTAGCATGTGATTCTCCCATTCACCAGCAATGAGAAGTAATAATCAGAACTGAAAAGGACCCGATCAAAAAGGAACAAGAAAAAATATATATATATATTTTCCGACTTAGGCTTTAGCGCGGATAAAATAGAGCCACGGACTTTGAAACCGATTTTGAGACCGTTGCAGGTGTCAAAATCAGTCCGGAACGAGGTTAGCTTGGCACGGACGATACGGTTCCAACCGCGCTGACCGCGCTCACTTTCGAGTTACGGTGAAAAAGTTATCGCGATTTCCGTGGAGGCGCGCGGGAAAAATAGAAAACGGCGGCAAAAGGGGTGCAACACGAGGACTTCCCAGGGGGTCACCCATCCTAGTACTACTCTCGCCCAAGCACGCTTAACTGCGGAGTTCTGATGGGATCCGGTGCATTAGTGCTGGTATGATCGCACCCGTCATTCTCTTGTCTCATTTCCCTTATAAAGCCCCTTCTTCTGATGCGTCGAGGAGGGTTGATGAAGTATTACAGAGAGGATTAGCATGTGATTCTCCCATTCACCAGCAATGAGAAGTAATAATCAGAACTGAAAAGGACCCGATCAAAAAGGAACAAGAAAAAATATATATATATATTTTCCGACTAAGGCTTTAGCGCGGATAAAATAGAGCCACGGACTTTGAAACCGATTTTGAGACCGTCGCAGGTGTCAAAAGCAGTCTGGAAAAAGGCTAGCTTGGCAAGGACGATACGGTTCCAACCGCGCTGACCGCGCTCACTTTCGAGTTACGGTGAAAAAGTTATCGCGATTTTCGTGGAGGCGCGCGGGAAAAATAGAAAACCACGGCAAAACGGGTGCAACACGAGGACTTCCCAGGGGGTCACCTATCCTAGTACTACTCTTGCCCAAGCACGCTTAACTGCGGAGTTCTGATGGGATCCGGTGCATTAGTGCTGGAATGATCGCACCCGTCATTCTCTTGTCTCCCTTCCCTTATAAAGCCCCTTCTTCTGATGCGTCGAGGAGGGTTGATGAAGTATTACAGAGAGGATTAGCATGTGATTCTCCCATTCACCAGCAATGAGAAGTAATAATCAGAACTGAAAAGGACCCGATCAAAAAGGAACAAGAAAAAATATATATATATATTTTCCGACTTAGGCTTTAGCGCGGATAAAATAGAGCCACGGACTTTGAAACCGATTTTGAGACCGTTGCAGGTGTCAAAATCAGTCCGGAACGAGGTTAGCTTGGCACGGACGATACGGTTCCAACCGCGCTGACCGCGCTCACTTTCGAGTTACGGTGAAAAAGTTATCGCGATTTCCGTGGAGGCGCGCGGGAAAAATAGAAAACGGCGGCAAAAGGGGTGCAACACGAGGACTTCCCAGGGGGTCACCCATCCTAGTACTACTCTCGCCCAAGCACGCTTAACTGCGGAGTTCTGATGGGATCCGGTGCATTAGTGCTGGTATGATCGCACCCGTCATTCTCTTGTCTCATTTCCCTTATAAAGCCCCTTCTTCTGATGCGTCGAGGAGGGTTGATGAAGTATTACAGAGAGGATTAGCATGTGATTCTCCCATTCGCCAGCAATGAGAAGTCACAATCAGAACTGAAAAGGACCCGATCAGAAAGGAACAAGAAAAAAAATATATATATATTTTCCGATTAAGACTTTAGCGCGGATAAAATAGAGCCACGGACTTTGAAACCGATTTTGAGACCGTTGCAGGTGTCAAAAGCAGCCTGGAACGAGATTAGCTTGGCACGGACGATACGGTTCCAACCGCGCTGACCGCGCTCACTTTCGAGTTACGGTGAAAAAGTTATCGCGATTTCCGTGGAGGCGCGCGGGAAAAATAGAAAACGGCGGCAAAAGGGGTGCAACACGAGGACTTCCCAGGGGGTCACCCATCCTAGTACTACTCTCGCCCAAGCACGCTTAACTGCGGAGTTCTGATGGGATCCGGTGCATTAGTGCTGGTATGATCGCACCCGTCATTCTCTTGTCTCATTTCCCTTATAAAGCCCCTTCTTCTGATGCGTCGAGGAGGGTTGATGAAGTATTACAGAGAGGATTAGCATGTGATTCTCCCATTCGCCAGCAATGAGAAGTCACAATCAGAACTGAAAAGGACCCGATCAGAAAGGAACAAGAAAAAAAATATATATATATTTTCCGATTAAGACTTTAGCGCGGATAAAATAGAGCCACGGACTTTGAAACCGATTTTGAGACCGTTGCAGGTGTCAAAAGCAGCCCGGAACGAGGTTAGCTTGGCACGGACGATACGGTTCCAACCGCGCTGACCGCGCTCACTTTCGAGTTACGGTGAAAAAGTTATCGCGATTTCCGTGGAGGCGCGCGGGAAAAATAGAAAACGGCGGCAAAAGGGGTGCAACACGAGGACTTCCCAGGGGGTCACCCATCCTAGTACTACTCTCGCCCAAGCACGCTTAACTGCGGAGTTCTGATGGGATCCGGTGCATTAGTGCTGGTATGATCGCACCCGTCATTCTCTTGTCTCATTTCCCTTATAAAGCCCCTTCTTCTGATGCGTCGAGGAGGGTTGATGAAGTATTACAGAGAGGATTAGCATGTGATTCTCCCATTCGCCAGCAATGAGAAGTCACAATCAGAACTGAAAAGGACCCGATCAGAAAGGAACAAGAAAAAAAATATATATATATTTTCCGATTAAGACTTTAGCGCGGATAAAATAGAGCCACGGACTTTGAAACCGATTTTGAGACCGTTGCAGGTGTCAAAAGCAGCCCGGAACGAGGTTAGCTTGGCACGGACGATACGGTTCCAACCGCGCTGACCGCGCTCACTTTCGAGTTACGGTGAAAAAGTTATCGCGATTTCCGTGGAGGCGCGCGGGAAAAATAGAAAACGGCGGCAAAAGGGGTGCAACACGAGGACTTCCCAGGGGGTCACCCATCCTAGTACTACTCTCGCCCAAGCACGCTTAACTGCGGAGTTCTGATGGGATCCGGTGCATTAGTGCTGGTATGATCGCACCCGTCATTCTCTTGTCTCATTTCCCTTATAAAGCCCCTTCTTCTGATGCGTCGAGGAGGGTTGATGAAGTATTACAGAGAGGATTAGCATGTGATTCTCCCATTCACCAGCAATGAGAAGTAATAATCAGAACTGAAAAGGACCCGATCAAAAAGGAACAAGAAAAAATATATATATATATTTTCCGACTAAGGCTTTAGCGCGGATAAAATAGAGCCACGGACTTTGAAACCGATTTTGAGACCGTCGCAGGTGTCAAAAGCAGTCTGGAAAAAGGCTAGCTTGGCAAGGACGATACGGTTCCAACCGCGCTGACCGCGCTCACTTTCGAGTTACGGTGAAAAAGTTATCGCGATTTTCGTGGAGGCGCGCGGGAAAAATAGAAAACCACGGCAAAACGGGTGCAACACGAGGACTTCCCAGGGGGTCACCTATCCTAGTACTACTCTTGCCCAAGCACGCTTAACTGCGGAGTTCTGATGGGATCCGGTGCATTAGTGCTGGAATGATCGCACCCGTCATTCTCTTGTCTCCCTTCCCTTATAAAGCCCCTTCTTCTGATGCGTCGAGGAGGGTTGATGAAGTATTACAGAGAGGATTAGCATGTGATTCTCCCATTCACCAGCAATGAGAAGTAATAATCAGAACTGAAAAGGACCCGATCAAAAAGGAACAAGAAAAAATATATATATATATTTTCCGACTTAGGCTTTAGCGCGGATAAAATAGAGCCACGGACTTTGAAACCGATTTTGAGACCGTTGCAGGTGTCAAAATCAGTCCGGAACGAGGTTAGCTTGGCACGGACGATACGGTTCCAACCGCGCTGACCGCGCTCACTTTCGAGTTACGGTGAAAAAGTTATCGCGATTTCCGTGGAGGCGCGCGGGAAAAATAGAAAACGGCGGCAAAAGGGGTGCAACACGAGGACTTCCCAGGGGGTCACCCATCCTAGTACTACTCTCGCCCAAGCACGCTTAACTGCGGAGTTCTGATGGGATCCGGTGCATTAGTGCTGGTATGATCGCACCCGTCATTCTCTTGTCTCATTTCCCTTATAAAGCCCCTTCTTCTGATGCGTCGAGGAGGGTTGATGAAGTATTACAGAGAGGATTAGCATGTGATTCTCCCATTCGCCAGCAATGAGAAGTCACAATCAGAACTGAAAAGGACCCGATCAGAAAGGAACAAGAAAAAAAATATATATATATTTTCCGATTAAGACTTTAGCGCGGATAAAATAGAGCCACGGACTTTGAAACCGATTTTGAGACCGTTGCAGGTGTCAAAAGCAGCCTGGAACGAGATTAGCTTGGCACGGACGATACGGTTCCAACCGCGCTGACCGCGCTCACTTTCGAGTTACGGTGAAAAAGTTATCGCGATTTCCGTGGAGGCGCGCGGGAAAAATAGAAAACGGCGGCAAAAGGGGTGCAACACGAGGACTTCCCAGGGGGTCACCCATCCTAGTACTACTCTCGCCCAAGCACGCTTAACTGCGGAGTTCTGATGGGATCCGGTGCATTAGTGCTGGTATGATCGCACCCGTCATTCTCTTGTCTCATTTCCCTTATAAAGCCCCTTCTTCTGATGCGTCGAGGAGGGTTGATGAAGTATTACAGAGAGGATTAGCATGTGATTCTCCCATTCGCCAGCAATGAGAAGTCACAATCAGAACTGAAAAGGACCCGATCAGAAAGGAACAAGAAAAAAAATATATATATATTTTCCGATTAAGACTTTAGCGCGGATAAAATAGAGCCACGGACTTTGAAACCGATTTTGAGACCGTTGCAGGTGTCAAAAGCAGCCCGGAACGAGGTTAGCTTGGCACGGACGATACGGTTCCAACCGCGCTGACCGCGCTCACTTTCGAGTTACGGTGAAAAAGTTATCGCGATTTCCGTGGAGGCGCGCGGGAAAAATAGAAAACGGCGGCAAAAGGGGTGCAACACGAGGACTTCCCAGGGGGTCACCCATCCTAGTACTACTCTCGCCCAAGCACGCTTAACTGCGGAGTTCTGATGGGATCCGGTGCATTAGTGCTGGTATGATCGCACCCGTCATTCTCTTGTCTCATTTCCCTTATAAAGCCCCTTCTTCTGATGCGTCGAGGAGGGTTGATGAAGTATTACAGAGAGGATTAGCATGTGATTCTCCCATTCGCCAGCAATGAGAAGTCACAATCAGAACTGAAAAGGACCCGATCAGAAAGGAACAAGAAAAAAAATATATATATATTTTCCGATTAAGACTTTAGCGCGGATAAAATAGAGCCACGGACTTTGAAACCGATTTTGAGACCGTTGCAGGTGTCAAAAGCAGCCCGGAACGAGGTTAGCTTGGCACGGACGATACGGTTCCAACCGCGCTGACCGCGCTCACTTTCGAGTTACGGTGAAAAAGTTATCGCGATTTCCGTGGAGGCGCGCGGGAAAAATAGAAAACGGCGGCAAAAGGGGTGCAACACGAGGACTTCCCAGGGGGTCACCCATCCTAGTACTACTCTCGCCCAAGCACGCTTAACTGCGGAGTTCTGATGGGATCCGGTGCATTAGTGCTGGTATGATCGCACCCGTCATTCTCTAGTCTCCCTTCCCTTATAAAGCCCCTTCTTCTGATGCTTCGAGGAGGGTTGATGAAGTATTACAGAGAGGATTAGCATGTGATTCTCCCATTCGCCAGCAATGAGAAGTAACAATCAGAACTGAAAAGGACCCGATCAAAAAGGAACAAGAAAAAAAATATATATATATTTTCCGACTAAGACTTTAGCGCGGATAAAATAGAGCCACGGACTTTGAAACCGATTTTGAGACCGTCGCAGGTGTCAAAAGCAGTCTGGAAAAAGGCTAGCTTGGCAAGGACGATACGGTTCCAACCGCGCTGACCGCGCTCACTTTCGAGTTACGGTGAAAAAGTTATCGCGATTTTCGTGGAGGCGCGCGGGAAAAATAGAAAACCACGGCAAAACGGGTGCAACACGAGGACTTCCCAGGGGGTCACCTATCCTAGTACTACTCTTGCCCAAGCACGCTTAACTGCGGAGTTCTGATGGGATCCGGTGCATTAGTGCTGGAATGATCGCACCCGTCATTCTCTTGTCTCCCTTCCCTTATAAAGCCCCTTCTTCTGATGCGTCGAGGAGGGTTGATGAAGTATTACAGAGAGGATTAGCATGTGATTCTCCCATTCACCAGCAATGAGAAGTAATAATCAGAACTGAAAAGGACCCGATCAAAAAGGAACAAGAAAAAATATATATATATATTTTCCGACTAAGGCTTTAGCGCGGATAAAATAGAGCCACGGACTTTGAAACCGATTTTGAGACCGTCGCAGGTGTCAAAAGCAGTCTGGAAAAAGGCTAGCTTGGCAAGGACGATACGGTTCCAACCGCGCTGACCGCGCTCACTTTCGAGTTACGGTGAAAAAGTTATCGCGATTTTCGTGGAGGCGCGCGGGAAAAATAGAAAACCACGGCAAAACGGGTGCAACACGAGGACTTCCCAGGGGGTCACCTATCCTAGTACTACTCTTGCCCAAGCACGCTTAACTGCGGAGTTCTGATGGGATCCGGTGCATTAGTGCTGGAATGATCGCACCCGTCATTCTCTTGTCTCCCTTCCCATATAAAGCCCCTTCTTCTGATGCGTCGAGGAGGGTTGATGAAGTATTACAGAGAGGATTAGCATGTGATTCTCCCATTCACCAGCAATGAGAAGTAATAATCAGAACTGAAAAGGACCCGATCAAAAAGGAACAAGAAAAAATATATATATATATTTTCCGACTAAGGCTTTAGCGCGGATAAAATAGAGCCACGGACTTTGAAACCGATTTTGAGACCGTTGCAGGTGTCAAAATCAGTCCGGAACGAGGTTAGCTTGGCACGGACGATACGGTTCCAACCGCGCTGACCGCGCTCACTTTCGAGTTACGGTGAAAAAGTTATCGCGATTTCCGTGGAGGCGCGCGGGAAAAATAGAAAACGGCGGCAAAAGGGGTGCAACACGAGGACTTCCCAGGGGGTCACCCATCCTAGTACTACTCTCGCCCAAGCACGCTTAACTGCGGAGTTCTGATGGGATCCGGTGCATTAGTGCTGGTATGATCGCACCCGTCATTCTCTTGTCTCATTTCCCTTATAAAGCCCCTTCTTCTGATGCGTCGAGGAGGGTTGATGAAGTATTACAGAGAGGATTAGCATGTGATTCTCCCATTCGCCAGCAATGAGAAGTCACAATCAGAACTGAAAAGGACCCGATCAGAAAGGAACAAGAAAAAAAATATATATATATTTTCCGATTAAGACTTTAGCGCGGATAAAATAGAGCCACGGACTTTGAAACCGATTTTGAGACCGTTGCAGGTGTCAAAAGCAGCCTGGAACGAGATTAGCTTGGCACGGACGATACGGTTCCAACCGCGCTGACCGCGCTCACTTTCGAGTTACGGTGAAAAAGTTATCGCGATTTCCGTGGAGGCGCGCGGGAAAAATAGAAAACGGCGGCAAAAGGGGTGCAACACGAGGACTTCCCAGGGGGTCACCCATCCTAGTACTACTCTCGCCCAAGCACGCTTAACTGCGGAGTTCTGATGGGATCCGGTGCATTAGTGCTGGTATGATCGCACCCGTCATTCTCTTGTCTCATTTCCCTTATAAAGCCCCTTCTTCTGATGCGTCGAGGAGGGTTGATGAAGTATTACAGAGAGGATTAGCATGTGATTCTCCCATTCGCCAGCAATGAGAAGTCACAATCAGAACTGAAAAGGACCCGATCAGAAAGGAACAAGAAAAAAAATATATATATATTTTCCGATTAAGACTTTAGCGCGGATAAAATAGAGCCACGGACTTTGAAACCGATTTTGAGACCGTTGCAGGTGTCAAAAGCAGCCCGGAACGAGGTTAGCTTGGCACGGACGATACGGTTCCAACCGCGCTGACCGCGCTCACTTTCGAGTTACGGTGAAAAAGTTATCGCGATTTCCGTGGAGGCGCGCGGGAAAAATAGAAAACGGCGGCAAAAGGGGTGCAACACGAGGACTTCCCAGGGGGTCACCCATCCTAGTACTACTCTCGCCCAAGCACGCTTAACTGCGGAGTTCTGATGGGATCCGGTGCATTAGTGCTGGTATGATCGCACCCGTCATTCTCTTGTCTCATTTCCCTTATAAAGCCCCTTCTTCTGATGCGTCGAGGAGGGTTGATGAAGTATTACAGAGAGGATTAGCATGTGATTCTCCCATTCGCCAGCAATGAGAAGTCACAATCAGAACTGAAAAGGACCCGATCAGAAAGGAACAAGAAAAAAAATATATATATATTTTCCGATTAAGACTTTAGCGCGGATAAAATAGAGCCACGGACTTTGAAACCGATTTTGAGACCGTTGCAGGTGTCAAAAGCAGCCCGGAACGAGGTTAGCTTGGCACGGACGATACGGTTCCAACCGCGCTGACCGCGCTCACTTTCGAGTTACGGTGAAAAAGTTATCGCGATTTCCGTGGAGGCGCGCGGGAAAAATAGAAAACGGCGGCAAAAGGGGTGCAACACGAGGACTTCCCAGGGGGTCACCCATCCTAGTACTACTCTCGCCCAAGCACGCTTCACTGCGGAGTTCTGATGGGATCCGGTGCATTAGTGCTGGTATGATCGCACCCGTCATTCTCTAGTCTCCCTTCCCTTATAAAGCCCCTTCTTCTGATGCTTCGAGGAGGGTTGATGAAGTATTACAGAGAGGATTAGCATGTGATTCTCCCATTCGCCAGCAATGAGAAGTAACAATCAGAACTGAAAAGGACCCGATCAAAAAGGAACAAGAAAAAAAATATATATATATTTTCCGACTAAGACTTTAGCGCGGATAAAATAGAGCCACGGACTTTGAAACCGATTTTGAGACCGTCGCAGGTGTCAAAAGCAGTCTGGAAAAAGGCTAGCTTGGCAAGGACGATACGGTTCCAACCGCGCTGACCGCGCTCACTTTCGAGTTACGGTGAAAAAGTTATCGCGATTTTCGTGGAGGCGCGCGGGAAAAATAGAAAACCACGGCAAAACGGGTGCAACACGAGGACTTCCCAGGGGGTCACCTATCCTAGTACTACTCTTGCCCAAGCACGCTTAACTGCGGAGTTCTGATGGGATCCGGTGCATTAGTGCTGGAATGATCGCACCCGTCATTCTCTTGTCTCCCTTCCCTTATAAAGCCCCTTCTTCTGATGCGTCGAGGAGGGTTGATGAAGTATTACAGAGAGGATTAGCATGTGATTCTCCCATTCACCAGCAATGAGAAGTAATAATCAGAACTGAAAAGGACCCGATCAAAAAGGAACAAGAAAAAATATATATATATATTTTCCGACTAAGGCTTTAGCGCGGATAAAATAGAGCCACGGACTTTGAAACCGATTTTGAGACCGTCGCAGGTGTCAAAAGCAGTCTGGAAAAAGGCTAGCTTGGCAAGGACGATACGGTTCCAACCGCGCTGACCGCGCTCACTTTCGAGTTACGGTGAAAAAGTTATCGCGATTTTCGTGGAGGCGCGCGGGAAAAATAGAAAACCACGGCAAAACGGGTGCAACACGAGGACTTCCCAGGGGGTCACCTATCCTAGTACTACTCTTGCCCAAGCACGCTTAACTGCGGAGTTCTGATGGGATCCGGTGCATTAGTGCTGGAATGATCGCACCCGTCATTCTCTTGTCTCCCTTCCCTTATAAAGCCCCTTCTTCTGATGCGTCGAGGAGGGTTGATGAAGTATTACAGAGAGGATTAGCATGTGATTCTCCCATTCACCAGCAATGAGAAGTAATAATCAGAACTGAAAAGGACCCGATCAAAAAGGAACAAGAAAAAATATATATATATATTTTCCGACTTAGGCTTTAGCGCGGATAAAATAGAGCCACGGACTTTGAAACCGATTTTGAGACCGTTGCAGGTGTCAAAATCAGTCCGGAACGAGGTTAGCTTGGCACGGACGATACGGTTCCAACCGCGCTGACCGCGCTCACTTTCGAGTTACGGTGAAAAAGTTATCGCGATTTCCGTGGAGGCGCGCGGGAAAAATAGAAAACGGCGGCAAAAGGGGTGCAACACGAGGACTTCCCAGGGGGTCACCCATCCTAGTACTACTCTCGCCCAAGCACGCTTAACTGCGGAGTTCTGATGGGATCCGGTGCATTAGTGCTGGTATGATCGCACCCGTCATTCTCTTGTCTCATTTCCCTTATAAAGCCCCTTCTTCTGATGCGTCGAGGAGGGTTGATGAAGTATTACAGAGAGGATTAGCATGTGATTCTCCCATTCGCCAGCAATGAGAAGTCACAATCAGAACTGAAAAGGACCCGATCAGAAAGGAACAAGAAAAAAAATATATATATATTTTCCGATTAAGACTTTAGCGCGGATAAAATAGAGCCACGGACTTTGAAACCGATTTTGAGACCGTTGCAGGTGTCAAAAGCAGCCTGGAACGAGATTAGCTTGGCACGGACGATACGGTTCCAACCGCGCTGACCGCGCTCACTTTCGAGTTACGGTGAAAAAGTTATCGCGATTTCCGTGGAGGCGCGCGGGAAAAATAGAAAACGGCGGCAAAAGGGGTGCAACACGAGGACTTCCCAGGGGGTCACCCATCCTAGTACTACTCTCGCCCAAGCACGCTTAACTGCGGAGTTCTGATGGGATCCGGTGCATTAGTGCTGGTATGATCGCACCCGTCATTCTCTTGTCTCATTTCCCTTATAAAGCCCCTTCTTCTGATGCGTCGAGGAGGGTTGATGAAGTATTACAGAGAGGATTAGCATGTGATTCTCCCATTCGCCAGCAATGAGAAGTCACAATCAGAACTGAAAAGGACCCGATCAGAAAGGAACAAGAAAAAAAATATATATATATTTTCCGATTAAGACTTTAGCGCGGATAAAATAGAGCCACGGACTTTGAAACCGATTTTGAGACCGTTGCAGGTGTCAAAAGCAGCCCGGAACGAGGTTAGCTTGGCACGGACGATACGGTTCCAACCGCGCTGACCGCGCTCACTTTCGAGTTACGGTGAAAAAGTTATCGCGATTTCCGTGGAGGCGCGCGGGAAAAATAGAAAACGGCGGCAAAAGGGGTGCAACACGAGGACTTCCCAGGGGGTCACCCATCCTAGTACTACTCTCGCCCAAGCACGCTTCACTGCGGAGTTCTGATGGGATCCGGTGCATTAGTGCTGGTATGATCGCACCCGTCATTCTCTAGTCTCCCTTCCCTTATAAAGCCCCTTCTTCTGATGCTTCGAGGAGGGTTGATGAAGTATTACAGAGAGGATTAGCATGTGATTCTCCCATTCGCCAGCAATGAGAAGTAACAATCAGAACTGAAAAGGACCCGATCAAAAAGGAACAAGAAAAAAAATATATATATATTTTCCGACTAAGACTTTAGCGCGGATAAAATAGAGCCACGGACTTTGAAACCGATTTTGAGACCGTCGCAGGTGTCAAAAGCAGTCTGGAAAAAGGCTAGCTTGGCAAGGACGATACGGTTCCAACCGCGCTGACCGCGCTCACTTTCGAGTTACGGTGAAAAAGTTATCGCGATTTTCGTGGAGGCGCGCGGGAAAAATAGAAAACCACGGCAAAACGGGTGCAACACGAGGACTTCCCAGGGGGTCACCTATCCTAGTACTACTCTTGCCCAAGCACGCTTAACTGCGGAGTTCTGATGGGATCCGGTGCATTAGTGCTGGAATGATCGCACCCGTCATTCTCTTGTCTCCCTTCCCTTATAAAGCCCCTTCTTCTGATGCGTCGAGGAGGGTTGATGAAGTATTACAGAGAGGATTAGCATGTGATTCTCCCATTCACCAGCAATGAGAAGTAATAATCAGAACTGAAAAGGACCCGATCAAAAAGGAACAAGAAAAAATATATATATATATTTTCCGACTAAGGCTTTAGCGCGGATAAAATAGAGCCACGGACTTTGAAACCGATTTTGAGACCGTCGCAGGTGTCAAAAGCAGTCTGGAAAAAGGCTAGCTTGGCAAGGACGATACGGTTCCAACCGCGCTGACCGCGCTCACTTTCGAGTTACGGTGAAAAAGTTATCGCGATTTTCGTGGAGGCGCGCGGGAAAAATAGAAAACCACGGCAAAACGGGTGCAACACGAGGACTTCCCAGGGGGTCACCTATCCTAGTACTACTCTTGCCCAAGCACGCTTAACTGCGGAGTTCTGATGGGATCCGGTGCATTAGTGCTGGAATGATCGCACCCGTCATTCTCTTGTCTCCCTTCCCTTATAAAGCCCCTTCTTCTGATGCGTCGAGGAGGGTTGATGAAGTATTACAGAGAGGATTAGCATGTGATTCTCCCATTCACCAGCAATGAGAAGTAATAATCAGAACTGAAAAGGACCCGATCAAAAAGGAACAAGAAAAAATATATATATATATTTTCCGACTTAGGCTTTAGCGCGGATAAAATAGAGCCACGGACTTTGAAACCGATTTTGAGACCGTTGCAGGTGTCAAAATCAGTCCGGAACGAGGTTAGCTTGGCACGGACGATACGGTTCCAACCGCGCTGACCGCGCTCACTTTCGAGTTACGGTGAAAAAGTTATCGCGATTTCCGTGGAGGCGCGCGGGAAAAATAGAAAACGGCGGCAAAAGGGGTGCAACACGAGGACTTCCCAGGGGGTCACCCATCCTAGTACTACTCTCGCCCAAGCACGCTTAACTGCGGAGTTCTGATGGGATCCGGTGCATTAGTGCTGGTATGATCGCACCCGTCATTCTCTTGTCTCATTTCCCTTATAAAGCCCCTTCTTCTGATGCGTCGAGGAGGGTTGATGAAGTATTACAGAGAGGATTAGCATGTGATTCTCCCATTCGCCAGCAATGAGAAGTCACAATCAGAACTGAAAAGGACCCGATCAGAAAGGAACAAGAAAAAAAATATATATATATTTTCCGATTAAGACTTTAGCGCGGATAAAATAGAGCCACGGACTTTGAAACCGATTTTGAGACCGTTGCAGGTGTCAAAAGCAGCCTGGAACGAGATTAGCTTGGCACGGACGATACGGTTCCAACCGCGCTGACCGCGCTCACTTTCGAGTTACGGTGAAAAAGTTATCGCGATTTCCGTGGAGGCGCGCGGGAAAAATAGAAAACGGCGGCAAAAGGGGTGCAACACGAGGACTTCCCAGGGGGTCACCCATCCTAGTACTACTCTCGCCCAAGCACGCTTAACTGCGGAGTTCTGATGGGATCCGGTGCATTAGTGCTGGTATGATCGCACCCGTCATTCTCTTGTCTCATTTCCCTTATAAAGCCCCTTCTTCTGATGCGTCGAGGAGGGTTGATGAAGTATTACAGAGAGGATTAGCATGTGATTCTCCCATTCGCCAGCAATGAGAAGTCACAATCAGAACTGAAAAGGACCCGATCAGAAAGGAACAAGAAAAAAAATATATATATATTTTCCGATTAAGACTTTAGCGCGGATAAAATAGAGCCACGGACTTTGAAACCGATTTTGAGACCGTTGCAGGTGTCAAAAGCAGCCCGGAACGAGGTTAGCTTGGCACGGACGATACGGTTCCAACCGCGCTGACCGCGCTCACTTTCGAGTTACGGTGAAAAAGTTATCGCGATTTCCGTGGAGGCGCGCGGGAAAAATAGAAAACGGCGGCAAAAGGGGTGCAACACGAGGACTTCCCAGGGGGTCACCCATCCTAGTACTACTCTCGCCCAAGCACGCTTAACTGCGGAGTTCTGATGGGATCCGGTGCATTAGTGCTGGTATGATCGCACCCGTCATTCTCTTGTCTCATTTCCCTTATAAAGCCCCTTCTTCTGATGCGTCGAGGAGGGTTGATGAAGTATTACAGAGAGGATTAGCATGTGATTCTCCCATTCGCCAGCAATGAGAAGTCACAATCAGAACTGAAAAGGACCCGATCAGAAAGGAACAAGAAAAAAAATATATATATATTTTCCGATTAAGACTTTAGCGCGGATAAAATAGAGCCACGGACTTTGAAACCGATTTTGAGACCGTTGCAGGTGTCAAAAGCAGCCCGGAACGAGGTTAGCTTGGCACGGACGATACGGTTCCAACCGCGCTGACCGCGCTCACTTTCGAGTTACGGTGAAAAAGTTATCGCGATTTCCGTGGAGGCGCGCGGGAAAAATAGAAAACGGCGGCAAAAGGGGTGCAACACGAGGACTTCCCAGGGGGTCACCCATCCTAGTACTACTCTCGCCCAAGCACGCTTAACTGCGGAGTTCTGATGGGATCCGGTGCATTAGTGCTGGTATGATCGCACCCGTCATTCTCTTGTCTCATTTCCCTTATAAAGCCCCTTCTTCTGATGCGTCGAGGAGGGTTGATGAAGTATTACAGAGAGGATTAGCATGTGATTCTCCCATTCGCCAGCAATGAGAAGTCACAATCAGAACTGAAAAGGACCCGATCAGAAAGGAACAAGAAAAAAAATATATATATATTTTCCGATTAAGACTTTAGCGCGGATAAAATAGAGCCACGGACTTTGAAACCGATTTTGAGACCGTTGCAGGTGTCAAAAGCAGCCCGGAACGAGGTTAGCTTGGCACGGACGATACGGTTCCAACCGCGCTGACCGCGCTCACTTTCGAGTTACGGTGAAAAAGTTATCGCGATTTCCGTGGAGGCGCGCGGGAAAAATAGAAAACGGCGGCAAAAGGGGTGCAACACGAGGACTTCCCAGGGGGTCACCCATCCTAGTACTACTCTCGCCCAAGCACGCTTAACTGCGGAGTTCTGATGGGATCCGGTGCATTAGTGCTGGTATGATCGCACCCGTCATTCTCTAGTCTCCCTTCCCTTATAAAGCCCCTTCTTCTGATGCTTCGAGGAGGGTTGATGAAGTATTACAGAGAGGATTAGCATGTGATTCTCCCATTCGCCAGCAATGAGAAGTAACAATCAGAACTGAAAAGGACCCGATCAAAAAGGAACAAGAAAAAAAATATATATATATTTTCCGACTAAGACTTTAGCGCGGATAAAATAGAGCCACGGACTTTGAAACCGATTTTGAGACCGTCGCAGGTGTCAAAAGCAGTCTGGAAAAAGGCTAGCTTGGCAAGGACGATACGGTTCCAACCGCGCTGACCGCGCTCACTTTCGAGTTACGGTGAAAAAGTTATCGCGATTTTCGTGGAGGCGCGCGGGAAAAATAGAAAACCACGGCAAAACGGGTGCAACACGAGGACTTCCCAGGGGGTCACCTATCCTAGTACTACTCTTGCCCAAGCACGCTTAACTGCGGAGTTCTGATGGGATCCGGTGCATTAGTGCTGGAATGATCGCACCCGTCATTCTCTTGTCTCCCTTCCCTTATAAAGCCCCTTCTTCTGATGCGTCGAGGAGGGTTGATGAAGTATTACAGAGAGGATTAGCATGTGATTCTCCCATTCACCAGCAATGAGAAGTAATAATCAGAACTGAAAAGGACCCGATCAAAAAGGAACAAGAAAAAATATATATATATATTTTCCGACTAAGGCTTTAGCGCGGATAAAATAGAGCCACGGACTTTGAAACCGATTTTGAGACCGTCGCAGGTGTCAAAAGCAGTCTGGAAAAAGGCTAGCTTGGCAAGGACGATACGGTTCCAACCGCGCTGACCGCGCTCACTTTCGAGTTACGGTGAAAAAGTTATCGCGATTTTCGTGGAGGCGCGCGGGAAAAATAGAAAACCACGGCAAAACGGGTGCAACACGAGGACTTCCCAGGGGGTCACCTATCCTAGTACTACTCTTGCCCAAGCACGCTTAACTGCGGAGTTCTGATGGGATCCGGTGCATTAGTGCTGGAATGATCGCACCCGTCATTCTCTTGTCTCCCTTCCCATATAAAGCCCCTTCTTCTGATGCGTCGAGGAGGGTTGATGAAGTATTACAGAGAGGATTAGCATGTGATTCTCCCATTCACCAGCAATGAGAAGTAATAATCAGAACTGAAAAGGACCCGATCAAAAAGGAACAAGAAAAAATATATATATATATTTTCCGACTAAGGCTTTAGCGCGGATAAAATAGAGCCACGGACTTTGAAACCGATTTTGAGACCGTTGCAGGTGTCAAAATCAGTCCGGAACGAGGTTAGCTTGGCACGGACGATACGGTTCCAACCGCGCTGACCGCGCTCACTTTCGAGTTACGGTGAAAAAGTTATCGCGATTTCCGTGGAGGCGCGCGGGAAAAATAGAAAACGGCGGCAAAAGGGGTGCAACACGAGGACTTCCCAGGGGGTCACCCATCCTAGTACTACTCTCGCCCAAGCACGCTTAACTGCGGAGTTCTGATGGGATCCGGTGCATTAGTGCTGGTATGATCGCACCCGTCATTCTCTTGTCTCATTTCCCTTATAAAGCCCCTTCTTCTGATGCGTCGAGGAGGGTTGATGAAGTATTACAGAGAGGATTAGCATGTGATTCTCCCATTCGCCAGCAATGAGAAGTCACAATCAGAACTGAAAAGGACCCGATCAGAAAGGAACAAGAAAAAAAATATATATATATTTTCCGATTAAGACTTTAGCGCGGATAAAATAGAGCCACGGACTTTGAAACCGATTTTGAGACCGTTGCAGGTGTCAAAAGCAGCCTGGAACGAGATTAGCTTGGCACGGACGATACGGTTCCAACCGCGCTGACCGCGCTCACTTTCGAGTTACGGTGAAAAAGTTATCGCGATTTCCGTGGAGGCGCGCGGGAAAAATAGAAAACGGCGGCAAAAGGGGTGCAACACGAGGACTTCCCAGGGGGTCACCCATCCTAGTACTACTCTCGCCCAAGCACGCTTAACTGCGGAGTTCTGATGGGATCCGGTGCATTAGTGCTGGTATGATCGCACCCGTCATTCTCTTGTCTCATTTCCCTTATAAAGCCCCTTCTTCTGATGCGTCGAGGAGGGTTGATGAAGTATTACAGAGAGGATTAGCATGTGATTCTCCCATTCGCCAGCAATGAGAAGTCACAATCAGAACTGAAAAGGACCCGATCAGAAAGGAACAAGAAAAAAAATATATATATATTTTCCGATTAAGACTTTAGCGCGGATAAAATAGAGCCACGGACTTTGAAACCGATTTTGAGACCGTTGCAGGTGTCAAAAGCAGCCCGGAACGAGGTTAGCTTGGCACGGACGATACGGTTCCAACCGCGCTGACCGCGCTCACTTTCGAGTTACGGTGAAAAAGTTATCGCGATTTCCGTGGAGGCGCGCGGGAAAAATAGAAAACGACGGCAAAAGGGGTGCAACACGAGGACTTCCCAGGGGGTCACCCATCCTAGTACTACTCTCGCCCAAGCACGCTTAACTGCGGAGTTCTGATGGGATCCGGTGCATTAGTGCTGGTATGATCGCACCCGTCATTCTCTTGTCTCATTTCCCTTATAAAGCCCCTTCTTCTGATGCGTCGAGGAGGGTTGATGAAGTATTACAGAGAGGATTAGCATGTGATTCTCCCATTCGCCAGCAATGAGAAGTCACAATCAGAACTGAAAAGGACCCGATCAGAAAGGAACAAGAAAAAAAATATATATATATTTTCCGATTAAGACTTTAGCGCGGATAAAATAGAGCCACGGACTTTGAAACCGATTTTGAGACCGTTGCAGGTGTCAAAAGCAGCCCGGAACGAGGTTAGCTTGGCACGGACGATACGGTTCCAACCGCGCTGACCGCGCTCACTTTCGAGTTACGGTGAAAAAGTTATCGCGATTTCCGTGGAGGCGCGCGGGAAAAATAGAAAACGGCGGCAAAAGGGGTGCAACACGAGGACTTCCCAGGGGGTCACCCATCCTAGTACTACTCTCGCCCAAGCACGCTTCACTGCGGAGTTCTGATGGGATCCGGTGCATTAGTGCTGGTATGATCGCACCCGTCATTCTCTAGTCTCCCTTCCCTTATAAAGCCCCTTCTTCTGATGCTTCGAGGAGGGTTGATGAAGTATTACAGAGAGGATTAGCATGTGATTCTCCCATTCGCCAGCAATGAGAAGTAACAATCAGAACTGAAAAGGACCCGATCAAAAAGGAACAAGAAAAAAAATATATATATATTTTCCGACTAAGACTTTAGCGCGGATAAAATAGAGCCACGGACTTTGAAACCGATTTTGAGACCGTCGCAGGTGTCAAAAGCAGTCTGGAAAAAGGCTAGCTTGGCAAGGACGATACGGTTCCAACCGCGCTGACCGCGCTCACTTTCGAGTTACGGTGAAAAAGTTATCGCGATTTTCGTGGAGGCGCGCGGGAAAAATAGAAAACCACGGCAAAACGGGTGCAACACGAGGACTTCCCAGGGGGTCACCTATCCTAGTACTACTCTTGCCCAAGCACGCTTAACTGCGGAGTTCTGATGGGATCCGGTGCATTAGTGCTGGAATGATCGCACCCGTCATTCTCTTGTCTCCCTTCCCTTATAAAGCCCCTTCTTCTGATGCGTCGAGGAGGGTTGATGAAGTATTACAGAGAGGATTAGCATGTGATTCTCCCATTCACCAGCAATGAGAAGTAATAATCAGAACTGAAAAGGACCCGATCAAAAAGGAACAAGAAAAAATATATATATATATTTTCCGACTAAGGCTTTAGCGCGGATAAAATAGAGCCACGGACTTTGAAACCGATTTTGAGACCGTCGCAGGTGTCAAAAGCAGTCTGGAAAAAGGCTAGCTTGGCAAGGACGATACGGTTCCAACCGCGCTGACCGCGCTCACTTTCGAGTTACGGTGAAAAAGTTATCGCGATTTTCGTGGAGGCGCGCGGGAAAAATAGAAAACCACGGCAAAACGGGTGCAACACGAGGACTTCCCAGGGGGTCACCTATCCTAGTACTACTCTTGCCCAAGCACGCTTAACTGCGGAGTTCTGATGGGATCCGGTGCATTAGTGCTGGAATGATCGCACCCGTCATTCTCTTGTCTCCCTTCCCTTATAAAGCCCCTTCTTCTGATGCGTCGAGGAGGGTTGATGAAGTATTACAGAGAGGATTAGCATGTGATTCTCCCATTCACCAGCAATGAGAAGTAATAATCAGAACTGAAAAGGACCCGATCAAAAAGGAACAAGAAAAAATATATATATATATTTTCCGACTTAGGCTTTAGCGCGGATAAAATAGAGCCACGGACTTTGAAACCGATTTTGAGACCGTTGCAGGTGTCAAAATCAGTCCGGAACGAGGTTAGCTTGGCACGGACGATACGGTTCCAACCGCGCTGACCGCGCTCACTTTCGAGTTACGGTGAAAAAGTTATCGCGATTTCCGTGGAGGCGCGCGGGAAAAATAGAAAACGGCGGCAAAAGGGGTGCAACACGAGGACTTCCCAGGGGGTCACCCATCCTAGTACTACTCTCGCCCAAGCACGCTTAACTGCGGAGTTCTGATGGGATCCGGTGCATTAGTGCTGGTATGATCGCACCCGTCATTCTCTTGTCTCATTTCCCTTATAAAGCCCCTTCTTCTGATGCGTCGAGGAGGGTTGATGAAGTATTACAGAGAGGATTAGCATGTGATTCTCCCATTCGCCAGCAATGAGAAGTCACAATCAGAACTGAAAAGGACCCGATCAGAAAGGAACAAGAAAAAAAATATATATATATTTTCCGATTAAGACTTTAGCGCGGATAAAATAGAGCCACGGACTTTGAAACCGATTTTGAGACCGTTGCAGGTGTCAAAAGCAGCCCGGAACGAGGTTAGCTTGGCACGGACGATACGGTTCCAACCGCGCTGACCGCGCTCACTTTCGAGTTACGGTGAAAAAGTTATCGCGATTTCCGTGGAGGCGCGCGGGAAAAATAGAAAACGGCGGCAAAAGGGGTGCAACACGAGGACTTCCCAGGGGGTCACCCATCCTAGTACTACTCTCTCCCAAGCACGCTTAACTGCGGAGTTCTGATGGGATCCGGTGCATTAGTGCTGGTATGATCGCACCCGTCATTCTCATGTCTCATTTCCTTTATAAAGCCCCTTCTTCTGATGCGTCGAGGAGGGTTGATGAAGTATTACAGAGAGGATTAGCATGTGATTCTCCCATTCGCCAGCAATGAGAAGTCACAATCAGAACTGAAAAGGACCCGATCAGAAAGGAACAAGAAAAAAAATATATATATATTTTCCGATTAAGACTTTAGCGCGGATAAAATAGAGACACGGACTTTGAAACCGATTTTGAGACCGTTGCAGGTGTCAAAAGCAGCCCGGAACGAGGTTAGCTTGGCACGGACGATACGGTTCCAACCGCGCTGACCGCGCTCACTTTCGAGTTACGGTGAAAAAGTTATCGCGATTTCCGTGGAGGCGCGCGGGAAAAATAGAAAACCGCGGCAAAAGGGGTGCAACACGAGGACTTCCCAGGGGGTCACCCATCCTAGTACTACTCTCGCCCAAGCACGCTTAACTGCGGAGTTCTGATGGGATCCGGTGCATTAGTGCTGGTATGATCGCACCCGTCATTCTCTTGTCTCATTTCCCTTATAAAGCCCCTTCTTCTGATGCGTCGAGGAGGGTTGATGAAGTATTACAGAGAGGATTAGCATGTGATTCTCCCATTCGCCAGCAATGAGAAGTCACAATCAGAACTGAAAAGGACCCGATCAGAAAGGAACAAGAAAAAAAATATATATATATTTTCCGATTAAGACTTTAGCGCGGATAAAATAGAGCCACGGACTTTGAAACCGATTTTGAGACCGTTGCAGGTGTCAAAAGCAGCCCGGAACGAGGTTAGCTTGGCACGGACGATACGGTTCCAACCGCGCTGACCGCGCTCACTTTCGAGTTACGGTGAAAAAGTTATCGCGATTTCCGTGGAGGCGCGCGGGAAAAATAGAAAACGGCGGCAAAAGGGGTGCAACACGAGGACTTCCCAGGGGGTCACCCATCCTAGTACTACTCTCTCCCAAGCACGCTTAACTGCGGAGTTCTGATGGGATCCGGTGCATTAGTGCTGGTATGATCGCACCCGTCATTCTCATGTCTCATTTCCTTTATAAAGCCCCTTCTTCTGATGCGTCGAGGAGGGTTGATGAAGTATTACAGAGAGGATTAGCATGTGATTCTCCCATTCGCCAGCAATGAGAAGTCACAATCAGAACTGAAAAGGACCCGATCAGAAAGGAACAAGAAAAAAAATATATATATATTTTCCGATTAAGACTTTAGCGCGGATAAAATAGAGCCACGGACTTTGAAACCGATTTTGAGACCGTTGCAGGTGTCAAAAGCAGCCTGGAACGAGGTTAGCTTGGCACGGACGATACGGTTCCAACCGCGCTGACCGCGCTCACTTTCGAGTTACGGTGAAAAAGTTATCGCGATTTCCGTGGAGGCGCGCGGGAAAAATAGAAAATGGCGGCAAAAGGGGTGCAACACGAGGACTTCCCAGGGGGTCACCCATCCTAGTACTACTCTCGCCCAAGCACGCTTAACTGCGGAGTTCTGATGGGATCCGGTGCATTAGTGCTGGTATGATCGCACCCGTCATTCTCTTGTCTCATTTCCCTTATAAAGCCCCTTCTTCTGATGCGTCGAGGAGGGTTGATGAAGTATTACAGAGAGGATTAGCATGTGATTCTCCCATTCGCCAGCAATGAGAAGTCACAATCAGAACTGAAAAGGACCCGATCAGAAAGGAACAAGAAAAAAAATATATATATATTTTCCGATTAAGACTTTAGCGCGGATAAAATAGAGCCACGGACTTTGAAACCGATTTTGAGACCGTTGCAGGTGTCAAAAGCAGCCTGGAACGAGGTTAGCTTGGCACGGACGATACGGTTCCAACCGCGCTGACCGCGCTCACTTTCGAGTTACGGTGAAAAAGTTATCGCGATTTCCGTGGAGGCGCGCGGGAAAAATAGAAAATGGCGGCAAAAGGGGTGCAACACGAGGACTTCCCAGGGGGTCACCCATCCTAGTACTACTCTCGCCCAAGCACGCTTAACTGCGGAGTTCTGATGGGATCCGGTGCATTAGTGCTGGTATGATCGCACCCGTCATTCTCTTGTCTCATTTCCCTTATAAAGCCCCTTCTTCTGATGCGTCGAGGAGGGTTGATGAAGTATTACAGAGAGGATTAGCATGTGATTCTCCCATTCGCCAGCAATGAGAAGTCACAATCAGAACTGAAAAGGACCCGATCAGAAAGGAACAAGAAAAAAAATATATATATATTTTCCGATTAAGACTTTAGCGCGGATAAAATAGAGCCACGGACTTTGAAACCGATTTTGAGACCGTTGCAGGTGTCAAAAGCAGCCCGGAACGAGGTTAGCTTGGCACGGACGATACGGTTCCAACCGCGCTGACCGCGCTCACTTTCGAGTTACGGTGAAAAAGTTATCGCGATTTCCGTGGAGGCGCGCGGGAAAAATAGAAAACGGCGGCAAAAGGGGTGCAACACGAGGACTTCCCAGGGGGTCACCCATCCTAGTACTACTCTCTCCCAAGCACGCTTAACTGCGGAGTTCTGATGGGATCCGGTGCATTAGTGCTGGTATGATCGCACCCGTCATTCTCTTGTCTCATTTCCTTTATAAAGCCCCTTCTTCTGATGCGTCGAGGAGGGTTGATGAAGTATTACAGAGAGGATTAGCATGTGATTCTCCCATTCGCCAGCAATGAGAAGTCACAATCAGAACTGAAAAGGACCCGATCAGAAAGGAACAAGAAAAAAAATATATATATATTTTCCGATTAAGACTTTAGCGCGGATAAAATAGAGACACGGACTTTGAAACCGATTTTGAGACCGTTGCAGGTGTCAAAAGCAGCCCGGAACGAGGTTAGCTTGGCACGGACGATACGGTTCCAACCGCGCTGACCGCGCTCACTTTCGAGTTACGGTGAAAAAGTTATCGCGATTTCCGTGGAGGCGCGCGGGAAAAATAGAAAACCGCGGCAAAAGGGGTGCAACACGAGGACTTCCCAGGGGGTCACCCATCCTAGTACTACTCTCGCCCAAGCACGCTTAACTGCGGAGTTCTGATGGGATCCGGTGCATTAGTGCTGGTATGATCGCACCCGTCATTCTCTTGTCTCATTTCCCTTATAAAGCCCCTTCTTCTGATGCGTCGAGGAGGGTTGATGAAGTATTACAGAGAGGATTAGCATGTGATTCTCCCATTCGCCAGCAATGAGAAGTCACAATCAGAACTGAAAAGGACCCGATCAGAAAGGAACAAGAAAAAAAATATATATATATTTTCCGATTAAGACTTTAGCGCGGATAAAATAGAGCCACGGACTTTGAAACCGATTTTGAGACCGTTGCAGGTGTCAAAAGCAGCCCGGAACGAGGTTAGCTTGGCACGGACGATACGGTTCCAACCGCGCTGACCGCGCTCACTTTCGAGTTACGGTGAAAAAGTTATCGCGATTTTCGTGGAGGCGCGCGGGAAAAATAGAAAACCACGGCAAAACGGGTGCAACACGAGGACTTCCCAGGGGGTCACCTATCCTAGTACTACTCTTGCCCAAGCACGCTTAACTGCGGAGTTCTGATGGGATCCGGTGCATTAGTGCTGGTATGATCGCACCCGTCATTCTCTTGTCTCATTTCCCTTATAAAGCCCCTTCTTCTGATGCGTCGAGGAGGGTTGATGAAGTATTACAGAGAGGATTAGCATGTGATTCTCCCATTCGCCAGCAATGAGAAGTCACAATCAGAACTGAAAAGGACCCGATCAGAAAGGAACAAGAAAAAAAATATATATATATTTTCCGATTAAGACTTTAGCGCGGATAAAATAGAGCCACGGACTTTGAAACCGATTTTGAGACCGTTGCAGGTGTCAAAAGCAGCCTGGAACGAGGTTAGCTTGGCACGGACGATACGGTTCCAACCGCGCTGACCGCGCTCACTTTCGAGTTACGGTGAAAAAGTTATCGCGATTTCCGTGGAGGCGCGCGGGAAAAATAGAAAATGGCGGCAAAAGGGGTGCAACACGAGGACTTCCCAGGGGGTCACCCATCCTAGTACTACTCTCGCCCAAGCACGCTTAACTGCGGAGTTCTGATGGGATCCGGTGCATTAGTGCTGGTATGATCGCACCCGTCATTCTCTTGTCTCATTTCCCTTATAAAGCCCCTTCTTCTGATGCGTCGAGGAGGGTTGATGAAGTATTACAGAGAGGATTAGCATGTGATTCTCCCATTCGCCAGCAATGAGAAGTCACAATCAGAACTGAAAAGGACCCGATCAGAAAGGAACAAGAAAAAAAATATATATATATTTTCCGATTAAGACTTTAGCGCGGATAAAATAGAGCCACGGACTTTGAAACCGATTTTGAGACCGTTGCAGGTGTCAAAAGCAGCCTGGAACGAGGTTAGCTTGGCACGGACGATACGGTTCCAACCGCGCTGACCGCGCTCACTTTCGAGTTACGGTGAAAAAGTTATCGCGATTTCCGTGGAGGCGCGCGGGAAAAATAGAAAATGGCGGCAAAAGGGGTGCAACACGAGGACTTCCCAGGGGGTCACCCATCCTAGTACTACTCTCGCCCAAGCACGCTTAACTGCGGAGTTCTGATGGGATCCGGTGCATTAGTGCTGGTATGATCGCACCCGTCATTCTCTTGTCTCATTTCCCTTATAAAGCCCCTTCTTCTGATGCGTCGAGGAGGGTTGATGAAGTATTACAGAGAGGATTAGCATGTGATTCTCCCATTCGCCAGCAATGAGAAGTCACAATCAGAACTGAAAAGGACCCGATCAGAAAGGAACAAGAAAAAAAATATATATATATTTTCCGATTAAGACTTTAGCGCGGATAAAATAGAGCCACGGACTTTGAAACCGATTTTGAGACCGTTGCAGGTGTCAAAAGCAGCCCGGAACGAGGTTAGCTTGGCACGGACGATACGGTTCCAACCGCGCTGACCGCGCTCACTTTCGAGTTACGGTGAAAAAGTTATCGCGATTTCCGTGGAGGCGCGCGGGAAAAATAGAAAACGGCGGCAAAAGGGGTGCAACACGAGGACTTCCCAGGGGGTCACCCATCCTAGTACTACTCTCTCCCAAGCACGCTTAACTGCGGAGTTCTGATGGGATCCGGTGCATTAGTGCTGGTATGATCGCACCCGTCATTCTCTTGTCTCATTTCCTTTATAAAGCCCCTTCTTCTGATGCGTCGAGGAGGGTTGATGAAGTATTACAGAGAGGATTAGCATGTGATTCTCCCATTCGCCAGCAATGAGAAGTCACAATCAGAACTGAAAAGGACCCGATCAGAAAGGAACAAGAAAAAAAATATATATATATTTTCCGATTAAGACTTTAGCGCGGATAAAATAGAGACACGGACTTTGAAACCGATTTTGAGACCGTTGCAGGTGTCAAAAGCAGCCCGGAACGAGGTTAGCTTGGCACGGACGATACGGTTCCAACCGCGCTGACCGCGCTCACTTTCGAGTTACGGTGAAAAAGTTATCGCGATTTCCGTGGAGGCGCGCGGGAAAAATAGAAAATGGCGGCAAAAGGGGTGCAACACGAGGACTTCCCAGGGGGTCACCCATCCTAGTACTACTCTCGCCCAAGCACGCTTAACTGCGGAGTTCTGATGGGATCCGGTGCATTAGTGCTGGTATGATCGCACCCGTCATTCTCTTGTCTCATTTCCCTTATAAAGCCCCTTCTTCTGATGCGTCGAGGAGGGTTGATGAAGTATTACAGAGAGGATTAGCATGTGATTCTCCCATTCGCCAGCAATGAGAAGTCACAATCAGAACTGAAAAGGACCCGATCAGAAAGGAACAAGAAAAAAAATATATATATATTTTCCGATTAAGACTTTAGCGCGGATAAAATAGAGCCACGGACTTTGAAACCGATTTTGAGACCGTTGCAGGTGTCAAAAGCAGCCCGGAACGAGGTTAGCTTGGCACGGACGATACGGTTCCAACCGCGCTGACCGCGCTCACTTTCGAGTTACGGTGAAAAAGTTATCGCGATTTCCGTGGAGGCGCGCGGGAAAAATAGAAAACGGCGGCAAAAGGGGTGCAACACGAGGACTTCCCAGGGGGTCACCCATCCTAGTACTACTCTCTCCCAAGCACGCTTAACTGCGGAGTTCTGATGGGATCCGGTGCATTAGTGCTGGTATGATCGCACCCGTCATTCTCATGTCTCATTTCCTTTATAAAGCCCCTTCTTCTGATGCGTCGAGGAGGGTTGATGAAGTATTACAGAGAGGATTAGCATGTGATTCTCCCATTCGCCAGCAATGAGAAGTCACAATCAGAACTGAAAAGGACCCGATCAGAAAGGAACAAGAAAAAAAATATATATATATTTTCCGATTAAGACTTTAGCGCGGATAAAATAGAGACACGGACTTTGAAACCGATTTTGAGACCGTTGCAGGTGTCAAAAGCAGCCCGGAACGAGGTTAGCTTGGCACGGACGATACGGTTCCAACCGCGCTGACCGCGCTCACTTTCGAGTTACGGTGAAAAAGTTATCGCGATTTCCGTGGAGGCGCGCGGGAAAAATAGAAAACCGCGGCAAAAGGGGTGCAACACGAGGACTTCCCAGGGGGTCACCCATCCTAGTACTACTCTCGCCCAAGCACGCTTAACTGCGGAGTTCTGATGGGATCCGGTGCATTAGTGCTGGTATGATCGCACCCGTCATTCTCTTGTCTCATTTCCCTTATAAAGCCCCTTCTTCTGATGCGTCGAGGAGGGTTGATGAAGTATTACAGAGAGGATTAGCATGTGATTCTCCCATTCGCCAGCAATGAGAAGTCACAATCAGAACTGAAAAGGACCCGATCAGAAAGGAACAAGAAAAAAAATATATATATATTTTCCGATTAAGACTTTAGCGCGGATAAAATAGAGCCACGGACTTTGAAACCGATTTTGAGACCGTTGCAGGTGTCAAAAGCAGCCCGGAACGAGGTTAGCTTGGCACGGACGATACGGTTCCAACCGCGCTGACCGCGCTCACTTTCGAGTTACGGTGAAAAAGTTATCGCGATTTCCGTGGAGGCGCGCGGGAAAAATAGAAAACGGCGGCAAAAGGGGTGCAACACGAGGACTTCCCAGGGGGTCACCCATCCTAGTACTACTCTCTCCCAAGCACGCTTAACTGCGGAGTTCTGATGGGATCCGGTGCATTAGTGCTGGTATGATCGCACCCGTCATTCTCATGTCTCATTTCCTTTATAAAGCCCCTTCTTCTGATGCGTCGAGGAGGGTTGATGAAGTATTACAGAGAGGATTAGCATGTGATTCTCCCATTCGCCAGCAATGAGAAGTCACAATCAGAACTGAAAAGGACCCGATCAGAAAGGAACAAGAAAAAAAATATATATATATTTTCCGATTAAGACTTTAGCGCGGATAAAATAGAGACACGGACTTTGAAACCGATTTTGAGACCGTTGCAGGTGTCAAAAGCAGCCCGGAACGAGGTTAGCTTGGCACGGACGATACGGTTCCAACCGCGCTGACCGCGCTCACTTTCGAGTTACGGTGAAAAAGTTATCGCGATTTCCGTGGAGGCGCGCGGGAAAAATAGAAAACCGCGGCAAAAGGGGTGCAACACGAGGACTTCCCAGGGGGTCACCCATCCTAGTACTACTCTCGCCCAAGCACGCTTAACTGCGGAGTTCTGATGGGATCCGGTGCATTAGTGCTGGTATGATCGCACCCGTCATTCTCTTGTCTCATTTCCCTTATAAAGCCCCTTCTTCTGATGCGTCGAGGAGGGTTGATGAAGTATTACAGAGAGGATTAGCATGTGATTCTCCCATTCGCCAGCAATGAGAAGTCACAATCAGAACTGAAAAGGACCCGATCAGAAAGGAACAAGAAAAAAAATATATATATATTTTCCGATTAAGACTTTAGCGCGGATAAAATAGAGCCACGGACTTTGAAACCGATTTTGAGACCGTTGCAGGTGTCAAAAGCAGCCCGGAACGAGGTTAGCTTGGCACGGACGATACGGTTCCAACCGCGCTGACCGCGCTCACTTTCGAGTTACGGTGAAAAAGTTATCGCGATTTCCGTGGAGGCGCGCGGGAAAAATAGAAAACGGCGGCAAAAGGGGTGCAACACGAGGACTTCCCAGGGGGTCACCCATCCTAGTACTACTCTCTCCCAAGCACGCTTAACTGCGGAGTTCTGATGGGATCCGGTGCATTAGTGCTGGTATGATCGCACCCGTCATTCTCATGTCTCATTTCCTTTATAAAGCCCCTTCTTCTGATGCGTCGAGGAGGGTTGATGAAGTATTACAGAGAGGATTAGCATGTGATTCTCCCATTCGCCAGCAATGAGAAGTCACAATCAGAACTGAAAAGGACCCGATCAGAAAGGAACAAGAAAAAAAATATATATATATTTTCCGATTAAGACTTTAGCGCGGATAAAATAGAGACACGGACTTTGAAACCGATTTTGAGACCGTTGCAGGTGTCAAAAGCAGCCCGGAACGAGGTTAGCTTGGCACGGACGATACGGTTCCAACCGCGCTGACCGCGCTCACTTTCGAGTTACGGTGAAAAAGTTATCGCGATTTCCGTGGAGGCGCGCGGGAAAAATAGAAAACCGCGGCAAAAGGGGTGCAACACGAGGACTTCCCAGGGGGTCACCCATCCTAGTACTACTCTCGCCCAAGCACGCTTAACTGCGGAGTTCTGATGGGATCCGGTGCATTAGTGCTGGTATGATCGCACCCGTCATTCTCTTGTCTCATTTCCCTTATAAAGCCCCTTCTTCTGATGCGTCGAGGAGGGTTGATGAAGTATTACAGAGAGGATTAGCATGTGATTCTCCCATTCGCCAGCAATGAGAAGTCACAATCAGAACTGAAAAGGACCCGATCAGAAAGGAACAAGAAAAAAAATATATATATATTTTCCGATTAAGACTTTAGCGCGGATAAAATAGAGCCACGGACTTTGAAACCGATTTTGAGACCGTTGCAGGTGTCAAAAGCAGCCTGGAACGAGGTTAGCTTGGCACGGACGATACGGTTCCAACCGCGCTGACCGCGCTCACTTTCGAGTTACGGTGAAAAAGTTATCGCGATTTCCGTGGAGGCGCGCGGGAAAAATAGAAAATGGCGGCAAAAGGGGTGCAACACGAGGACTTCCCAGGGGGTCACCCATCCTAGTACTACTCTCGCCCAAGCACGCTTAACTGCGGAGTTCTGATGGGATCCGGTGCATTAGTGCTGGTATGATCGCACCCGTCATTCTCTTGTCTCATTTCCCTTATAAAGCCCCTTCTTCTGATGCGTCGAGGAGGGTTGATGAAGTATTACAGAGAGGATTAGCATGTGATTCTCCCATTCGCCAGCAATGAGAAGTCACAATCAGAACTGAAAAGGACCCGATCAGAAAGGAACAAGAAAAAAAATATATATATATTTTCCGATTAAGACTTTAGCGCGGATAAAATAGAGCCACGGACTTTGAAACCGATTTTGAGACCGTTGCAGGTGTCAAAAGCAGCCTGGAACGAGGTTAGCTTGGCACGGACGATACGGTTCCAACCGCGCTGACCGCGCTCACTTTCGAGTTACGGTGAAAAAGTTATCGCGATTTCCGTGGAGGCGCGCGGGAAAAATAGAAAATGGCGGCAAAAGGGGTGCAACACGAGGACTTCCCAGGGGGTCACCCATCCTAGTACTACTCTCGCCCAAGCACGCTTAACTGCGGAGTTCTGATGGGATCCGGTGCATTAGTGCTGGTATGATCGCACCCGTCATTCTCTTGTCTCATTTCCCTTATAAAGCCCCTTCTTCTGATGCGTCGAGGAGGGTTGATGAAGTATTACAGAGAGGATTAGCATGTGATTCTCCCATTCGCCAGCAATGAGAAGTCACAATCAGAACTGAAAAGGACCCGATCAGAAAGGAACAAGAAAAAAAATATATATATATTTTCCGATTAAGACTTTAGCGCGGATAAAATAGAGCCACGGACTTTGAAACCGATTTTGAGACCGTTGCAGGTGTCAAAAGCAGCCCGGAACGAGGTTAGCTTGGCACGGACGATACGGTTCCAACCGCGCTGACCGCGCTCACTTTCGAGTTACGGTGAAAAAGTTATCGCGATTTCCGTGGAGGCGCGCGGGAAAAATAGAAAACGGCGGCAAAAGGGGTGCAACACGAGGACTTCCCAGGGGGTCACCCATCCTAGTACTACTCTCTCCCAAGCACCGCTTAACTGCGGAGTTCTGATGGGATCCGGTGCATTAGTGCTGGTATGATCGCACCCGTCATTCTCTTGTCTCATTTCCTTTATAAAGCCCCTTCTTCTGATGCGTCGAGGAGGGTTGATGAAGTATTACAGAGAGGATTAGCATGTGATTCTCCCATTCGCCAGCAATGAGAAGTCACAATCAGAACTGAAAAGGACCCGATCAGAAAGGAACAAGAAAAAAAATATATATATATTTTCCGATTAAGACTTTAGCGCGGATAAAATAGAGACACGGACTTTGAAACCGATTTTGAGACCGTTGCAGGTGTCAAAAGCAGCCCGGAACGAGGTTAGCTTGGCACGGACGATACGGTTCCAACCGCGCTGACCGCGCTCACTTTCGAGTTACGGTGAAAAAGTTATCGCGATTTCCGTGGAGGCGCGCGGGAAAAATAGAAAATGGCGGCAAAAGGGGTGCAACACGAGGACTTCCCAGGGGGGTCACCCATCCTAGTACTACTCTCGCCCAAGCACGCTTAACTGCGGAGTTCTGATGGGATCCGGTGCATTAGTGCTGGTATGATCGCACCCGTCATTCTCTTGTCTCATTTCCCTTATAAAGCCTCCTTCTTCTGATGCGTCGAGGAGGGTTGATGAAGTATTACAGAGAGGATTAGCATGTGATTCTCCCATTCGCCAGCAATGAGAAGTCACAATCAGAACTGAAAAGGACCCGATCAGAAAGGAACAAGAAAAAAAATATATATATATTTTTCCGATTAAGACTTTAGCGCGGATAAAATAGAGCCACGGACTTTGAAACCGATTTTGAGACCGTTGCAGGTGTCAAAGCAGCCCGGAACGAGGTTAGCTTGGCACGGACGATACGGTTCCAACCGCGCTGACCGCGCTCACTTTCGAGTTACGGTGAAAAAGTTATCGCGATTTCCGTGGAGGCGCGCGGGAAAAATAGAAAACGGCGGAAAGGGGTGCAACACGAGGACTTCCCAGGGGGTCACCCATCCTAGTACTACTCTCTCCCAAGCACGCTTAACTGCGGAGTTCTGATGGGATCCGGTGCATTAGTGCTGGTATGATCGCACCCGTCATTCTCTTGTCTCATTTCCTTTATAAAGCCCCTTCTTCTGATGCGTCGAGGAGGGTTGATGAAGTATTACAGAGAGGATTAGCATGTGATTCTCCCATTCGCCAGCAATGAGAAGTCACAATCAGAACTGAAAAGGACCCGATCAGAAAGGAACAAGAAAAAAAATATATATATATTTTCCGATTAAGACTTTAGCGCGGATAAAATAGAGACACGGACTTTGAAACCGATTTTGAGACCGTTGCAGGTGTCAAAAGCAGCCCGGAACGAGGTTAGCTTGGCACGGACGATACGGTTCCAACCGCGCTGACCGCGCTCACTTTCGAGTTACGGTGAAAAAGTTATCGCGATTTCCGTGGAGGCGCGCGGGAAAAAATAGAAAATGGCGGCAAAAGGGGTGCAACACGAGGACTTCCCAGGGGGTCACCCATCCTAGTACTACTCTCGCCCAAGCACGCTTAACTGCGGAGTTCTGATGGGATCCGGTGCATTAGTGCTGGTATGATCGCACCCGTCATTCTCTTGTCTCATTTCCCTTATAAAGCCCCTTCTTCTGATGCGTCGAGGAGGGTTGATGAAGTATTACAGAGAGGATTAGCATGTGATTCTCCCATTCGCCAGCAATGAGAAGTCACAATCAGAACTGAAAAGGACCCGATCAGAAAGGAACAAGAAAAAAAATATATATATATTTTCCGATTAAGACTTTAGCGCGGATAAAATAGAGCCACGGACTTTGAAACCGATTTTGAGACCGTTGCAGGT